>CM054142.1:37161287-37328787 GCA_028751875.1 Rapana venosa | reverse complement strand
TGTACTCCACTCACATATATAATGTGTGTGTGTGTGTGTGTTGTGTTTTGTAATGAATAAAACTGAAAAGGTGTACAATTGTTGATTTGTGCAAATAGTTTGATGAATTTTAGGGTGTTCATTTCATATGAGTTCAGTGCAACTTAGTATGAAAATATTATTATTTTTAAAATTTATTTTCTTTTATTATTTATTTATTTACTTTGTAGTTTTAAAATCATACGTTATTGAAGGGAAAAAATTAAATATTTAAATCGTTTTGTATCTCGCTGACATTCCAGGGTTGGGAAAGGAAAGACTTTTTAAAAATATGTTTTCATTTCTTTCCCTCTTTCTGTTCGTATGAGCAGAACAAGGCGACTGGTCTCGATACAATTTTGCGTTAGAAAATAGGCCTAGGCCTAAGTGACTAGGCCCTAGGCTGCCATTTCTGAATACATTGCCGCCCGTTGGCTGGCTCTCTTTCCGGAAGTGACGTCTTGGAATGGCAGGCGATCATGGCAGAAGACGATGAGATTGTTTTGAATTTCAACGATAGTTTGTTGCGGAAATCTGACGTGGACCTGCTCGGAGGACCATGCTGGATCAACGACAATTTAATCGGATTTATTTTCGAGTAAGTTTGAAAATGTGGAGTTTGGTGAGCAGTTGCAATTAATTGTGACATCTTCCGGGAAGGAGTTTGCAAACGACTTCATGGATGGTGATTATTTTGTCGACTTGCTGTAGTAGATCTGCGTCAGTGGTAGGTCATTCATTCACAAACTGCAATCGATCGGTGTAGCGCTGTGGTGTGACTGATAACAGCACGATGGACGGTGGCGACTCGCCACAGCGGAATGACAAGTCGGGTGCACAGGATAGGTGGTGATGATGCAATCTTTGTTATCATCAAGTTTTAACAAGCATGCATCTTTTATCCTGCGTCTCGCGAGGTCAGGCGGTTGGGTCAGCCTGTTGCTTGGAGATGATAAATAATGCTCATGTACGAATATCTTTATGTGCGGGAATTTTATTTGAGGGATTAGAGTTTACTCTTGCCAACTCCACAGTTTGCCAAAGTAAGCTTAAGCTGTTAAGGAAAGGTCACGACCCAGGCATTCGTTGTGTGTAAGTAATAAAAGGACAGGCATTGGAGATCTTGGCCAAGGTCATCAGAAACCCATGTTATTGTTAGCATTGTGTCTCCATTTACCAAGCATTGTTCTAGAGAAGTGGTTAGGTCATGTAGGTCAGGGCCAGAAAGCTTTGTCCTAAAACACAGAAAATCCAACATGTTGCAGAGCATGCAAAACTGACTTACTAGTACACTTAGAACTTTATTCTCTGCAAGGCATCTGTTCATGAATCTTATCAGTTCATTCACTTATATACCACTTGTTTTGTTTGTTTGTTTGTTGTTGGGGGGTTAGTTGGGTTTTGTTTTGTTTTCTTTGGGGGAGGGGGGATAACTATTCCTAGCAATTATTCAGGCAAGCTAATGAAGCTATTATTTGGCAGAAGGTACCTGTGTATGTAATTTGTGAACAAATACAGGTATTGGAAAGGCTGAGCAAAAATTGTTTAGGTTTGTAAGTGAATTCCTTTTTTTATTATTTAAATGAAGTATAATTGAAGTAAACATCATGGCCCTGGGCTAATTACCAGGGATTGGGTAAACGACTTAAAAATTTATTACAAACTGAGTAACTGTTCCAGCTGATTATAATATTATACAGCAGTCAGCAGGGATTAGAAAAGTAACTTTAATTTAGTTTAAATTGAAAATCATAAACATTTTGTACTCATGACGTTCTTTATCATATTGTATAAATAATGCATATTGCATCACGCATGGTAAAATGTGAATTGAATGTAATGTTATGTATTGCCAAGTCATTATCACTTATATCAGTTTGAAACAGTCTGATTTGAAACAGTATGAAAATAAACTATAAAACCAGAGCCATCATTATCATAAATGCCAAGATAGGTTTTAGTTTACTTTCAGCTTAAAAGATTACTGTGACTTTTCATTTTGTGAGTTTAACAAATCAAACAAAAACAGAAGAAACGAAAACAAGCAAACCAATAGAGAAATCAACAAAAACTAGTCTGCTACATTTAACTGCAACTTGGGCATGCACCTTTTAAAAATGGTATCTATATATATGAAAATACACAGTTTTAATCACTGTGTTTTAACACTGAGAATGTAAAATTTTATTAATTGTTTTGTGTGACCTAGGCTGATGTGACCATGTCACAGTATTTTATCTGAAGTTAAAAATCAGATATTGAAGGCATACAGTTTGCTGATTAAGAAATTTTGTATACTTCAAGGTACCAAAAAAAGCTAACAAAACAACAACAGCAACAAACCTTGACAGTATCCACATTGTTTTTCTATCAACATAAAAAGTGATCACTATTCAGATGAAAATGTAGAGTTCATATATTTAACTTTCTAACTCTAAGCTTTTCCTGTGGTTTTAAAAAATGTGGATATTGCGCTTGAAGTTATTGGGGAAGCAAAAACTAAAAAGACTTCTTTTTTTTTTTTCTTTTCTTTTCTTTTTTTTCTTTTTTTTTGCGGGGGGGGTGTATGGTGCCAGCACAATAGATGGCAATTGACTTGTTAGTGAATTGAAAACTTTTGACTTTAAAAACCGATTCTTGAAGACGAAGAAAGTAAACTGTACAAAATCACTTTTTCACGGTGTAGCTGTTTGATATTTATTTATTAGTAAAAATGTACTTTATACCTTGTCAAGATAATCATGTGAGTGCCAAATCATTTCATTTTTAAAGCATTCACTGACTCTATATATAACATAAGAGATACTTATAATTTATATTCGTATGATATAAATTATTTTTATTTGGAAAAAATTCTTTAAAATAAATGAATTCAACAGTACACCAAATAAAAATTAAAACTTTCAACTTCAAACATAATTATTTGGCTGGTTTTATGATTTTTTAAAAAATCAGTTCTGTTATGTTTGCTGAGTTTGTTAAAAATGCATCACAGGATCAATATCGTGAACACTTCAAAGCAACTCAGTGAGTTGATTAATATTGCTTACAAACAAAGGGAAATAATTGTTTAACAGCATGCAACAAGTACTACCAGTGCAGTTCCATCATATTCCAAACATCACTCAAACAGCACAGCATTTTTCAACACTTGTTTTCTTTGTTGTTGGTTTGGATTTTTGTGTGTGCTTGTTTGTTTCTCAGCTAGAGCTCTGAGGTTAACCAATGGTAAGATTTTGCATATATCTGACTGTCTTTGCCCACTGTGAAGGTAGCCGTATTCCAACTTCGGGGATACTTTTTAAATTGCAGGTACTTTGAACGGGAACAGTTCAACCACTCGGCCGATCGTCTGGCTCTGCTCAGTCCTTCTATGACCCAGTTCATCAAATTTGCCTCAGGTAGTGTCAAGTAACTCCTCGTCGTAGCAGTGCTATTGAATGTTTCTTTCTCATTATCTGCTTTATTATTTTTGGGGGTTGTTCTTTGGCTAGAGCTCTGAGGTTCACCAATGGTGAGATTTTTACGTATGCATACATGTATACAATCTACCATTTAGGTAGCCACATTCTGACTTCAGGGATGGTGTCTAAACAGGACACCTATGTTCGTGAGTTTTTTAAATTTTGTCATCTGTTCCTACCGACCAAAATAGCCAAACTTCTGAAAGGCAGAAACAGGTTTTTCATGTGTGCGCAAGATGTTCTGTGTGCATACACACACAGGGCCACGGTTTATAGTCTCATCCAAAGGATTTTGACATTCAGTTTGATTTTTGTGTGTGTCAATCTAGGAAAAAAGGGTGAGGCTGAGAATTTAACCCAGAACCTTACAGTTTACTTGTTAGGCTTACCTCATGGTTTACTTGTTACTGGGCAGGCAAACTTCTTAACCATCCTGCTTCTTCCTTCTTGATTATTTGTTTTAATGTTCAGCTGCACTCTAGCTCTCTGTGCTGAAAAAAGTGTTGCTGACCGTGTGATATGGGAGTGTGATAGGATAGGATGGTGACTTAGTAAATGCGATAAGATGGTGACAGAATCAGGGAATGGGATGGTGACTTTGGGGAGTGGGGGTGGGGGTTCCTTGGCTAGAGCTTTGAAGTTCATCATTGGTGAGATTTTGTGTATGCGACCAATTTTATGCATCGTGAAGGTAGCCACATTCTGACTTCAGGGATTTATGCTGGGTATGTTTATGTTTCCGTAACCCACCAAACGCTAACATAAATTAAAAGATCTTTAGTGTGCATACAGAATCTTCTGTGTGTGTGTGTGTAAACACACACATACACACAAACAAGGGAATAAGGTACTGGCAGGTGTGCAAGTGAAGTTGACCTGGGAGAGTGTAAAAATCCCCACTCTTAGTTCAGCAGATGCTGCCACCGAGATTTGAATCCACGACTTCATGAATCCATGGGATTAAAGTCATATTGTCTTAACCGCTTTGCTGTAGCGTCCGTCCAGGGTGTTGACTAAATTTAATAGAATCTGATAGTTACTGTATGGGATGTGATGGTGACTAAGTGAATGGAATGGGGTGGTGACAGGATGGTGGCAGGATAGAATGGTGACCAAATGGGATGGGGATGGGTAGGTGACTAACTGGGATGGGCCTGGGTAGGTGACTAAATTAAATGGGATGGGATCTGGGCTGGATGGGATAGGATGGGACTGAATGGGATGATGATGGGTTGTGGTGGCATAGGATGGGATAGTGACTGATTAGAGGGGATGGTGAGTGGACAGGATGGGATGGGGAGGGGGTGACCTGTTGGGATGGGTGGGGATGGGATGGTGAGTGAATGGGAATTGGGATGTTGTGGTGTGGTGTTTTCAGGAGATGACCTGGCCACAGCACTGGGCCCGCTGAACCTGCCCACCAAGGAGTACGTCTTCCTGCCCATCAACGACAACACCAACATGAACAAGGCTGGAGGGTCTCATTGGTCAGTGCAAACTCCTCTCTCTTTGCATTTGACTGACTGACTTAGAACTGCTTCAGTGACAGCAGAGGGGTTTTTTGTTTGTTTTAGTTTTGTTTGTTTGCTTTCTTTTTGGTTATATACAAAGTGTTGTTGTTTTTTCCTTTGCTTATCAAAGGTTTGGGTTCAGTTTTGTTTTTTTACTGGTGTAATGTCAGTGTTATTCTAGCTTGTTTTCTGGGTCTGTGGGTTTGTTTTTGTCAGCAGCAATCTATTTCCTGCAGTGTCTGAGTTCTGAGAATTTCTATCCTGCCACTCTTGTGTATGTAGTATGTGTGTCTGTGTGTTTCATTTAAAAAAATTTTATTTCGAGGATAATGGAATAAGCACTCATGTGCTTTTTTTCATCTAGTCCCCATGTGTATGCAGCTTTGCAAATTTTGTCATCCGTTCCCACGGCACACAATGGCTTACTCTTCCAAAAAGCGGAACAGGTTTTAACGTGTGCACAAGATGTTCTGCGTGCATTTGCACACACGACTTCAGTTTATAGTCTCATCAAAAGGACTTTTGGAGGGAATGGAGTCGGCACTCCAGAGGAAAAATCCACTTCAACAAGAATCGAACCCGGGTCAGCAGATCATGAATACATCACTCTAACCACCAGGCAATCCTGTCCCCCTGTGTGTGTGTGCACGCATGTGTGCAAGTATGTGTGTTTGCGGGGGGGGGGGGGTAAGGAGTGGAGTGGTAGGATTTTTTGCTTTCATATGTGGGTTATTAAAAGTACCTTTCAAGAGTTAGTGTACATGTGTGTGGTTTTTATGTCTGTTTTTATGAAGCTGGTGTATTTGATTTAAGAATGAGTCCTTAGTCACTTGTGTCTGCTTTAGTCTAGCCAAAGAGTATGCTGGAAACTTTTTTTTAAGGGGTTTTGTTAAAAATACATGAGAAGACATTGTGAAGAATGATAATATATGTATGCTTTAAGTGGCCACCTATAAGTGTTTTGGATTCTTTTAATCTTTCAATGCAGTTTTCAGATGCTAGTGAAAATGATTGATATCCATAGGTGTCATTTCGGTTCTAAACATGTCTGTATGAAATGGAAACTTGTATATTGTATGAAAGTGTTTCTGTAGTCTTAGTGTGTATAAAAAAAAGTTCTAAGCATTATTAGTATGGTAAATGCATGTATTTGTGTTTTTATGTTTAAATGAACATCTCTGTGTTTGCTTATGCCTTTTTATGAGTTTTGTGCACACATATGCATAAGTGTGCATATCTTCCCAGTGATATGTGTGTCTCCATAAATATAGCTGTACCTTATCTCCACAGGAGTCTGATGGTGTTTGTGCGGAGTAAAGAAGAGTTTCGTCACTACGATTCTGGCCACAGCTGTAATGGGTGGGTTGCCAAGGAATTGATGAACCGACTGCAACCTTTTCTCCATGGTACCATACTTCTTTCTGATCTCCCCCTCTGTTAATCAACATTCTTACCACCAGTGAATTTTGGTACAGCAACAGGCAGTTTTCATAGAAGAAGCAAGAAAATCATGGCTGTCGACTTAAAAATACTAATAACTTTTATTTTTTATTTCAAAACTGTTTTCTTGTCAATAACTTTTATTTTTTATTTCATAGCCAAATTGTGTCTTGTCAGTACGAAGGGATTTCCCTGGGGTGTGTTTTGAATGGGACCATTGCTGTCTATGCTGATGAATAACAGGTCCTGATTATGTTGCATAAATGTGACACAAGGGGTGGGCCAGCTTTTTGCGTAGTCGCAGTTGGCTGCATTAAGATAA
The DNA here is from genome assembly GCA_028751875.1 of Rapana venosa. NCBI lineage: Eukaryota > Metazoa > Mollusca > Gastropoda > Neogastropoda > Muricidae > Rapana > Rapana venosa. The sequence goes on along the minus strand of CM054142.1, from coordinate 37,322,032 downwards.
ATGTCTTCCCTCTTTATGTTATATTCGTGACAGTAATTGTTAGTGCATTGAGATCAACTCTTCAGAGTAGTTTTTGCAATTCATCATATGTCCTGAGTCCACTTACAAACAAAAAGAACAAACAGGCAACAACAAATCCCTTCCTTGCTTCTTGCAGATCTTTTTCTCTTTCCCCTTGACCTTGAATGACAATCAGGGCACGAGTCTAATAAATCAAACGATCAACAGAAATTGGGGGAGGGGAGGGGGGTGCTTGTTTCTTCAGGTGCTTTCCAGAGGAGTGCTTTGATTCCCAGTAGTGTTTTCATTATATCAGGATGTAAGAATGAAGGTGGCGTGACAGTTAAGATGGTTGCCTGCCTAACAGACTGTGAGGTTCTGGGTTCAGTTTCCAGCTCGCCCTTTCTTCCCAGTTTGACGACAACAAAAAACAACCCCAAAAACTGAATGTCAAAACCGTTTGGATGAGACTATAAACCTTGGCCCCATATGTGAACATGCAAAAAGTCTAATGCACACGTTAAGCCATTTTGCCTTTTAGAAGAGTAGGTCATTTCATGCTGGTAGGAACGGATGACAAAAAAGAAAAAGAAAAAACCCCAACAAAACTGCATGCACACTGGTGTTGTGTTTAGACACTGTCCCCGAAGTCAGAATGCAGCTACCTAAATGGTTTTTGGGAGGGAACAAACAGTCTTACACACAAAAATCTCACCATTGGTGAACCTCAGAGTTCTGGCCGAGGAACAAACAAAAAAATCAGAATGTGTGTGTGTGTGCACATGTGTGTGCGTTATTGTACATGTCATTGATAGAAACATTTTCTTATTGCAGCCTCCAAACGAGGTTCCAAGTTCATTGAAATGGACTGCCCCCATCAAACAAATGGTAAGTTTGTGTTTGTAGTGTGTGTGTTTGTGTTTACAATGTCGCTTTTTGTGGCTTATAAAGCATTTGATTGTAAGGCCCACCCCAAATAGTACCCAAATATTCTGGTTTTAACCCTTTATTTGCTATGTATGGTATATACTACACATAGAAACCATGCTTTAAACACAGGAAAATCAACCTGTGCTTTGCTTTGGTACTTTTGTATGCTTATAAGTAACACTAGACAGGCAAACCTGTGTATTTTTGGACAGTAGAGAAAATGAAGAATGTGATAAAAAGATTTTTTTTTAAAAGATTAAAAAACCCACCAAGGTAGTTTTGCAAAAGGTTGCGATAGTTAAACAAACAAATAGGTTCTTAATGCTTGTCACGTCGTAATTTATGGTGTGAAGTCTGTCTCTTAAACTCTTTTACGAGTCGTTGCATCACTACACTGAATTGTTCAGGCAGAGTGTCGTGGTAAATCGAACCAGGCAGAAGCCATCCGTCTCCAGTTAGCAGCATTGCACAGAAAAAAACCTTCATGATTCCGCACCTGCCTTGTTTCAGGCTACGACTGCGGGATGTATGTCATTTGCATGGCGGAGCACTTGTGCCGGGAGCTGTGCGAGTGTTACAACGTGCCCTTGGCGGAGGTCATCACAGAGAAGGCGGTGACCCTGAAACGACAGCAGCTCCTGAAGCTGATCTTTGACCTTGCCGATGAAAACTCCCTCCTCCTTGCCAGCAGCTGAACTGGCTGCGCCTAAGCCCAGACTTTTTGTGGGAATTTTTTTTTTTTTTTTTTTTTTGAGGTGGGAGAAAAGGTGAAAAGGAAGGGAGGGAGGCTGCTCCATGGCTGGTATTATTTTTACGATGAAAGTGAAATAATTTTTTTTAAGTGTAAAAAAAAAAAAAATTGTAAAAAAGTGTGAAAAACGATTTTTGGGTAAGTGTGAAAACATTTTTTTGGTTTTTTTGTTAGGTAGTTTAAAATAAAAAAAAAAACTAGAAGTGTTTGATGAGAGATTGTTAGCATTTTGTGCTGTGAGCAGACTGTTGTGTGTGGTAAACAGATGGGTATGTGCGATGAGCAGATGGTCAGGTGTGGTGAGCAGGTGGTCGGGTCTGGTGAGCAGGTGGTTATGTGCGGTGAGCATGTTTTGTGTGGTGGGCAAGGTGGTTTGTGTGGTGAACAGGTGGTTGAGTGTTGTGAGCAGATGTGTGTGGTGTGACCAAGCCATTATGTAGTGAGCAGATGTGTGTGGTGAGCGAGTTATGTGTATGTGGTGAGCAAGTTGTTACATGGTGAGCTCATGGTCATGTGTAGTGAACAGACTGCTGTGTGTGGTTAGCAAGCTATTATGTGGTGAGCAGATGTTTGTAGTGAGCATGCTGTTATATGGTGGGCCGATTGTTGTGGTGAGTAGCTTGCCAAGTGTATGAAGAACCGATTTTGGGAGGGGAGGGTTTGTTGTGTTTTTCAGAAGAGCAGATTGTTTATAGGGACGGGGAGGGGGTCTGAGTTTGTGGAGGCAAAAATTTGTGCGAGATTTTCAGGCAATGTCAATGCAGTGAGAGCAAGCGGAGTTTATTACAAGAATTCTTTCTCTCCCTTTCTGTCTCCTTCTCTAACTCTCTGTCTCTGTTTGTCTGTCCTGTCTGTCTGTCTGTCTGTGTGTGTGTGTGTCTCTCTCTCTCTCTCTCTCTCTCTCTCTCTCTCTCTCTCTCTCTCTCTCTCTCTGATCTTTCTGTTTTTAAAGTACAGTGGATGTGTGTTGAAATTGTGCGACAAATGCTAGCATAAAGCTGTGCAAGTGTGTGGTTTGTTACGTGTGTTAATTGCCCTTTTGTGACTATGTTATGAGGGTGTAGACGCCATGTTCAGTGATTTTTGGGGGTGATTATGATTTTCACACTCTAACCTGTTTGCAAAAAAAAAAAAAAAAGGTCTGCTTTTAGACAGGAGCTAAGGCAAAGCCTGTATGTTTAAGACAAGGATTTAGGATACAAACATTTAGTTTTGTAGACCATTTGTCAATATAAACAGGCACCTTTTTTATCTCTCCCCTCCTCCTCGTCCTTGTCGTCTTCAAATATTTGTCATTGGAGTGACATGTTCATGGTACGACAATCATTGAGCTAGTGTCTAGGCCTGCCATTCCACTCGTTGTAGATCTCACAGGTCAAATCTCGACAACCCCTTTGTGGAAATTGCTCTGATTTGTACTCCCTCCCCGTGTCATCATTCTTGTAGACCTGAAAGTGCCTTTTTATGAATTGAAGATTAAAGACACACTTAGTTGTTTCATAGCTAACCCGTGTCAGTGAGGAAAATGTAAACACATGATATAAATTGAATATTGAAGTTGTGCTAATTTTACATAGCTTACTCATGTTGATGTTAATTGTAGGAAAATTGAGGAAAATCTAAAGATATACATGTTGTCTTTTTGGAAGGCAGAGTATGGCAGCCTAAAAAGTTTGATTAAAAACAATTCAACTCTTGCTTATCTACTTGCACTAGATTTTTTAAGCAAAGTGGGAAGATTGGTCTACAATAAAAATGATGAAAGACTTAAAGCAGTGTTAATATTTTGGTGCAAATTGAAAACAGATTTCTCTGTATGTAAAATGGCTTTTAGAGAGGGGGGCTCTGCTAGATTCAACTTACAACACTGAAAAATTCAATGCAGTGCCCCAACAACTCCTCAAGGAGCTGTGGGAGAAGTGGAATGGCTTACATACAGGTTGTCGAGCATTTTTGAATCGATGAAACATTCGAGCATTAAATTGTCATTGCTTTAAATGGAGTTACAATATCTGTAGTGGAGGCTCGCTCTCTCTCTCTTGTCAGACGGTGGTGATGTAAGTTTTTGGTTCATGCTTGGAAAATGACATACCAGTGTATGCATACTAACAGAAACCTTGTCTTTAAAGAGTGTTGTCGCGTTGTATACTTGACATAATACGGGTATGCTGTACAGTAAGGCTTGTTGGTATCTGACATGTAAATAGGACAACAACGGTCATAGTTGTGGATACAGTTTCTGTACATTCGTTTATGCCCCTATAAAACTAGCTGTCTTATCTAAACAGATTTTTTTTTCATCTGTGTGGAAGAAAAAAAAGATACACTGCATGGATTGGAACCACCTTGTAAAAAATTGTTCACATTTCAAGTGCTATGCATGTGAGAAAAGAGTGTGTATTTGATATTTAGTTTTCGTCTCCTGAAAAAAAAAAAAAGGATGTTGGTGCAGACACAGTATATCATCTATGGTCAAAAGTCTTTTGTGGATGGTGTGTTTGATGCAGTAAGATTTCAGATTTGCGGAGAATATTTCCTCACTTGTCGAACTTTGTGTCTTTTTGCTGCATTAAGAAGAAGAGTGTGCCACACACTAGACCAAGTTGAGTATATGTTGATATTTTAGAAAAATTATGATGCATTCTAGAAATAGTTTTTTACAAACAAAACTAAGTTGAATAAAAGGGAATATTTTTATTAAAAAACTGATTAAACATTTTTGAAAATGAAACTAAAACAAAGTTAGTTTTAATGCGATACTTCAAGAAAAACAGAAGAAAAATGCATGTGATAATAATTTTTGACAGTATAATACAGAAGAATTACTTGCGTATTTCTTTCTTTGTATTTTTTTTCTCGAAAATCAGAAATAAAACATTTGTGAAAGATTTTCTGTTGGTCATTATAATTCAGTCTTGAGCATTCATATAATTTCTGGGGTGTGGCTGGGCTTTTTTTCTGCTTTCTCATTTGCCTAGATACGCTGCTGTTGTTTCAAAATCTTGTTGTGTGACCGCTTGTGGGATGCTTAGTTTTATGTAAAGGACTCCTGTTTGCATCAGTTGCGGTTGTTTGGTGTTTTAAAAAATAAAAAAATTTAATATCCTTTTGCTCCATTTCCCACCTTTCTTTCTGTCTTGGAGCAGAGAATGTCTTTTTCCATTTCAACACTTAAGAATTGGAATTTTCACTAATGCTTTTACGGCAGTTGATCTTTTTTTGTCCATGTATTTGATAAACTGTTGATTAAGGTATGTGACAGATGTATTCTTTGCTTGTCCATTTTTCTCAGAAAGATGTACATTTACTAAGTCTTCTTTCATCAGTTCCGAGTCTATCAATGCATTTTTCTATTTTAACAAAAAAATAGTAATTTTTTCAGCTCTAGATCTTTGACAAAAACTGATTACTTCAAGGATAAGATTTTTTTAAATGATATATTTGGGCTGTATCAATAAATAATCTCTAATAGATATGTATCATTCCCTGTAATACATGCAGATTTTTGTCCTATCCGTCTTCTCCAACAAAGTGTACCTTTTCATCATATTTGTGGGATAAGTACTCTAGGTTTTGAAACTAAATATGCGATAAATGTTTACCTTTCTTGTAATTTCTGTCGACACTACATCAGAATAAAAATTTGATTTGGAATCTGTCTGACAGTACATGAGAAGCTGAGACACTGGCAGCCTGTCCCAAGCCAATGTTGTGATTGAAGTATTGATATTACTGGCTGACATGTGATGGATACTTTGAAACTGATGGGTTAAAACGGTTGCATACACAAAATTTCACCACTGGTGCACCTTAGAGCTCTAGCCAAGGAACAGTGGAGAAAGAATAACCAACAAAAACCCTGATGTAATCAGTGCCTATCAAGTAACATTCGATAAATATTAAAATACCAAAAACAAAAAACAAAAATTCAAAAGATAGAAATTAAAAAAACAAACACACACACAAGATCATTACATCTAATCTTATATTGAAAAGCAAAATGAGTTGGACAATTCACGGTCTAAATCTCTCCTTTGTGTTTTTCCGTTAAAACCCGTCACTTGTTTTGTACATGATGGCTTTTGTTCTGACATTATGTATTCACCCTACTTAACACTGTTCCCATATACTTGCTCATTATGACCAACTGTGACATAATAGCATTAGCATGACGAATTTGTCAATTGTTTTGAAATTTGTCAGTATTTTTGTGTGTGATTGTTTTGATTTTGCCTGTATTTTTTTATAATAGAAAATGTGTACATGTGAGTGTTGGTTCAGTGTCTTCAACAACATGGTTTATTAGCCAGTATTTTGTTGTTATCGTTGACATTTGTGGTGTATGTGGAATTTTTTTTTTTAATTAAAAAAAATAATGATGTGTATTTGTGAAAGCCAACTTTTCTGAGAGAGATGGATCTTGTCTAGATTATATTAATAAGAAATTATGAATTTAGACTGTCTCATAATGTATACCCAGGCTTGCAAGCTTAAACATGGACATGGAAACAGACTGAATGAGTCCTTTAGAAGTCTGGAAGGGTTTTCAAAATCCAAACAAAATCTCTGCTTTGCAAAGATATTTGCTTGAGAAATATCATTGTGATTCCTTGCTTAATTTTTTATGCCATTTTGTTGTGTAGCTTCACTTTGTTTAAGTGTGTACTTAACTTTTCCTTGGTTTTTGGTTTTTGTTTTGTCTTTTGAATATTTTTCTTGTCTGTTTTCTGTCTTGCTGATACATTCATTCATATTTTGTAGAGTTTTTTAAAAATATAAATCTGATGATTGGTCATTTTGTCTTGGATACAGATTTTCACATTAATCATGTGTGAATTGCTTGGGCAGAATTGGCTAGATGAAACTAATAGATTTCTGCTTGGCCAGAAGTTGCCAGAATAAGAGCAGAAAGGTTAAGTGTGATCACAGCCAAAACTTCTTTTTTTTAAAAAATCCCCTGAAGTCGGAATGTTGCTACCTTCGTGGTGGGCAAAAATGGTTGCATATGCAAAATCTCACAATTGGTGAACCTCAAAGCTGTAGCCAAGTGAAAGAGGAAAAAAATCATTTTTAGTATTTAATCATTTACTTGTGTCCCATTCTCAGTTTGATAAATGAAAAAAAACCCAAAAAAACCTTTCTTGTCATTTTACATTTTGTGCTTATCTTAACCATCCCTTTAAAAAAACAACAACCTTCTAATGATTGATTATTTTCAGCTTTCTGTATGCGCTTTACACTGCATACAGTTCCGATGTTGTGTTGATTTATATTCATTTTGGGGCTAGTTGTATTAAGTTTGAAGTGTGGGTGTTGTTGTTTGGTAATTGCTGATGTTGCTTTGCTGTTTATGTAATGGTCATTACTTAATGATTTATGTCAATCGGGCATCAATTATTTATGTTGGTCATGAGTTAATTATTCATGTTGCATGCTGCATTGTGTGTTTTTGGTAGTGTAGTAGACCATTTTAAGCTTTTGGTGTCTTTTTATGCTTTAAATTATCTAGGACCCGATTCGTGAAGTCGTGTTCATTGCATTCTGTTTTTACTTTTTGTTTGTTAGGAATTGTTGTGTTTGTATGGGGTTCTTTTGTTATTGTTGTTGCTGTTGTTTCACATTCCCCAGCTTAACACCCTGGGGGTCACCCACAATATGCACTCTGACTCACTCATCCCACCTGGGAATCACTGTGAGATTGAAAAGTACACACTGGATGATAAATTTACACATACAACTCTTTTCCAAGTACCTGGCCATGTAGGCAGCCATACTCTGACTTCAGAGGACTATTTGATATTTTGAATTTTGTTGTTGTTGATAAGGACTGTGGATGTGTTTAGACTTGTGTTGTGTGCCGAGAGCTGAAAAAACATGTTGCTTAGACTTTTCATCAGAATTGTTGAATTTTCAACCGGTTTCATGCTGAAAAGAGAAAACCTGTTCACAAGGATCACTGTGTTGTGTATTTGGGAAGGGGGGGGGTTGATAATGCTTTATTATTCTTTTTATTTTTTTTATAATAAGACTGTTTTTGTAGCTGATTTGTGTAAAACAGGTGAGTTGGGATTTAGTTTTGGTTGGGTTTTTTGGGGGGTAGTTAAAATAAAATAAAATAAAAAATTTTAGTTTTTGTCTTGGGTTTGCTCTGTTTCTTTTGCACGCATGTTTTACATGTTGATTTCTTTTCCTGTCATAATTTTTTTTTTAATCTGTTGATATAAATATAATACTTCATTTAAAAAAAAAATTGTTGTTTGCTAAGTGTCACGCTTACATTGATGATGATTTTTTGGGTGTGTTTGCTGTGTACCAGTATTCAGTATTTGGACTTGGTAATTGATTTTTGTGGATTATGTTCTGTTTGTGTTTGGTCGTTACATGTAGCCGTTGTTTGATGCAGCCTTTTTTTTTTTTTTTTTGAATGCTACCATGTTGTTTGATGTTATCTTGATGTTGATCGGTGTCTTATTGTTTATAATTGCTGACTTGTTGATGTTTAATGTTTACTTGATGGTACGATGTTGTGTTGACTGTTCGGATTGATACGCGAGAAGCACCTGTAAGGGAACGACTGTCATCACACCCATGTGAATTACTTTCTGCTTCAGAATACAGGGGAAATCATTTTGTCTAGAGATTGTTTTTGTACCTGGTATTCAATTCCCAAAGTCAGAGTGTGTTACCTTAATGGTGGGCAATTGGCCACATACATAAAATCTTCAAGCTCTAGCCTTGAAACAAACAAACTATAAAAAAAAAATTTTAAAGCAACCTCCCCCCCCCCCCCCCGGTATTATATTTAAGCCCATCACCCTGCCTAAAATATTGAATGCAGTGCCCCAGTGACTCTTCAGGGAGTTAAAGGAGAAGTCAGAGGTTAGTTGGGGTGATGGTTTGATTGTCTTCAAGTGCAGTGTAGTACCTGTATGTAGACTGTTCCATATAGCTTACAAGTTTTGTTGTTGTCACAAGCTTTCTGTTGAGGTGATCATTTTGACGATATTCCACATTGATGATAGAATAGGTTAAAATCATAGTATATTTGTTACAGAAGACAACTTTAATGGCATCATGGAGTGTTGTCCCTTCTTGAAGAATTAATGACCAGATTTCATTCCTCATTCCTTTTTTTTAAACCATGTCAACTTATTGTCTGTTTGGTGATAGATTGTAGATCATGAAATAGTTCCTTTCTCTTTCAAAATTTGTCGGATTTGCTGGTATTTTCTAAAACTCATTTCCATTTAGAATTAGATATTTAACTCTTATTTTCATGTAGAATTGTATTGCAATCACAAAAATCCAGTATTTTTCTCTTGGAAAAAAAATTGATTGCTTTGTTTCAGTGTACAGTTTTTGAGTGGTAATGTTCTTTTTGAAGCTGAATATTTGCATTCATGTTAACATTCACAATATTTCTTGAGCAAATTGCCATTGGTCTGGTTCCCCAAACCTCTTTGTAATCCTTTTTATCCCCACAAGGGTCGAAAGGAATCAAAATCTTGGATTCTAGAATGAAGTTGATAGAATCAGGTGTGTTTTGAAACAGTGTGTTGTCAGCCTCGGACCCCTTACTGGAGCTTGTGAAGTGGTGGATGTAGGTTGTGGTGTTGTTCAGGTCGATGTGATGTCCTTTGTTCTGCTGATCTTTTTTTTGTTGGGAGAAGGTTCGTCCCCCCAGTGTATTCCGTGGCCCTTCCGTAGGCAGCTAGTGAGTGTGCTTTCTGTTGCTGAGAGAATGACATCCTGGAGTTCCTTTTGCCTCCCCCGTCTGTTTGTCCATGCTTTTGCTGTATTTACATGCTGTGTGTGCTTTCTCCCCACCCCCCTCCTTCTCCCTTTTTTTTTCAGCTTGTTTGGCTGTTTTTTGGTTGTTTTTCTTTTGGGGAGGGAGGGGGGTGCAGATTTTTTTGTTTCGGGGTTTTTTTGTGTGAGTTTTTTTTATCATGTCTTACTACATAGCCATAATGTTTTGTCTAATGTGAATATAATTTTGATGTATTGTCAATTGTAGTTTTATCTTGTTTTCTCAGCAGATATTGGCGTAACTAATCCACCATTTTTTGTTTTTTAACTCAAGAGCAGTTGGAAGCAAGCTTTGGAATCCAGTCCACACACAATCATATGATGCATGCACCTTTCTTTAAAAATTTGGATGCCTTTTTTTTTTTTTTTTTTCATAAGATAGCTATGCCATTTTGGTGTACCACTACATTAAGATGGGCAAGAAATACTGATTGTTTTTGTTGATTGATTGATTTTTTTTCATTTTATTTTGAGGATGCTTTTTTTAATTTAAACATCCAGTTCCTGTTTGTTTATGGTTTAGTCAAGTTTGTCATCCATTCCTGTCAGGACAACTGGTCTACTTGTCCGAAAGGTAGAACAGTTTTTAATGTGTGTGCAAGAAGTTCATCGTGCACAGGACTTTAGTTTTATAGTCTCATCTGAAGGACTATCGGGGGAAGTGGAGTTAGCATTGATGTTAACTTCAGGAGAAAAATCCCCTTGAACTGGTGGTGGCTTGAACCTGGGCTGTCAGATCACAAGTGCAACATGCTTTGCTGTAACCATCAAGCTGTCCCAGCCCCCACACACAAGTATGTTGGAAATGTCAAGAATTTTTTTTTTTTTTTTAGTCATGAGAGAGAGGAATGGAGGGAACTGGTTGTTGAGTCTTTGAGGGTGCCCCCACGGTCGTCAGACTACGGGTCAGATAGATAGATAGATTCAGATGTGTCAGAGGGAGGGAAGGTAGGGACAAGTGTTTTTGCTCACAACTTGTACTTTTACTGTTGCTCGCATAATTATTTATGTGACAGAGTCCATGTTGCTTGGTGAAGAAGTGTAATAGGAAACTTTGGTAGGAAACTTTGCAGTGTTGGGATTTTTTGTTTTATTTCTTGGTTTGTTTTTGCTTCTAATCTCAAGACATTGGCTGACAGATTAAGATGACGTTGTTTGGAAGTGTGTTTTTAATTTACTGCTATGTTTTCGAATGATAGGAAAGTGGTTTTGTTGTGTGGTATTTTTCTTGTGAAACTTTTCAATTCTTTCAATGTGTCATTATTGTGTGATTATTTTGGGTTTGTAGTTCATGTAACGTCTGATAATGTGTCGCTATTGTTTTATGTGATTACTTTGTGTATATATTCTGATCATTTTTATATCGTTGTTACCGGTTTTATAGATTCTGGTTGTATTTTAACAATTTAGAATTTTTGGGTGGTTTATAGAGCAAGTTGATACAGGGCTTTTTGCAGAAAATGGAAAACAAAACAATTTACCCCTCCCCCCCCCCCAAAAAAAAGCAACAACAAAAAACCCCAACAAAACCTTGGGTTTTTTTTAATACAACTGGTCAGTATTTTGATGAGAAAATTCTTTCTAATTTAAGTATAACCAGTTTCATTTAAAATGAAGATCCCCCTTTTTTTTTTTTAAATTAGGAATAAAAAAGACAAGGGGTTTTGAAACTATTTAACAAATTTTAGATTAACTAAATTCTCAATTCCAAAGCCATTGATCCTTGATGTTTTTGGAAAGGGGGTGGGGGGTATGACAGTTAAGAACTTAAAAAGTAAAGAGTGCCTTTGTTTGGGGTTTGCTTTATTCTGTCGCCTATCCTTGAGGTATAATTTTTTTTAAACATATATATATATATATATATATATATATTTGTATACTTTGAACAATTAGTTCAATATATCTGATTCAGTCTCCCGGTGTATTTTTTTTTTTTTTTTTGGTGGCTTGCATGCAAACAGCATTTTTTTAATATATTTTCGACTCTGGTGTTTATCATGATTTGCCTTTCATAATTAAATTTTTTCGTGTGTGTGCGCACGCCTCATTCTTCTCTTTGAATGAAATGCACATTATTTGAGCCTCTTGTTGGGTGGTATATGAATAGTCACAGGTTTGCAAGGACATTGAGAATGGGTTTGTGTGTGTGTGTGTGCGTCATCTCTGTATGTATGTGTGTGTATGTATGTCATGTTTGCAAAGAGCTTAGCAGTGAGAGTTACTGTACACAATGTATGACTTAATTAACTACTAAGCCGTGAACTTTGATTTGATTAATCAGAGCGTGGTTGAGGTCTGGAGTTGTGTAGCAGGATTCAGACCGACTTAGCATCTCAGGTGTAACATTCTAGTTCTCTCTTGCATGTGTCAGATGAAATAAACATTCAGATTACAACAGTACTTGTGTCTGTGTGTGTGTGTAAGAATGTTGGCTGTTTCTCAGCTTTGCATCCTGGGGGGGGGGGGGGGGGGTCGCCTAGAATAACACACACTTGTCTCACTCATCCCACCTGAGGAATCACTGAGACCTTATTGTACACTCTGGATGAGAAGTGTGTGTATGGCAGTTTTCAAAAGTACTTCACCCTATAGGTCGTCACACTCCAACCTCAAAGGATTTTTCTTCTCCTTGAGAGTACAAGGTTGGTTTGTGCTAAGAGCTTTGTCATGGATGAAGACAATCTCGACATAACATTTCAAAGCATAACACCATTTTAATGTAAACCATGGCACTTTGTTTTTATCAATAACTGACAAAGATTTCGACTGGGACCAAGCATGTATGAATGTATAGCAAGTTTTGTTTGCTGTGTTAAATCAAACATATATCCCCCAAATTGGAATACAGCTACCGTAACCCTTTCACTGCCAGGGAGTTAAGCTTGAAGTTAAATCCATTTGCCAGGGGTTGTTTTCTACCCAAATGGGTACAAATCTAAAAATTTTAAAAATCACATGAAAGAGGGGAATTCTTGTGACAAATGCGAGATTACTGATCATCAATACAGTCTAGAGACCTTCACCTTTCCAAAAACTATCCACAGCCTAAATACGAAATGAGGACAATTCTGGACTACCCCACAACAAGTATACTCGACGGACGTGGCAGCCCAGAGAACATGTCATTGCCGATGAGTTATCTCGTCAAGTAAGGCACTCAACAGGTTAATGGTGGTCAAAAATGGTCACATACACAACAAAATCTCACCATAGGTGAACCTCAGAGCTCTAGCTGAGGAACAAACAAATTACAACAGCAACAAAAAAAATAATAATAATACACATTTCCTCAAGTATAGACACCCCCCACCCTCCCCATTTCAAAAAAAAAGCACAGCTATAAAACTTTCACACAACTCCTCTCAATAAACACCCACTGCCGCAACAAATTTAATATGAACTCCGTTGTAATAAAAAAGTTATTTTTATATATTCTTTATTTAAACAAGTCATTCATTCAATCATGTTTAGTGCCCAGTTACCAACAGGGGGCCATATCAAGGCAAACCAGGTTATTCAATATTGCATTCTCATCGGGAAAGAAAAGAAGTCATTCACTCCTTTCAGACAACTGCCAATACCTATAAAGTCGGAAGTTAATTACATTTTTATGATTTGGGTCAATATTCATGCTGTAATCTACACACATCCCATGTAAAAGATAACAAAATTGTTACTAATAAATAAAAACATCTGTCGGTGGTTATATTACAAGAATTATACATGTTTGATTTTTTTCCCCATTTTAATTCTTTCCCAAGGACGGAAACATTTCAGATCACAAAAGTGAAGAACCAGAAGGGACAACTAAAACAAAAGGTGACCTTTCACACACAAAAAACATCTGGGGAGGTGGGGTGGGAAAGAGATGCATGTCGATGGGCTACACTATTACAGGAAAGGCCACTGCAGGGGAAAGTTTATAATCAAGGGAAACAAATCTGGACAAATATTAGGGGAGGGGGAGACCACTCTGGTGGAAAGTTTATGAGGGGAGGCCACTCCAGTGGGCAGTTTTACAGGGGAGGCCACTGTGTTGGGAAGTTTCTGGGAGGAAAGTCGGACTGGAGTCCCAGAAAGGGGATGCGTGGCTCCTCAGCGTTGGTGGTCATACCTGTTGACAGCAGTTCCAGTCTCTGAAATCACTATGATTATAACAGCAAACAAGCAACCTCACCCCCCTCCAAATTTCTTCTCCAAAACCAACTACAACGAAACTTGAAGAAATCTTTTTTTACTGCCTGAGGTTCTGGCTTTCTGTCAACTTTTAGTCCCAGGCACGTGCCATATAGTATAGTGGTGGTCATAACCTACAAATACTATTCCTGTTTTGTGTGATGTCGAAGTTTCTTGCCAAAGGGAGGGTGTGGAGGGGTGGGGGCAGTACAGCCCAGAATTTAGAAAGCCACACTTATAACTGAGGCCACATGTTCAAATCTCCACCACAGTGTCCATTCAAGGGGATTTTCCCTCTGGAGCTAACATCGGTACTGATTCCAATCCTTTTGAAGTCCATGATTGGGACTATAAATCCAGATTCTGTGAGCAAATGCAACAGAACCTTACACACAAGTTAAATCCAATCCACATTTCGTAGAAGATTAGGCCAGCTATGGCTGGGGGGATGAATGATGACACAAACATACCCAGCATGCACCCAGCTATATGATGAGGGATGGGCTCCACCAAAAGTGTAGGGGAAAAGTCGAGTCAAATCATTACCAATCCAAAATGAAGACACCCCCCTCCTCTGAAAAATCAGAGCATTTTAACTGACACTACTGCGTAGCTTCTAATACCTCCCCGAAAAACAACACACACACACACAAATGACAAAAATAAACTGAACAATCAAATCCCGCTATTCAATGTCCATTAAAATTCTCCCTGTCCCCCCAAAATACAAACCAAGATTAGAGTTACAGGGTTTGATTTTTTTTTCTGGAACATTCTTCAGACAAACCACACATTTAAGTCTGGAAGGTAGAAAGAAAAAGGCAGGAGTAAATGGCCATGTGGTCAAACGCCACATTGATGTGGATCTGAGCTTGAACTCTTTTTTTTCCTCCTCTCTGTTTGTCCACATCTACTAAAAACTACCACATTCTCTCTCTCTCTCTCTCTCTCTCTCTCTCTCTCTCTCTCTCTCTCTCTCTCTTCACACACACACACACACACACATACACACACACACACACACACACACAGAGACACACGGACACACAGACACTTCGTCTAATATCACTGAGTGTGAACAGACGTTAAATTGAAGACAACAACAACAACGGACACACAATCTATACAGAACCAAATCCACATAACATCTTTCCCCTATCACAGGCTAAAAAACAATATCATGAACAATATATAACCAAATCATAACATCATGCAATAATATAAAACAGTATGTGCAAAAGAGTGTAAACATGTTTTAACTACAAAGAAACAAAAGCTTCGATATAATGAAGCAAAGGGGTCAAACCATGCAGTGAACAGCAAACATTCCCATATACATGGGAGGAAAAAGCATAAATAAAATTGCAGACAGGAAAGTTTTTCTTTTTTTCAATGGGTGGCACTCTCTTGCGGCAACATGCTTTCCCAGGGGAAGAACAGGCTGAATTTCGTGCCAAAACTCAAAAGAAATTTTATATCAACCACAATCATTCAAAGAGCTACAAACAGGATTGAAACAGTCTCAATAAAAACATTAAATCAATCCATAATAATACATATCTTCTTTGTCAAACACTCAGACAGCAACTATTTTTGTCAGTCATATGAGCAGAAATGCGTTGCGCTGCCGTTAAGCGCCCCAAAAGTCAGGCCCAGCACATCTGACTTCAGCATGATAATACATATGATTTCCTGTACTGACGATATGATATATCACCAGCAGTTTTCTATGTTCACCCCCCACCCCCACCTCAAGTCCTCTCCCTCCACTAAAAATGTTCATACTATAACACAGAAGTAGTTCATCCATAACTCTCATCACAACTGTCACAAATTACTTACTTTCATTGGTGAGATAGCCTAGTAATTAGAGCACAAAATTTGTGATCTGATGAAAAACAGAGGACAGTTTCAAGCCTCCACTGAGGTGTCCATTCCAGACAATTTTTCCTACTGGAGTTAACACTGGTACTGACTTCACTTCCCCAAAAGTCCTTCAGATGAGACTATAAACCAAGACCATATGTGTGAACACATGCAGAACATCTTTCACACCCGATAAAACCCTTCCGCCTTTCGTAGAAGAGTAGTTCAGCTATGGCTGGTGGCAGGGATGACACCAACATACCCAGCATGCACTCTTAGCTACATGGAGAGGGATGGGCTCTGCCAGGTTCAACTTGTCCATGACACACTGAAAAATTCAGTGCAGTTTCCCAATGACTCCTCAAGGAGTTAAGGAAGAAGTCAGGTGAAGTCCCATCCTAAACATCCCAGTTAATAATCGATTTCAACACAAAACTTGAGGAGTCAGTTTTGACGACATAAGGATCAAAACTGCTGCTGATGATTTTGACACAAAATGGCACACAGTGACACAGATCCATTTCCAGCAAATAATATTTCCTGAGATAGGGGTATGGGAATAATATATACATGTACGAAAAGCTGTTCTGAGGGAGGATCTGATATATACAGATCTACACAAGAAATTAACGATGTATACACACATGAAACTATCAGATTCATAAACAATTCAAACATACCATGACATTCAATTACCAAACAAAAAATACACCCAAAACAAAACAAAACAGCACCCCCCCCCCCCCCCCCCCCCCTAAAAAACAACAAAAGCCAAAACAAACACACAGAAAAACCTAACAACAACAAAACAAAACCGACACTATCTGCAAGTACAGCTGGAAAGAACATAAGAAAATCAAAAACATATCCTCATTCCAAAGTGACCTTAACCCTGACCTCTGACAATAGCAGACGTCAACTCTGTCCACGATAGGCAGGGAGGTAACTCACAGTGCAATGACAGCATTCAGAAGATAAACCTGCAGGTATCTCATTTCCTACCCTTTTTCTCAATCTAAATTTCAAAGGAACGTAGACTATGAAATAATTTAATTTCAACATACTGGTCATTGATTTCACTCCAGTTGTCAGTGAGATTTATGACAGATTTAGCCAGAAGTATGACAGTTTCCAAATCACTCATTGATGGCAAATTCATAAGACTGTATTGTGTCACTCAAAATCAATGAAAGTTGTATCAGACGCTATTAAGACATCTATCTGATTTTTCAATAGTTTTTTGTGCATACATACCATCTGTAATTGCCCTTCATGGGATGGTTCATGTATTTTTGACTTGACTTGATCTCTTTGGATGAGTGAACCAAGATATTTTAAACTGGTTAATTGGGGTCTCTTTTTCTTCTTCTTCCTTTGTTTTAACTGGGTTTTTTCTGAGGAATCAGCTGAAAATTGGTAAATAAGCTTCAGTTTGTTTTCATTTTATCAAAGACATCGATTAAAGACTATAGGGGAACAGAATAGGCTAGTGGTTAAAGTGCTGTGCTTACAATCTGATGCCTCTGGTTCGAGCCACCACCAAGGTGCCCATTTGAGAAGGATTTTCCCCCTGGAGTTAACATCAGTTCCAACTCCACTTCAGATGAGATTATAAACCGAGGTCCTGTGTGCGAACATACACAGAACATCTTCTGCACACATTAAAACCTGTTCTGCCTTTCGGAAGAACAGACCATTGTGTGCCAGTGGGAACGGATGACAAATTTACAAAACCACATGCACACCGGTGTGTTCAGTCATCAGCCCCGAAGCTGGAATGCCGCTACCTTCACGGTGGGTTAACAGTCGCATTAGCAAAATCTCACCATTGGTGAACCTCAGACCTCTAGGTGAGGGAATGAAAACAAAACCCCACCCCAAAACAAAGACTATCTCTGACCAATTCATCAACTTCACAAATCAAAACCACGAAAAGGCTCAAACACAAAACGTAGCGCTACACAATAGCTGCATCATTACGGGCAAACAGAGACCGGATCTGGCAGCTTTCAGCACAGGACAACCAAACCACCGAACCTGCCTTGGACAGAGTTAAGCTAACACAACTATCAATGGTAAAGAACAAGGTAACAAACAGAAATTCCAAACCAATAAACACATCAAACAGACCAAATAAATTAACTGGCCAAATAAATAAAAAAACCCGAAAGCAACGACAACCAAAGAGCCAAATACCTCCTTTACAAACTTCTGGCGCATCCTTTAACAGAAACCGAAAAGGAATCAATGTCAGAATTGTGTACCAACATAACATTCAGATTTGATATACGGTAAACTCACTTAATTTGATAAGTCAAAATCATACTAAAATATAGCATATCATAACAAACCTAATATCATAACAGAAAATACAGAATTGTGAATAAGAAAGAACAAAAACCGTACACGTACATACCCTGACTGGCATAAAGCACACAAGCATGCACTGTGCCACACAGCGAAATATCAACATACCAGCATATACATGAAACAAGCTGGGGAAAGCCGGAGCCAATTATAATATATTTCAAGACAGACCCCACTTCCAGGTAGTTTAGCAAACTGCATACACAGGTAATCGGATATAAAATAAATATATTGATATACAGGGTGATTTGGATACAAAAAAAGTAAAAAGAAATAGAAAACAAAATTTAAAAAAGGGAAAAAAATCACTAAAAACCCACCCCCAAAAACAGTAAGTGAAAGCTGCTTGCAGTCATGCAAAGTAATCATATACTCCAACAAGAAAAACAACAACAAACCCAGATAAAAATTTTGTTCTGTTCAAAAACATTCTTGGTAATGTGCAGTCTTTCTGCTTCTTTGATTTTATCATGCTTCCAGGCATGTTGGATGTGTTGGATGTGTCGCTCTATTTCAAATCAAAGTTTTTCCATCCTTTTCAACAAGACACCATAGGTTCTGAGGCACACAAGAAAATGGGCAGAATCCCCTCTGCTTTTAACTTGCTGACCTGTCTGCCTTATAGGAGTGGTCAAAGCACTGGTCCTTACTTGCTAATTTTTTTTTTTTTCCAGAGGTGACAAATCATTTTCGCTTCAGAAGCAAGTTTCTGATCTTTAACTTTTGAAATGACAAGGAAGAAAAGACCGACAGATCTTTGACTTCAGACACTGTTCTTACGCAGGGCACGCCGATTTAAAACACAACCTGTTCAGATTTCAGAAAAAATGTATACTGCTTCGCCGTCTGACACATAATATCACTGAATAATATGAGAAAACCTGATGCAAAAGCCAATACTGAATAAGCATGCCGTGCAAGAGGAAGAAAGGTATTTCATATGGTGCAAGGGAATTTTTCAGGGTGGAAGGGATTTTTCAGAGTGAATAGATATTTCAAGGGTGAAAGGGGGATTTTTCAGGGCAAAGATAGATTTTCCAAAGCGAAAGGGGGATTTTTCAGAGATTTTTGTTTTCAAGCTCAAAAAGGGATTTTTCAGGGCAAAGATAATGTTCCCCAGGGTGAAAAGTCTATTCTTCCTGGCAGAGAAAGAGAAGGCTATTTTCTGGGAGTGGAGGGTTTTTCAGGACAAAGAAAGGCTTTTTTTTCTGTGTAAAAAAGACTACTATTCATGGCACAAAAAGAGAAAGGCTATTTTCTGGGTGCGGAGGGGGGTTTTTCAAGACAAAGAAAGCTCTTTTTTTCCAGGGTAAAAAAAAAAAAAATTATATATCATTCATGGCAAGGCAAAAGAAAGAGAAAGGTATGCTTAGGGTGCGGAGGGTATTTTCAAGGGGTGGAGGGTTTTTCAGGATCATGCTTCTCCAGGGTGGTGTTAGGGGAGTCAGGGGCCAGGTGCTTCTCCACCTCAGAGCCGATGAGCGTGGAGTGGGCGATGGAGGTCAGCTCGTCCAGCTGGGCAGCCTGCAGGTTGTCCAGGTGATCCAGCCTCTCCCTCAGCATCTGCAGGTCCTCCTGGTGCTGCTTCTCCTGCAAGGCATCGTCCACACAGGCAGGCGGGTCAGTGTGTGTGCAAGTGTGTGTGTGTGTGTGTGTGTGTGTAGGTGTGTGTGTGTGTGTGTGTGTGTGTGTTTGTGAGTGTTGTGTGTGTGTGTGTGTTTGTGATGTGTGTGTGTGTGTGTAGTTGTGTGTGTGTGTGTGTGTGTGTGTGTGTGTGTGTGTGTGTGTGTGTGTGTGTGTGTGTGTACTCTGTTATATACAGATACAGACAGACAGAGAGAGAGAGAAAATGCATACAAACATAAAACACACAACCGTTGATTTCAACAATTTGTGACCCTCCACCACATAGTGAGTCACACTGTTTGTACCAGAGGTCAATTTTTAGCTGTTTATTTGCAATAAATAAACAGAAAGATGGTCAATACAACCCAAAAAAAAGTATGAAAATTGGAAAATTCTACGAAAATTTCATACAAACTGAAGTGCTAGGCTCCAGGAAGTGACAAAATGAGAAATTTACAAATTTGTGCATGGTAACAGGTGGTCAGGATGAGGGGTTGGAAGTTTTTAAACACGTTTTTAAAGCAAACGGAAACAAAACCACACCTTGATACTGCAGCACAAGGTAGAAGAAAGCTTATAGTTTTATGATCTATCAAAATCTCGCAATCATCAACCTGACCCCCACCTGCCTCAAATATGGCTCCTAGTGGAACAAAAAAAGCTACATTTCATGGTCAAAGGGAAACAAATCTTGTGGAAGGGGGAGAGCTTCCCTTGGAGTGAACCTCTCTCAGTGTCCTCACATAGAGCTGACTGTGTGGAGGCTATTGCTGTACCACAACGCCAATTTGTCAAAAATGACTCTTGCAACAGCACACCCAGTCAGTCAAAATAACCCACACAGGCTCTTTGACAGACTAGTTTTGGTAAATTTCTTTTTAAAATTTTTTCTCATTCACAGCGTGCAAATCCATCATAACTCAGTCAAGGGGCCAGTGCAAAATTTAGCACGCCCTTCCTTTGACGAAGTCCAAGTTTGGTCAACTCCTGCTATAACTCCTGCTGTAACTGCTGCTATAACTGCTGCTATAACTCCTGCTACAACTCCTGCTGTAACTCCTGCTGTAACTCCTGCTGTAATTCCTGCTGTAACTCCTGCTACAACTCCTGCTGTAACTCCTGCTGTAACTCCTGCTACAACTCCTGCTATAACTCCTGTTACAACTCCTGCTACAACTCCTGCTATAACTCCTGCTACAACTCCTGCTACAACTCCTGCTATAACTCCTGCTACAACTCCTGCTACAACTCCTGCTATAACTCCTGCTGTAACTCCTGCTACAACTCCTGCTACAACTCCTGCTGTAACTCCTGCTACAACTCCTGCTATAACTCCTGCTGTAACTCCTGCTATAACTCCTGCTATAACTCCTGCTGTAACTCCTGCTGTAACTCCTGCTGTAACTAGCACTGGCTGGCCCCAGCTAGGCAGGGGTGGGACGGAATGGACAGCAGCTGAAAGTGGGGGAAACTGACAGCCCTGGGTTCTTTATTTCGTTTCCTGCGTAACAAAGTGGAGACAGAACAGCTTCCGTCTCTGCAACAACAACCTCCAAGATACAGAGCATGATCAGAACAGCGGGGAATGGGGCCTCTAGACATAGGCTGTGTACATTCTGCATTTTAACCATTACAGGCAAAGTGTATGTTGCGAGAAGTCTGAACCACCACCCAAGGAAACACAGCCTCCCACAATCTGCTGGTGTGTGTCCTGTTTTGGTAACACAGCGTTGCGCTCTATCTTTTTCTTGTACCGCAGGCAGTTAGGACCAACCCCCCACCACAATGGTGGATTGGTGGTCTAGAGGTAATGCACCTGTCTAGAAAGTAAAAAGTCCGGGTTTGAAGTGTGTGGTGGTTCAATGCCTGTTTGGGCCAGAAACTTCCCCCCATCTACTAGACCGTGAGTAGTGGTCTGGGTGCTAGTCTTTCAGATGAGATGATAAAATGAGATCCTGTGTGTTACACATATTTAGCACATGTAAAAGGAATCCACAGCAATAAAGGAGTTGTCCCTGGCAAAATTATGTAGAAATAAGCCACTCTGACAGGGAAACAAATACAGTTGCAGACAGGAAAAGAAAAAACATAATGGGTGGCGCTGCTCTTGTGGCGACGCGCTCTCCCCTATAACGGAAGCCCGAATTTCACGCAGAGAAATCTGCTGTGACTTAAAGTGGTATACACTACGCTACACTACACTACACTACACTACACTACACCACACCACACTACCCTACCCTACCCTATACTACACTACACTACACCACACTACACTACACTATACTACACTACACTATACTACACTTCACAACACTACACTTCACAACACCACAATACACTACAACATACAACTGTTTCTCTCATTGAACTGTGTTGCACACCACTGCCTTCTGCTCACATCAATAAGGTAACAGTAGGGAATATGGAAAATCAGTCAACAGAGTTGCACAACAGCTATTCGGGGTTTGGGTTCATTTTCACTGTTCAAAATCCATGCTGTTATCTGCCTATTCTAGTCACATGTTTCACACCTCACAATAATAAATCTTTGTCAAATATCCTTCTCATCCACCCGCTACCAAGTCTTGTGCAATAAATATGTTAATGCCGTTACCAAACTATACAGAGAGATATGCTACTTTTACATCCCAAAAAAAAGTGTGTGTGTGTGTATGTGTGTGTGAGTGTGTGTGTGTGTGTGCATGTGTGTGTGTGTGAGTGCATATGTGTGTGTGTGTACGTGCATGTGCCTGCACCTGTGTGTGTGTGTCAGTCTACAAGATACTTTAAAAGAGATACATAAAAATAAAAATTTCAAAATAAAGATCACCCATTTCTCACAAACAAAGGTCAGTCAAAACCTGTCTGCATTTTTGAAATGAACAATCACAGAAAGAGGGTGGCAGGATAATTAAGATGTCTGCCTGTCAACAAGTAAACCGTGAGGTTCTGGGTTCAATTCTCAGCCTCACCCTTTCTTCCCAGTTTGACCAAAAAAATCGAACTGAGTGTCAAAGTCATTTGGATTACACTATAAACTGAGGTCCTGTGTGTGAACGTATGGAGAATATCTTGCACACGTTATAAACCTGTTACGCCTTTCAGAAGAGTAGGCCATTGTGTACCAGTAAGAATGTATGACACACACAAAACTAGCATGCACACATGTATCAGGTTTAGACACTTTCCACGAAGTTGGAATGTGGCTACCTAAATGGGGGGGGGGGGGACGGTCGCATACACAAAAATCTCACCATTGGTGAACATCGGAGCTCTAGTTGACAAGAAAAAAAAGAGAAAAAAAAAGAAAGAAATAAACAAACAATCCCAACCAAATTAACCCAACTGATAAAACAGAAAAAAAATAGAAGAAAAAAAATTACAGCTGTGAATTCACTATTCCAGCCACCTCTACAGATGTGCAACCCACGCTTAGAGGAAGAAAACAAAAATGGTAGCAGCTACCACAGACACACTGCTCTGAGAGAGAGAGAGAGGAGTTGTGAAAACAAGAAGATTCTGTCCTCCACCAAAAAAGAGCCCAGAAACAACCCCCGCCTAGAACAAAATGACTCCAAACAATCCCCAAAAGCAAAAGTTCTGGTTAAAACATCGAAACTCCACACCAGAAAACTTGACAAGCCAAAGGAAGAAAAGAAGAAAGACTGCAGGTGAAAACCATAAGACAAGTACGTACTTCTCTTCCCAGATATACCTGTCGACATTTTCTAAGGCTGTGAACAGACAGACAGAAATGCCCAGTCCTTACTGTGACAGCATATTATTCTTCACATCAACACATAAAAAAACAAACCTGCACATTATAGACTCTTTTGGCGTCAAGCCTAACAAAATTTAAGGAAGATGGATATAAGGTTTGGTATGTTGTAAGGAAATCAAATGTATTCTTCACAGTTTTCCCTTTTTTTTTTAGTGACATACTCCAAAAATTATCACCCCAAACATAGAAGAAGCTATAAACAACATTCTGACATGATAAGAGTAAGTGTCATAACTTTAATGTTTCATCGTATTTCTTGTTCAGCTCTTGTGTTTTTAATCAAAGAAGTTTTCAACAAAACTACAGCAATCAGCCATCTGGAAAGGCCTTGTCTTGTTTTGTCTTGAATTGTATTGTACTGTACTACACCATACTGCATTGCATGACACTGCACTGCACTGCACTGCACTGCACAGCCTCAAATCTTATTTTGTATTGTACTGCATTGTATACCACTCTTATTTACAGTCACAGCAGATTTCTCTGCATTATATTCAGGCTGCTCTTCCCTGGGAAAACACAGCACCACTAACCACTGCCTCCCATCAAAAACAAAAAACAAAAAAATCATGCTGTGCATGAATTCTCCACAAGAATGGCTTTTTCCACAGAATTTCACCAGGCACAACTCTCTTGTTGCCCAAGGTTCCTTTATGTGCACTACACATAAATCACACACAGAACCTCAGTTTATCCTCTCAACCAAAACAAAACTACCACCCAAACCACCACTCACTGTCTGGTGGAGTTTAGCAAATCCCTCCCCCCCAAAAAAAAGCCAAAAAAAAAAGCCAGGCTTCAGATGACAGTCGAACCTGCAACCTTCTGTGTTCTGAAATCAGCGTGCTACCACTGGACCACCAATACACGATGGTGTTCTATGCGCTGTTCCCTGACATCAGCGAGGGCGTGACTCACCATTTCCTTCTCCATCAGCGTCACGTTGTGCATGGTGGCGTCCAGGTTGGGCATGGCGTCCATCTTGGAGAACTTGCGCTCCCCGATGACGATGTTCTGGGGGAGGTAACCCAGGATGATGCCTCGGAACTCCTGATGCCTTCGGTACAGATCCTTCCACTGCTTCTTCAGCCGGGCGTATTGGTCTGCTGGTATGCATTTCCTGCCACACACACACAGTGGACTTTCTCATTCATTGATTATGGGTTCTTTTCTTTAGGACACCAATAATTATTTTTCTTTAAACATTGCAAGTGTATCTCTCTGACCTGGCTGATGCCAGGATACATTGTGACAGGAAGTGTAGAATGAAGCCCGGTCATAAGTTGTCTCCAAGCTGGTACACTTCCATAACATCGTTGTTATATCGTCCTCCTCACCATTGCAATAAAAGAAAATTGTTTCTGATTTGGTGGGCCCTGTTGCTCAATCTCATGGTGATCTCTCTTTCGATTTCCCATACACTTCTGTGCCTGTGGTGAGTTTGTGTCAAAGCCTTTGGGGTTTGGGGTTCACAGGAGAAGGTCATTGGAGGGACACTGTGGTGGTCACCACTAAGTGGGCGTCTGTCTCACTCAGTCTGGTTCCAAAACTCTTAGGTAAATGTGTTGTTGGTAGAGTGCTTAGTAGGTGGCATCCTGCATGTGTTAGATCAGGACAGGTACCACTGAACAGCAACAGAGTAACTCAGCAGCAGGGCTGGGCCTTTCTGGCTGGTGGTCACAGAGCAGCCTAACACCATAAGCAAGATGAGGATCCTGGGTGTGGCTGGGGTGATGAGCCTGGAAAGAGTGGCTTGGGAACAACAAGACAGGTATGTCATAGCAGACGAGGCAGTAAAAAAACCAAAAAACCAACAACAACAAAAAAGGAGAAAAGTCAACCATAAAGAAGTCCTGACACCAACATATAGCCAGGTACACAGTAAACAGAACAAAGCCTATATTTGTCTCAATACACACTACAGTTAGGCCAAACACTGAGCACACAATACATACACCAGGGTCAAATATATAAATCACAATACCAAGTTTGTATGAGGCTAAATATATAACACACAATACAAAGACTGTGTAGTCCTTCAGATGAGATAATAAACCGAGGCCCCGTGTTCAAACGCATGCAGAACATCTTGCACACCCGTTAAATCCTGTTCTGCTTTTCAGAAGAGTAGGCCATTGTGTGCCGGTGGAAACAGATGACAAAATTTACAAAACCGCATACACACGGGGACTGGATGTAAAAAAAGTACATGAGTGCTTATTCCATTATCCTCGATATAAAAGAATAAATATAAAATATATAAAAAATATAGGGTCAAATACATACTGCACAATACTAAGTCAACATGTTGCTGAACGTTCCCTGGCTTAACACCCAGGGGGTCACCCAGAATAACTATGTACCCTGAGTGAGACCTCATCCCACCTGGAAATCACTGTGAAACCTTGAGTACTGTGAAACCCTGGAAGAGAAGTTTGCATGAAGGACTGTTTTCCAAGTACCTCGCCATATAGGCAGCAATACTCCCCTTTTTTGTTCTTTCACCTTAAAAACAGAGTACAGCTTGTTATGCTAAGAGCTGCTCATCATGGCTGAAGACAATCTCAACATGATAGTTCAAAGAATAACAGCATTTTAATGCAGGCCTTGGCACTTTATGGACACAACTATGCCTGGACCAACTACAGTTAGTACAAGACCAAACACATGATACACAATAAGAGTCACAGCACAGAGCTGTGCAGACAGAAGAACGGACAGATGGAGAGACAGACAGACAGACAGGGAGACAGACAGGCAAGGAGAAAGGGAAACAGACAGGGAGACAGACAGGCAGGGAGAAAGGGAGACAGACAGACAGGGAGGCAGATAGACAGGGACACAGACAGGCAGGGAGACTTTCAGGGAGGCAGACAGACAGGGAGAATGACAGACAGGGAGAAAGGGAGACAGACAGACAGGGAGAATGACAGGGAGAAAGAGAGACAGACAGGGAGACAGACAGACATGGAGACAGACAGACAGACATGGAGACAGACAGACAGGGAGACAGACAGACAGGGAGGCAGACAGACAGACAGGGAGGCAGACAGACAGAGAGACCGACAGACAGACACACAGAAAGACAGACACATAGAAAGACAGACAGAGAGACAGACAGACTACATACTGCAAAGCCTCTTTTTCCAGCTCCAGTTCTTTGTTGGTGGCCTGCAGCACCAGGATCTTGTCCCTCAGGTGGTCTGTCACCCGGCTGTATTTCTTCTTCAGCTGCATACGCGCACACGCACACGCACACGCACACACACACACACAAGCAGGTGCCCGGATACACACATGCATACATCCATAACACACATTAGCTTTTAACAAAAGAGAAAAACCACCAACAAAACCCTCATACATAGGCTCAACACGTGCTCACATTCTCAATAGAACACACACGCGCGCACGCACACAACACACACATCACAAAAGCTACCCACCCACACCTACCCACTCCTCCCCAAACTTCACACCATCCTGCCATCCTCCTCATCAACACTCACACCAACAAAACCTACATTCCCACCCACCCACCCCTCCTGATGGGATGCCTGGGACCAGTCAGTATAAATAGCAACCCCATCATTTGGAAATTCTGTGCTAGCAATTCCCTCTTTTCTTTCCCTCTCTTTGTTTCTGCCTCATTCATTTTCTTCCTGTCACCTCCTTCTTGCATATTTTCTGCCTTCTTGGTCCCCATTCTCCTGCCTTATTTTTTCCAGAAAGACTTCAAAGATATCAATTCTCTACCACGCCGAAGTTGGATGCGCTAGGCCTGACATGTCAGGCACTTAACGGCAGCGTAATGCATTTTCACTCATATGACACACAATAGTAGCTGCTGTCTGAGCATTCAACAACAAAGAAGAAGATGAAGAAGATGAAGAAGAAGAAGTAAAAGAAGAAGTAAAAGAAGAAGAAGAAGAAGAAGTAAAAGAAGAAGTAAAAGAAGAAGAAGAAGAAGAAGAAGAAGAAGAAGAAGAAGAAGAAGAAGTAGAAGAAGTAGAAGAAAAAGAAGAAGAAGACAAAGAAGTTGAAGACGACGACGAAGAAGAAGAAGAAGAAGAAGAAGACACATGCACACACACACACACACACACACACGCACACACGCACACACACACACACACACACACACACACCACCACCTCACCTTTTTATGCACGCCGGAAGCGTGGCTGTACTTGTCGTGCATGCTGCCCAGCTGCCCCTCCAGCTCCGACACCCGACCCTCCGCCTGCGACCGGTCCTCTTGCAGCGCTGCGCGTTGCTGCGCCAGGATGACGTCGTGGTTGTTCTGCAGCTTGTTGAACTGCTGCTTGGTCAGCTGCATCTCCTGCCGCGACAGGTCTGCTTCGTTGCGGAGCTTGATCATCTGGTCCGTCAGCTCCTGAGAGAAAGACACCATTGAGGTCTGGGTGTGAGTAAAATGATTGGAAAAACTGGAAGTGGAGAGTGGATTGACTCTGCTCATTTCAAAACCACTGATGAATGAGACAGAGTGTTTCTTTTTTTTTCCCCTTCGATTCGAGCTCCAAGGTTCACCAATGGTGAGATTTTGTGTACGTGACCATTTTTACCCACCATTAAGGTAGCCCGCATTCTGATTTTATAGAGTCTGTCAGTCCTACCAAGGAATGAAAAAAAAGAGCCAGAAATTCAGCACAGTCTACCTGCTCCTGGGAAATGGCTG
Source organism: Rapana venosa (assembly GCA_028751875.1). Lineage (NCBI taxonomy): Eukaryota > Metazoa > Mollusca > Gastropoda > Neogastropoda > Muricidae > Rapana > Rapana venosa. The sequence goes on along the minus strand of CM054142.1, from coordinate 37,294,024 downwards.
CTGACAGGTCTGTCTCCAACTGGTGAATTTTGGATTTAGTTCTGAATTTTCGTTGCGTTCCCGTTCTAAGGTGTCTTGCAAGGTTTCAAAGTTCTGCAGTCTTGCCCTGCACACAAACAGATATGCAGACATGCATATATATATACAAACATGAGCACGCACACACACACACACACACACACAAACAAGTCAGTTCATTTGTGTCTTTGTCTCTTTCTCTCTCCACACACACACACACACACAAGTACATGCACACAAACAACACAACACACACAACCATAACCCCACCCCTTCTCTTCTCTTCCTCTCTGTGCAACACAAATCCTCCTTAAATCCTCCTCTCCCTTTCTCTACTGAGCTGTATTCTCTACTGAATGATAAAAGTCAAGAAAAAGTGTCCTGCAAGAAAGGCAAGCTCTCTGCCTTCTTCCCCTCCCCCTACACACTTCTGTAAAATTTCCTACAATAAAGATATGGTTTTTTTAAAGGAAAAGAAACAATTTTGTCCTTATTGACAGCATGTGTGTGTGTGTTGTTGTTGTTGTGCGTTCCCAGCTTTCATATTGGTGGGCTCACTCAGAACATGCACTGACTCACCAACATCGACCACTGGAATCACTGAATATGAGAGTATCACGGGTGAGAATGTTTGCGTGTATGACTCTTTTCAGTGCGCTCGCATAGTGCACCTACTCCGACTTCAGAGGTTTTCTCCTAAAGAGAATGCAGATTGTTATGTAGGTGCTGTATTGGCTGGAAGGCAATCTCAACACAACCTTTTAAACGTAACAACATTTTAATGTAGGCCTTGGCAATTAGCTGACATCAATAACTGACACAGCTTTTGACCTGGGCACATGCGTGTGTGTGAGTGTGTGTGTAGTTCATGAGTATGTGTGTGTGTAGGCACATGCATCTTCAGAGACAAAGATAGCAACAGACTGACAGGCAGATAGACAAACATACTTGTATGTGTATGTGTGTGTATGTGTGTATGTGTATGTGTGTGTGTGTGTGTGTGTGTGTGCGTGCGTGCATGCGTGTGCATGCATGTGTGTGTGCTGTGCTCTGTGTGTGCATGCATGCATGTGTGCATGTATGTGTGCGTGCGTGTGCACGCGTACACCTGTGTGCTTCTTTGTATGTGCATGTGTACCCACACATACACGTGTGTGTTTGTGTCCTTTTGTGTGTGCCTATACATGCATACACTTCTTTATTTTTTCCCCATTTTCTCACCTCAGGCCGATTGTTTCTCTCTCTGCCTGTTCTTTGTCGGCCATGGCTTGTTGAATCTTGCCCTCCAGTTTCTCCTGGTCGGCATGGCGACGAGCATCGTCATCAATTTTCCTTCGCTCCATCTCCTGCAGTTTGGTCTCCAGTTCAAACCTGCCAACAAGAAGGAAGGTGGCAGGATGGTTAAGACCTCATCTGCCTAACAAGTAAACTGTGAGGTTCTGGGTTCCATTCCCAGCCTTGTCCTTTCTTCCCAGTTTGACCAAAAAATTCGAACCGAATGTTCAAGTCCTTCAGATGAGACAGTAAACTGAAGCCCCGTGTGTGAACACATGCAAGACATCTTGCGCACATGTTAAAAGTCCATTTGGCCTTTCTGAAGAGTAGGCCATTTTGTGCTGGTAGGAAAGGATGACATTTAAAAAACAAAACAAAACACATGCACACAGGTGTCATGCTTAGACACTATCCCTAATGTCAAAATATGGCAACCTAAAAAGGGGGGGGTGGGGGGGGAAGCGGTCACATCTGCAAAAATCTCATTACTGGAGAACCTCAGAGCTCTAGCTGAGGAACAGAAAAAAGAAAAGAAAAGAAAAAAGAAAATGTCAATGAATGAGACAGAAACACCGATTGTCTTCTTCTCTGTTCTGCGTTCTGAGGTGTGTAATGCCTGGTCTTCTCTTGTGCTTGTAACTCTGTAGGAGGACTGCCTGCTGGTCTCAGCTGACATAATTCCCACATTAGAGTAGCTCACTTTTTGTGTACAGGATGCATGCTGGGTATGTTTGTGTTACTGTAACCCACCAGACGCTGACATGTATTACAGGATTTTTTTTTTGGGGGGGGTCCTCAGCAACAGCTCCGAGGTTCACCAAGGGGTGAGATTTTACGTCTGCGACTGTTTACGCACCATTATGGTGGCCTCTTTCTGACGTCAAGGATGGTGTCTAAACATGACACCTGTTTCTATGCGTTTTCATATATTTTGCATTCTGTTCCTGTCAGCATGAAATGGCCCATGCTTCCAAAAGACAAGACACAAAAGACTTCCATTTATAGTCTCATCCGAAGGCCTTTCTGAGGAGTGGAGTTGGTACTGATGTTAACTCAAGGCAGAAAATCCCCTCAAACAGGCGCCTTGATGGAGGCTTGAACCCTGGGCTGTCAGATCACAAGCACAATGATCTAACCACTACGTTATCCCACCCCCCCATGGGAACTTTCATATACATATTTGATCTTCTGCATATGTATATATACCCAAAAAGAATGAAGACATTGGCAGGTCTGCATTTCAATTTGACCTGGGAGATGATAAAAATCCCCTTAATTCACCAGTCGCCGCTTTCAAGATTCGATCTCACAACTTCATGGACCCTGCGACTAAAGTCAAACTGTCTTAACCACTCAGCTGGAGCATTCATCCATCCATCCTTCCCTTCTTTACTTTCCTTCAGTCTGTCACCTGTCTTTTTTTCCTGTCTGTCTGTTTGTCTGTCTGTCGTCAATCGTAGTCTTACTTTTCGTTCTCAGCCTTGGCGATTTTGACGAACTCCTCCTCGCGCGCGGCAGTGACTCTCTGCACAGACTCCCTCTCTTTGTCTTCCAGCGACGTCTGCAGCTGCTTCACCTTGTGCTCCCAAATCTCCACCTGAGTGCGCAGGTCTGCAACACAGACACCTTTGTGATGATACTCTGCGTAAACCAATCCTGTGGCATCTGATATGTGGTTTGTGTGGGGTGGGGTGGGGTGGGCTGGGGTGTAGTGCGGTTGGGGTGGGGTGTAGTGTGGTGTGGTGGGGTGTGGTGTGCGTAGTGCAGTGGGGTATGGTATGGTGTTTTTGTTGTGTTAGTGCAGTGTTTGTAATGTGGTAGGTCGTCGTATCGTAGTCTTATTCGTTCTCAGCCTTGGCGAGTTGAGAACTCTGCGGCTGGAGTGATTCTGCACAGATCCTTGTTGGTCTTCAGCGACGTTGCGTGCTTCACCTTGTGCCCGATCTCCACTGAGTGCGCAGGTCTCAACAGTCACTTGTGAGTACTGTGTAAACCATCCTGTGGTATTGTATGTGGTTGTGTGGTGTGGGGTGGGGTGTAGTGGTGGTGTAGTGCGGTTGGGTGGGTGTAGTGCGTGTGATGTGGGGTGGGTGTGGTGTGGGTGTGTAGTGCAGTGTGGTGTGGTGTAGGAGTGTGGTGTGTGTGTGGTGTGGGTGGTGTGTGGTGAGTACAGTTGGTCTAGTGTGGGTGGGGTGTACGGTGGATGGTGTGTAGTGGATGTGGGTGTGAGTGTAGTGGGTGTGGTGGGTGTGTGTAGTGCGGTGTAGTGTAGTGTGTGTGGTGTTGTGATGTGGTGTGGTATAGGGTGGGTTGTGATGTGATGGGATAGTGTGGTGTGAAGTGGTGTGTCATATCATGTTGTGTCATGTCATTCATGTTGAGTAGTGTTGTGTCATGTTGTATATGTCATATCATGCTGTGTTGTATTTTATTGTGTCATGTTGTGTCATACTGTATCATATTTTGTTTGTGCTTTAAACTATTGTTTTAAGTATAACACTATTCTGCATTTCATTCATGCCAAAATTTGACGAGAGGAGGAAGATAATACGAGACTGCCTCCTGTACATACTGAAATTTGACCTGTAAAATATAGAATGACACTTCATGAATCCTTTTTTTTTCCATTTGTGCTTTAATGCAGGTTTCAGGTTGTGCTTGTCATATTCAGACATGCCCGAAGTTGGAATGCGGCTACCTTAATGGCGGGCAAACAAAAACACAGTTGCATATGCAAAATATCACCATTGAAGAATCTCAAAGCTCTAGCCAAAGAACATCAACAAAAACCCCACTCTTCATTTTACTTCATTATCATTTTTAACAAAATTTTGGGTGGCTTTTTTTTTTTTTAACCTTTTCCCTTTGGGTAACCCGCTATAGGGTAACCAACCATCTGCTAACCCTTCCCTCCAGATCACCCACAACTGGGTTACAGAAGCATATAAATGGTACAGTAATGATAATGTATGGAATTTATATAGCGCTGACTCTTGTAAAGCAACAAAGCAAAGTGCATGTGTACAGGGAAAGAAGGGTTCTCTCCCTTAACGTAGGGATAGTGTTAAAAAACACCAAAAAACATTGTCGTCATTGTGTTTGAGGCATACCTTCCACAATGTTGGCCAGCTTGTCCCTCTCTTTCTCCAGCTCCCCTCGCTGTCGCGTCATCTCCAGCTTGAGGTCGCTGAGCTGCACTTGCGCGCGATGGCTGGTCTCGTCGTTCTGACCTTTGACCACCGCCAGCTCCCGCTCCAGCTCGTGGATACGACTCCGCAGCTTGCTGTGTTCCATGCCGTGCCCCGACACCTCGCGCTGGAACGTCTCCGACTGGCGCTTTAACGATTCACGCTCCACCTGTGCCGTGAGGAAAGGAAACGAACGGGAAAAGATTAGCCTCCAAAACAAAAAAAGAGAGTTTTTATTATATTCCTTCCTCTGTACTCTTAGAAATAAACACTAAAATGTAGATGTTTTTGTGTGTGTAATATACTTAATGCTGCTGTTGTTGTTGTTGTGTTGTTTTTGTATGATTAATACTCAAAGGTGTATAAAATTCTTTAAAAAACTTTTTTTTTTTTAAAAGGAAAACGAAGACAGAAACAAAACGCTTATGATCCCTCCTGCTCCCCCCCCCCCCCCTCCCATCCACCAAAACAAATGGAAAACAAAAAAGAATGCACAAACCCCCCCATTAAAATGACAATAATCATAACTTGATTAAATCATAATCAGACAAAACCTCTGACATAGTCGTCTTCTCTTCAAAAGAGTGAAACAGACAGGCATCTTTTAAAGATACAAACAAACACTGTCGTACAGGAAAGTTCATTCAGTAATACACACAATTCCCCTCATGACCTAACTGACCTCTAACAACCTTAACCAACCTCTAATGACCTTGAGTGACAACCAATGAGCTTTATTACCCTGACCGTTAACAACTTTTTTCTTTTTTTTAACTTTTAACGACCTTAACTTAGCTACCTTAAATGACCTCTAACAACCTCAACTGACCTCTCTAACAACCTTAATGACCTTGGTTGACCTCTAACAAACCTAACTGACCTCTCTCACAACCTCGACTGACCTCTAACGACCTGACGGTGGCCTGGAGGTCGGCCAGCTGTTTGTCCTGCGTGCGCTGAAGCGTGTCGGCCTCCATCCCCTGCTTCTCCTTCTCCGAGCGCAGCTCCTCGATCTCCGCCAGAAGTCCTTTAACGCGCACCTGCAGCGTGGCGTTGTCGCGCTGCAGCACTCGCACCTTCCCTGCGTCGCTGCTGCTCTCTGCCTGCACCTTGCTCAGCGTGGCGTCGCGCTCCTTCCGCAGGTTGCTCACCTGTCATACGATGATAATGCTAATACTGATGGTGATAACGAGGATAATGATGATAACAATGAGGATTTTTTTTCTTTTTTCCCCCCTTCCCGTTCCTTGGCTAGAGCTCCAAGATTTACCAATGTTGAGATTTTGTGTATGCGACTGTTTTTGTCTGCGATGAAGGTAGCCGGATTCTGACTTCGGGGATGTATGCTGGGTCTGTTCATGTTTCCGTAACCCACCCAATGCTGACATGAATTACAGGATTTTTGATGTGCATATTTGATCTTCTGCATGTGTATGTACATGAAAGGAATGAAGGCACTGGCAGGTCTGCACTTGAAATTGATCTTGGAGATGGTAAAAATCCTCATCCTTAATTCACCAGACACTGCCGAGATTCAAATCCATAACTTCATGGATCCATGGGATTGAAGTTGAACGGTCTTAGAGACTCAGCGATAGCATCCGTCAGTAATACTATAGATAATGCTAATGCTAATGCTAATGATGATGATGATAACAATAATACCAATAATCATGATAAAAAAATTGATGATGATAACGGATAGTTCTAGAGTGCTTTCCTTTCCCTTTGCTTTGGTAGCACAAAGCACTTTGCAAAAACAAACTATGGTGACACACACTTGATATAATACAAACATCGACAGACACTATAGCTGAGTGGTTAAGACCATTCAACTTCAATCCCAAGGGGCCTATGAAATCATATGTTCGAATCTCGGCAGGGTCTGGTGAGTTAAGGGTGGGGATTTTCACGACCTCTCAGGTCAACTTCAAGTGCAGCCTTGCCAGTGCCTTCATTCCCTTCATGCAAAAGATCAAATATGCACGTTAAAGATCCTGTAATTCATGTCATTTGTCAGTGTTTGGTTGGCTATGGAAACACGAACTTACCCACCATACAACCCTAAAGTTTGACTATGGCTACCTTCATGTTGGGCAAAAACAATCGCATATGCAAAATCTCTTTACTGCAGTATCAGTGAACCTTGGAGCTCTCTCTAGCTAAGGAACAAAAATATATACATATTATATATAAATACACACACACAAACATAAATACAACACTACACTGTGAATATGTAATGCTACTTATGAACTATGATTTTAAAAAAACAAAGAAAGAGAGTGGTTTCTCACAAATGACAATCATCACTTTCAAAACAAGAAACACACACTCATGTGTACACACACCCACTTGCCCACCCACACAACACGCACTTTATTTTGTCTAATATGACTTAATGTGAAAAGATGTTAAATCAGAGAAGTATACACACACTCACAATCACTCAACTCTCTCCCTCTCTTTCTCTATCTCTCTCTCACACACACACACACAATCCCTCCATCCCCAAAACACACAAAGCCCCACACACAACCCCCCCCCCCCCACACACACACACATACACAAACTCCCATCCTCCACAACCACCACATTTTCTCCTCCCCCACAACAACTAAACAACAACACAATAGCGTCCTCTTCACCTCACCTCCAAGTCCTGGTGGAGTTTAAGGTCCTGCATGTGCCGTGCATGCTCGGCCTTGTCGTGCTCGTACTCGGCCTTGATGAAGGAGAGCTCGTAGCGCAGCTTGCTGACGCTGGCCCAGGCCTCCTTGGCCTCCTCCTCCTGCTTCTGGTACTTTTCCCTGTACGTGGCCTCCAGCTCCCGATACACCTGGCTGCGAATGGCCTCCACCTTCTGAGGGGTCAAGGTCTGCAACACCACACAACACAACACACACCACTTCCTCATTAGTTTGTGTTCAGCATCTGACTGCAGGGGGGCTCTATCAAGGATGACACTATACCAAAAAACAAAAAAAAAGATGGCCTCCAATTTTGTGTACACCTAGCTGCAAATGGCCTTCCAATCCAATCCTGGTGTTTATAGCTGCGCCAACCACAGAGGCCATATCAGGGCTGTCACCTTGTCAAATTTTACACCTCGGATTAAAAATGTGCAAATGGCCTTCATCTTCTCTGGGGAGCTCAAAGTCTGCCATACAACCACACACACCACTCTGTCATTTGTTCATACAAGTTATAGCCCCACATCCACCCGTGGGCATATAAGGGGGCCTGTCAGCACAAACAACATCACCACCTCTGGATGTTTTGTGCTAGGAGGTCCCTCTTTTCCATCCCTCTCTTTGTTTCTGTCTTACTCCTTTACCTCCTGTCACCTCCTTCTTGTCTACTTTTTGCCTTCTTGGTCCATTTACCTGCCTTTTCATCAGAAAGACTTCAAAGATAACAGTTCTCTCCCATGCTGAAGTCGGATGCACTGGGCCTGACTTGTCAGGTGCTTAACAGCAGCGCAACACATTTTCACTCATATGACAGACGACAACAGTTGCTGTCTGAGCGTTATAGCCCACTGACTACAAATAATACACAGCACTCTCATTTATTCATATTGGTTATACCCCTTGCATTGGACAACTGTCGTCATCAGATTTGTCTCAGTAAGTTTCTGTTTGCAAGACCAACATACTTAGTCTGTGCTTATCAATTCCAGCCAAAATTTGTCTTTGCACGGAGAGTTCATCCAGAATACTTTCCTTTGTGCTTCTGTCTGACCATTTGACTCTGAGAAGTTGCCTGCAGAACCAAGACAAGGATAAGGGCAGAAGTAAAGACACAGGCCACCAACATCTTACATCGCCAACATCACTGAGATCAGTGATCAGGGAAGGCTACAGGAGATCGTAGAACTCAGCAGAGACAGAGAGAGATGGTGAACCCTGGCAGCATTTGCATAGAGCTCCTACTCATGACAGCAGCGATGGAAACAGATGACTGGAACAGGTAATACCACAACTGATGGAGAGGGGGTGGAGGGGGGGTTGCTGAAGACAGCAAAAAATTTGGGACAAGCAAATGGCAGAAACTACTGAAAAAGGGAAAAAACGCATTCTTGAAAAGTTGCAGCAGACTTTCACAGTTCCCAAGCCTCACAATAACATAGCATGACAAAATCATATGTTAACTTTACACACATGATAACCCAATTACATATATGACTGAAATTACATAATTACGATGACCAACCTTGGTGCGTATTTCTTCCAACTGTGCCTGTCGGTCATTGAGCTCTCTGCGACACCCTTCATACATGGACTTGTACTTTTCCTGCACGACCTTGCTCTCCTCAATGGTGATCTTGATCTCCTCTTGCAAGGCCAAGTACTCCTCCTGCAACCTGCCCACACAAAAGGAATTCACCCTGATGTTCAGTATATCCTGCAGACTGAAGTCCACATAGCCACCTCACATGAACTTCATACTCATCATTTATTTACTTATTTTATTTATTTTCATACTCATCATTTATTTTCATATTCATCATTTATTTATTTATTCTATTTATTTTTTCTTTGTTCCTTGGCTAAAACACCAAGGATCACCTACGGTGAGATTTCTGTGTATGGATCGTTTTTGCCCACCAATAAGGTGACTACATTTTGATTTTGAGGATGGTTTTTCTAGACACGACACCAGTGTGGATACATTTTTGAAATTTGGTCATCTGTTCTTACTGGCACACAAAACCCTACTTTTCCAAAAGGCGTACACACCATATTCTGCATGTGTTTGCACATGGGGCCTCAGTTAATAGTCTCATCCACAGGACTTTCTGGGGAGTAGAGTCAGTACTGATGTTAACTCCAGGGGAAAATTCCCCTCAAACAGGTGATCATGAAAATTAAAATCCATACAGTCCTTTGGCCTTTCGGAAGAGTAGGCCAATGTGTGGTGGTAGGAATGGATGACACTTGACAGATAGGAAAAAATCCTGCACACACAGGTGTCGCGTTTACTGGTTTAGACACTATCCCTTAAGTTGGAATGCAGCTACCTAAATGGTAGGGGGGTGGGGGGTGGGGGGAATGGTCACATATGCTTAAATCTCACCTTTGATCAACCCCAAAGCTTTAACCGAGGAATAGAAGGGGAAAAAAAGAGAAAAAAAATCCATATAACTGCCACAAAACCAACAGTACTTATTACTTATCTATTTAGGGCTGGGATGGCCTAATGTTTAGAGCCCTTAACTCATAATCTATGATAACTTTGGGTGCTGGTTCAAGTCTCAGCTGAGGCATCCGCTTAAAGGGATATTTTTTCCTTTTGAGTTAACATTGAAACTGAATCCATTCCTCTGAAAGTCCATCAGATGAGACGAGCAAAAACCATGGTCTTGGGGATGCATTCACACAGAACATGGTGAGAACACTTAAAAGCCTATCCACAATTTGCAGAAGACTAGGCCAGCCCGCTAAGGCCTGTGCAGATGCATGAAACAAACATACCCAGCATGCACCCTGCTACCTGGTGGTGGAAGGGCTCCGCCAGGTTCAACTTGCCAATGACACACTGCCTGAAAAATTTGCTGCAGTGCCTGAACAACTTCTCAAGGAGTTAAGAAAGAAGTCAAGTCACGCCAAGCTAACCACAAGGGCCATCTCGAATCTAACAATGTGCACATTGAACAGTGAAAAAAAATTATGACAGTCTCAACAAATCAGCCACTGACTTCTCCCTAAACTTCTTGAGGTGTCATTGAGGCACTGCACTTTATCAGACAGTAAGTCATGGGCAAGTTTATTTTCTTCACCATTATAAAAATAAAGTGTTAAGATAAATATCACTCTTTCTTACCGTCAAAAGTGTCATTCCATTTCTGCTGTCCAAATTTCCTTTTTTTTAAAAGTGTATAATAACAAAGTGATGTCCACATATTTTTTTCTTTTTTAACAATTCCTTTTTCAAGTTTTTGCTGACTTTTATTATTATAGCAGGTAAAATGTTTTTTAAAAAAAGAAGCAAATGTCTTGTTTTTTCCATTACCCTCTAGAAACAAAAAATGTTAAAATTCGTTCATTCATTCCAATAAAGAAAATAACAATCCTACCTGGAGTGCTCCAGTTTCAACTGCTGGTAGTTGGTTTTATGCTGTTCACTGCGCATGCGTTCATCGGTCAGTAGTTTCTGCAGCTCTGTCTCCTGTACCAAGCGTGGCATGGCCGAACCCATCCCCGATCCCAATGGTAGGGACGACGACAACGCGGACCCACCTCCTACAGCTCCCATCATCCCTGCACCCGCCATATTGACCGACGACTCCTGATGAAATGAAAGACACAAACACATACTCCTACTGTTGAAGTTCTATATGCTGAGCATCCTGAACATGTGCAAATACATGTATGCAAATAAAAGCAGGTTCACACACACCAGTACTCACTCATATATGTACATAGGCACATCTTGTGCTCATTCGCATTCATAATTTACCAAATTTATGCATTTACTGATTTAGATTTTATTTTAAACATGTACAAATAAACACATACATGTATATTATATACACATACATGTATACACACACTGACACAGAGAAACAGGCACAGGACACACAGACACAGACACACAGACACACAAACACTGCACATCTTGCACCCATAAAAGATAAATGTACATGTATGTAGGAAAATGGCATGCATCCATGCATACACACATGTGATGTATAAACTGTATAAACTATAAGATATCCTCCACATCTTGCACTCATAGGTGTAATTATATATACACATATCTATAGTATAGATTCATGATGCATGACGCGCGCGCGCGCGCGCACACGCACACACACTTCATTCTACAACTCTAATGAAGTGACTCACTCAGGCTATTTGGTATACCTAAATGAGAACACACAATTTCCGTGTTCCCCTCAGCCTGCTCTATTTGCTGTTTCGGGGTTTTAAAATAATAAATCCGTCAAGCAGTGCAAAACCATCCCCATATATACATGTCACAACAGTACGGCTGTTTTGACTCAAGTCTTAAATCAAGTTGAGAGAACATGTCTGGACTCATCTCGATCTCACAAAAACTGTCAAAGCTTGAGGCCTATTCATGTTACTGCCTAATCAAGAGTATATCTCGAAACAAAAACTGACTGTCGTGCCATTGTATACGTACCCTGCTGACTCTGAGCACAAATTTCTCGTTCATTTACATGTTTTTTGTCTTCCTTTCCTTTCGAAACTGTCAGAGACGCGTCCCACACAACTCTGTTGGAATGTTGTTATCGCATGGGCGTTATCGCCCCTGTGAGCTTCGCCCCATTAATGCAATGCAAGTTTTAATTTTAGTATATTATCTGTTTGTGTTCGTGTATTTTGTTTATTGTGCCTGTGCATAATTTCTTTAGCGAGTTGTGACAGCATTCCAAAGAAGGTTTGCGCCGTCAGTGTTAATGTCAGCAGGAAGACTAGGGTTAAGTGAACTCAATTGGACCCAGATCCTAACACTCGGCATGACTGCTTTCCGACGTATAAAACTAGATAAATTTTCTGTACATTGGGTTTTTCGTTTTGCTTTTATTTTTGTTTTCTTTCCTCGGCTAGAGCTCGAGGTTCACCAGTGGTGAAATTTTAGCGCATGATACCGTTTTTGCCCACATTAAGGTAGCGGCATTCTGACGTCCGGGCAACGTGGATTGTTTTCAGCTGGCAGCACAAAACTCAAAAGCTTTCAATTATATTAACATGGCTTTAAAAAAATTTTAAAAAAGGTGAACAGATTTTTGAATCTGTTTATTGTTGGGAGCAGAGTTTTGTGCTTAATAGTAAAGTACTCTAGTACTGAAAATATATTTATGTTTGTTAACATTTAACCTTTTAATTTTATGTTTCTCCTTTTTTTCTGGTTCTTTTTTTCCCCCTTGGTGGGGAGACATTGTTTGCAGATTTTTAGGCTACACTCGTGTTTGGAGCAATGTTGGGAATGGCTCAAGCAGACCAGCCTGTGCATGGCAGTCTCTGCCAGGTGTAGTCTCTATAGGCAAAAGGGACAACAGGAAGATGACATGGTTTTGCTCTTTCCTTTTTATTTTTTATTTATTCTTTTATATCAAGGATAATGGAATAAGCACTCATGTGCTTTTTTAATGCAGTCCCCGTGTGTATGCGGGTTTGTCAATTTTGTCATCTGTTCCCACAGGCACACGATGGCCTACTCTTCCAAAAAGCGGAACAGGAATTAACGTGTTCGCAAGATGTTCTGCATGCGTTCGAACACAGGGCCCCGACTATTTGAGTCTTTCTGCTTCTCTCCTACAGGTCCCTTCACGCATACTGCTCTCCTCCACCCACTGTGATTTTCTTCAAGTGTTTCCTGGCTGTCGGAGTTTGTGCCAGTTTCCATGTATATACATCACTGAAGTGTAGTACTGACACCCTGAAGTTTTAGAAATCTTTCGTCCTTGACAAGTTGATTTGTTTTGTGTTTATTTAAATTCCTTGATTAAATCAGTTAGGTAGCTGTTCTTTTGTGAAGATCAGAATCTGGGGTTTTTTGTTTCGTTTTTTTGGATTGGGGGGTGTTTGTTTTACAAATGTCTGCATGGCGATTTTTGGGTTATAAAGGATTGGTGCCATTTCCAGTCAGTTAATAAATAACACTCAGTCCTGTGGAATTGATGTATTGTTTTATGTGAAGCAGTTGAATGGACTTATAAGGCAGAATGTCAGCAAACTGAGATGCAGGAAAACAAAACAAAGCAACAACCAAAAAAAGGTTGTCATAAAAAAGGGGGAATAACTACCACAGAACTTCCAGAGTGTGGTAAATTATCTGTTGTGCACTTTCAATACCCTCATAAAAGCTGGGCCAGATTTCCTGTTTCTCAAAGGCCATGAGTCAAGCGCTTCTATTTGTTTGTTTTACAAGATTCAGCGCTATATAAACTCCATATATTATTATGAGTCACATTGCATTTAATTGTTTTGTATTCTGAATCAATTTCAGTCGTGGCAGATTTATCCGTGTGAAATTGAGCCTGCTCATTCCAAGGAGAGCTCATCGTCATATCACAGGGGCTATACCACCAATAATTTTTTTAAAGGAGAAAAAATTTATAGATTTTTTTTTCCTGACAGCATGAATTTCCCAGGGGGCTTTTTTTTCCCCAACAGAATTTTGTTGACAGTTGTTCATGGGTTCTTTTACTTGCACCAGGCCTAAATATGTGTAGCATACAGGACCTACATTTAATATCACCTCCAAAAACTGGTTTAATTATGTATGGCACTCAGTTAAAGTAACAGACCACATAATCTCCATCAGTGATATTCAGAACAAGCAGCAGTAATGGTACAAGTAGGTTGCAGGTCTAGGAAGCGAGTTGTTGCAAGGGTTTTTCGTTTTGTTTATTATCTTGTTCCTTGGCTTGAGCTCTGAGGTTCACCAATAGTGAGGTTTATGTGTATACAACCATTTTATTTCCTCACCATTTAGGTAGCCACATTCTGACCAGGGATATCTAAACACAGCACTTGTTGCATGCTGATTTTTGTCTATCATCCATTCCTACCAGCACACGATGGTCTTCTCTTCCGAAAATGCTGAACAGGTTTCTAATGTATGTGCAAGGTGTTCTGCATGTGTTCGCACACAGGGCCTCGGTTTATACTCGCATCCAAAGGACTTTGACATTCTGTTTGATTTTTTCGTCAAACTGACAAGGAAGGGCTAGGTTGGGAATCAAACTCAGAACCTCACAGTTCACTTGTTGGCAGGTGAACATCTTAACCATCCTGCAACCCACCCTCCTTCTTGGATGCGAGTTTAACTCCACCCCACCCCCCAAATCTACAAGATCATGAATGGTGGTCTGTGTGCCAGACTTGAACATGCTCACCATGAGGCGAGCAACCCAATGCTCAGGCAGAGAAATCAGCAGTGACTTGACAAGATGTGCAATGTCTTGTGTTAACAGCTCGGAGACTGATGGTTACCAAACATTTCTACAGTGAGTTAATGTCAGTATCTTAGGATTCAGATAACAATCATTGTTCAGACAGATTTCTCTAAAGGGAATAAATTATGTTCCCTTCCTGTGTAGGTTCTAGGAGTGGCGTTTCGTCTGTGTAAGCTTTCAAGGTGGGCTTTTTTTCCTTTTAAATAAATCTTCTATCTACAAAGTAGACTTTTGCCAGAATTCTTTTGCTTAGGCTGTAATAGGCACGATGTTTATGTAAAAGATGATGAGAACCAAGACCACCATATAAGTAGAAAAAGGGGGGGAAACCCCCCCACACCTATGCAATTCAACCAAGGCTCTGTAAAGGCAATGAATGGCTGGGGATAAAAAGGGCTATGAACTGAAAAATCCTCCATTAGGATTATCAGATGAGTATGTTCACTGTGAACCAAGTGCTTGAATTCAGTTGAGACATCCAGAGTATCTACAGGGACTAAAAGCCTGACAGCACAAAAACAGCAGCATATAGCATGTGGTGTGGTGTTGTGCACTGCTCAATAGTAGACCAACTTCCAGTTGAAAACACACACACATAACCTTGCTTCCTTGGGCTTTGATATGCTTGCAATTATGTATATATGAATATATTTCTTTCCAGTTCAATATCTTTATATCCTCGCAAAGCCTTAAATGTTTAATGATGCATGTAGAAATCTGTATGAGCTTTACAAAAACTTCACATATATTGTTCAAAACCTAGACAATTATCAGAAAGATAAACAAGCAAGAATTTCAACACTTCTTTCTCACAGCACTGCAATCACACAGATGAAGTAGAACACTCTCTGCGCTTTACACACACTCCACATAATACAAAAAATGGGGGAGATGGGATAGCCTAGTAGTTAGTTATACATTCGTTATCTGCTGACCCGGGTTTGAATCTTTCAAGAGGACTTTTTCTCTGGAGCTAACATCAGTGCCGACTCCACTCTCCCCAAACGTCCTTCGGATGAGACTATAAACCGAGGTACTGTGAGCGAACGCATGCAGAACACCTTGCGCACATGTTAAAACCCTTCTGCCTTTAGGAAGAGTAGGCCATTGTGTGCCAGTGGGAACAGATGACAAAATTTACAAAACTGCAAACTCGTAGGGACTGGACGGAAAAAAACACAAGTGCTTATTCCATTATCCTTGAAATAAAAGAATAAATAAATAAAACCATTCAGAAGGGAAAAAACCACACAGACAAGGTGAGTGGAATATAACCAAGGTTTTATTCAGCGTATGTACAAACTCCCCTCTCTCTTTGGTCCAGACTGTGGCCGGGCAACGAAGCTGAACCGGTCTTGCTCCGCTAGGGAGCTCTGCTCCCTACCAACGACAACTCCTTTCTTCTTCACTGTGTCTTCAGATATCGGCTTAACTGTTGTTTTTTGTAAACACTCTGGCTTCTGCAGAACTCTTTTCTTCTTCACTGTGTCTTGAAATATCCACTAAACTTTTCTTTTTAAAAAAACAAAGCAGATGCTTTCTTTACAACTCAAGTTCTTCCGTCATTTTTTTCTTCAAATATTAGCTAACCGGGACGATTTTTCTCTCTCTTTTTTTTTTGGTAGTACACATTATGCTTCCTACATAACTCAGTAGTTTGTCGCTTTTTATCTTGAAATATCTGCTATACAGTTCTTTCTTTTCTCTTTAAAAGAACGCTAAGTTTTCTATACTGCTCAATTTTTCACTACCTCTTTAAATAGCTGCTACATTTCTTACTGCTGTATGGTTTGTTTTTAATTTAGGCTACAACTCACTCCAAACAAGGACAGCAATACCTCTGTAAAATAATTTAGGAGACAAAAACTGAAAAGCAGCCTTAACCAAGTGACGGATGACCCGATCTAAACAAAAGGAAAAGCATGCACAGAATCGATCATTACAACTTAAGGCAAATCAGGTTTACCCACACACTAAATTCGTACAATGCTGTGATTTTTGCTGTTTTGTCTTCCGTATAATCGTCAGTTCACATAATGATTACAAAAAAACCCTGGCTCTTTAAGTTATAAGCAGTATCTGTAAAATTATACATTGAGAACAAATGTAATTCCATTTCCCCTGATTTACAATCACTGAAGCCCAAAGAAGGGTATAATCTTAGCTGGATACAACTACACACACAACCTTGAACAATTCAAGATCTGTGGAGGAAAATATAAAAACAGAGAGAAAAGGGGAGGAAATTCATTACACAAAGCTTCGACAAAATTGAATGACAATAGCGCAAAAGGAAAAAAAAAAAGAAAGGCTAACATGTCTACCCTGATGATGAACACGCATGATGAAAAGAACTACAAAAACAATGATGAAATTGACAATTTCCTTGAAAACACAGCCTATGCAACTTGCACTTCTGATCTCTTCATACAGACCACCATAAGAGGAAGAAAAAAACCACCATAATACAGATATTCTACCCCCCACCCCTCCAAAATACAAACCAAAGATAATAAAACCCAAACCAAACATGACAGCTACAAGTCTTCTTGCTTAGTCACGAAATAAAAGTTTAAACGGAAACAAGCCTCTGAAACAGACCTTGGCTCTATAACACGATCGGAAAAAAATAAAAACCGGGACGCAACTATCGCAGCGAACAAGACGAGGCCAGCAGATGTCACCGCACCACAGAATGGACGACAAAACAGCTGCCTTTAAAAAAGATGTCGCCTTGGACAAGGCTTCTCTCCTCTTCTCCTCGCCACTGCCAGCCAGAGGGCCTCACACCAGCATGGGATGGCCACACACCCAAACTGTATGGCAACACGCGTACTGTGGGGCTTACAGGGTCGGTGTATACACACACACACACAAACAACAACGGTCTAAGCTCTACAGCACACATAGCATTCTGAACTGTATACCGGGGTAGAGAGCGGGGCAACCCTGTAGGACCTAATCTTGTGATCTGCACCTCCGCCACCAACATGACATAGCCTACCCACTTACCACAATTCACAGCGGTCACCACTAAAATAAGCTAAAAGCAGCATGATGCCCAGTCCCTACAACCACATGTTAACGGCTGAATGTGGTTACACATTATTTAATACTGGCAATGGGTTAATGCATCCAAGTAACTTGAAAACCGTTGAGGAGTTCTTTGTCAAGCTGACAGAAAATGCCTTCATACCATGCCGTGGGTTACATTTTAAAACTGAGCAAATGACGTACAGACACTGAGCAAAGATGCACATTACAAACTGACGGCGTGCTATAAGCATTATTTCATCTAATAAAATGTGATTTCAACATCTGTAGAAATTACTTATATAGATACACATGATGATTTCATGGTTCCTATCTACAAGAATTTCAGGGAGAAAGATGGAAGTTTTGCGGATGATTTGTTTGAAATGGGCAACTTTAATCAGAAATGAATCTCTTAGTGTTCACCTTGCCCAGTCAAAGCTGTGCATATTTGTCCAATAAGTTATTTCAGCCATAAAATAGTTTGCCATAAGAGCAGGGAAAACAATTTACAAACTAAACTTCAGGTACAAATATAAAAAACACACAAAAAAACACATATGCTCACATGCACAGCAATTAACCAAACTTCCTTCCTGCAAACTTTGCAGTTAAACCGCAAGACCAAAAATAAAATATTTCAGAATAAGAATACATTAACTCTCTCCAAGAACTCCAATAAAAATATTACCATCACGGTGACCCGCTTTGTGTGTGACAAGACCTGCAATACATACTTCAGTGATGGTCTGTCTGTACAATCTACTTCAGTAATACCATGATGATCAGTGTATGATACAAATTGCTGTTTCAAGTTTTTGAAGGAAAAAACCCCAAATGATCTGAAGGACTAAGATGAACTTCTTGAGTCTACAAGGAGAGAAGTCTATATTGTCACACTAGAAGACCTAACCCCCTAAATGTCCTTTAGATGACAATTTACAAGCATCCCTTGTGCTGACATAAACATCTCACAGATGGGTGAATAAAATCCATCCACTTATCATAGAATGGGTTGGCATGCTATGGCTGGTGGCATGGATAACAGAAAACATACCCAGCATGCACCCTGTACCCTTCCCAGCAGAGGAAAGAATTTTGCAAGGTTCAACTTGCCCATGATACACTGCCCAAAAAATTCAGTGCAGTACCCCAACGACTCCTCAAGAAGTTGAGTTAAGAATGATAGCATTTTTTGCACTTTACTGACCGCTGGTCTATTTTTACAGGGTAGACTACTGCCACAGGGGTGGCGGGAAAGTCCAGCTATCTATCAGCCAATGTGAGCATACAGTTGTCGCCAGCAACATCATCCAACCTAAACTTCCCTTTATTCAAACAGCTAGAATGGACAAAATGTTTACCCCACAACCAAACAAAAGGGAATAATCTTTAAATACAGAAAATATTTCATTCAAAATGCAATCAACGAAGAGAGCCTCCCCTTGAAAAAAACCCCTTGAGACTTAGTTTTGAGCTTTTATTTTCTTCTTCACTAATAGGAACAAATGAATGATTCTGTGCTTTCAACATAGTTCCAGACCAGCCCAACAAAAATGTATCATATTTACACCAGTACACACTGTTCTTGGAATGGGGGGATGTGGGAAGGTGTGTGTGCGTGTGTGAAAATGAAACATTTGCAAAAATTGTCCTTTTCGGTATTATTAAACTTTGACCCCCCCCAATTTTTTTTTAAAAAAAGAAACAGTTTAGCAATTATAGCATGAACTGGGGCAGGGAAAGTGAACAGGGGCAGTCAAGACTGGCTTTGGGAATATATACGTCTTAAAAATAAAAGAAAAAGGTCCTGCATATGTATGTAAACACCTTTGCCAAACCTTCAGACTTTCACCCCCTTTTCTTGTGTTACAGCAAAAAAAAGTTAAATGATTTCATCCAAAAAGTTGGACTGTTCAAACTACTGATAACAAATTTTCTAATTCAAATACTCCATCATTTCCAAAACAGAGAAATTCACAAATCCTAAGAAGGAAACTGCTATTCATGACTTTAATCAGGAAAAAATAAAGCCTGTAAAGACTGGGTGAGATTTTTCTTTGTGCAAAAAAATCCAAGTTATGATGGTGACGGGCATGACTAGTCATTCTCGACCATGCATATGACTCTAACTGAACTTTGATTCTGTTTTGTTACAATATCAGCATCAATCAATACACTTTGGCTTGTAACCACACACGTGACAGCATACATACTGATGACTGTTTACAAAACAAAAAAGAGGGAAAATTATGCACATACACTGTGCTTCTCTTTAGAAGCCAAGAACAACTTTTGAAAAATATATACACAAAAACCAAAACAACAATCAGCACAAGAAGGAAAACAAAAAACGCAGCTCTCCGCCAAAAACCCCAAGAAGAAAAAGAAGTTGCACAAGATAAAGAAGTTTGCACAAAGAAAAAAAACAAACAACAAAAAAACAACAAAAAGTTGCACAAAGTGCGGCAATACGATAACATGCCACACACCCAAACATGTCAAATATCAACAACAACAACGCTGAACCCTTCAACGCCAGCTCTGTAACAAAGCAACACAGTGCAATGCCAACACTACGCACAGTCTCCAGACAGACCGACAAGACAAACACTGGGAACAGAGAGGAAAAGACGTCGAAGGACGAAGCTGTGTTTCGTGCCATGCTGGGCTTTGAGAGTCGGGCACATCGGGCCTTCAGGACACGGCCACCTGCTCCTGGGGACACTCGCGGGCTATGTGGCCCATCTCCTTGCAGTTGTAGCACTGCGTCTTCTTGTCGCCTTCCGGGCAGTCCCGAGCCAAGTGGTCGCGCTCACCGCACCTGCAACACAGAAGGTTAATTGGTTCAGTTATGTGAGCATGCCCCCCACCCCCCCCAAAAAACCTGTTGCAAATATATGAACTACTACACACACCTGATTTTTCAACACATCACTTCGTATGAGCTAAACTCGCCCTAGGGATGCTGGGGGCTTGTCAGTATAAATTGCATTCCCACTGTTAGGAAATTATGTGCAAGGAACTCCCTCTTTTCTATCCCCCTGTTTCTTTGTTCCTTTTATTCATGTCTCCTCCTTTTTGTCTATTTTCTGCCTTCTTGGTCCAGTGTCCTACCATTTTCCAAGACTGAAATGATCATTCTTTCCAACACCAAAGTCGGATGAGCATTTTTACTTTTCTAACAAACAACAATAGTATCTGTCTAAATGCTCGACACAGAAATTTTTTTACCTATTCGCATCTGAATTACCCCACTGACCTACTCATTCACTCAACTTGCTTGTCCATCATTTGTATGCAGATGTCTTCACATGCATATACTCACAAATGCAAGGGTATGTGTCCATTATTGTACTTGCAGGTTTATAGATTTTTTGCTAAGACAAATGCAAGGGTATGTGTCCATTATTGTACTTGCAGGTTTAAAGATTTTTTGCTAAGTGCATCCGAGTGAGAGAAACATTTACCATTGATTAATCGTGTATTTAAGCTATTTTGACTAATTATTCTTTTTTGTGATTGCTGCTTTTATTTTTCTTGCCATAAATAACAGCTTGCTTTCTTATCGCTATATAAATTCCATTTATTGTTATTATTATCACACTTATTTCATAAGGACTATTTTTTCTAGTTGTATTTTACCCCTTTGGATTCCCTCTTCGTAAAAAAAACACCAAACCACTTTCGCTTTCATGACATAAAAATCAATGACTATAGTAACGAGAACGACAGCTGACACATTCCCAGCTGCTGAGCTTCCCTCACCTGTAGCAGGAGCGGTTATTCTCAGTGCAGTCCCTTGACAGATGGCCGATGCCTCCACAGTTGTAGCACTTGCGGTCATCAGAGCGCTGGTCCATGTCTGGGCAATCCTTGGCCATGTGGCCAGTCTCCCCGCAGCGGAAACATGGCCGAGAGCTGACCTCCGGGCAGTCACGCTGGACGTGGCCTGTCATGTTGCAGTTGTAGCAGGCACCTGCACGGGACAGTCCTGTATGGTTTGAGTGGATTAATCTCTCCGGTCGCTTCCCTTTAGTTTGGTGGCATTGCAAAACAATGTTAACACATATGTACAGGTCTTAATTAATCTCTCTCATAGCTTACCTATAGTTCTTTTGTTTTCGTACAACAACGTTAACACTCCTGTAAAGTCTGAGTTAAATCTCTGTCATAGCATCCCTTTAGTTCTATGCTTTTGTATGATAATGTAACATTCCTGTAAAATCCCAGTTAATCTCTCACTGTCATAGCATACTTTTAGTTCTATGCTTTTGTACAACAATGTAACACTCCTCTAAAAACCGAGTTAAACTCAGTCATAGCATCCCTTTTGTTCTATGCTTTTGTACAACAATGTAACTCCTGTAAAATCTGAGTTAATCTCTCTGTCATAGCATCCCTTTAGTTTTATGCTTTTGTATAACAATGTCACACTCTAAGTCTTCTGTGAATTCCCTCACATTGTTTTCCTTTGATCCTTTACTTCTCTCCTTTGTACAGTCCCCATCCACTCTATGCTTAAGTACAGTTTTCCATCACTTTTCCAGTCTCTCAAAACTTCTACATTTTGTACAGTTTATGCTCATTCTCCCGAAAGCATTGTGCACTGTGCTCACAATCTGCTGACCTGGGTTTGAATCTCGTTCAAGAGGATTTTAACCTGGAGTTCTTAACATCAGTGCTGACTCTGGAGAGAGAGAGAGAGAGAGAGAGAGAGAGAGAGAGAGAGAGAGAGAGAGAGAGAGAGAGAGTTGTGTGTCCATCTGTGCATGCAATATTGTATGAAGGTATGTTTTTAATGTTAAGTGTGTGTGTGTGTGTGTGTGTGTGTGTGTGTGTGTGTGTGTGTGCATACCAGTATGGGCATGTAGCATGTTCAGAAGTATATGAGTGTATGCATGCATGTGTGAAATGTGTTTCACTTATACAAGTATCTGTGCAGAAGCATGAATGTATATTCATGCATGTATGTATGCACTAATAATGTGAGGGGATGAATCGCCCACCATTTCCTTGGCTATAGTTCCAAAGTTTACCCACCATGAGGGTAGCCGCATTCAGACTGTGGGGATGCATGCTTGGTATACTCATGTTTCTGTAACCCACCAAATGCTGACACGAATCACAGGATCTTTAACATGTACATTTTATCTTCTGTATGTGTATATATGCATGAAGGGAATTAAGGCACTGGCAGGTCTACACTTGGAAGTTTGACCTGGGCGATTGTAAAAATTCCCACCCTTCATTCACCAGATGCCACCGAGATTCAAATCCACGACTTCATGGACCCTTGGGATAAAGGTCCAATTATTTTAACCTGGCTATAGCATCTATCCGGGGCTGAACTAATAAAAAAAAAAAGAAGAGAGAAAAGCATAAGCACTAACCAGAATCGATGTCCTTGTCACACTCCTTGGCAATGTGTCCCAGCTGGTTACACTTGTAACAGCGGTCCACCTCCATCTTGCACTCCCGCGCGTAATGGCCAATACGGTTACACTTGTAACACTTCTCTGCAAACCCACAACACACAGTAACCTTGAGTATAGCGTCATCATGAACAATCTTTCTGACACAACTGACAAAAAACTGAACCTTGTGATACAGTTTCAGCCATGACATAAGGGAAAGAAAAGTGTAGGGAGATAACTGGCAGGAGATTTCTTTTTTGCTGGGTTAGAGAGATGGAGTCAGAGTGAAGAGAGAGAGAGAGAAGTAATTGTGCGTATCTGTGCATATGTGCAATAATCCCTAACTGGTTCAGTATTTCGGAACAGAAGAAATATGAGTTCTAAAACAGTAAACACCAGCATTTATGGGAGAAGGGAAAAAACAACCAAAAAAAACAAACAAAAAAACACCACAAATAGGAACCATCTAAAAACCAACAAGTAAAAACTTACAATACATATCAAGCACCTTTCCTTAGAATATTAAACAAAAAAGAACAAGAGAGAGATAGACAAAATGTGCTTGTAGGTGTGTGTAAGCATGCGTGTGTGTGTATGCAAGTGTGAGTGTGACCGTGCATGTGTAAACTTGTGCATATATGGAGTATGTGTGCAACTATGTATGCACATGTGGTCAATATTCCATAATCAAAATTACTATCATTATTTCTCTACATAACAGCACACTTCTTTTTGCCCATTTCTTTGTGGTGGAAGGGTGCGAGTGAAGGCGAGGTGGTCTTTGGGTCAGGGTTTGTGCAAATCACATCTGTACATTAGTGATGAGATGGTAAACAAAGACGGCAACAACAAAACATCACTTCCAACTAGTTTTTCTTTTTTTTTTACAGCTCTACCAAACTGTATTACAAGGCATCAGTTGCAAAATTACAGTTACAATATGGATAACAAGTGACATGTACAGGCAGAATACATATCTCAAGAAAGCGAAAATTTGAGTGGGTTATCTTTTAACACAATAACAGCATATATGATACAGCATATTAGTGCATCACAACATTCACCCACATGATTTGAAAGCTCACCGTGAAATACGGTCACTGACAACACACGAAAACCGAGTACTCACCATTCTTGTCCGACAATGTTCCTTCATCCACACACACAGCACTCACTATGCATGCCGACAAAATGAAAATACACGGCATAAGCACAGCGGAATATGAAACAGGCATCGATGCACACTCCACACAAACAGGGACTGGGGAAGCCAATGCGGCTTTTGAATAGTACTACAACTGAAATCAGTAAACCCAGTAACAAACTGACAGTGGTTTGGGTTTTTTCCAGAGTGTCTAAGACACGAATCAAGAAGTCACAAAGTACATCAAAGGCTAGGGAACGACTACACAAACTTCATAATACCACATTTAGCACGCGAGTTTTCTTACAATTTTTCTTAACTGAAAAAAGAAATGATGGCCCAGTGTTGGTTTCTGAATTTTTTGTTTTAAGCCTTTGGAAATTTTGACAAGAAGTATGGTCACAGATCAGCAAAAATATTGTTCAAAATTTTTTTAGCACTGAGAAACTACTGAACCTGTTTTCTTTTGATCATTATCATTATTATTACTATCATTATCATCACAATTATTCACAATAATGGGCTTACCAACTAAATTTGTTTAGTTTGATCTAGGTACAACTTGGTGCATTCCTGGCAGTGTGCCAAAATGTTATGCACAATAAAATGAATTCTGAAAACAGACCGCTGCTGGCAGGAACCAGTATACAGGAACAGATAAGGAGTACATTTTCCAGCATGTTATCCATGGAACACCATCTTGACTTATGAAGGTAACAGCCAAAAACAAATGACAAATTCATAAGAAACAAATCCTTGAAAAAAAGAAAAATAAAGACTTATGTCACACTCACTTCAAATGCAATAGACTTAAAGACACGACCACCATTTAAGTACCACATCTGTTATAACTATTCCTGTCAAAAGATGAAGAAGCAGAATCACAGCTTAACCATTTCTGTCAAGAGATGAACAGGAAGAATCTTTTCTGTCAACATATGAAGAAGCAGAATCAAATCTGAACCAATCTCAACAAAATGAAAACCAAATAAACATGGAACTATTGCATCAATGCAAAGGGAACTTGTTGGATCAGCAGGTAGAATATTTGACCCTTGATTTATGGACAACAAAATAAAATCAAGTGCACTTGTGTCATGTTTAGACAACATCCCCGAAGTCGGAACGTGGCAGCCTGGATGGTGGGTAACCAGTTACGAAAACAAAAGTCCCCACATTTAACCTGAACTTTTAACTTGATGATTAAATAAAAAGAATTTTAAAAAGGAAAATTACAGCCCACAGAAAGAAGCAACATTAAATTTGAACCATTGAACACAAACCGACGCCATATTAGATTTAACCCCTTGAATATGAACTGAAACCAAATTAAAAATAACCACCCTCTACAAACTGAAACAATAAAAGCCAGAAGCCAAGCTATAGTTCACTACACTAGGTCAAAGTAAAACTCATTCCAGTAGAATGTAAGCAAAACTGAAAGTAAGTACTACAGGTCACAATACTCAGTCGAAGATGAACCACTGCTTGCAGAATGAAAGCCAAATGAAAACCGAATACAAGCCAATAGAATAAAGCCAAACTGAATAAAAGCCTATAAAATTGTTTTTAAAGGCCTATATAGAATTAAGCCAAACTGAATAAGTATGCTGACATAAGAAGCCAGACTGAATTACTGCCCAAAGAATGGAGCCAAATTAGAATTGATCAATGCCTACAGAATGAAGCCAAATGAATCAAACATGAACCAAGTTACAAAACTGGCTTAAGACAAACAGTTAAAAGCACCAACTACTGGCTTAAGACAAACAGTTAAGAGCACCAACTACTACACTAATCACATACATCTGAGCCTGTTCCTTGACTAAGGTACAACAGAAAAAAGCCTACAAACTAGATAAATGCCAAATCATAAACTAATGCCCAAATTATCATGAGTACTGATGACCAAGTTATAAGTACTAATAACCAAATCATAAGCACTGACAATATCAAGTACTAATGACTAAATGATGAATACTAATGACCAGATTATAAGCGCTAATGACAAAACAAAAAAAACCAGCTTTCAAATATTCTTACAAAACTTTACAGTGTAAGCGCCTACGACACCAGCATAGGAGTCAAAACAGCACACCACTGAGGTTACACCACAGGGCAAAAATCACACTGGGGTAGGATGATGGTGGGGGTGGAGGGTGCAAAACATGCCTGCCTCACCTCCGCCGCGAGATCTGAAGTCGCGATCCCCGCGGCCACTTCTCTCACCTCCTGACCCTCGAGAGCGGCATTCTCGGGCAAAGTGGCCTGGCTTGCCGCACTTGTAGCAACTGTCGGAACTCATGGCTAGTGTCCTACTCCTCTAACGTGACTGGGTGACGTTCTCAGAAATCAACACCACCTCTGCAAAATACATGCATCACTAAAAAACACCAACCAACCAACAGCAACCCGCCCCCCCAATTTACACACTGCAGAAAAAATATGCAGAGTTGCAGAAAAAATATGCATACCATTTTGGTTTTTTTGCTCTTATTTGACAAGCAAACCTTTTACCCTACCCCCCCCCCCCCCCCCCCCAAAAACAAAAAAAAACAACACCAAAGGCTTTTAAAAAAAAAAAAAAAAAGTATGTGGCAAATGTGGACTTTTGGTTATCATGGGGAAGGAAATGAAAAATAATTTTAAAATAAAAACAATGTAGAGAAATGAATGTTCCAGTTTATTTCCTGACATTCAAGGCATTATACTTACAAATGAAACCACACATGGAAACAGTTCCAAAGCATGCAATTGACTTTTTCCAAACTATTCTAACTACCATAGGAAAAAAAATAAAGTGGGATTAGAAAATGTGTGTGTGTGTGTGTCTGTAGAGGGAGAAACAACAGGGGGGGGGGGGGGGGGGGGGGGGGGGGGGGGGGTAGGGGGGGGGGGATATAAAGGACAAAAATGCTGCTGAAACAGGTGTACCAGTGACATCTTTTGGCTTCCTTCAAGATTCTAGGAAGGCTGTCTCTTTCAGCTTATACCTTTCAAGATCTGCTTGTATACTGATCTGCCAAGCATTTCCAAAAATCAGCAATTCTCACTGGTCGGGATTATAACACACACAATATCCAACGTGCAATGGAGTCTTAAGAACTTGTAACTGCACAGGGGCAGAACAATCTTCAGTGAAAAACATTATTTGCTTTTTATAGTAGGTGGGCAGCTTGAAATCTTGCAGAAGTAGGGATCCAAACACTTAAATAGCTGATCGGGAATTGAATGCATTCAATTCCCAATCAGCTAGGCCTATTTCAGTGTTTCAGTCACGGTCTTCCTCGGCTACCCCAGTAGCTGTAGGACTAGCCTAGAAGCTGTAGGCACGTGGCCTCACGCGTACATGACAACGAGGCTGAAAAGACACGGAAACCAGCGTGATTGTAATACGGATAATTTATTTACGGAATAATTTATTTTCCCGTCTTTGACTTGTATTGTCTATTCGTTATGAAGACAGTAATGATATTTAAAAAAACAACAACAGCTATTCAAATCTTCATGATGCCAATTAAAATGGTGACCTTGGCTGCCTTCGTGACCCAGCTCATGAACAGGTTCGCGCGCCAAGAAGCGACTACAAAAATATGGCAAGTTAATAACATTCCTGAACTGCGCATTTCTATAATTAAATGCCGAAATTACAAAATTCGGATTATACGTCACTAATTTTAGCCCCAACAACGAACTCGGGCTTAATATTAGTAGGCAATATTTCGCTTTAGCTTGCGCGTGATGATTCGATGGCCCAAGAATGGAGATCGCCATGTGACCGACCGAGTGAGCCCAGACGCTGTTCTAGCAAAACAACCTCGCGTCAGCGACGCTATATTACTTTACGTTATCCAATTCCAAACCTTTAATACTATGTAAATTACGTCATGATTATCTATCGTTCGAATAAAGCTTAAGTTCTTACCCTCCTCTCCGGAAACCAAAGTACACGCCTGTTCCAGCTCGTAGATCCGTAGTGGTTTGCACACGGCCCTAAACTTTCTTGTGCTTGTTAGGCCTAGCCTAGCCTAGGCTACCTTGACCGAAATTTGCACACGACACTTCAACACGTAGCGTTCATGGTAGGATGAGCAATACAAGTAGGCCCACAAGGCTTGTTTCATTTTCAATTTCTCATAGACTAGGCCTATCTCTTGATTCACATTTACAGAATATCATAAAGTCATCGCTGTGGCTTGTTTCCCTTACATCTGCTTCCTTCATCACTTCAGGCTGTCACAACAACCGTAACCGAGACAACACCCGTTAACTTCTTTGTCATCCAGTTGCTTCTTCCTTTGTGTGTGTCTATATGACATATTTGTTCTAACCACAATGTGTATCATGATGTGCATGAGACTAAAAATTTCTTGACTGAACCAGTTCCTCCAGCATCTTCCACACCTGTCTCACCATTTGAACTCTGATCTGTTCTTCCACTGCACACATCTCCTCCTCCAGCGGTGGACAAAAATACGAAGTCTTAGGTTCAATTCCACCCCAACACACACACTCCTCTCTCTCTCTCTCTCTCTCTCTCCTCTCAACACAAGAAGTTATGGTGTAAAGAAAAAGCGGGGCTTTTGGTGTAAACGATGAGAAATGGTTCATTGTATGGTCCAGCGCTTAGAAGTGTAGCAATAATGCTATTTACGGGTGTTAGGTTCACAACTATGATCATGCGAAATCGGTTCAATACAGCACTTTCTGATCAAAATATTATTAAAGGCATAGTTCAGCTCAATAAGTTTTTCGGAAAAATAAATGATGACAGTAAATTACTTTTTTCCAATTACCTGATACAAAATACAAACAATATTCTATGATGGTGCTGACAGTATGAAAATAAACAGTTGAACATATAGAAAAGTCCACATGATGGCAAGCAAAAGTGTTTTTAAAGGTGCAACCATAACTACCAAACAAAATGATATATGGAGATTCGTAGTAGATTCATCTCTATGTAAATTTCAATTAAAGTTTGGTTTAAATTATACAAATGATAATGAAGGTTACATATAAGGCGTATCAAATGCTGTTGCAAACTAGACAATTCCGGAAAACAGTGCTGGGTTTCGAAAATAAGAGAAATCTTATGCTTAACTGGATTTAACATTGTTTGGTTGCAGCAGGGTGTTGGGGATGTGAAAAAGTTTCTAAGCATATTTAAACAGAGGCTCATCGATATGTTTATTCAAGAATGGTCAGGAACTATAAGAGATCGTGATAGATATCAACCATATAGATCATTTAAGACTATATTCGAAAAAGAAAGTTATATTCTAGATATGGAAAGTTATTGTTTTCGTGTTGCCATCACGCAGTTAAGGTTTAATGTACTCCCACTGAATAACAATGTACATCGATATAGTTGTTGTTGTTGTTGTGCGTTCCCCAGCTTTACACCCTGGGGGTCACCCAGAACATGCACTCTACTCACTCATCCCACCTGGGAATCACTGTGAGATAGGAAGTACACCGGGTGAGAAGTTTGTGTGTATGACTATTTTCAAGTACCTCGCCACATAGGCAGCCATACTCCGACTTCAGAGGATTTTTTCTCCTATAAAGGAGAGTGCAGGTTGTTATGTTAAGAGCTTGTCATGGCTGAAGGCAATCTCTACACAACATTTTAAACATAACAACATTTTAATGTAGGCCTTGGCAATTAGCTGACATCAATAACTGACACAGCTTTTGGCCTGGGCCACATCGATATAGTGAATCTGTTCATGATAAATTCTGTCCATTTTGCAAAAATCAGATCGAAAATGAAAAACATTTTGTGTTATTTTGTGCTACGTATGAAGATTTAAGGGTCAAATTTCTAAAAGAGTCAAAAGAACTTCCCCTGCACATGTTGCTTAGAGCCACTGATCCCATCCACAGATACAATTTATCTAAATATGTGTTTCATGCAAGCAATAGGCGGAAGAAAATACTTTAAGTCTACAAGGTAACCAATCCCATG
The DNA here is from genome assembly GCA_028751875.1 of Rapana venosa. Lineage (NCBI taxonomy): Eukaryota > Metazoa > Mollusca > Gastropoda > Neogastropoda > Muricidae > Rapana > Rapana venosa. The sequence continues at coordinate 37,264,044 of CM054142.1, read as the reverse complement.
ATGTACGTCTGGTAAACCATTTAAACATGTTCACCCTTGTTTATATGGCTATTATCAAGAATTCGTGGCATAACATGATCATGTTTTTTTCTGTATCTCCCCTTTTTATACTAATGTCTCTGACTCTGATGATTTCAGTAAATGTGAAATGTAAACTGTGAGTTGACAACTGTCCTTAAAATTTGAACTGTAGTAGGTATGAAATGTACCATTATGATTCTCAATTAACCAATGATTGTAGAATATAGATAGGTGCTGTTATATAAGATATTTTCTTCTTTTCTTTTCTATATTGTATTGTGGCCTAAGGCCATGTGCAATTAAATCATTTCAGAGTTCGAGTTTCTCTCTCACATAAAGAGAGGTATGATGTGTATAGATTGTTTACAAGTATTTTTGTAAAAGAGCAGTATTTAAACTTTATAGATGTCTACTGCTTTCGTGTAGCAATTACACAAGCAATAGTTAATGTTTTACCTCTTAACAATAATGTGTATAGATATAGTGATAATATCCGAGATAAATTATGTCCATTTTGTAAAACGAACTTTGAAAATGAAGCCCACTTTCTATTGGAATGTTACATGTACTCAAACTTAAGAGAAAAGTTTTTAAGCAAATGTATCAATGTACCATTGACAGATATGTTCAAGTAAGAAAAATAATGAGTACAAACATAGTTTGTCTAACTACACTTTTCATTCTATTAACAAAAGGAAAATAAGTTGGCGCAAATACTTTATTGAAAAACTGCTACGATTATACTCAATATGGATGATTTTTCTTAGACAGCATCTTCTTTCTATGATTGGGTTATGATTGATTAAAGTTTATAATCAAGAAATAGAATAAATGGTGTTTTTCTTTGTATTCAGTCATGAACTGTTACTGACATATCTTTTAGATTATTATGCTATGTATTGTTGTGCCTTTTCTTCCTAATCAGTCCACTCCAAAATCATTATTTTTGTGCATTTGCTTTTGCCTATGATGGTATATGAACCCATTGATTTTATCCCAACCAAAATGTTATATGTGGTCCAAGGCCAATTAATAAATCTTTCATGTCAGTGTTCAGATCTTCACGTGTTCAATGTTTCTCTCACTCACATCTCTCTCTCACATCTCGAACTCTCTCCACCCAATCCACTACACTCTCTCTCTCTCTCTCCTCACTTACATATCCCTAAGGGCGGGGACTGGATGTAAACAAAAAAGCACATGGGTGCTTATTCATTATCCTCGAAATAAAAGAATTTGTCATTGTATTTGTCCTCCATCGCCCCTGTCCTCTTCCTCTGATGGTCACCCTCACTCACCACTGTCATCTTCAACCTCTCTGCCTCTGTCAGATCTTCTCCACATGGGCCTATATGTTTACTTAATGTGCAATCTGTCTGCCTAGATGGTGAAGCCGACTTTCTTTCTGATTCATATCTATTATCTAAACTGAACATCATCTAACTATTCCTACATAAAAAAAACATTTGTTTGAATAATAATATGACATAATATTTCAGTGCCAATAACCACCATCACCACCAACAACAAAAAAACCTTTTCCTACAGAAACCTGGGTAAACTGACAAGGTCATGAACCAAAAATAAAACAGCTGACACCATCTGGCTATAAAACTCTTTCCCATGACTCTCCCGTGGAGGTGGCATTGCTGTCATCTATAAACACACTGCAACCAGCTTTTACTTTCTGACACTCCCTTCCTTTCTCACCCGAATCCACCTCCTAGCCGTAAAAGCAATCAAACATGTCCAATTTTCCATTAAAAGTTTCAGTCACTTCTTGATTACTACAGCCTCTCTCCCAAGAAGGTCATCATTCTCAGTGACTTTAACTTCCACTTCGATAACCAGTCTTCTCTTGATGTCAAGCGTCTTTCTCTTTCTTTGTCTAACCGCACACGTTCCCAGCTGGTAAATGAAGCAACACACAAATCTGGTCATATCTTAGACTGGCACATTACCCCTGCTTCACAAGATCTTGTCACATCTGTACCTGTCACTCATTAATTGGTTTCTGATAATTCTGCTATTCTTTTCTTTCTCAACATTGCAAAGCCTATCAAAAAGAAAAAGTGTGTCATCTGTCCCAATCTCAAGGCTACTGATACTCAAACTTGCTCTTCACAAGCTGCAGAATGCCTATCAAAAACCCCTGACCACACTTGAGCCTTCTAAACACTACAACACTGTTCTTTGCCAACTGCTTGATGAGCATGCACCTCCCACTGACCTTGTTCTGCCTGGTTGGCCCTGCGCCCCAAGGTACACTCACGACACCCTGGTGGCAAAGCGCAAACACGGACAGCCAGAGGGGCAGTAGCTAAAAACAAAAACTGAAATATACAAACATCTCTTTCCAAAACAAATCAATAAAGTCAAAGTCAGCAAAGACAACTATTACTCTGCTGGAAAAAAACAAACCCAAAAAACCAACCCCAAACTATTACTCCCCTCAAGTTCTTGATGTCATGTCCATGAAATCTTTTCCCCCTCGCCTCAACTTTCCTTGGATCTGTAATGGCAAGCCCTCTGCCTTCTGTCCACAGCCACTCTGAACTTCCTGCTATATTCTCTTCATTATTCTCAGACTAAGTCCACAACATTCGTTCCAGACTGGATCAGACCTTTCCAGCCTGTGCTTCCTGATCCCCAGTTCACTGGCATTCCTCTCCTTTTCTTTCATCCAACACGCCTGAAAGAAATCAAGACAATTCTGAAAGATATGACAATAAAATCATGCATCTCATCCTGTACCTGCTTCCCGTTTCCCTCAGTGCCATCCACAGCTTATACCTCATATCACAAAAATAGTAACTCATCTCTTCTTTCAGAAAATTTTCCACCAGCTTTCAAAATGCAATAGTTCCACCTCTAGAGCCTACTCAAAAAGCACGACCTGGACCCTAACATTCTGAATAGTTATAGACCTGTTTCTACCTTACCTTTGAACTCTTAAACCAATAGATGGCCAGGAACAGACAGTAACAGGTCTTCCAACCCTCTTGACTGAAGCAGCCATCATGAACTACAATAAGAGATGGATTATGAGGCTATATATAGAGAGGGAGGGAGGTAAGGGGGAGGGGGAGAGGTTTTTATTTTTTATCTATTTATTTATTCTTTTATATCGAGGATAATGGAATAAGCACTTATGTGCTTTTTTACATCCAGTCCCCGTGTGTATGCGGTTTTGTAAATTTTGTCATCTGTTTCCACCGGCACACAATGGCCTACTCTTCCAAAAAGCGGAACAGTATTTAACGTGTGCGTAAGATGTTCTGTATGCGTTCGCACACGGGCCTCGGTTTATAGTCTCATCCGAAGGACTTTGTTAGGTTAGGAGAGGCAGGGTAGGGAAGAGGAGGGGTAGGCTGGGGGAGGGAGGAGGTGAAAAGATTAGGGGAGAGAGCGGGTATATTGGGGAGGGGGGAAATTGATTATTTATTTATTTATTAATTTATACTTTTATTTCGAGGATAATGGAATGAGCACTCAAGTGCTTTTTTTTTTTTTTTTTAAACCCCCACCCCCCCGTGTGTATACGGTTTTGTGTTTTTTGTCACCCGTCCCCGGCCACAATGACTACTTTCCGAAAAACGAACGGTTTGAACTATGCGAAAGATTTTCTGCGCTCTTTGCAAGGGGGCTTTGGTTTTAGTTTTTTCCCAATGGTTTTGGGGGGGGAAGGAAGGATGGGGGTTGGGGAAGGGGGGGTAGGCTTGGGTGTCGGTAAAGTGGAAGGGTGAGGGGTTAAAAGAGGGAGGAAAGGGGTTTGGTTAGGGGGGGTTTACTTTTACTTTGGTCTGTGTAATGGGCCATTTATGTAAGCTTAATTTTAGTGGGAAACAGATGGCACATGGTGGTTTCCCACGGGTATTGAAACGGGCTCCAACATATGTGTATACCAAAAGGCTTGCGTCATCCTCATTTGCAGGCTTGTCAATGTTCTTGCTTTTAATCAGCAGATTTAAAAATAAGAGAGAATGAGAGAGTCAAAAACTTGTTAAAATCAGAATGCTTGACCTAAAACCAGCTCTCTTTATCTAGTTTATTGTAAAATCCCCCATAACGCTGTGTGGGACATTGCAAGATTTTGAGCACTTTGAATCCATTTCATCTAATCTAGTCAGTAAATTCACCATAGTCTACTGTTAGCTAAAGGGGGCCCCCCCCCCCCCCCCCCCCCAAAGAATTCAATAAGTGTGTAAATGCAAAGAAAGAGGAACTTTAAAACCATAAGCAAGATGGCAGAAGATTTTCCTCTCAAAAGAAATCGGCAAACTTTGTGCATAATTTTGTCTGATCTTTTCCCATTCAATCTGTACTTTTCCAGCAAAGTATTAGCTAAGGCCCTGAAGAATTCAGTAAGTGCAGTTTAGCAAATCAAATAAGAATAAAAATGCAAAGCAAAAGGGAACAAATCCGAAAATATAGAAAGCGGGTAGTTTTATCCTAAAATAAACAATGCCAGCTACTTTGCGCATACTATCATTATGACCTTCATCCAATCTTTTACGATCCCTGGTCACGTTATTTTAAACTGGTAAAGGCGAGTATGAAATTTTTGTGAAATCGAAGGACTGCCCTTGGGGTTTATTGCATTGTAATCAGGATTCGATTTTGATTGTACATGAACTGTATATGAAATATGTCTTTTACTTTTAAAAGATATTTGTTTGGATCCAATAATCGTGTGGCAAAGATCAATAAAGCCAAGGAGGTTCAATAGGTTGTCTCTAGGCAACCATACTTGTGGGAACGATTGGGCAGAAATGAAAACAAAAATTAAAACTAATAACAGACAGGAACAGAGCGATGAAAACACCAGGACAAATCGCCACATGTGGTTTTTATTAAACTATTTCATCTTTTGAGTGGATTATTATGATTTTGCAGTGATAAATTTTTGAAAGAAAATTTTCATTAGTTATGAAAACGTGGGACTGGGTGAAACTTTGTTAATGTTATTTAACCCAATTATTTGTGTTGTTGTGTGTGTGTGTGTGTGTGTGTGTTGCGGGGGGTGAAATGCAGAACCTTATCCTATACATTTTTGTAAACAATGAGCCATTCCTTTCTGGTCATATTCATGATATTGATTATCATCACTCATCAGACAAAATTGTTTATAATAAAATGTACTTAAGTTATTTAGCTCTATGCTTACTCAAGTTACTTAACATTAGAATGGTTTTTACTCTGTCAGTGTCACATGTGTGTGTATACAGGTGTGTGTGTGTACACTGTACACTGTACACATGACTGGGATAGAGTCTCATGAGTCATGTTGATGTTTCTTTTTGGTCATTCTGTTTTTTGATCATTCTGATGATAATTGATATTGCATGTTTCAGTTTTTCCTGTGGGTTAACCATTTGAACTTTGAAAGGTGTAATCAAGCAGGTTGGTACACAACTGACCAGCTTGGAGTTGGAATATCATTATGGAGATTGATCCAGGTATGTGATGCTGAATTTTAAAGACCAGTGAAAAAGACACAATAAGTATGTGCACATTTGCTCACACATGTAGAGATAGATCTGTATGATTACAGATTTACACACATGCGCAGTGACACACACACTATCTCGGTATCTCACTGTCTGTCTCTGCCTCTTCTCTCTGCCTTTTCTCTCTCTTTATCTCTCTTCTCTCTCTCTCTCTCTCTCTCTCTCTCTCTCTCTCTCTCTCTCTCTTCTCTCTCTCTCTCCCCACACACACACACACACACACAACACACACACACACACACACTCTCTCTCTCTCTCTCTGAGTCTCTCTCTCTCACACATCTCTCTCCCTTTTATTAGTTTTAGTCTCAGTTACACACACATAAATTTATACATGTACAGAATAGATATATACAAAGGAATACCTAGAAAATAGATCTATTACAAAGAATATCCAGAAAATAGATCTATAGACTTTCAATATACATGGTCAGGAAAATTCTACACACATTATAAGATACAATTTTACAAATGAATCGATTGTTTTACTTTTAGCACAAGCTCACATCTTTAGTAACTCAAGTCACAATGTAAAAAGAGATTATAACTGAGTCATTTAAAACTAACCCTTTAGAGTGAAGAATAGGTAAATGTTTATGTTTTTATATCACGTCTTTATTGTTAGGCAACAGCATAATATCTTCCTTAATCAAATTAATGTGAATTCATTACTTTTTATGGAGTAGGGATTTTTGATTATGTGTGATTGATGATCTATTATTGAATTGTGATTGTGTGTATTGATTGTGAATATATATATATACTCTATACTCTATAGGGTTGTGGTTGTCTGTTCAGGATGTGCGGTGGGCACTCTGATTGACCTTTCAGTGCCTGTTCCTTGTGAATCAGAAAACAAGGAAAATTCTATTCCTGTTACAGGTATGATGAGATTTATTATTGGTACCACTTTACAAATTAATGATGATCTGTTATGTAAATTAGTAATAATAATTATGTGAATGAAAATTTAATCATGTTCTCTATATCAGTATATGTTATTGTCATGTTTTGGTTTAGTCATATTCCTTTTGTGATAACCTATTAATTGTATTCCTTGCCACTGCCTCTAACTTGGGAAAACCAGGGTTAATCTACTGGATTTTAAAGATTGAGAATTCAGTGGAAAACAAAAGTGAGAATCCTTCACTTTTTTTCAGTGTTTTATCATTGATGAAAACTGTTGAGCTACTAAAGTAATGCTTAGCTTTAGAATGTTCATCACCTTGCAGTATAAATCATTGTGGCTGAGACCAGTTTGGAAAATTGAGGGTACAGGGGAATGGAAAGAGTGGGAGAGATAGCCAAATGATTGTTGTTCAATGCTGACTTGTAAGTTGTAGATGAGAGGAAAGACGATGAATAGATTTAACCTGAAGAGATAGTACTTTGGTTTAATCATATCATTTGCCCATAATAACACTATCAACATTGTCTAAACTACTGAACAGAGAGAGATGGAGAAGGCTAATCAATGTCAAACCTCCCCTGGGAGAAACATGACAAAAAAGGAAGAAGAAGAAGCACTGTTACGAGAAATAATAAAACATGACTTGACATGAATACAGTCCAGCCCAACCTTCAATACATTTTTGTACAAGACTCAAAGAAAGTTATGAGTGTGTGTGTATGTTTGTGAAAGTGGTGTTCCCATAATCTAGATGCAGTCATTAGGGAGCGAGGTGTCGGTCACAGAGACCTCAGCTTCTCTGGGGGTCAGCATCTTAATGGCGGTCTCCCTCTGTTGTTTTACATTTTGTCTCTAAAGAAGGCAGGTGCCCATTTACAGCTTGGTGAACTGGGGAAACTGCTGAAGCCAAGGCACACCAACGGTCACCCATCCACTTGGTAACCATGCTCATTGCTGTTTGAACTTAGCTTGGGGAGAGCGAGTGCTCAGAGCTATACTGTGCGCCTTCATTTTGTTTTGCTGTGTGCACAGAAGCCATAGAGGTGACCAGGAAGACCAGCCAGCCAGACTGCCGGCTGGAGGTGGAGGATGGTCTGAAACAGGAGATAGTCGACAAACTCAAAACTTCTCCCCAGCCACAAAACTCTCTTTCAGGTTTGGGAGTTTTTTTGTTGTGTTGTTTGTCATCATGTTGGGCCAAGTCTGGATATAGTTTGTAACACATGTTCTGAATGTAGTTTTGTGACTCCAATGCTGAATATAGTTTGTGACTCATATTCTATATAGTTTGGCACTCATGAGTCATATACTGAACATGGTTTGTGAGTGATATTTTGAATTAAAAAACTTGTGTGACTCAAATTCAGAATATAGTTGCCGACGCAAATTTGTACTGTGATTTGTGACAGATTCAGAATGCAGTTTGTGACACCAATTTGGAATATAAAGTAGTGTGTAGCACACAGACCAGTTCTATTTTTAGTTTGTGACACTGACTCTAAATATGACTAAACTCTGAAAATTGTTTGTGACAAATTCTGAATATAATTTCAGTTTGTGACATGGGTTCTGAACATTGTTTGTGACACAAAATCTGAATATTTTAAAGTAAGTTTTTGACACAAATTCTGAATATTCATTTATTTGCGACACAAATTTGGAATACAGTTTACAACACAAATTCTGAAAATAGTTTGTAGCACACTTTGTCAACATTGTCTTTATTTTTGTTCATCTTTCTTCAAGAATTTCAAAAGGGATCACTATTTGTACTGCGAATATATATTCAATATGAAAGATTCTTGCACAAACTAGAGTGATAACATTTAATTTCTCCACTTCCCGGAAAGTCCAGATGAGACTATGATTATGAATCAAGGCCCTGTGTGCAAGTACCGCACATCATCTTGCACATCATCTTGCACATATCTTAAAACCCATCCAGTTTTGTAGGAAGTAGGCCGCTATGGCGGGTTTGGATGGATGACACAAACAAACCCAGCATCCCCCCTGCACCGAAGCAAGATGAGCTCCCCCAGGTTTAACTTCCCCATGACACACTGCCCAAATGTTCATGCGTGCCCCCAATTACTTTTAAAATTTGGGAGGGAGAGGTTAGTAAAAGTCCCCTGAAATTTGAAAATTATAAATTTTAGTAAGCGTGAGTGAAGAGAATATTTTTTTTTTTTTAGGTACGGGCCCGGCGAATTTTTATCACTGCTGAAAAGTGCAAATTTTGGGGTTTTTTCCCTTTCTTATTATCCGCTTCTGTTTTACTGAAAAAAAAACACTGTATATCCGAAAAAGTTCAATCTTTCTTCTTTCATTGGTGCATTTTTTTTTCTGGGGCTTGTGTATTCAATACCAAAGGTGGGAATGAGGTGTGCCTTCCGCTAAAAATCGCTGCGGGCCCGCCTTTTCCCGGCACATGTACAAATTTCAAGAGACATGCCACTTTGAATCCAAAGCTTTTTCGCGACAGACAATATTTATTTTTTTATTTTATTTATTTATTTATTTATCCACTTTAATAAAAATTTTTCTTGCGTAAAAATTTGGGGGGCCTCCCCCCGGGGGGAGAGCACGCGCCACAAGAGCAGCGCCCCCCCATTTTTTTTTTTTTTTTTTTTTTTTTTTTTTTTTGGTCGCAATGTATTTCTTTCCCCAAACAGGTGGCTTTTTCTAAGAATTTTGCCGGGGGAAAAACCTTTGTTGGGGGGTTCTTTTTCGTGCGTCCCTAATTTTCTGAAACACAGGGACCTGGGTTTTATCGTTCTCCAAAAAGACTAGCCCCGACCACCACTCAGGTCTAATGGAGGGGGGAAAAGTTTCGGGCTGTCACATATTTGGGTTATTGTTTCGTTTTTATTGTAGAATACCAATGGGGAAAAAAGTTTTTTCATAATGGAAAATTTTCGCGAAAAACGGGATTTTTGGGGGGAAACCCCGATCTCGAGGGCGAACTCCGAAGAAGTAGTTTAAAAATACCCAATACCAAGTAAAAATAAAACTTGACATTTTTGTACTAATTTGGGAAAGGGTTAAATTATTCATGGACTGTCGCCCCCCAAAAACCAAAAAACAAAGTTTAAAACGGGGAAAGTTTTAACGAAAAGGGCAAGGACAAGGACTCGCAAACCCGTCTTAAACCCGATCTTGTCAAGGATCGACAATTTTTTTCGATTTCGGGGGTTAAAATTTTTAATGTTTCAATAAGTTTTGAAATAACAGTTATTTATAAAAGATCGCGTGGTTTGCGCAAAAAAATTCTTTCCGATGTTGAAAACGAAGACATAAAGGACTATTGACTTTGCGATTTTGGGAAAAGTGCAAACCCGGAAAGAAAAAAGCATGCCCTTTTCGTCAGATATTTCCAAAAAACACTTCACAATTTACGATATTGCAAAATAAGAAGTTTGAACGTATCTCTATACAATGATTTTTTGAAAGGTACAGGGTAAAATAGCGTCGTTTTTTTAACGTTTTACCGAATGCCCAGCCTAAAAAAGAGAAATAATCCGAGAGCGTGCCAGGATTTTCATGAAGCAAAGTCTCCCTTTTTTTTTTTTGGGTTTGACCATTCACATTTTATATTTTTTTTTGGTGAATTAAAAGGGGGTTTAGTTTTTTTTTCTTTGTTTATTTGTCCCGGGGGGGGTTTTTGAGTACGCAATCTTTCCAAAATTAATGTGTTAAATGAGTTTTTTTTCTCCGGCAACTATAAAAGGGTAAGTTACATGCTGCAGAAATACTAAATAGAAAAGCTTTTATTTTCTTTTGAAATATTATTACCATACCAAAGTATTAGTACAGTGCTATCACCTAGAACCCCCCCCCCCCCCCCCCCCCCCCCCCCCCCCAATCCCATTCATTTCCCTTTTTCATTATTTTGGGGTTGATTGGCTTCCAGTTAGCATAAAACACACACACACACAACAACATTTTACAATAAAAGATGTCAACACAGATGTGCTTCAGGTAAAAAATTTCTTTATTTAACCCTTCATAAATCGGGGACACATTTGTACGCAGTCTTACCAGCATTATAGCACCAAGGAATAAGACTTTTTGGATTTCCCTTATGTTGTCAAGTGTGTCTCCCCCAATTTTTTTTTTGTCATGAAAAAACAGTTTTATAAACCTTTTAGTTTTTCATTTTTTAAATGCGACATTAAATGGAAATTAACTTTAAAAAGCTGAGGGAATTTTCTGGCAACTCTAAACAGTTTCATCCAAAAGGGGTGTTTCAAGATTTGCAACACTGTGATTCAGTTTTTGGTATAAAGCAAGAAGGTGGAAGACATTTGATGAAAAAAGCCACTTTCCTGTCAACTCAATTGTATTAGCTCCCCGGGTTCATGTCTTCTGACAAGTTTTAAAGAAAATGTATACAGGATACACCAAAAAGACATTTTGTCCAGCCAGTTCATATAGGACAGCTGTGTCCCTTTAAGGTTTTTGTGAAAATGTTGTAAAACCGCCCAAAATGGACTCATCTGGGATTACATCCCCTTCACAGCTTCATGTGGACTTTGAAAGTGTTATTGCTTTTGAAAACAGGGATAGGAAAAAAACATAATGAAATTTTTTGTACCGTGGTGGGGGGCAACTGCAGGAAAAATTTTTGGAAGAGGGGCCTTGTACACAACAGTGGGAAAAAATTTCAAAAAAGACATCAAAGCTGGCTTCAACTGCCTACAGAGAAAAATTTAAAAAAGATGGAATAAAAATTTTTTTTTTTTGTGGTCTTTTCCCTTCAAATGTGTGTTTCTCATTGTGGTGAGTGGTTTTGGGGTTCAATGATTTGGCTTCTTTCGCTTTTGCATCCTCGTGTCCTCTAAAAACTGTAGCATCAAATTTTTTCTTCAGCCCAGTTCCTTTACACAGAGGTTTACAAATTAGTAGGCACTGAGCTGCCCCAAAATGGCAGAAAACCTGTCCCCTCCTTTACCACCTGTAAAATTTGGCATTAGTGAACTGGTTTTCCGAAAGAAATTTTTACAAAAATATGAAAGCAGCAAATGATTAATCATTTAAAAAGGGTTTATTCATTGATTTAAACATTAAAATATGAGTTAAAATATTTGTTTTTTTTAAGCAGTTTTACAAAAAAATGTGTTTACAACATTTTATTAAATGTTCACCCCATATTTAGCCACTTGGCGGCCATTTTTTAATCTGAAAAACATTTGTATTTATGAAAAAAATCAAAAAATGTATTTTTAAATTGCATAACAACCTATTTTACACCCCAAATTTCCAAACAATATCATACAGGTTCAAAAGTTATTTAAAGAAAATCACCCGTACTGTTTTGGTCCCTCGCGGGCATTTTAGGGTTTTTGGGAAAAATTTGCCCCAAATTTAAAAATTTTTCTGGATGCCCTAGAAAAAAAAGGACATAATCAGTATGCATATCTTTTTAAGCAATGTAAAAATGAGCCATAAATGCTACTTATCCAACGTTGGACCTCAAACATGGGGTTATGGTATTGAGTGAAACGCCCAAACACATGAGAGGGAAATTTTTTCAAAATATATATTTTTCCCCCTTAGATAAGAGGATTCTTTTTGTAGGTTTTTTAGTATTAAGACTTGTTGTGGAAATTTTTTTGGGTGTGATTTTAGTGCTTTCCGCACAGGGGCCTTTCCAAAAAAGCTTCCATACAGTTAAAATGGCCGAAAAAAGTACCGCCCTTTAGAACCCATAACTTTTTAAAAAATAGAGATAGAGACATAATTCTTTTTTTGTTGTTTTTTTTTAAAAAGTTCTTTTCAAAAATACCATTTTTATGTACACAAATACTATATAAAATTTTGGCTGCCGCTACCTACTTTTATTTTGTTCATATTGTTTGAAATGAATCAAAAGGTGTGATTTTCAGTGAAATATATAAAAATTTGTAGCTCCTCCTTCTGCATGTTAATTTTGTTTGAAATAGTGTCTGCTGTGGAAATTGTGTATATGGGTTGTTCTCAAAAACATGTGCTATTTCTGTGACATAGAGACCCAAAAATTAATTTCACTGTACATACATGTCTTTATGTCACACAGTACAGCATTTCAATATACATCATTTTCTAAAATAGAAAAGATGATCAGTCAATTCATCTTGTTGTAATAGATGATTAAAAACTTAATTTTTTGCTGTGTTACGGTTGTGACATGGAATCCAAAAAAAGAGCTTTGAGGTCTTTAAAAACAGCATGCTTTCTAAAACCGGTATAAATTACTTGTAAACCAAGGAAGAAAAGGTTCCCATATGACAAAAACTGTCAAAATGATCATGAATGTGCTTTTTTCTGCAGTTTTTTGAATCCACATTAGTCCTCCATGCTCACGGCAACTTCACATTCTCATGTCTCCATAATTATTGAAATATACAGCTCAAGTCAGGCATGAAGTACGTCTTATCCTTGCTCACAAGAGGCACACTGTAGCTGTTCTAGTTGTGACATGGAGTCCGTTACAGTTGTGACGTGGAATCTAAGTCTACAAAACAACTTGAAACCAACCATAGACATGGCAAACATGAGTCAAAATGAACATAACTAACACCAGAACAATTACAGTTAAGAAAATAGAAAGGATTTGAAATCAAACCACTGATACTGTGATAGTGATACATTTTTTTCATTTTGGAGTCTGTTACAGTTGAGACGTGGAAACCAACTCTACAAAATACTGAGAAATCTACTATGTACATGGCAAAAAATGAGTCAAGAATAAAACGCTGAAAATAAAACAATCCCATTTAGAAAAAAAAAACAAGTGTACTCATTTAAATATTATTTATACATATCAAATTGCAAAAAGTGTATTGATCACTGGCATTGGGTCCATGCGTCACCCATCACTCTTGTAACCTGTCTTTACGCTTTAAAAGTTGAAAATCAAATTCAGTATTTAACACACACAGTTTTTAAGTTATTACCCTTAATGAAGAAACGAAAAACATCAGTGATGCGTGAAAAAATAAAAATTCCTAAATCCTGAATGGTTGCTCCGGAAACTACGCACTTTCATCTCTGATGCAACTGACAAACTTTCACATCCAGATCTATTTTATTAAGAACACGCTATAAAATTTCACCCCACACAGGAACAGTTGCTTTCTTTAATCAAAATATATGTCTTCTGATGACATTTCTACCCCTGTAAGTGTCCTGTCTTTATAAAATAAAGAAAGTGTAGCTTGATTTGGTTTTGCAAGGCAAACATGAAGTCCCGTGACTCATAAAAAAAATAATAAAATTTTCTGTCTTAAATATTGATTTACATTATTTCATGCCTTAATAATGAAAAAGACTTTTTACAAAGATCTATTCATAAGAAATGATATAAAACAGATTGAACAAACCAGTACAACACTTTTAATGATGCAGTCCCAGAAAACGTTACAGTTGAGACGTTTCCGCAGATGATGGAAGACAAAGAAACCCAGGTCCCATAACCCACTCATAGAATGATAACGCGGGAAAAATCTGCATTCCATGGAGTTTTCCGGTGAAGGAAAGTGCTCTAACTTGGAATCTCGGTCAAGTGACCTTTGTCTCGGAGTTCATACAGCGTTTATGTTGTACAGTTGCTCCGTCAAAGTGGAAACGATGCCGTGTTTGTGATCGGCGATGACCTTTTAAGAGGAAAAGGGAAACCCCAGTTTGTCAGCACCAATTGTTCCTAGTGCATACAGTGTCTTCTCCATTAGTTTTGCAGGAAAACATTCCCTAGAATGCTGAACAATTTTGTGCTTGAAAAAATTACAATAGACCAGAAAGTGGAAATCAAGCGTAGCAACCGTAACGGAAATTATATGCGCCCATATATAATAAACTTCAACCTGCAGCTAAGAATTTTATTATTGCAAAGATAAAGAAACATCTGAAAAGATGTTAGATGCTGTTTTTGTTAAGAAAAACACTTGTTAAAGGGTCTTAAAAACATTCACTTTACAGTGTGTTCTTTCATGTCACAAATCCGCCATTTTGTTTTTGTGATATTTTCATAATAAATGCTCAATTTACAATGAAAATAATATAACCATGCATTTTTCTTTTTAAATTCTATTTCTTCAATACAAACATCACCCAAATGTAACAAGCATCCCAATCATCCACAAACAAAACACAACATTTCAGGTCTTCCAAGTGAGTTACACCTATGGCACACATGTTTCTGAGAACAACCTATATATCTCTTTTGTGTGTCAAATATTCACATTCAAATGTTTAGAATAAAAAATGTTTTTTACTATTCTTCTTCTTCTCTTCATTATTATTACTACTATCACAGTACTATTATTATTATTGATATTATTGTTATTATTATCATCATCAACAGCAGCAGCAGCAGCAGCAGCAGCATCAGCATCATCATCATCATCATCATATTCATCATCATCATCATCATCATCATTAGTATTGTTACAATCATTATTCATTTTGTTTTGTTGATTTGTTTGTTTTTACAAGATTCAGTGCTATATAAATTCCATATATTATTATTATTATTATTAGTGTGTGTAATGCAGTGTTAATATTTTTGTTGTAGATGTTGGGCTAATCGAGGATGAAGTCTTTGACTTTGATTTGCCGGTGACTCCTGAGAGGTATGTTTTAGGGGCATGTGCCATCACTCTTGTTCCAGTTCTGTTTTATCTTTTTTCTTTTGATTGTGAATTCAGCATCTTTAAAGCCATTGCAGATTTTTATGTGTGAAGTTTTGGATTCTTTTCATAGGCTGGTAATCTGCTTTATCACATTGCTTTTTTTTTTCTTTGGGGGTGAGGATGGGGAGGTGTTCTTGTGTGTGTGTGTGTGTGTGTGTGTGTGTGTTAGCATCTTTCTAATGGATGTGCTAACCACTTGGGTAAATTTTTAAACAGTTATATTAAAGCATTCATGACATAAATTCTGAGAATAATCTTGATCTGCAGAAAGAGAAACAAGAAGAAATAACTGATGTTACACTTTGTCCAGCGGCGGGAGGGAAAAAGAAGAAAAGGCAGCCAAGGCCAATGAGGAGGAGGAGGTGTTCTTCGGCCCCATAGGCTTCACAGAGAAGTGCATTGCTGCTGGCGTCGCGGAAGAAGCCATCCACCCCCTGAGCCCGCTACGCCCTGACCAGATGGCAGAAATCAGCAAGGAAGCCTTCAGCGTGGCCTGTGGCATCGCCATGATGCGCCCTAACAGCAGCAGCAGTTCTGTCAGCATGTCGCCAGCAAAACCAGCTGGGTCACGTCGCCACAAACTGTCCAATCTGGTGAGCGACGACAGTGACAGGAACGGCCGGACAGGGTCAGAGGCTGAGAAAGAAAGCGTAAATCCTTCACCCAGGAAACGACGGCGGAGTCAGACATTCTCGAAAGAGAGTTCCCAGGATTGTGATTCGAACAGTGAGGACAGGAGGCATAAGCGGAAAAGTACCTTCACGAAGGAGGAGCCGGTAGAGAGTTTGAGGGCATCGAGCGTGGCTCATTTAGAGAAGAAGGAGCAGACAACAGGTGCAGATGGTCTGGTCCGATCTGGGGAGAAGGAGAAGAAGACCGTCGTGGCCTCAGAGAGAAGTCAGGCAGGAAGTCGGCTTCAGCCCCCATCCAAACTGAGGCGTTATAACAAGAGTCAGCCCAACCTGGTCAAACCCAAGGTAGTGCTGTGTTTTTTGTGCTGTGCTGTGCTGTATTGTGTTGTGTTTTGGTTGTGTTGTATGTCACTTTCAGTCATGAATGGCAGATTTTTCTATGTGAAGAAGTTCAGGCTGCTCTTCCCAGAAAGAGTCCATCGCTGTAACTTTGTGTAAGAGCAGCACCACCCCTAACCCTGCTTTTGCATGTGTGTGTTTGTGTGTATGTGTGTCACTATGTGTGGTGTGTGTGTGTGTTCTCTCTGCAGGAGTACTCCTTTGTCATTAACAGTGGCTTTTTTCTTTTTCTTTAAACATACTTTTTCCAGGGGGCAATACTGTTGTTGCCATGAGTTCTTTTTCATGTGCTAAATTTGTATTGCACACACTGAAACAGGACCTCAGTTTATGGCCTCATCTGAAAGACTGGCACCCAAACCACCATTGCATGGTTCAATAGATGGGGGAGTCATGTGGCAAATGGGAATCAAACCTGTAACCTGCTTTCAAGACAAGTGCATTACTAGTAGCTGCACCATGCAGCTGTTGTTGGAGTAGAAAGGTTCTTTATGCTGTACAGTAATGTTTGTGCTGAAGAGTACATGTGCGCAGTAAGCATCTGTGTGGCTTATTTAGATTTAAAGCAAAGCATGCAGAGTTTGCAAGCTGTATCATGTGCATGACGCTTTTATAAGGTGTGTGAGAAAAGGCCCACTCACTGAAAAAGAGTAACTAGGAAAGTATGTGACCCGAAAGTAATAACAAATCCATGCAGAGCCTCACCCAATAGCAACCGAAATCAGAACAGGAAAAAAGATCGTAAACTTCAAGCTTTTATTTATTTATTTTTTAGTTTTTGATGTCTGATTCCAACAGCTGCATTTCTGCTCATTCAGTTCAAATTTTGTTCTCTTAATAAATGCTAACAGCTGCATTTTTCATGTCCAGAACTATAAGTGTGAAAGCAATGTTTCATTTTTGTTTTTGTTTGTGATTTTACTCTGTGAGTAAAACCATGAGCCAAGCACTTTCCCTTCAATGCGAGAAATGATTTCACAGCAGATGGTCATTGTTGCTTCCTCATTGTTTGAATTTGCATGGCTTCAGATGCACTTCCCTTGTTATAAGAATCTTTGATGTGTCGTTAACTGTGTTCTATAGTAATCTGTGACTATGGTTTTATTTTGTATGCTCTTTATGTTTCGTGTGCAATATGTGTTGTAACAGTTGTTCCTCAAGCATATGTTTATGGGTTTTCCTAGTTCTTAAACTACTCTGTAGCTATTATGTTTCTTGTGGGGGCACAATAGCCTAGTGGTTAAAGTGGTGCACTCATGATCATGACTGCCTGGGATCGAGCCACCACAGAGGTGCCTGTTTTAGGGGATTTTACCCAGGAGTTAACATCAGCACTGACTCAACTCCCCCAAAAGTCCTTTGGATGAGACTATAGGCTGAGGGCCCATAAGCTAATGCATGCAGGACATCTTGCACACAGGGTAAAAACCCATCCTGTCTTTTGGAAGAGTAGGCCATTTCATGATGATAGAAACGGATAACAAAATTTTAGCATGCACACCATACCTGATATCAGAATGTGGCAACCGTAATGGTAGGTAAAATTAGTCACATGTATTGCACGTTTGGTGAAGTTTGCATTTCTAGCTGAGGAACAGGAAAAAAAAAGTTTCTTGTGTTTCTAGCAGTAGCAGTCATTCCTGTACTGTAGCATCCCATGACTGTTTTCAGCCATCAGCAGTGGAGACAGGGAGTGAGACCGAGAGCAAGGCGGGTGGAGATGGGGTCACGAGTTCCATTCCCTCTGTGTCACGCAAAAGTCTGCAACTGCCAAAACCAGTATGTTGGTGTCTGACTGTTCAGACTCCCCCTCAATCTTGCGTGGACTGTGTTGGGGTGTGGCTTTGGGTCCACTTGGAAAAATAACAGTTCATCTCTTGTAATCACCTTATCTGTTTTGTGCTGGGGTGTGGGTTTGGGTCCATTGTCATGGTTTAGAAAAATAACTATTTTGTAATAATAATTCAAGAAGTTGGTGCAAAGGTCTTGGCTATAATGTTACCTCTTGATTGTCATTTTATATCCCACTGTACTCATTTGCATTGCAATTTTTTCCAGTTTAGTCGGTTGTTTTGATTGATAACTTAGTTTAGTATGGCTTGCTTGTTGCTGCCCATGCAGCTGGGGCTGATCCAGCCTTCCTCTCCTTCTCCTTTCCGTCATACTTGCACCTTGGCACTCACACACAGAACATCTTGCACACACATTAATACCTGTTCTGTCTTTCGGAAGAATAGGCTGTTGTGTGCTGGTGGGAACAGATGATAAAATTTACAAGCCACATGCACACAGGGGACTGGATATTAAAAAAAAGCACACGAGTGCTTATTCCATTATTCTGAAAATACAAGAATGAATTAATAAAACAGAATCACACAATTCATGCACGTGCGCCTGCGTGCGCCCACACACACACACACACACACACTCTCTCTCTCTCTCTTTCTCTCTCTCACTCACTCACTCACTCACTCTCTTTTGAAGTGGCTTTGATTTAAAATCCTTTGATCACTGAAGTTGGAATGCAGCAATCTTCATGGGGGCATAAATGGTCTCATACTTAAAATATCATCATTAGTGAATCTTGGAGCTCTAGCCAAGAAATCAATAAAAATTAAAAAATCCTTCGAATAAGACAAACACCAAACAGTTATTTTAAGTAAAAATTAAGTAAACTGCTTTGCGAAGTTCAGACTCAGCACAGTTGAGCAGCTAGGTGTGTGTGTGTGTGTGCGTGTTTGTGATACTCTGAGCAGACAGGAGCTGCCAGCATGCAACGACAGCTCAGAAAAAGTGGAGAAAATGGCAGCGACAGTGATCCCTGTGAGAAGGGGCAGGCAGAGAATGCAGCAGCCCCACGCACACGACCAGGCTTGCGTAGGGCCCAGTCCCTCAATCTCAAGGTTCTGATTGGTTGCATGATGTTTAATTCTTTAATTTTTTTCTTGTTGCACAGCACTTGGGTGGTTTGGGGTGGGGTAAGAGTGATGAAGATGATGCGTTGATGCTGTATTGATAGTCACTGATGATCTGGGGTGGTTTGCAGAGCGGGCTGCCCTCAGGCAGGGCGTCAAAGCTGGCCCGGCCCTCCAATAAGTCAGCAGCAGTCTCTGGTCAGGTTAGTGGAGTCTGCTGTGTGGTGGACGTTCTTTTTCTTTTCTGATGGTTTTTTGTGTGTCTTCTGTTGTGATTTTTTTTAAAGGTATTATCATGCACATACATTAGGCATGTGTTCTTGCGTGGATGTTCTCTTTTTGGTTTGTTTTTGGTGTTGTGGATGGTCTTCTGTGCACATGCAGAGTATTGGGCACTTCACCTGGTGTGGATGTTCTGTCTTTCTCATGTACAAACAGGGCAGCAAGGAATTCTGTGGTGGAAATTCTATCCTTCTCATACCTACAGGATATTGAGCAGTTCTTTAGTGAAAATGTTCTCTTATACATACATAACATGAGTTTTCAACGAATGTGTCCTGTAAGCAACAGTAGCATTTGTGATTTCCAAATCATCCACATTAACAGCTAAAAGTAGCATGGCTTTAACTTGAAATAGGCTGCATAGTTCATAATCTAAAAATTGTTCTGAATAACATTTAAACGTAAAGGGGTTGAATAGCCTAGTGGTTAGAATGTTCGGCTCACGATCTGATGGTGTGGGGTTGAACCACCTCCGAGAGTCTCATTTTAGGGGTTTTTTTCCCCCCCTGGACGTAACATCATACTGACTCCACTCTCTGAAAGTCCTTCAGATGAAATTATAAACTGAGGCTCCATGTTCAAATGCACGCAGAACATTTTGCACACATGGGACACCTTTTGGAAGAGATGGGGATTGCATGTTGGTAGGGCCAAATGACGTGATAAAAAAAAAATGCATGCACACTGGTGTCATGTCACTTATGCAAAATAATAATAATAATATATGGAATTTATATAGCGCTGAATCTTTTAAAAAAAACAAACAAATCGAAGCGCTTAGATCTCACCATTGGTGAATCTTGAAGCTCTAGCGGTGGAACCAAAGAAACATAAGGTAATGTTTTACTGTGTGGGCTGTACAGCGGGCAGGAGGAGAGAGCGGCCCAGACACGGCCGCAGTCAGTGGGGCTGGCAAGAAAATCAGTGGCATCCCCAAAGGCCCAGCCACCAAACTTCAGCTGATGCAGCCTGGGCAACTACAGCGTAAAGCCTTTGCTGCAAGCCGTGGCGGCAAAACCGCTTCCTCTGTCGTCGCCTCCGGTCCTGGGCCTATGAAGGCCCCCGCCCCCGTCAAAGCCAGCCTGGGCCAGACTGTGGAGAGACCACGTGAGTGTGCACACAGCAAGTTTTGGTTAGAGCAGTTTTGATTAAGTTAAACTGTTTTTGTAGATTGTTGTGGTGGTTGTCTTCGGTTTATGTCTGCCCACTAGAAGTGATGTAAGAGGAGGTAAAGGTGAAAGTGCTCTGCAAATCACCCCAGGGGGATTGCCCGGGGGCTATCTAGAGCATTGTGCTCGTGATCTGATAGCCTGAGTTCTAGCCCATGTTCAAGCCACCACTGAGACTCCGTTCAAGGGGACTTTTCCTCAGGAGTTAACATCAATGCTGAATCTACTCTCCTGAAAGGTCATTGGATGAGGACTATAAACTGAGGTCCCATGTGTGAATGCATGCAGATCTTGCGCATACATTAAAGCCTGTTCCACGTTTTGAAAGAGTAGGCTATTGTGTGCTGGTGGGATTGGATGACAAAATTTACAAAATCATATGCACCCAGGGACAGGATGTAATGAAAAGCACCCGAGTGGTTATTCCATGATCCTTGAAATAAAAGAATAAATAAATAAAATAAAGAAAGACCCCAAGGGTTGTTTGGGTTTATTGTGGTTTTGTGATGTGTGGTCTGTATCTACTTCATTACAAAATGACTAACAGGTAAAATATTATGAATGCCTTGTTCTGTTCTATTTGAATAATTTTGATTGCAAACATATGTACAGAAACAAGAACTATCTAGCAAGGAAAACCAGTTGAGAGATTATGACCGTCTATGCTGTCTTATCTGTATTTTGTGTGTATGTATGCGTGGATGGTTGGCGTTGTATTCATGTGCTATCATTCAAATTGCACTCGGAAAACAACTTATTACATTTACACCGGTTTGATCCAGCATATTGATACATAACTCTCCCAGTTCCACTTCGGGTTTTCCTTTTACTCTTTATAGCAGTTACTTCCCTTGCATTGTTACTGTTTATGAAACACATTCGGCTACGACATATGCCACAGTAAATGTTGTGTAGACTTTTTTGGTAGAAAATCCTTTTTGTTTGATTCAAAGAATTAGATCTTCGTTCACAATCGACATTTATCTTTTTTATTTGCTTTTATCTCAATGTAAAATGAATTTTGTCATTTTGAACTTGGCCCCCCTCCCCCAGTAAAACATAATCGGTAGATTTTTGTTGACTTAAAACCTTGCAGGAATTTTGTGGAATACTTTTTTGCTTTTGTATTTGTTGTTTTGGTTGTTGATGACTTTGACTGCCTGCGAGATGTATGCGAAAAGAGTAGCATGTCTTTAATGGTGTACAGATAATCCAGCTTTGGCTGCAGCAGCTGCAGCGGGGGAAGGGGCCAATACTCAGTGTCCCAGCACCCCAGCCCATCACAAGACCGTGGCACCCAGAGTGCTGTCCCTTAGTTCTGAGGCCTCCACTCCAGCCAAGTCGTCATGGTAGGAAATTGACCAGCTGTATTTTTGAAGTTGTTTTGGTTTTTTTGGTGTTATATTTTGTGCTGTTTTTGCTTTTGTTTTTGTTTGGAATTTTTGTAGTGTTCTGTTTATTCTATTGTCTATAGCTGCCCTGGATGTTTTGTTGATTATAATTCTATTTGACATCCATCATACTACTACCATATGTCCTGCATTTTAAGCCATAGGAAAATGGAATATAAAGGATGATTATTATTTTTATTGTTATTATCATTATTATCGAATTTGAGAAGAGTACCTATCATTCTGAAATTCTGTGTTTTTTGGTTTTGATTTTCCTCATTACAGTCTTGTGGTCATTCATGTTATATCGAAGGTTATTACATGTATTTTTCTTCTGTTCATTTTTCTAATGTCACGCCCATGTTGATTTTCAAGCAACATTACCAAGAAGAAAGGTGATAGGATGGTTAAGATGTTCAACTACGTAACAAGTTAACCGTCAGGTTGTGGGTTCGATTCCCAGCCGTGCCTTTTCTTCCCAGTTTGATGGGAAAATCGAACTGAATGTCAGAATGCTTCGGATGAGACTGTAAACCGAGGCTCCATGCGTGAATGCAGGCAGAACATCTTGTGCACATGTTAAAAACCTGGAAGAGTAAGTCATTTCGTGCCGGTAGGAACGGATAACAAAATTTTTTAAAGTGCATGCACAGGTGTGTTTAGACACCATTCCTGAAGTCGTAATGCGGCTACCTTAATGGTGTGGGAAAAAATAAATGGTTGCATATACAAATATCTCGCTATTAGAGCTCTAGCCGAGGAATGAAGACAAAAAAAGTAACATTCAACACCAGAGAAGTTCATCCTAAGAGAAATTCAACAAAAAATACAAAATTAACAAATCTCTGTTCAAGTGGCTGATGTACCATCATTCTCTTGGAAGTAAGAAGAAAAAACAAATCCTGAAACGAACAAAGGTAGGAATCAACTGTTTTCAGTTTTGTTATTTTTACTCTGTGATTGCTGAAACAAGTTTTGAAGCGCATGTTTGCATGTGGTGTTGGTGTTCAGTTCATCCAGTTCCATGTGTGGAAGCACACCTGGCTCTGTGAACAAGAGAGTGTCAATGCTTCCCCTGTCCGCCAAACGATGCAGCGGTATCAGTTCTCTGCCTTCCCCTAGGTGAGATTTGGGGGAATGGAAATTTTTTATATTTTATCTTTTGCTTTTCAGGTTGACAGTGGTGGATCTTTGGGAGAATTGGGAGATGTTGAGTTTGATCTTGAAGTGAATGCTTGTGTAATTTTTTTTAAACTGAAGGAGGTGACAGCCCTGATACGACCTTTGTGGTCGCTGGGGTATTAAACATGAGCTGAAATGGAAAAAAAGACCCTAAAACCAAGAGAGCTTATTTTGGGGGCTATAAACAATATGAAACAAAGCAATCCCCCTCTCCCCTACCCCCAAAACCCCCCAAATCACCATGGAAAAAGGCGTAAGAGATATTTGTTTTTGTTTCTTTCTTTTTGTAAGAGGAATATTGAGCTGCATTTCATAATACGTTTGATTTGTTGACAACTTAATAATATCTAAAAGGGGTACTGTTTGAATTTTAAATGCATTAGGTAATGAGTTTGCTATGTTACAGTGGTATCTTCAACGCTTGCTTCTGATATCTGTAATACTGTTAAATTTTGTGTACCCCCAGTTTTAATGTAAAAAAGGTCATGAAGTGAAGTGTCATCTGTCCCAGCCCCATGTCACTCGGGAGTTCCAGCAGCAGTGTGTCCAGGCGATCTCTGGCCTCCTCCAGCGATGCTGCCGACTCTCCTGTCTTTGAACCCAAAATGGCCAGCCGCTTGGCCAAGAGTCGACGAGCCTCAGGGGCCAAGGTCAGTCGCAGGAAAGGCCTTGAACAGTGAATGCTGGTGAAGATTTTTTTCCCAATATGAAGTTGGGGAGGGGGTGGTGTCTTGTTTTTGTTCCTCGGCTAGAGGTGGGAGGTTTACCAGTGGTGAGATTTTGCATGTACGACTTTTTACTACCTGTTATTAAGGTAGCTGCATTCCAGTTACAGGGATGGGGACTAAACATGACACCAGGGTGGATGCGCTTTTCAAATTTTATCATGTTCCTTCAGGCGCCCGATGACCTACTCTGCTGAAAGGCGGAATAGGTTTCAACATGCGTGCAAGATGTTCTGTGTGCGTTTGGTGTATAGTCTCATCAGAAGGACTTTTGGGGGAGTGGTGTTGGTACTGATGTTAAGACCAGGGGAAAATCCCTTTAACAGGGTCTCGGAGTGGTTTGAACCTGGGCCATCAGATTATGAACTTAACACTAATCACTAGGCTATCCCCCCACCCACCCCCCATTGAAGGTTTGTTATGTGAAGGTTTTTGTCAACAAGAATGGTGACTGATTTGAGGTGTTGTATGTTGTAATTGTATAGCACCGAGTCACAGCAGATTTCTCTGCTTGAAATTCGGGCTGCTTTCCCAGGGGAGAGTGTGTCGCCACAAGAGCAATGCCACCCATTATTTTTTTCTTTTCATTTCTGTGTGTGTGTTTGTCTCCCTATGAGAGGGGATTTATTCTACAGAATGTTACCAGGGAAACTCTTTTTGTGGTGGATTTTATTACGTGCAGACATCTCATCCAAAAGACTAGCACCCAGACCACCATTCACTGGTCTAGTGGAATGGGGGGAAACGGGGATGGAACCAGTTCTTCTCGCTTTCTAGGCAGGTACGTTACCTCCTAAAGTAAGGAGATGGAAGCATCTAAAGTAGTATAATATACAGAGAAGGTGAAGAAAAGAGACATTATTTGGAAAGGGAAGTTTTCAGATCTGTTTGTGTGGATTCTGGTGATTACCACTTGGTAATGAATTCCATGCTGTGGAAGCTGTAATACACAGAGGCTGGTTGTATAAAGATGTTGTGTTTTGATTCTTACTCTATGTTGTGATGTATAACTTCCCCGTGTACTGATCTGTATTGTGTAAGGTGTGTGTGTGCGTGCTGCTTTTGCATGCCTTTGTAGCTCATCTCATTTTCATCAACCATTGTGAACAGTTATGAGAAAAATTGTTGTAGCAACATTAGCTTAGTGTTCTTTGAAGTGCAAGATTGGCTAGAAATATTGACAATATCCACATTTTTTCCTGCTCATGGAAAAAGCTTAGATGCATAAACCCTACATTTTTACCCAGAAGTGCTCAGTTTTTGTTCATGAATAGTATAGTGAGGATATTGTTGGAATGTAAAATTTTTATTTGGACATAATCTATTTGTGTTTCTGACCTGTAAACTTGTGCTGCATCCCTTAGCCTGTTGAGAATTTTGGTTCAGAAAAGTTGCAATGTGTTCTACTATGAAAAACATAAGGTGAGTGTACCATGATATCAAGGTATTTTATTTTGCTCTCCAGTTAAATTGTCTTTAGTACCGATTGCTTGATGTTATCAGTCATCACTGGCGTTGTGATAAAATCTGTTGAGAAAGAACCTTAGCTTGCCGGCATTTTTTTTTTCTGCAGGGAATAGCAAAGGGATTTACTTGGAGTTTTGTAAAATATTATACATGGGAGTGAAATAATCTAATGGTTAGAGCGTCATATTCTTGACTCATCAGTAACTCGGGGCATGGGTTCAAGTCTCATGCTGAGACGTCTGTTTCAGGGCATATTTGGGTAGATTTGGTACTGACTCCACTTTCCCAAAAGTATGGACAATACTACTCTTCTTCATCAAATGCTCAGACAGCAACTATTTTTGTCTGTCATATTATCGAAAATGTGTTGTGCGCTTCTGTTAAGTGCCTGACAAGTCAGGTCCAGTGCATCTGACTTTGGCATGGAAGAGAACTAAATTGTTTTCTTTTAAGTCTTTCTGGAAAAAAAAGGCAGGAGAATGGACCAAGAAGGCAGAAAATAGGCAAGATGGAAGTGACAGAAAGAAAAGGAACAAGGTAGAAACAAAGAGAGGGATAGAAAAGAGGGAATTCATAGGGCAGAATTTCCAGAAGGTGGGAATGCTGTTTAGACTGACAGGCCCCTGGCACAGGGGCTAGGATAAACACTTGCAGAACATCTTGCACACATGTTAGAACCAGTAGTGAGATTTTATGGTAGCTGCATTCCAACTTCAGGAATGATGACACCATGGTAGTTGCATTTAAAACATTTTTGTCATCTGTTCCTACTGGCACACAAAGGCCTTTGCTTCTGAAAGCTGGAATGGGTTGTGGTATCTGCAAGATGTTTTGCATGTGTCTGTACATGGGAGCTCAGTTTATAGTGTCATCCTAAGGACTTTCGGGGAGGGGGGGTGTGAAGTCAGTACTGGTGTTAATCATGGGGGAAACATCCCCTTGACAGATGTCTCAGTGGTGGCTCAAATACATGCCATCAGATCCTGAGCTTGACGCTCTAACCACTAGGCTAGCCTACACCCCCACCCCCCCTCCTCCAGTCATACTGAAATCTTCTTTCCTAAGCAGTGAAGAGAAGAATCTGTCAGGTTGTATGGTCAAGCCTTGCCCGCATGGTTGTTCCAGGGAAGTTGTACTAGTAGTGATGTAGATGGGCCAGGAGCGTCTCCCTTTGCCTTCAAGGTATGTATAGTGCACGCACACCACATAGGCATGTTGTCCTTGCTGGGTGTCAGCTGAAAGGATGGGGCTGGAAGGAGTTGATGTGTGTGGATATCTCCTGTCTGCATCTTTTGATAAGCCTAGGACTGATTTGTGACACTCCACCACAAAATGAGTTGCATTGCACCCAGCTGACTTTTCTGCTAGGAACTATTTTAGGCAGGTGGGAGTCATGTTGATTTTGATATTGCAATGATTATACAACTGTAAGCTTTCTTCTACCTTGTACTGAAATATTGAGGCATGGTTTTGTTTCCTTTTGCTTTGAAAACATGTAAAAACACCCAGGCCCTCATCCTGACCACCTATTATGATGCAAAATTTGTCAGTTTTTCATTTTGTCACTTCCTGGATTCTAGCATTTCAATTTGTAATAACTTTTCATAGAAATGTCCAATTTTCGATCTGGTTTTGTATTGAATAGCCTTTTTAGTGCAGATTAATAATTTGTTAACTAAAAATTGATTAGTGCAATGCGACTCATCATGTGGTGGAGAGTCGCATTTGTTTAGAATATGATGCAGTTTATATATGTTTTTTGGTCAATACTGCGAAAGTATATGGGACACTGAATGTCTGTGTGTGTGTGAGAGAGTGTGTGTGCGTCTGCGCGTGCCTGTTTGTGCGTGTGTATGTGTGTGTTTTTTGTGTGTGCTTGCGTGCGTTTGTGTGTGTGAGATATGTTGAGAAAAATGGGTCTGGTTTTGTTTCTTAATTTTGAAAGGGTGGGTGATAGATTCTCGGTCTTTACAGATATGGGGTGGGTAAGGGGTTTCACACGTGTGTGTTGGCATATTCATCTTCATGGACTTATTGTCATGCTGTTGCTTTTTCTTTGCACAAATGTTGATGTTGTATCCCACCAGGCATCAGAATCAGTAGATAAGATGTAGACAAAGTTTTTAAAAGTTTAGAAGAGAGATCTCAATCATTGCTGTTGAAAGCATGTTTCTGACATGAAATTTGGCTTCAGCTCTCAAATTGTTTGAAATGCAGCTACTCAACATTTATCAACATTTTCAGCATCTATTTCAGCCATTCCCAACCTGCTTGAAGTTTCTCTGTAGTCTTCTTTTTTGCAAATGCGCAGACTGCAGCTACTGTCATATGAGCGAAAATATTTTGTGCTGCCGTTAAGCACCTGACAAGTCATGCTGAGTGCATCTGACTTCAGCATGCATGAGAATTATGTTTTAAGTCTTTCTAGAAAAAAGGCAGAAGAATCGACCAAGAAGGCAGAAAATAGACAAGAAGGGGGTGATTGGAGGAAAAGAAACAAGGCAGAAACAAAGAGAGGGATAGAAAAGAGAGTTTGTAGCACAGAGTTTTCAGAAGGTGGGGATGCTATTTTTACAATTACAGACAGGCCTCCAGCATCCCCATGGGGGAACCTAAAATATGACAAAGGCATTGACAGCCCCCTTAGAAACTGACAGTGTCTTGGACTATTTTGTTCTGATGTTTGGAGTTATTTCCCCTGCATGATCACCTTGCATGCTGTTTTAACCAAGATCAGAAAAATTTGCCACTTTTTTATTTAACCTGATCTGCATGACTTATTTGATATAATCCTGAATTGTAGTTACAAGAAGAAAAATGACAATGAATGCGTCTATTTTTTCCCCTAATTCATTTGTTTTATCAGATGGACTAACTAGTAAATTGTTTTGAACTTTTTGCTTGAAATACTTGCCATCCCATTTGTTTCTGGATATTTGTTTATTTTTAGACAATGTTTTGTTAGAAAAAATTTTTCTTGTCCTAAACGTAAGAAGGAATGGGAAATAAATGTTTGTAAATTTAATAATTAACTATTTCAATACACATGGACAGTTCTGTTTTGTGGTGTAAATTTTAGGTGGAATTATTTACCGAATATTTTTTTTAAAGATGAGTGTTGTGGAAAGGTGCAAATTAAGAGAGCAGCTGGGTGCTGTTGTACTAATTGGGGAAATTTGTGTATGCTGTGTGTGCATGCGCTTGTGTGTGTGTGTTTTGGGGTTTTTCATCTAGTATATTTGGTTGATCCATTTGCATATCCCCCTTTTTATGGGTTTTTTTTTTGGGGTGGGGGGATGCTATCATTTTTTGGTCTCATTCCTCAGCTAGAGCTCTGAGGTTCACCAATTATGAGATTTTGTGTATGTGATTGTTTATGTGTATGTGATTGTTTATGTGTATGTGATTGTTTTGGCCCACAGTGAAGGTATCTGCATTCTGACTTTAGGGATGTATGCTGGGTATGTATGTGTTTCCGTAATTCACTGATCGCTGACATCAATTATGGAATCTTTAACGCACACATTTGATCTTCTGCGTGTGTATATACACAAAGGGAATTAAGGCACTGGCAGGTCTGCATGTGAAGTTGACTACGGAGATGACAAAAATCCCCAGCCTTAAATCACCAGATGCGCCGAAATTTGAATTGAGGACTTCATGGACCCATGGGATTGAAGTCAATAGATCTTAACCACTTGGCTATAGCATTTTGATCTGTCCAATGCTATCATATTTTATACTGTTTCTATCAAGGTGAAAAATATAATATCTAGTGAACACATACCAAAGGCGTATCCTGGCTAGAGTGTGTGCAGTATTTTTTCTTGTCGCTCTCCTCTCTGTTTTCAAGCCCAAAGAATGCTTTGATGTTCACCATGTTTTCTTTTTAACTAATCAGTACATATTTTGCTAACATACTCTTTTGGGTGTTGTTCCCAGCCACGCAAGCCCTTGGTTCAGAACACACCAGACCTGCCCAAACGATCACTGTCAAAATGGTCGCCGGTGAGGAAGCCCAAAGCTATGCCCCTGGAAGATCAAGTGTCCATGTGCACGAAAAGAGTTACACCCCCTGACAACAGGTTTTGACCCACCCCCTGTTTCGATAGATGTTAAAACCTGCGCTTGTGTGTCTGTCACTGAGTGAAGAAAGAAAGCCATAAGCAGTGATGGTGTAAGATATATTGTCATGTGATTTACAATGATGAATTATTCAGTATCTCAAGAATGAGAAATTGGGGTGGGTCCTAACATCACAAATAGTCAGAAAAGACATATGAGATCTTTTAAAAAAACACCAAAAAACATGTTATACTCATAAAAAAAAGTTTTTCCTAAGAGAAGAAATAGAAAAAGTAAGCATAGTCTCTTTCCTTATTCTCTCTTTTTTTCTTCCTGGTTTGGTTTGGAACATTATCGTTGATGTATGCTTTCTCATTTTGTCCTACTTATTTTTCTATGCTGTGCATTGGCCTTTTTTTCCCCAGAGAGTACTGTATGAAAAAAAAAAGTTGTACTTATTCTGTAACCTTTATCGGAAAGACTTTGTTCTCTCTCTCTCTCTCTCTCTCTTTTTTTTTTTTACTTGTTGTCTTTGTTTCTGTTCAGTTCATGCTTTTAAAATCTTATTTTTGTTTTTACTTGTTTTGTTTGTTGCTGCAGTGGGTTTGCTCCCAAGTATTTATTTTTGGTGTTATGTTTGTTTGTTTTTGTTGACATTACAAATTACATTGTTGGAGATTGGGTACAGTCACCATTGACTTACTTTTGGTTGTGTCTCCATCAGCGTTTTGTACAATACCACAAATGATCTGAGAATTCGAATAATAAAAAAAATTTTCCCCCTAGGAATCATTTTGACTTATGGACTGATAATTTTAATGCATTTATCATTGTATAGTAGTATTTCAACCACAGTGGTTAACACCTGCCCACAATCAAACTTTCTTATTCTACTTTTCACCCTTTTGCTCTTCCTGCCTTCCCACAAGTAAAAAAAAAAAAAAAGAAGAAAAAAAGCTTTCAGGATGGATAAAAAAATTCACTGGGGACTAGCAAGTGAAGTCTTGTACTTGACTGTTCTTGAACAACTAGTGTCTTAATTGATTGTCTTTGAACAAGTTAGTCTCATTGTAGATTATCCATCATTTTTGGCTAGAGTAGGGACTCTTCTTCTTCAAACGCCCTGACAGCAACTATTGTTGTCTGTCATATGAGTGAAAATTGGTTGCACTGCCATTAAGCGCCTGACAAGTCAGGCCCAATGCATCCGACTTTGGCATAGGAGAATTGTTATCTTTGAAGTCTTTCTGGGAAAAAAGGCCGGAGAATGGACCAAGACAGCAGAAAATATACAAGACGGAGGTGACAGGAAGAAAAGGAACAAGGCAGAAGGATAGAAAAGAGGGAATTCCTGGCACAGAATTTAACAGGCCCCCGGAGAGTGGTAATTCTAAATCCCAGCTAGTGTATCAAGCCTGATTACTGATTTATTTTCTGGGATTGTCTTCAACTTTTGGGGTTTGAAATAATGAGCCTTGAAAAAAAATCACACCTATTTTTTTGTTTTGTTTTGTTGGTGAAACCTGAAAATAGTGGAGGCATTTTAGCCTTACAGATCACTTGTATCTCTACACTTAATATTGTGATCATGGTTAGTAGAAGATGGACTGAAGAAACATGGTAATGTAGGATGAAAGACAGTATCTATGTCCATGCCTGCGAAAGTAAGGGCACCTGTGTGGACTTGGTATACTTTCACCATGTCAAGTTCCATTTTACACTGCTTTTCTAGTTTTGTTCAATTTGAATACATTTGTGTCAGTGTGTGTGAAGGAAAGAAAAAAGGATGCATGTCTGTGTGCAGTGTTTGGGAGGGTTAGCTTGCCTGTTTCTATGTGACTGAGTGTGTGTGTGTGTGCTGCATGCATCATGCTTGCAGGTTCTGTTGTCTGTGTACTAGGGTTAGTAAGTTGGTAGGTGGTCAGTTTATGAAATGGTGACTGGTTACATACCTAAAATTATTCTCCACATGCATGTGTGCCTTGCTTCACAATTGAGCTGGCTTGTGTATACATACATGATGTATCCCATGAGGATCACGAATTTGACATTTGCCGGTGACTCCAGAATGTAGATTTTAGTGTATGAAGCAAAAATGATGTGCTCTGAAGCTTGTTTGAGATTTTTTCTGAGTGACAGCAATAAGCAATAGAACATGTTTTTGCTCCCTCTTTATTAAGGATTTTGGCTGCAGCAACTGAATGATAAGATTGAACTGTTTTAGTACAAAAAGTGTTGATGCCATTATTCCTATAGAAACACATTATTGAGGGGGTTGGGGGTGCTGAAAGGATTGAATATATCAAGCAATATCTTAAGCATCTTAAAAATATAGCCAAAAAGTGTATGAATGGTATTCTTTCTCATCAAGAAATCTGAGCTCTATTAATCAATTATTAAAGTGTATAATGGTTGTGTAAATTGTATCCGACCAAATAAAATGCATATAGATTTCCTTGAAATGTTGTTTGATAATAGCAAGACTCGTACAGTTGCAGAGAAGAAGATTAATTTTAACACAACTTTTTCATCATGAATGTTTACACATTTTAAAGCAGTTCAGTGCTCATGGAGCGGTGTACATATTTGACCGGCCATAGAAGTATTGTGTGATATGTTGATAGAAATTCTTGAAGTGACTGTGTAAATTATGATTTGAATTTGTAGCCGCTATTACTCTGAATACATTTGCTAAATCAACATGTTCTATCCAGAATGCTTTTCACTAAAATGATTTTTTTGTGTATTATGTGCTGTACTATGTCTTATCTACTTCGCTTTTCTGCTTGTATAATGCTGATTCAATTCCAAATTTGTCAGTATTTTTGGAGCAATAAATTGCACTGAAAATAATAATGTTGGTTTACTTGTCGAAGCTGTGCATGTATTTTTCTCTGTGTAGATTAGTATAGGTCTGTACTGTTTGATTTTTTTTTTGGGGGGGGGGGGGGGGGGGGGCTTACAATTGAGGTAGATGGGATTTTTGAGTTAAGGAAGACTCTGTGTGTGTGTTCGTTCATTCTTGTATTTAACGTCTGTTCACTATAAGTGATATTAGACAGGTAAACAAAGACCTATAGCAAAAACAATAGAAGACAGAGGGAAAGAGAGTCATGTAACAAATTGGTGTTCAAACATCAATGTAACGCCTAAAAATGCAAATAGGGAAAACAATATCAAAGAACTTTAAAGAAACGCGAAAACTGGGCTATGTACAGGAGACTTCGAAATAGCAACAAGAATGTTTTCATCCGACAGAATTACATCTACATTTTCTTCAGAAACATTTTTGTCTTAAAAGGTTTTGGGTAAGAATGTATGAAGCTTCTGACAAAACAATAAACAATGTTTCAGAGAAAATTGTTCTCCACAAATGCACTTAACATTTTTACAAAACTTTGTTCTGAGAGCATTAAGTCATATTCTGTAAGAAATGGTGGTAATCAGTCTCGCATAGAATATTGAAGAATATGATGTTTTTTGTCTTAAAATATGATTTAAAGATGCTATACTTTTCTTTGATACAAGTTTCACATTTGTACGGTCATAAAGTCGCTATGTGTGCATGCGCGCGTGTGCGTGTGTATGTGTAAAAGATAACAGCAAACAGCTACATTCTATTGTGGAAAAAGACAATAAATTAATGCACAATATAATGAGGAAGAATTAAAGCAAAATGAAGATTAACATTTATATTTTATTTTGTGAAAAGAAAAACAGCAAAAACTCGTTCCTTGTAGTAAAAAAAATGCGAATAACATGTCATTGAGTACAGTTCATTGAGGAGGATTTTTTTTCTTTTTGTTCCTTGGCTAGAGCTCTGAGGTTCACCAAAGCTAAGGTTTTGCATGTGCGACCGTTTTTGCCCACCCCAAAGGTAGCTGTATTCTGACTTCGGGGATGTTTGCTGGGTATGCTGAAGTTATCTGTAACCCACTGAATACTGACATGAATTACAGGATCTTTAATGTACATATTTCATCTTCTGCATGTGTATGTACATGAAGGGGAATCAGGCACTGGCAGGTCTGCATTTGACCTGGAAAATCATAAAAATCTTCACCCTTAATTCACTAGACGTCACTGAGATTCAAACCCACAACTTTATGGACCCATGGAATTGAAGTCAAACGGTCTTAACCACTCAGCTATAGCGTCCATTGAGGAGGAAGTCAATTGTTTACATCAACAAAAATTATAATGAACAGTCACATTGTATATTGTTTTAATCGAAATCAACCTGAGGCATTAATGGGAAGCAATCCACCATAACAAAGAGTGAATGGTAGAAATGACTTCTCCCTCAACTCCTTCAGAAGTCACTGAGGCATAGCACTGAATTATTCAGGCAGCATGTTGGCAAGTTGAACCTGGCAGAGCCCATCCTTAAGTATCGGGTGCATGCACACTCATGTTGTGTTTAGACATCATCCCCAAAGTCCAAATGCAGTAGGCAAAATGGCCAAATCTTGCCATTGGTAAACCTTGGAGCTCTAGCTGAGGAATGGAAAAAACTGAAAATTAACTTTTTAAAAGTTCATTCACAACAACAAAAAGAAACCAACAAGTGGTGTGGGCAATTTCAACAAACTTAAATGATCTGATCATTTAACAAAATAGTGCAAACAATCCCAAAGAACTTGGAAAATGCCAACACATTCAACATAGATAAATTAAAAAAGTAACATGGCAGTTTCTCATAAAAATCCTTGTGAACAAGAAAACAAAAGTCTGATGGAATGTTAATAATGATTATCATGAACATCACTGTACTCTCTTTCTGCCACTGCGAGTTCTGGACAGGTTTGTACAGCTCCCCTCCACCTGTCAACAAAATAAAACAAGGTAAAATATATATATAAAATCTGGGAATTTAGCACTTAGAACAACAAAATAAAAGAAGGTAAAAATATATATATAAAATCTGGGAATTCAGTTCTTAGAATCCTGAAAGAAATTTCACTGATGGGAGCCAACAGATTTCACTGAAAATTTACGAAGATACATCATAGAGAAAAACTCACTCAAACCCCCCCTTCCCCTGCCCCCCTCCCCCCCCCCCCCTCCCCCCATCTGATTTTTAAGTGTCATTTGCATTCACGATTTATTAGAATTTTTTTTTTATAATCATTTTTCAAACACGGAAATATACCTTCGGCTGAGACTAGCCTTTAAACTGATGTCCTGTGTGTAAACACACGCAGGACATCTTGCACACGAGTTAAAAACATCTGTTCCACCTTTCAAAAGAGCATGTATGTGTTGATATACATGTACGAGAATATATGAATATGTCCAGTATGCATCCTGTGCAAAAACAAAAAATCTGTTCTAAAGTCAGAATGTGTCGCTGAGGCCAGCGGCAGGCCTCCTGCAGAGTTACAAGCACAGGAGAAGACCAGGCACTACACACCCCACCCGGTAAGGGAACGGAGAGAAGAGAACAGAGAGAGAGAGTTCCTGTTGACAATGACTTGACTTCTCCCTTAACTCCTTGAGGAGTCTTTATGACATTGTACTTAAAATTTTCAGGCAGTGTGTGTGTGGGAATGTGTCTTGTAAATTTAAACCTTGACAAAACAGCATGCACAGCGGGACTGGATTTTATAAAGCACATGAGTGCTGATTCCATTATCCCTGAAATAGAAGAATGAATAAATAAAATAAAGTTGGTGGAGCCCATTCTCCTTACGTCAACATTGTTTTCTGTACATTGTATTCTGTACATCTCTTGTTACATGTCGATTATGCACATGAAGCCACTGGCTGCCCCCAAAAGTTGAAGTATTTTTATTATTACCTGCAGCTGTGGGCGAGGTCTCTGTGAGGCAGAAGTGGTCATGAAGGGACTGCTCAACATGTCTGCTGTTCTCTGATCTGACACTGCAACAGTCAGCCACAGTCACACTGTTGGGTGAGATTTATGGCACATAGTGATATGCCACAGTCACACTATTGGGTGAGATTTATGGCACATAGTGATATGCCACAGTCACACTATTGGGTGAGATTTATGGCACATAGTGATATGCCAGTCACACTACTGGGTGAGCAATATGGCACTGATGGCACAGGGTGATATGTCAGTCACACCACTGGGTGAGCAATATGGCGCATAGTGGTATGGCACAGTCACACTACTGGGTGAGAAACATGGCACATAGTGATATGGCACAGTCACCCTAACTGGGTGAGAAACATGGCATACAGTGATATGGCACAGTCACCCTAACTGGGTGAGAAACATGACACAGTCACACTACTGGGTGAGAAACATGGCACTGGTGGCACATAGTTGTATGGAACAGTCACACTACTGGGTGAGAAATGTGGCACATAGTGATATGGCACAGTCACACCACTGGGTGAGAAACATGGCACACAGTGATATGGCACAGTCACAGTACTGGGTGAGAAACATGGCACAGTCACACTACTGGGCGAGAAACACGGCACTGATGACACAGTCACACTACTGGGTGAGAAACATGGCACTGATGGCACAGTCACACTACTGGGTGAGAAACATGGCACTGATGGCACAGTCACACTACTGGGTGAGAAACATGGCACTGATGGCACAGTCACACTACTGGGTGAGAAGCATGGCACTGATGACACAGTCACACTACTGGGTGAGAAACATGGCACTGATGGCATAGTCACACTACTGGGTGAGAAACATGGCAATGATGACACATAGTGATATGCCACAGTCACACTACTGGGTGAGCAATATAGCATTGATGGCACATAGTGATATGCCACAGTCACACTACTGGGTGGGAAACAAGGCACTAATGGCAATAGTGATATGGCACAGTCACACCACTGGGCAAGCAATATGGCACACAGTGATATGGCACAGACACAATACTGGGTGAGCAATATGGTACATAGTGAGATGCCATTCACACCACTGGGTGAGCATTATGGCATTGTGTGTGTGTGTGGTTTTTTTCTTTTTCTTTTTTTTTCTTCTTCAGATTTCTTGTTTATGCTTTTTCATAATAGTTGTTTATTGCGATTGATTAGTTATGTGCATACCCCTCCCCCCTACACACACACAAGCACGTGCGCGCGCGCACACACACACACGCACGCACGCACACACATACACACACTTTCCCATCTGATATCACTATTTAGTGGAAGGACGTTAAACTGAAGAACTACATTATGGCATTGATGGCGCATAGTGATATGCCACAGTCACACCACTGGGTGTGCAATATGGCACAGTCATACCACTGAGTGAGCAGTATGGCATCGATGGCACATAACGATATGGCACAGTCATACTACTGGGTGAGCAATATGGCACTGATAGTACATAGTGATATGGCACAATCCCAATACTGGGTGTGTAATATGGCACATAGAGATATAGTACAGGCACACTACTGGGTGAGCAATATGACACAATACTGGGTGAGCAATATGGCACATAGTGATATAGCACAGTGACATTACTGGGTGAGCAGTATGCCAGTGGTGGCAAATAGTAGTACTACACAATCAGCAATGAACATGCTACTGATGGCACATGCTCATATTCAGAGTCACGTTAAACCCTGTCACGCACGTTAAACCCTGTTCCGCTTTTCGAAAGAGTAGGCCATTGTGTGGTGCTGGTGGGAACAGATGACAAAATTTACAAAACCGCATACACACGGGGACTGGATGTAAAAAAAGCACATAAGTGCTTATTCCATTATCCTCGATATACAAGAATTTTTTAAAAAGTCACAGTGACGAATATGCTATTGGTAATACTTAGTAATACAGCGCGCGCGCGCGCACACACTTTTACCTGAACATTGACTGTGTGAAGAGGTAGCAGAGCGGGAAGACCACCGACTTCTCCGCACCCAGACCAGCTCTGTGTCCACAGTGACCGACACTGCAGGAGAGGACAGACAGCTTTCTGTGGAAGCCTGCAACACACACACACACACACACACACACACACACACACACACACACACACACACACACACACACACACACACACGCGGGTCTTGGGTTGACTTCTCCATTAACTTCTTGAGGAGTCGTTGGGGCACTGCACTGAAGTTGTTTGTTTGGGGTGGGATTTTTTTTTAGGCGGTGTGTCATTGGTAATTTGAACCTGGTGGAGTCCGACACTATAGTCTTAATTTATTACTATCATTTTATTTCGGGGATAATTGAATAAACACTGATGTGCTTATTTTTTGTACATCCAGTCCCCGTGTGCATGTGGCTTTGTAAATGTTGTCACTCGTTCCCACTACCGGCACACAATGGCCTACTCTTCCAAAAAAGCGGAACAGGTTTTCAAGTGTGCGCAAGATGTTCAGTGTGTGCACATGGCACCTCAGTTTATAGTCTCATCCGAATGACTTTTGGAGGGAGTGAAGTCCGCACTGATGTAAACTCCAAGGGGGCGGGGGAGGGGGTGGGGGTGGCTATCCCGAGTGGTTAAGACCGTTTGACTTCAGTCTTCTGGTTCTATGAAGTCTGTGGGTT
Organism: Rapana venosa; assembly: GCA_028751875.1. Lineage (NCBI taxonomy): Eukaryota > Metazoa > Mollusca > Gastropoda > Neogastropoda > Muricidae > Rapana > Rapana venosa. Next base: position 37,226,196 of record CM054142.1, on the reverse strand, counting down.
TGGATGACAAAACTTCAAAAACCCATGCACACAGGTGTCGTGTGTAGACACCATCCTCGAAATCGGAATGTGGCTACCTTAATGAAGGTGTGTGGGGTGGGGGACCATTGCATTGGCACAAATTTCACCATTGGTGAACCTCGGAGCTCTAGCCAAAGAACTGAAAAAAAGGTGCTGCAAGTATCTTCTGCAGTGCCGACAAACAAATGAGTGGCACACCCAGAGAGGCCGAAACAGCAAAAGAAAAATTCCGAAAGTTTATGTTGTTTGACAAATACGAGGATTAATAGCTTTAGGAATAGAAACTCCACTGAACTCGACTGTCTCCATTGCTGCTGTCGTCGGTAGGAGCTCCACGCAATGCCACCAGGGGCCGTCATCTCTCTCTGTCTCTGACGAGTTCTACAATCTCCTGTAGTCCTTCCAGACCACTGATCTCAAGGATGTTGGTAATGTAGGATGTTGGCTGTCTGCCTCTTTTCCTTCTGCATCTCAACCTCACCTTGGGAGAACTATCATCATCAGATTTGTCTGTGTACGAATAGAAAAAAGATTAAAATATTTTGTTGTTGTAAACTGACAGAGACAGAAAATAAGAAAGTTATACTCACAGATGGAGAACACAGGTTATTTCTTTGGTCTTCACAATTCTGCATTCGGAAACTGCAACAAAAACGAAAAGCAACTGTTACTCTAAACCAATGACACACTTCCTGAAAAAAACACCACACAACCAACTTCAGTGCAGTGCCTCAACGATTCCTCAAGTGGTTAAAACAGTTCGATCGCATGGGCCCATGAAGTCGTGGGTTCGAATCTCGGCGGCGTCTGGTGAATTTAAGGGTGGGGATTATTACAATCTCCCAGGTCAACTTAAAGTGCAGACCTGCCGGTGCCAACATTCACTTCGTGTATATAATTCGCATGCAGAAGATCAAATATGCACCTTAAAACCCCGTCATTCGTGTCAGCGCTCAGTGGATTACAGAAACACAAACATACCCAGCATACATCCCCGAAGTGGGAATGCGGCTACCTTCATGGTGGGCAAAATACGGTCGCATGCGCAAAAAAATCTCACCATTGGTGAACTTCGGAGTTTTAGCCGAGGAACGATAAAAGAATGATCCCTATAAACCACAGCACAAAAGCTGAGAGTCAAAATCAAAGCAGAATGGGTCACAGACTATCAACAAGAAGAAAAAAAGAAAAAGAAAAAAATTATCACAGACTACCACATACATCACCAACACTGCGACCTACCCGTTGACAAGTTGTCTGCTGTGCTCAGGACTGGCATCATCAGAAAAGTTGTAGATGGCCAACTGCTGCATAGCCCTCATATTTTCAGACCGGTAGCAAGGATTGAGACCTCCCTTCACCGGCGCTTTCTCCGCAGCTCTCCTTTTCTTCCCACCTCCTCCTCTCTTCTTCTGTCTTTTGCTCCCCTTTCTCCTTTTGCCTGTCGCTGTGGAGCCTGAGTCTGCGAGCTGTTGTGAGAAAATGACTTCATTGTCAGAATCTGCGATTGTTTCCGCCCTGGCTGAATTGTTGCCGAGCGAGTGTTGCCGTGGCAGGACTGCAACAACGGGCGAAGGCTTGGCTTTGGAGAACAGGTTGGCTCTAGCTTGTTGGGAGAGAGGGGAGATCCTCGCCACCCCGATCCTTCTCTGCAAAGGGTAGTCCCTAGCTTTGGAACCGCCGTCTTGCAAGGAGGGTACTGTCTGTACCCCAAAGGGATCCTGAATCGAGGTGGATGGAACGACACGGCCTGAAGTCTCTTTCTGAAGTCTCTTCACTTCTTCCATGTGGTGTTTCTGCATTTCTTCCAGCTGCTGTTTGAGGTCCGTGTGGTACTGGTCGATTTTCTCCTCGAAAACTGGCGCGGTGAGAGGCGGGTCTTCGTTATTCTTCTGCGTATCCTTGCTTTGGACGACATCGGTGATGGATCGAAGACTTTCGGTCATGGCAGACATCACGGTGTGTTGCAGATGTTGCAGTTGTTGCTGCTGCGTGTGTTGCTGCCGCTGCCACGCGGACTGCAGGCTTTTCTCCACGCCTTTCGTCTGCTTCTGCAGCAGTGTTTGGAGTTCCTTTTTCACGGCGTTGATGATAGGGGTGGTGGTGGTGGCGGTACTGGTGGTTCCTTGTTTGTGGATGGTGTTGGTGAATTCGGTGAGGGCTGCTTCCACCACACGTTCTAAGTCCTGGGTGTGCGTGCTGCAGGCCTCTCGGAGGTGTTCCTGCAGCGAGTTTCGCCATTCCTCCTCTTCTTTCTGCAGCTCCTGACGCACGCTCCACACCTCCTTCTGCAGCCTGAGCAGACAGACAGATTGACAGTCAGACAAACAGACAGACAGACAGACAGAACACCCACAAAGGCAGGAACATTATAAAACACAAACACACACACACACACACACACACACGCGCACGCACGCACGCACGCACGCACGCACGCACGCACGCACACCCCGATAGTACACACACACACACTATATTAAGGCTTGCTCAAATATCTCAACAGCAAAAAGAGTGAATAGTTTGTTTTATAGAATAAAACTTAATGCATTCGTAACCAAGTTCAGTAGACACAGTAAATGTCTGTGTGGTGAGAATATTTCTAATACTCATATGATATTTGAATGTAAGAATACAAAAGCTTTTTTACCCCAATTTTCTGAAAACTCCCTTAGAAGCATATTTAATAATTTGAATTTGGCATTTGATATTGTAAAAGGTCTCTGGCATAGTCCTATAGGACATTTGTTATAGTTTCATTAACGTTAATCACTTTTTATGTTTTTGTTTCGGTTTTTAATTTTTTTTAAATTGTATCTTTTGCTTTGTGCGGTTTCTTTTCATGATTAGACTACTTTTCCATCCTCGCATTTTTCAGTAGGGCCTCCACCACCACCTCAATTCTCATACATCCCTTGTATATATTTTTTTCTTCTCGTCTAACATCACTGAGAGTGAACAGATGTAAAATCGAAGACAACAACAACAACAACAACAACACACACACACACCACACAGCACGCACGCACGCACGCACGCACGCACGCACGCACGCACGCACGCACGCACACCCCGATAGTAACACATATAGTTTTATTGTTCATTTATTAAACTTTTTTTTAGAAATGGATAATTTTTTAAATTATTATTCTGTTCTTAACAATTACTTTACATTTACATTTTCCTAACTGTTCATTTTAGATTCAGTAAATTAACCCGCCACTCCAATCCCAGTATTACGATTATCGATATTATTTATCATTATTCCTTCATTCACTAGGACCTTTTCTCCATGTCCTTGAGGAGTTTGTGGGTGCCGGATTTCCACTCCCTGCAGTCTTTAGCCTGTGTGGTCACCTGCCTCTGGAACTGGCTCAGCTGGTGACTGTGCTGCTCCGACACCTCCCGTGTCACCTCCAGGATCTCCTGCACACAGTGGCATGGTGGCGCCACACACACACACACACACACACACACACACACACACACACACACACACACACACACACACACACACAACACACACACACATACACACCTTCGTCTAAATCAATAAGAGTGAAAAGACGTAAATCAAAGAACAACAACGACAACACACACACACACACACACACATGTTGTTGTTTTTTTTTGTTTTTTTTTTTTTTTGCTTTCTCATCTTCTGTGACGTCCTCCGTCCTGCTGTTCCCATGCCGCTCATTCCAACCTCCCCGCCACAGCCATACCCAGATTTGTTATGTCTCATCCTCAGAGTCGGAGGTCCACAGGGAGCCCATCACTATCAGGCCGCCGTGGGGCCACCAGCCAGAGGGGCCCTGCACTGCTGCTGGGTCACTTTGGTGGTGTTCAGTGGTACCTGTTCTGAGCTAACATACGCAGGACACCACCTACTAAGCCCCCCAACTAACGACAGTATTAGCTCAGTCGCGGAGCCAGACTGAGTGAGTTGCCCACCACACATACACATGTTATATCATCGATCCTCAAAGTCGGAATGCGGCTACCTAAATAGTGGGGGAGAAAACGGTTGCATACGCAAAAATCTCACTATCGGTGAACATCGGAGCTCTAGTCGAGAAACAAAAATAAAGAGATTATTATTGTCACCCTCTTTTACCCCCGTGGGGATGCCAGGGGCCTGACAGTACAAACAGCATCCCCACCTTCTGGAAATTCTGTGCTAGGATATCCTTTTTTCTAACTCCCCCCCCCCCCCTCCCCGCCTTTTTTCCGTCTCTGCCTTGTTCCTTTTTAAAAAAAATTTAAAATCTTATTACCTTCTTGGATTTTTGTTGTTGGTTTTTTGTTGCCTTCTTGGTCCATTCTCCTGCCTTTAAAAAATTGATTTTAAATTTTATTTTATTTTACCCCAGAAAGGCTTAAAAGATAATAATTCTCACCCACGTCGAAGTCGGATTCGCTGGGCCTGATTTATCAGGTGCTTAATGGCAATGCAACGCCTTTTTGACAGCCAACAATAGTTGCTGTCTGAGAGCTCGAGGAAGAAGTATTAGGGCCTACCTTAATTTCTCTGCGTGCCCTTATTGGGTAGGATCCGAAGGGTCTGATCTTCTGTGCTTGTCACTCTGCAGGAGGTCTGCCCGCTGGCCCCAGCTGACACATTCCGACTTCAGAACACTACCTTAATTTCTCTGCGTGCCCTTATTGGGTAGGATGCCAAGCGTCTGATCTTCTGTGCTTGTCACTCTGCAGGAGGTCTGCTCGCTGGCCTCAGCCGACTTCAGAGCAGCTCATTTTTCTACAGAGTTCATGCAGGGTATATTCGTGTTTCGGTAACACACCAAACACTGACATGAACAACTGGATCTTTAACGTGCGTATTTCTTCTTCTGCAAGTGGTGCATGAAGGGAATTAAGGCACTGGTAGGTCTGCACTTGAAGTTGATTTGGGGACCGCAGAAATAGCCCACCTACCCCTAATTTTCACTACATGTTGACGAGATTCGAACTCACGATTTCATGGACTCACAGGATTAAAGTCAAAGTGATAGTATGTGACCGACTTTACTCGACTTTTGTGTTAAGTTCTTGAGGAGTTGTTGAGATACTGTGTTGAGTTCTATAGGTAGTGTGTTGTGAGTAAGTTGAGCATGGTGGAGAGTGTGTGTGTGTGTTTTCGTGCGCGCGCGCGCGTGCTCGTGTGTGTGTATGTGTGTAAGTGTGTATGCGCGCACGTGCGTGTGCATGTGTGCGCGCGCGTGTGTTCATGCCTCTGCGCGTGTGTATGATTGTATTAATGCCTGCGCGTGTACACACGCGCGCGTGCTCACGTGCATTCGTCTGCTTTAATTACCATCAGTTTGTTTTCCATGGCGAGTTGTGGAGAGAGCATTTCCTGCCGCACGGCTTTGGCCACTTGTTTCAAGTCCTGTGGTGTATCCTTCTGCTGCTGCTGCTGCTGCTGCGCTGCTCCTGCAGGCGGTTCTGGAGTTGCTGTATCACAGCTTCTTTCTGCACAGTCACCGCCACCACCACCAGGCAAAGGTCAGAGCAATTAGCGTTGATCGAATATCAAAGACATAACAAGCAAGAAGTAAAAGTCGGCAGGACCGCTGACATGAATAAATAGCACAGCCACCAAGGGTTCCATTCTGACATACAACTGTAACAGCGAGCTGGTATCCCCCGTGGGTCTCCCGGGGTATGCTTGTAAAGCGAGCATTGCAAGAATAGGAACCCTGCCCGCCATCCAGGCATGTCGTAAAAGGCGACTAAGGAGGCACCTTTCCCCCTAGGTAAAGTGGGTTGGACACAGGGCTAACAACCCTGCTCTGTAAAAGAACTCCTGTTACAGAAACCATAAACAGCAGTACTCGTGCCAACTCAGTCTTTGGGAGATCTGGGGATCCTTCAAGGAAACCTATGACGCACTGCAGCCAAACCCGTCAGGAAGCTGCAGGGCTAACGACCCCTCATCAACCAGAGATGCCCCTGATGAAGTCCCTGAGGTTGTTGTCACGTCGGCCGGTCCTACTTGGAACATGGAACGTGAGGACCCTCTAGGAAACCGGACGGTGTGCGCAGGCAGTGAAGGAGATGAACAGATATCGCCTCCCACTCCTGGGCATGTCTGAAGTCCGGTGGAATGGTCACAGAGTGACAAGGTTACAGTCAGGAGAAACTTTGCTCTATTCCGGTAAAAGTGAAGAAGACTATCACAAAGCTGGTGTAGGTCTCCTGCTGTCCAAGCATGCAGCCAAGAGCCTGCTGGAATGAGAGCCTGTTTCAGACCGCATCATCACCGCTCGGTTTGAGTCGCGCTTCCATAAGGTGTCCCTTGTCATGTGCTACACCCCTACCAACACCGCAGAGGAGGAAGACAAGGACAACTTCTACACCCAGCTCCAGTCGGTGGTAGACAAGATTCCGAGATGGGACATGCTCATCCTCATGGGGGACATGAACGCCAAGGTCGGGACTGACAACACTGATAGAGAGCGGGAGATGGGACGACATGGGCTTGGAAACATAAATGAAAATGGAGACATTCTTGCTGATTTTTGTGCTGCCAACAGCCTTGTGATTGGAGGCACGCTTTTTCCACACCAGCGTTGCCACAAAGCCACCTGGGTCTCCCCCAACCACCAGACAGAGAACCAGCTAGACCACGTCATGGTGAGACAACGCTACCCGAGCTCCCTACAAGACGTAAGAGTAAGACGCGGAGCAGACATAGGGTCAGACCACCATCTTGTGGTCACCAAGATCAAGATGCGCTTGTCTGCGAGAAAGACTCTGCAGAATCCAAGGAAAAAGTTCAATGTTTTGAGATTGAAACAAGAAGACACAAAGCAGGCATTTCAGATCTCACTTCACAACTGCTTCCAAGTGCTCCAGTCAGAGGAGACAGAAACAGTGGAACACAAATGGACCACCTTCAAAGACGCCATTGTGGGAGCCTGTGATGAGGTTTTGGGACAACCACAGACGAATAGGAAGCTATGGATCAAGGATGAGACCTGGAAGAAAGTCGAGGAGAGAAGGCTAGCCAAACAAGAGCTGAACCGAGCTACGACCCGCCAACAGAAGCAGCGAGCAACAGCCAAGTACTCCATACTTGCTAAAGAAGCCAAGAATGAGCTACGAGCAGACAAACGAGCTCGCATCAATGCCATCGCAGATGAGGCAGAAGAGGCTGCTGGCAAGGGATACCTCAAGACCCTGTATGCCACCACCAGACTTCTTAGCGGGCGTCGCAGCAACCCAAACAGACCTGTCGGAGACAAGGAAGGGAAGCTTCTCACCTCTATTGAAGACCAGCTAACAAGATGGAAAGAGCATTTTCAGGTCTTGAATCGACCAGCCCCAGAGGAACGACCTCAGCTGGAGCCAGGGGACCCTCTCGACATCAGCATTGGAGAGATCACCAAGGCAGAGATCCGAAAGGCCATCAGCAGCTTGAAGAACGGCAAGGCTGTTGGCATTGACAACATTCCGGCAGAAGCCTTGAAGGAAGGGGGTAGTGGCATCGTTGACGAGTTACACCACTTGCTCAACCTGATCTGGACAACTGGGGAGGTGCCAGCAGAATGGAAGAAGGGCCTGCTTGTGAAGCTTCCCAAGCACGGCGACTTCTCCCAGTGTGGAAAGAAGCAAGGTATCACCCTGTTGTCCATCCCCAGCAAAGTCCTCACAAGAGTCATCCTGGACCGAATGAAAGATGCTCTCGACAAGACTCTTCGAGATGAACAGGCAGGCTTCAGAAAAGAACGTTCCTGTACCGACCAGATTGTGACCCTCAGAATCATCGTGGAACAGTCCATAGAATGGCAGTCACCTCTCTATGCCTGCTTCATCGATTTTGAGAAGGCTTTTGACAGCGTGGACAGACAAGCAATATGGAACATCCTTCTCCACTATGGTGTACCATCAGAGTTTGTCAACATCATAAGCCAACTTTACAAAGGATTCTCCTGCCAGGTCATCCACGGTGGAAGACTCTCCGACAGCTTCGGGATCTCTTCCGGCGTCAGACAGGGCTGCTTGTTGTCTCCACTCCTCTTCCTTGTGGTGCTGGACTGGGTGACAAGGACGGCCTACGCAAGTTCCGGGAAAGGTATCCAATGGACCCTCATGACAAAGCTGGAAGATCTCGATTTTGCAGATGACCTGGCTCTGTTACCCCACCGCCTGCAGCACATCCAAGACAAAGTCACTGCCCTAGATACCACAGCTAGAAGTGTTGGCCTCAGAATCAGTCAAGAGAAGACCAAGCTACTGCATACCAACAACCAGCAAGAGGCTCCTGTCACCATCTCTAGGAAAGCAGTAGAGGATGTCAGTGAATTTGTGTACCTGGGCAGTAAGATCAGCCAGACAGGAGGCACAGACGAAGACATCAAGGCAAGAATAAAGAAAGCATGTCAAGCATTTGCCATCTTGAAACCTGTATGGAGAACAAATGCGATCTCCACAACCACCAAGCTCAGGATCTTCAACTCCAACGTGAAGTCTGTGCTTCTCTACGGGTCAGAAACTTGGCGGGTCATCAACACCAGCTCCTCCAAGATCCAGACCTTCATCAACGGATGTCTCCGGCAGATCCTTCATATCAGATGGTTCGACAGAGTGCCAAGTACCGACCTGTGGATGAGGGCGAACCAACAGCCTATGGCATGTAAGGCGGCGAAAGTGGCGTTGGGTCGGCCACACCCTACGGAAGGAGCCTTGCAACATCACCAGACAAGCGCTCGAGTGGAACCCGCAGGGAAAAGGAAGAGAGGGCGCCCCAAACAGACCTGGAGGAGAAGCCTGCATAGTGAGCTGAGAGACTCCAGCCTGACATGGGAAGAGGCCAAGACCCTTGCCAGAGACAGAAGAAGGTGGAGGGATGCTGTTGAGGCCCTATGCTCCGCTAGGAGCTATAAGGACTAAAAAGAAGAAGAAGAAGCGAGCTGGTATATTTATTTATTCATTGATTCTTTTATTTCGAGGATAATGAAATAAGCAATCATGTGCTTTTTTTATTTTTACAACCAGTCTCCGTGTGCGTGCCGTTTTGTAAATTTTGTCATCCGTTCCCACTGGAACACAATGGCATACTCTTCCAAAAAGCAGAACGGGTTTTCATGTGTGAGCAAGGTGTTCTGCACGCGTTCGCACACGGGGTCTCTGTTTATCGTCTCATCCGAAGAACTGTTAGGGGTAGTGGAGTCGGCAATGATGTTAACTCCAGGGGAAAAAAATCCCTTTGAACGGGATTCGAACCCGGGCCAACAGATCGCAAGTGCAATGCTCTAACCACCGGACTATCCCATAAGATCATAGTTAACAATATTAGCGTGGGAAACAATGAACCTGTGACCCTCTGGGAGAGGCGATAAACACAAAAGATATACAATACTCCGAGAAGCGGGCAATTTGGATACTTTTGGTTTGCTGTTGAAAAATCCGGCACCCTGCTGCCCCCACTCACCCAGAAGCGGCTGAGAGCCAGCATCGGACGCAAACTGCGTGGACGGTGTTTCGCTTTTCTACTCCCCCCCCCCCCCCCCCCCTCCCCTTAAGATATGGTATTAAAAGAAAAAGAAACAGGAGGAGAACCCTTCTAACCTACCCCTACCCCTCCAATCCTACTCCCTCTTCCCTCTCCTAACACCCCCCCTCCCTAAATTACCCTCCTTCCTTCCCTCTCCCCTACCCCCTTTCATTCGGTGCTAGGAACTCCCTCTTTTCTATTCCTCTCTTTATTTTTTTAACCTTTTCTTCCTGTCACAGGAGGAAGGAGAAGGAAGTGGTAAGGGAGGGGTAGTTTAAGGGGGAGGAAGGAGAAGGTAGGTTAGGGAGGGGGTGGGGAAGAGGAGGTAGTCAGGGGAAAGCAATTAAAAAATATTATTCTTTTATTTTGAGGATAGTGGAATAACTACTCATGTGTTTTTTTTACATCCACTCCCCGTGGGTATGTATGTTTCTAAATTTTTGTCAACCGTTCCCACCGGCACACAATGGCCTCCTCTTCCTAAAAGTGGAATAGGATTTAACGTGTGCGAAAGATGCCCTGAGTGCGTTCGCACACGGGACCTCAGTTTATAGTCTCATCCGAAGGACTTTTGGGGTGAGTGGAGTCTGCACTGATATTATCTCCAGGGGAAAATATCCCCTTGAACAGGATTCGACCCTGGGTCATCAGACCACGAGTGCAATGCGCAACTCTCTAACCAAAAGGCTATTTCGTAGGGGGAAAGGAGGAGGGGATAGGTTAGGGAAGGGTTTAGGAGGGAAGAGGGGGCGAGTTGAGGGTGATATGAGGGAGGAAAGGATTTAGAGGGAATAGGATAGGGGTAGGTCTGGGGAGGGAGGGAGGAAATGGATTAGAGGCAGTATGGTGGAGGTAGATATTTTGTCTTTTTTTGGTCGGACATTGTTCAAATCCAAGAAGAATACGGTTAGCTAAGAGAAGCGCTGTGGCCTGTTGGATAAGACAAACTAGATCAAACCAAACCAGATTCAAGCTAAGAAAAGACAAAGTTGAACCAATTCTTCTGCGTAGTCAGAATACGGCTACCTTAATTAATGGTAGAGGAAAAACAGTCGCATACGCACAAATCTCACCATTGATGAAGAACCTGGAGCTCTAGCCGAGGAACAAAAAAAAACCCTCAGCCCAAAACCCCAAACATAAAACAAATCAAAACAATTTGAACCAAACTAAACGGAACCAAACAACCCACCCCACAACATTTGAAAAGAACAGAAAATTCAACACAGAAAACAAACAACAAGAAAAAATTGCCAAATGCTGACAGCGGCTATCTGGGCGAGGAAGTCTTGTTCCTGTTCCTTCATCTGCCGTCCTCCTCCACGGCTTTCAGCAGTCTGTCCTCATGCTGCCACAGGTCCTCCAGAACTGCAGCAACACCATGCACACAGGTATCATTATACACATGCAGACTGACGTACTCTCCGTCTGTCTGGCCACCACCTTAGCCAACCGTTATCTTATTTTATTTATTTATGTATATAGGCCTATGTATGTATTCATTTATCTAATCATTTGTTTTTATTTGGTTTATTCGTTTATTTCTAGGCGAATGAAATAAGCACCTATGTGCTCTTGTAAACCAGTCCCCGTGTGTATGCGGCTTTGTAAATTTTGTCATCCGTTCCCACCAACACACAAAGCCCTATTCTTCCGAAGAGCGGAACATGTTTTGTTTCTAGTCTCATCCGAAGGACTTTTGGGGAGTGGAATCTGCACTGATGTTAACTCCAGGGGTAAAACCCCCCTTGAATGGGATTCGAACCCAGGTCAGCAGATCACAAAATCAATGTGCAACGCTCTAAAGGTACGTCTTAACTGTCCTGCCACTGTCCTTCTATATCTGGTCATCTGTTCTTACCAGCATGAATGGCTTACTCTTCCAAAAGGCAGAACGCATTTTAAAGCGTGGGAAAGATGTTTTGCGTGCGTTCGCACACAGGACCTCAGTTTTACAGTCTCATCCTAAGTATTTTCGGGAGAGTGAAATCGGTATTAATGTTAACTCCATGGGGGAAAAAAATCCCCTTGAACGGGCGTCTCGGTGGTGGTTCGAATTCAAGCCGTTAAATCGCAAGCGCAGCGCTCTAACCGCTAAGCTTAGGCCCTTCATGGGATGATTCAAGTGTTTTTTACTTTTTTTTACTTTTGACTTTGACTTTGACTAGGCGTACGCTACCCTGGGGCATAGTTTGCTTGTTTCTCTGTTTTTCTCTCCTCGGCTAGAGCTCAGAGGTTCACCAATGGCGAAGTTTTTTTTGCGTATGTGACCGCACAACACCCGCCCCCCCCCCCCCCCCGAACAATTAATTAACGTAGCCGCATTCCGATTTCGGAGAGTGCGGTATAATTTGAAGAGGAAAGAGAATAATAATAATAATAATAATAATTACAAAAAAGGACTCACATGCTTTCATTGTGTCTGTCAGCTTCTCTCCAGAGACCTGAGATTGTGACTCCAGTTTTTCCCTCACTGCTGTCAGAGTGCTCTTCATCTGCGTGTCGGACATGCATGCATGCATACATCCATACATTGTTGACGCCGATATCAAACTGTATAGATGAATGTCTTCTAAAACACATTCAGTTGGATTGCGTGTGTCTGAGTGTGTTTAGAGACGCAGGCAAGACCGACAGACATTATCTAGATAGACACACCAGATACCAGGCAAATACATACACACACACACACACACACACACAGAAATACACACACGTGCCACCCCCCCCCCCCCTTCCCTCCCTCCCAACACACATGAAGATGGCCATTTCTATGCTTTTCAAACATCTAGATAAACGTTAAACGTGTCATACTTTCCGCGCGCGCACGTACGCGCGACCAGTAAAAAATAACAAACCACACACACGCATAAAATCGATTATTGGTTCTCCCTGCTTGCTATACAGTCTCAAATGTTTATGACAGTGGGCACATTTTTCATAGGACAAGTTCAGTGAAGAATTTTAACAATGCAGTCAGTAAAAGCCAAATTAACGCACACAAAAAAGAAAAACACACTTCCATACACACAAACACACATCCCCGCGAAAAAGACCCACAAACTTAACACAACCAACCAAATACAACACAAACCAAAACAAAACAACCCCCCCAAAAAAACAACAACAACAACAAAACCCCAAACCCTCCAAAAACCCGAACAAAAAATAAGCAGTTTTTGTTTCCAAGATGAATCAGCTACAACGACTCGGCAGGATCACAGAAAGAAAATTTTAAAAAACAAAAAAAAACACGCCAAAAGAAGCACCCTCCAAATGACAACAATTATCAGATAATATTGGCCAGGAGTCAGACAAAGAAGAACGAGATTAATTAAGTTCCCACACTTCCACCGCGACTTGTATTAGCACAACCTCCCTTCCCAGACAAACACAAACAAAACAACAAACAAACAAAAACAACAACAAAAACCTTTTGTCCCAGGGTGATTGTTTTTTTTCTTCTTTCTGGGTGACTCCCTGGGTGTCAGCTAGGGAACGTCCAACAACTCTCTTTGTCTGTCTGTCTGTCTGTCTCTCTCTTGCCATGGGCAAAAGTTTTATGCACTGTTTCATCTGAATCTAGATTGCTTTACTATGGTGTGGACTCCACGCCATGACAGCTATTTGGCCTTCAGTTATTGTTTCTTTTTCTTTCATTCTTAGTTCAGTATGAGTCTTGTGCCCAGGTCCCCTTCCCCCGCTGTTCTTTTGCTTATGGGCGCACAAGCTATCACAATAAACCCCCTCCCCCCTCTCTCTCTCTCTCTCTCTCGCGCGCGCGCGCGAGCTCTCTCTCTTCACTTTACTACCCTTTACGTTCTCTCTCCTGTCACTTTTCTATTCATTTTCTCGAAAGTGTCGAGTGTCCAGCGGAGAGAAATAAAACCAACAGGCCTGTTGGTGGATGGCTTCAAGCAGGGCCTCTCCAGCGAGAAGCTGGTGTGAGAATGGCCCCGGGCATTGTTGGTTCTGGCTGTAAAAGGAGGCCAGACAGTTCTCCTGTGGAGTTAATTAAGTGGACTGGTAGCCAGTTTCAGGCCCATGGTTTAGTAGTAGGTAGGACGATGGGCTCCAGCTGTCTGTCGGGATTAACACTTCGTTGAGTCTCTCAGACCATCCAGGGATGGCTCTGCGGACCAAAGAGTCAATGCTGACGTAATACCTAGAGGGCTAGACCACTGGTCAGTGAAGCCTTAGGCTAAGAAGGTTCCGCTTGGGAGAACACTGGAGCTCTGCTTGAATTATGACGAGGATGGTGATAGAGGACACTTCACCTTTACAAGGACAGCACTGAGAGAGAGAGAGAGAAGAGAGAGAGTTTCTATTGAGGGAAAAGAATAAGCACATATATGGGGATTTTTTTTCCATCCAGCCCTCAGTCAAGGAAAATCAATAATTTTAAAAAAGTCAAACAAATAAATAAATACAGATCGGTAAGAGAATCAATATTGCAGTAATACCCATAAAAGTAAAAAGAAAAAAACACACTAAGAACAAAAAACCAAAACAACAATGACAACAAAAGAGAGAGAAAGAGAGAGAGAGAGAGAGAGAGAGAGAGAGAGAGAGAGAGAGAGAGAGAGAGACAGACAGACAGACAGACAGACAGACAGACAGACGGAGAGTACCTCCTTATTACAATCCTGGACAATGTTCACCACTTGTTGCATTAAATCTCTGCACACACACAAGAAAGAGAGCATAATTATAATCTGTTGAGGCAAGATAGGACACATCATAATAACCACTGACATAATGTGTGTGTGTGTGTGTGTGTGTGTGTGTGTGCATGCGCACGCGCACGTGGGTGCGTGTGTGTGTGAGAGAGAGAGAACTGAAACAAAAGGGAATGACAAACTCTCATTCCTTTTTCTTAGTCTTCCTTTTCTTTTTCTCCAGACTTAATAAAATATGTAATATTAATAGGTAAAATATGAGTTTCAAAGCTTTCACAAGTGTAAAGGTAACAAGTTTAAAAATGATGTTTTTAAATCATTAATTACTCTTGTAACTCTGCCATTGCCGGTCCCAAGCCCGGATGAGAAAGGAGGGGGGTTGGGCGTGGGGCTAGCAACCCCACCCCATAAAAACAAAGTTTGCTACAGAAACGCCAACAACAGACCAAGAGACTACTGCCCTGGGAGAGGAAGGGTCCTCGCCAAGAGGCCCCCAGGGAAAACGAAAAAGAGGAAGGCCAAGAAACACCTGGCGACGCGACCTTGAGGCAGAAACCAGAAAGATGGGATATGCCTGGAGACAGCTGGAGAGAATAGCCCAGGACAGAGGACACTGGAGGACTGTTGTTGGCGGCCTATGCTCCAGGGGGAGTGATGGGCCTAAGTAAGTAAGTAAGTAATTACTCTTGTAATTACTCTTGTAAAGGCTTGGCTTATTGGGAAAATGACTTTTTTTCCTAGCTGCCAAATAACAAGTTTCGTTTTATTTGATAGTGGAGTACTCTATAAGCTATCAGCTTGTTGCTTCTGTAAATGGATTTGTGTACAATGTGCTTTTTTTTTTTGAATAACCATCTTTTCGTTTCATACCTCGGCTTGAGCTCCAAGGTTCACAAATGGTTAGATTTTTGCATGTACGACCGCCCCCCCCCTCCCCCCCCCTCCATTTAGATAGCCGCATTCCGACATCGGGGACGGTGTCCAAACAGGACACCTGTGTGCATGCGGTTTTAAAATTTTGTCATCCAATCCTATCGGCACGAAATAGCCCACTCTTCCAAATAGTGAAGCGGGGTTTTAACGTGTGCGCAAGATGTTCTGCGTGCATTTACACACGTGGCCGCGGTTTATAATCTCATCCGAAAGACTTTGACATTCAGTTCGATTTTTTTGTGGTCACACTGGGAAGAAAGGGCAAGACAAGGCTGGCATCAAACCTAGAACCTCACGGTTTACTTGTTAGGCATGTGAACGTCTTAACCGTCCTGCCACCTTCCTTCTTAAGCATCTGTATAAACGAACAACGACAAGCCCACACAATCACAGACCTATCCTCAGCGTCTCTGGCTCTGCTGCTGGGTACCACAGACTGGGGCTGGCCAGGTATGGGAGTGGTACCTGCCCCTTTGGTCAGGTCCTTCCGGAACATGGCTCCTTTACTCATCCACTTGTCGTACATGCTCATTTTCCGTGATGGTGGGAAAGAACTCTGCATCATATATTAAACCTTACCAAAAATATGATATACAGATATGCATAGTTCACAGGTCCATGCACATATAATAGAAATGTTTAAAAAAAAAAAAGGGAACTAAGTCATTACTGTCCCTTCTGCCTTTAAGCTCACAGCACTACCACTCAAGGAGCTAATTGAAAAACATTAAGCAAACTGAAACAAAACAATCACACATACATGCACACGCGTGCGCGTGCAGACACAGACAGACAGACAGACAGACAGACAGACAGACACACACACACACACACACACACACACACACACACACACACACACACAAACAGTAATTCCCAAGAGTACCCCCCAAAAAAACCCCAACAACAACCCACCAACAACAAAGCAACAACCAACAAACAAAAACTCACTAATTCCCAGAAACAACAAGAATGACAAATCATCTCCCAAATCTACAAAAATAATCAGTAAGCCCCCCCCCCCCCCTTTGAAAAACAGGTTAAAAAACCCCAAAACAACACACACAAAAACTCCCAGAAAGCAATAAAAATGGTCATAAATTCCCTGACGACCCTAACAAAACTGAAAGTGATCTGTCAACCTTCTCATCCCTTCAGTAGCAGCGTCATGGAATAATCCCACAGTGTTGCTGACAGACAGGCAGACAGACAGGAAGACAAATATACCCACCTCTGACTGGGATCCTGTGTTGGGGTTTTGGGTGAAGAGGTCCTGAGTTCTGACCTGGGAAAGCTCACTCTGTGATTGCTGTCTCTGTGACAGGCTGAAGAGGGCTGAGTCACTGCTGTACGTGCTCCTGTTCCATAGCATGTCACACACGTAGAAACACACACACACACACACACACACACGCCCTCGCGCGCGCACACACACGCCCTCGCGCACGCACGCACACACACGCACACACACACACACACACACACACACACACACACACAGATCGGTGAACATTTTGATAAGCACGTTATTTATCGATCTCTAGTAGTAGTGCCGTGGCTTCTGTATCATCTTCAGTATCAAAGAAACACTACAACCTTACATTTTTAGATTTAAAAGCCCTAGATCTAGTATTTATTCATATTTGTTAGGTGGCACTCCTGGGGGTTGACATATGTCAGCTGACGTTGAACACGTCAAATTCAGTTATCCTTTTTCGTTCCTCGGCTAGATCCAACAGATTCATTGAATTGTGTCCTACTGGGATCTTTGACTCTGATTCCGGCATTTTAAATCAACGACAATGACGCGTTCGCCCCCTTTGGGTTTTCCCCCCTTCTTTTTTTTCAATTGAGTCTCTGTCTTTTTAAAATGCACACGTTAAAACAAAACAAACAAAAAACCAACCCAAAAAACCAAACACACAAAACGAAAAACCCCAAGCAAACACCGCCCCCCCCCCCCCAAACAACAACGCCCCCCCCCCCCCCCCCCCCAAACTTTCATACAATAATTCTGTTAAGGCAAATGTACAATTACGCGTATATTGCCGATGGCGTAGAATGAAAGAGTCAGTTTAGACTATAAAAGAAATACATTTCCCCGTGATTTTTAGAAGAAAAAGATTATTGACTAATTACCTTTGACTATCAGATAATAGGTCTTGTGTTGATACTACGTTTCTGAACATATCTACTGTGTTTTTCTTTCCACTTTAGCACAGAAACGGACATCCAGTTGGCAGGTTAGACCAATGATTATTGCTGAGCAGACGACAATTTTACACAGGAACTACATTGAATTATCTATCGTTACTCGCGCAGCACTTCCGGTTCCAGATGTGCTCAGTGGTATTTCTCTGGGAAGCAGACGAGATAGTAGAATGCTTGGAATGTTACCCGGATAAGGCGTGGGAGGGAAGTCTGCGCGTGTGCACACACAGCATTCTGCGTTTATGGTATGGTCGTATGCTAGTGTGTGTGTGTGTGTTTGATTTCATTTTACGTCTCTTCACAAGTTGTGATATTAGACAGGGGGGGGGGGGGGGGGGGCAGTGTTTGAGGGTAGAGGCACACATATTTTGAATTCAGTAATGGAAATCAAAGTACTAACCTACATTTAAAAAATAAAAGAGAGAGAAAAAAAGAACAGAAAAACCCTACAATATGCTTTTACTTAAGCACAACAGGCAAAAATAAATAAATAACCCCCCAAATCATCACAACTGTAACAAGAACGAGTGAACAGTAATAACCATGGGTCTAACAATAACCAATCAAAAGAGAAAGTCATTAAAGTCCGTAATGATAATAATAAAGAACTAAATGGACTATGCAATAACGATTTGAAAAATTTATACATGAACAGAAGATCACTGAAAATTGCAATGATGATAATGAGGTAAGAATGGGTATTTAGTCTTTCAGCATCTGACATGTTAGTATATGTTCAACAGTTAAGATGTGATCACATATGCAAAAAACGTGTCCAATATACCTCGTCTTAAAACAGTTCAATTTCCATCTGAGGGCCAGAGATACAATCTGTTTTATTACGGTAACAATCTGTTTCTTGTTTTTTAACACAAGACTCAAGGTGTACCATTTCTCTGTATACATCTAAACGACCAACTCTCTTTTTCACACACAGGATAACTTTTGCTGTGCCTTTTGAACGATCTGATATCATTCTTGCAGTGACAAATGGAGTTTCAGATTTGCAACATCTGATAAACCCTTTGCTCCCTGATTTGCTAAAATGTCAATTTTGTCATTATATTATATACCAGAGTGAGATGGAATCCAACAGAAAGTTAGATCTGAGCCTTTTAAAGTGAGGCAATGGATTAAATGACAAATTTCATTGACAAGTTCAGATCTAACTTTGTTTGCATAGAAGTGATTGCTTGAATTACTGATTTTGAGTCAACACAAAAAAGTATTTGAAAGACAACTTTCGGAAAATCAGTTAAGAAATCAAGAACCATTAATATTGCTACAAGTTCTGCCTAAAATTGATATATGCTCCCCAAGATGAAATTTATGTTCAGTTGTGTGTGTGTGTGTGTGTGTGTGTGTGTGTGTGTGTGTGTGTGTGTGTGTGTGTGTGTGTGTGTGTGAGATATTTATTTATTCTTTTATATCGAGGATAATGTGTGTGTGTGTGTTGTGTGTGTGTGTGTGTGTGTGTTTTGTGTGTGTGTGTGTGTGTGTGAAGTCAAGTCAAGTCAAGTCAAGTCAAATTTCAATTTCCAGATGGTACATTGATTAAGCAATGATTTGCTTTTTTCATCAAGCCATCTGTCTATGAATAAAAACAACTTGATCAATAATATCTAACCATATTATTACCATAACCAATAAAAGAAAGAAAAAGAGAGAAAAACCCCACACATGACCAAAAACAAAAGCAAAAATCCAACAACATAAACGGGAAAAAACACCCCCCACCCCCAAATAAGAAAAGTACACTGCAGAACTCGTACACACAAACACGCGTGCACACGCACACGCTCGCGCAACGCAACGCAACGCCACACACACACACACTCACACTCACACGCACACATTCATATACGTACATACACGCGCGCACATATGTACTACTTGGGTTTGGATTACAAGGAAATAAGAGAAAAAATAAAAATAATAAAATGTAAAATTATACCAGGTTACAATATCACCGGTTCCTTCATATTCATACTTTATAATTAATGACAACCAACACACAAAACCATGACCCCCCCCCCCCCCCCCCCAAAAGCAAACAAAAGAATCAAACAAGGAAATAAACAGAACAAAGCATACCCCCCCCCCCCCCCCCCCCCCCCACAAAAACAAAAAAAAGAAAAACAAGCAAAAACAACAAAACACCCAACCAAACAAACAAGCAAAAAGAAGAAAATACTAGGCTACCTGTGTGCATTGACAATACTGTCAGCAATTATACCCCTCCTCTCCTCTCAACATGCACGAACATGTATTTATATGCGCTCATGTTCTAAAAGCAATGCTTTTCAACATTTAGAGTAAGGTAAAAGGTAAAGGAGTCCCATAACCTATAAGGTCGTAGGGGAGCGAGGCGTCAGAGACCTCAGCTTCTCTAGGGCCAGCATATTGAGGGCGGCGCCCATCTCCTCTCCCTCGCTGCTTTACCTTCCCTGACCCTAAAGAGGGCAGGTACCCATTTACAGCTGGGTGAACTGGGGGAACTGTACTGAAGCCAAGGCGCGCAAACGGTCACCCATCCAACTGGTAACCACGCTCGACGCTGCTTAACTTGGCTGGAGGAAAGCGAGTGCTCCGACCACTGAGCTATCCCGTCCCCTCAATATCAATCAAACATACAAAAAGATCAAACAAATAAATCAATAATGATGATTACGATAAGCTGATATAATAATAATGATCACCCATCACCACTAGAATAATAACACAGCAAAAACAAAAAAGTAATGGAAAAAGACAGGGGGAGGGAGGGAGGGGGGGGGGGGGAGCGTGTCGAGGAGGAAGGTAAAAACAAGCCAACATACTGTGTGTGTGTGCTTGCGTGTGTGTGTGTGTGTGTGTGCTTGCGTGTGTGTGTGTGTGTGTAAGTGTGTGTGTGTGCGTGCGCAGCCGGGCGGACAATTATCAGTCCTGCAGCATGTGCGTTTGCTCGGGGACGCACGCACGTATGCACGCACGCACGCACACACACACACACAGAGTTTTCTTTTTCTTTTCTTTTGGTGAGGGCAGCATGAAAAAAAGTTGAGTATCTTTTACTCTCAATAAAGATAATTTTGACTTGACTTGACTTGGACTTGACTTCACACACAACACACACACACACACACACACACACACACACACACACACACACACAACACAACGTGCATACACACACACGTGCAATTTCACGCGCGCGCGCGTTTGTGTGTGTGTGTGTGTGAGATACCGATGGACTTGAATTCCCTGGCTAATGGGAACACTTTTTTTTTCGGAAGTTGGGAAGAGATGACAAAGTTTACAATATATATATAATATTATATATATATATATATATATATATATATTATATATATCTTTGGGGGGCGAGGTGGAAGAGAGAGAGAGAGGAGAGAGAGAGAGAGAGAGAGAGAGAGAGAGAGAGAGAGAGAGATTTATTCTTTTATTTTGAGGATAATGGAATAAGCACTCATGTGCTTTTTCCCAGTTCCCGTGTGTTTGCAGTGTGTGTGTGTGTGTGTGTGTGTGTGTGTGTACAGAGAGGGAGAGAGAGAGAGGGCCAGGGAGACAGACAGAGAGAGAGAGAGAGAGAGAGAGAGAGAGAGAGGAGAGAGAGAGAGAGAGAGAGAGAGAGAGAGAGATGTTCAATTCGTGTCCATCATAATAGCAATAGGAAAGCAAAGATTCTTTCTTCAGTACTCCTTAGCTACGGATGTGATTTTATCACTTCGTTCTTGCACAATAACCCCCCCCTGAAAATTTGATCTAAAACACACACACACACACACACGCGCACACACGCACGCACACACGCACATGTGCATGCAGACGGTCCAGATGAGCAGTCATGGAGTCCTTGGTATCGATCATAAACAGTTTTGAGTGATGTCTGAAATATGTGTGCCGAATCAGTCTTTATGACATCCATGGTTAAAGGTAATGCAGTTTATTCCTCGTGGTGTTGGCTGTATAATGGGTTGCTCGTTTGCCATACAATTTAGTTATGAAATGTGATGGGCTGGGAAGAGCAAAATTAATTATTATAGAGTCATCAAACAACCAGTTTCACTAATGCATGTTAAAAACAAACTTCCAAGCAGAGGGGAAAAAACCAGTTTGTTATGTGTATTGAAAAAGCTATGGTTTCTAGATAACAATTCCATTGATTTGTTTATTAAGATATTCGATGCACAAATTCTCTCTCGGTTGTGAGACTGTATAAGTGCTGGGTTATTATTAAGATGTATCCCTACGGGCGGGGACTGGATGTAAAAAAGCACATGAGTGCTTATTCATTATCCTCGAAATAAAAGAATTTGTCATTGTCATTGTCATTGTCTCTCTCGCTAGGGGAAGGGATAGCCTGGTGGTTGCATGATGCGCTCGTGATCTGCCTACCCGAGATCGAATCTCGTTCAAGGGGATTTTTTCCTCTGGAGTTAACATCAGTGCCAACTCCACTCTCCCCAAACGTCCTTCGGATGAGACTATAAACGGAGGTCCCGTATGCGAACGCACGCAGAACAACTTGCGCACACGTTAAAACCCGTTCCGCTTTTCGGAAGAGTAGGCCATTGTGTGCCGGTGGGAAAGGATGACAGTGCGTGCTTGTGTGTGTGTGTGTGTGTGTGTGTGTGTGTGTGTGTGTGTGTGTGCGCGCATTCCTTGTGCATGTAGTATATCATCCTGGTCTATCTTGCACGATTGTAAGTTTTAAAAAAATCTGCATGGCATCAGAATAGTTTTTCATTCCCTCTCCTCTGCATGTTTGTATGTTGGTGAATTCATTCTTGCGTGCTTCCTGGAGAATATTTCAGGTTTTCTGCTGGCAGTGAACTGTAATATTGCCCACGTTCTGTGGAGAAATAAATGGTCAGATTGCCCGGGGGTCTTGGAGAGAGTCGGTTTCTAGCAAGTGGAGACTGGTGTTGACTTTAGTGGGCTCATCTGGTTCCCCTTTGGGAAAGGTAAGGCTCTCTGTTCATCTCTACGCTCTGTCATCTTCTTTGTTCACCCTCAGGTGCAGGTGTTCACCTGCATTTTTCCTGATGGCAGGTGAGGGGGCGATAGGTATGTTTAGCTTGTTGTGGACATCGTACTGTTATAGTGCTTTCGATGATGTTGTTGCTGGGTTTCTGTGAGAATGTAGTACGAGATATTTGGAAGCCTTTTTTTCTTAATGCTTTTTCACATTGCACCATATCATACTATTCTCTGTTGAATATAGAATGATAGTTTTATATACTCTACATTAAAACAAAAGAGAACTGAGAACATGGGTTGTGTGACAGTTCGAATTATTTTTGTAGTAAGATGGTAAAGTAAAAACGGTTCAATTTTGGCAATCGGCAGGTGTGAGGTGATGCATTTTTATTGGATGTAAGGACAATTTTTTTTTCTCCTGTGTGATATTTATTTTACCATAACAAGGTGGACTACAGATGTCATAAACTAATTTACTTTGAAGGGTAGACAACTGAAGGATAAAAAAACCCCAACTTCATCTCAGGGGTAAATGGAAATTTTTTTTCTGTTGGACGATGATGTGGAACAACTTGCTAACCTGTAGGCACAGAAGGAAAATCAGTGTTCATACTCATAGTCTTAGATACAGGATGATGTTTACTCTGAGGCAAGTTCCTTTCTGCTGCAGGTTCTGTTACCCCTAGCAGTAGGGGTCCTGCATTGGAACATATCTTGTTTTGCAAGGCATGGACAATATTCCCAGCAACTTCTTTCTCTACCCTTTAAAAACTTCCCGTTTTCCTCTAGTATTCTGTTTGTCTGCATCCTTTCCACCAGGCCCATTCTTTCTCCCCATTTCCCTTCATTCTACCCTAGTGGCCTCTGCAGCATAAGAATTCAACAGGGACCAGGCGTATTTTCAGGACAAGACTCCAAACTGGACTTTCATGGAGACATTGAGAACTTCTTGAGCTTAGGGACAGGAGTTACGTGGAGTGATGTACTGTGTGCCACTTAAAGAAGAGGGTTGGGGGTGGGGTGAAATTTGAAGTTATAATGTTGTTGAACTAATTGTTTTGAACTATTCTGGCCAGTGCCAGGGCTTTATCACAGTTTTTGATTAAACCATTGACGCTGGGGGCAACAGCAAAGTGAGAGGCTGTATGATCAGTGGCTTGCTTTCCCACTCATGGAATTTCACTTTACAGCTTAGTCTTTAGTGATTGACCATGACTCTCTGACTAGGAAGCCCTGGGGGCTAGTTGAACATCTATAAACCCGACTGAGTGTTCGTATGCCCTCTTGGCTGAGAAAGTGTGGTGTGCTCTAGGCAAGGCACCTCCTCTAGTCGTTAATCAAATTTCCACCCAGTTACCGAAACAGCAGCTGCCTCCTCTGCTGTTTTGGAGGTCATCATTGAACACAATGGACAAACATATAACTCTGGGCAGTAATATCTAAACTTGTCTTATCTGTGTTCTGTGATGTGTTGTCGGGATGTTACCATGAGAATGGATTGGGGGGAGAGGTGGGAGCACCCTTCATTAATGATAACATAGGCCTTTTGATTTCAGGCTGCTTATCTTATTGGATAGACTGTGTGAATGTTTGCGAGTGTAATTGTGTATATGTGCTTAGGTGTTTGTGGTGTTTCAAAGTGTTTCCTTGTGTGTGTATGTGTGTGTGTGTGTGTGCGTGCGTGCGTGCGTGTGTTTGTGTGTAGCTCGTGTCTTTATTTTCACTCCTGCACCCTTTTCATAACCTCTGCAATTTCCTTTGCTGTCCACACTGCCATCCCATATAAGGGAGTTGTGATCCCACTTATGGGTACAGAAGAGCAGAGGATGGAGGAAATCCCATCTCAGAAAAGTGGATCAGTATTGTAACACAGACTTACAGACAGATGCATCTAGGGATGCTAGAAGAAACAACAGGGTAACACAGTCACTGAAGCTTTACACTCTGATCATTAAGAACATTTGTGAACACCAGCTTGCTTGTCATTTGTGAATTTTATTGGTGGTCACTGGACATCAAACAATCACAGTGCACAAGTCTGAACACACATATCAATGGAGCTTTCATCCCCTGAAAAAATGTGAGGTCATCATTTCCTGCTGAAATAATACTTAAGGTTGAGGGCGTCACAAACCATATTGAAAAACATGGCAGCTGCCCACTGATATTTATTTATTTATTTATTCTTTTATATCGAGGATAATGGAATAAGCACCTATGTGCTTTTTTACATCCAGTCCCTGTGTGTATGCAGTTTTGTAACTTCTGTCACCTGTTCCCACCGGCACACAATGGCCTACTCTTACGAAAAGCGGAACAGGATTTAACGTGTGCGCGAGATGTTCTGCATGCGTTCGCACATGAGACCTCGGTTTGTAGTCTCATTCGAAGGACTTTGGGGATAGTGCAGTCTGCACTGATGTTAACTCCAGGGGAAAATACCCCACTTGAACGGAAATCGAACCCGGGTCATCAGATTGCGAGCGCAATGTTCTAACCACTAGGCTATCCCATTCTGATAGGGAACCCAAGTTACTAAGAAATACATGAATGCAAATCTTTACACTAGAACACAGCAACAGCCCATCACAGTCTCAATGATCAGAATGTAACACAAGGACTTCAAAGAAAACAGGAGGTCTGAACATGACTTTCAACAAAGCAACAACCCATGCTTCAGACACTCTTATCAGTATGGAAACCACCTAGAGGAATTTACTTCAAATGAATCGCCAGTACAACTAACCAGAAGAACAAAGCCTTTAGGATACATGTTTTCTTCTGTCAATCTGGAACACAATATCGGTTCCACTTCATATTTCAAATCCAGCCTCAAAATTTATTTTTATTTTGAGGATAATGGAAGAAGTACTCCTGTGCTTTTTTAAAATTTTTTTAGTGTAGTCCCCATGTGTATGCAGTTTTGTAAATGTTATCTTTTCCCAAAAGCACACAATGGCCTACTCTTCCAAAAAGCGGAACAGGTTTTAACACATGTACAAGATTTCTGCGTTAATTCGCACACGGGACCTTGATTTATAATCTCATCTGGACTTTTGGGGGAGTGGAGTTGGCACTGACATTAACTCCCGGGGAAAATATCCCCTTGAACTGGATTCAAACTGGGATCAACAGATCACAAGTGCAATGTGCAAGGCAATGTGTGCCTGCTTGAGTTGCTGAGTGTTAAGAGGAAAAAAAATACCAATAAAGTATAACAATTCTCACACTTTCAAGAATTTGATCCTTGACTTCTTGCGCATAGAGCATGCTCCTGCTTGTGCACCTGCACGCACACACACACACACACACAGAGTTTTTATGATAGGGCTATTCTTTTATTGTATGAAAATTGTCAGATGTAATATGAATACAGTGACAAAAAAGGAATATTTCCACATTAAGATTATAATTACAAATACATGTACATATAAATCAAGATATTTGACACATATGTAACAAAGCGAATACAATTTATGCTTTTACATCTCACACACACGCACACACATGACCACATACACACACCCACACCTATTTACATTTGATTTCACTGTTTAAAAAACCCCAACCAAACAAATAAAGCACACTTGATCCACTTCTATACTTAAAATCATCATTTGTCATCCACATACATATTTTGCACTATATGTTGGTGTAAAATCTGCCATCAATCTTCCAACAGTAGATCAATTCACAGATCTGCCACCAACATCAACTAAAATCATATCACACAATACCCAATGCAATCACACGACCAGGCATATTATTCATTTCACATTTGATGCGATTTGAAAAAAAACCCTTCTCCCCACACACTTTCCACACCATTATACAAACTATTAGATTTTCTTCATAATTAACTCTTGATATGGTTAAAAATAGTTTTTAAAAAAACAACCCCAAATCATGAGTACAGATCTGCCACCATCAATGAAAGTTATCGTACACAATATCAATGCTAAGCGCATAATGAGCTTTCTTTTCTCCTTTCACATTCCATGTGATTTCACAAAGAAAAAAAACATAAAACCAATAATAAAACATGTATGTATGTACTTGGCTAAAAAAAACCAAAAAGACAAAATACTATACAGCGTTAATCTGTCATATAAATTCTCCAAAAATGTGATACTGTAAAATCTCCAACAAACCCCCCTATAAAAACAAAGATAAAACAAAAACACAAAACCTCTCCCTACACTTTCTTCCATACCATTGTAAAACCTTCATTTTTCTTTAATTTACATTTTGATCTCATTATCTAAAATAAAAAAAAAAAAGATTAAAAAAACCAAAGGAAAAACCCCCAGAAAAAGCAAACGCAGGTACACTATCCACTATCAGACTCATATACCATAAGTCTTTTTTTCCTCACACATATGTTGGTGTAAAATCTGCCATCAATCTTCCAGCAGGAGATAAATACACAGATCTGCCACCAGCATCAATGAAAAATATCTTCACATTATCAATGCTATGAGCTTTCTTTTTGTCTTTCAAATTTTATGTGAATTTATGGAGATAAACATTTAAAATCAAAATTAAAACAAAGTATACATAATTTAAAAAAGGCCCCTTCTCCCCACACACTTTCCACATAATCATGTAAGCCCTTGCATTTTCTCATCAATTTACATTTCATCTCTGTGCTGGTTGTTAGCAACCAGAAAAAGCAAGAAACACACAGGCACATATCACACACCACTATACTTATACGGCATTAAACTGTCATATACATGCTTAAAAGATGTGATGCTGTAAAATCTTCAACAAAAACCCCATAAAAACAAAAACAAAACAAAACACCTCTCCACCACACACATTCTTCCACATCATTGTAGAACATGTTACATTTTTTTTCAATTTACATTTAATCTCTTTATCTAAAATGTAAAAAAGGAGGGGAAAAACCCCAAAGAAAAAGAAAACACAGGCATACCCTGTCCACTACTAGATTTAAAATAATGTACCAGAATTTTTTTTTTTTTGCTCGCATATGTTGGTGTAAAATCTGCCATCAATCTTCCAGCAGAAGATCAATACACAGATCTGCCACCAACATCAATGAAAAATATCTTTCGCATTATGAATGCTAATCACATAATGAGCTTTCTTTTTTCTTTCACATTTTATGTGATTTTACAACAACAAAAACACCCTACCCAAACATTTAAAAACAAAAATGAAACAAAATATACATATGTATGTATTTGTTTTTTAAAAAAAGGCCCCTTCTCCCCACACACTTTCCACACATTTATGTAGACTCTTGCATTTTCTCATCAATTTACATTTCATCTCTGGGCTGGTTGGTTGCAGCCAGAAAATGCAAGAAAGACACAATAACATTCACACACCACAATACTTATACATATTAATCTGTCATATACATTCTCAAAAGATGTGATGTTATAAAATCTCCAACAAAAAACAAAAACAAAAAACTAAACAGAAAACCTCTCCCCACACAATTTCTTCCACATCATTGTAGAATATAATACACTTTTCTTCAATTTACATTTGATCTCATTATCTAAACTTAAAACAACCCAAGAAAACCAAAACCCCACCCCAAAAACCCCAAAGAAAAAGAAAACACAAGTACACTCCTTTCACTACTAGTCTTAAAATCATATTCCATTCATTTTTTGCTCAAATATGTTGGTGTAAAATCTGCCATCAATCTCCCAGCAGAAGATCAATACACAGATCTGCCACCAACATCAATGAAACATATCTTTCACCTTGTCAATGCTAAAAAAACAGACCCCTCCCCAAACATTTAAAAACAAAAATAAAAGAAAATATACATATGTATGCATTTTTCTTTTTAAAAAGGCCCCTTTCCCCCCACACACTTTCTTCCACACTGTAGAACAAGCTACATTTTTCTTCAATTTACATTTTATCTCATTATCTAAAGTGTATAAAGAACCCAACAACCAAAAGAAAAAAAAACCCAAAAGAAAAAGCAAACACACGCACACTCGTTCATTATTAGACTTAAAATCATATTCCATATTTTTTCGTTCACATATGTTGGTGTAAAACCTGCCATCAATCTTCCAGCGGAAGATCAATACACAGATCTGCCACCAACATCAATAAAAAATATCTTTCACCTTGTCAACGTTAATCACATAATGAGCTTGATTTCATTTTTTCACATTTCAAGCGATTTTACAAAGAAAACATTAAAAAACTAAAAAAGAAACAAAACACACATATTCATGTATTTGGTTTAAAAAAAAAAAAGCCCTTTTCCCCGCACACTTTCCACATAATTATGTAAGCTGTTGCATTTTTATCATCAATTTACATTTATCTCTGTTGCTTGCAACCAGAAAAAGCAAGAAAGCCACAGACACATATCACACATCACAATACTTATACAGCATTGATCTGTCATATACATTCTCAAAAGATGTCATGTCATAAAATCTCAAACAACCCCCCCCAATAAAAAACAACAACCAAAAAATAAACAACCAACACCATCAAACAACATAAAAACAAAAAGAACACCTCTCCCCACACACTTCCTTCCACATCATTGCTAGACCATGCTACATTTTTCTTCAATTTACATTTGATCTCATTATCTAAAAAAACCCAACAAACCACCACCAAGAAAACGACCAAAGAAAAAAAAAACAAAGAGAAAGAAAACACAGGCACACTCTGTTATATGTTGGTGTAAAATCTGCCATCAATCTTCCAGCACAAGATCAATACACAGATCTGCCACCAACATCAATGAAAATTATCTTTTGTATTATCAGTGCTCATCACATAATGAGTCTCTTTATCTTTCACATTTCATGTGATTTTACACATTTCATGAATTTTACAAAGAAAACAAACATATAAAAACAAAAATAAAACAAAATACACATATGCATACATTTGGTTTTTGAAAAAAAAAAAGCCCCATCTCCCCCCACACTTTCCACACAATTATGTAAGCTCTTCCATTTTACTCTGCAATTTACATTTCATCTCTGTGCTGGTTGTTTGCAACCAAAAAAAAATCAAGAATCATACAGGCACATATCACACACCACTATCCTTATACAGCATTAATCTGTCATAAACATTCTCAAAAGATGTGATGTTACAAAATCTCCAACAAAAACAAACATGAAAACAAATATAAAACAAAACAATAATCATATTCCTACACACATTATTCCACATCATTGTAGAACATGCTATATTTTTCCTCAATTTACATTAGGTTTCATTATCTAAAATGTAAAAAACCCACCCCAAAAATGCCCCAAAGAAAAAGAAAACGCAGGCACACTTTGTCCTCTACTAGACTCAAAATCATATACCAGAACTTTTTTGCTCACATATGTTGGTGTAAAATCTGCCATCAATCTTCCATTGGAAGATCAATACACAGATCTGCCACCCAACCCCCCCCAAACCAAACCAAACCAAAAAAAAATCTGCCACCAACATCAATGAAAAATATCTTTCACATTATGAATGCTAATCACATAATGAGCTTTCTTTTTTACTTTCACATTTCTTGTGATTTTACAAAAAGAAAAACACATTTAAAAACAAAAATAAAAAATATACATATAATATTTGGTTAAAAACAACAACAACCTTCTCCCCACACACTTTCTACACAGTTATGTAAGCTCTTGCATTTTTCTCATCTATTTACATTTCTGTGGTGGTTGGTTGCAACCACAAAAAGCAAGAAAGATACAGCCCATATCACAATACTTATACAGCATTAATCTATGATATATATTCTCAAAAGATGTGATGTTATAAAATCTCTTTAAAAAAAACCAACAAAAAAACAAACAAACAGTAAACCTCTCCCCACACACTTTCTTCCACATCATTGTAGAACATGATACACTTTTCTTCAATTTACATTTGATCTCATTATCTACAATTAAAAAACAAACAAGAAAAGAACCAAAGAAAAAATACTGAAAGAAAAAGAAAACAGGCACACTCTGTTCACTACTAGAGTTAAAATCATATTCCATAATTTTTCTTATGCACATATGTTGGTGTAAAATCTGCCATCAATCTTCCAGCAGAAGATCAATACACAGATCTGCCACGAACATCAATAAAAAATCTTTTGCATTATCAATGCTAATCTAATAATGAGTTTTCTTTTTTCTTTTACATTTAATGTGATTTTATGAAGAAAAATTTTAAAATAAAAATAAAGAAATACACATATGTGTATTTGCTTAAAAAAGGCCTTCTCCTGATACATTTCCACACAATTATGTAAGCTTGTGCATTTTTCTCATTAATTTACATTTCATCTCAGTACTGGTTGTTTGCAGCCAGAAAAAGCAAGAAACACACAGGCACATATCACACACTACAATACTTTACAGCATTAATCTGTCATATACATTCTCATAAGATGTTATGCTGTAAAATCTCCAGAAACAAAAAAAAGGGGATAAAAACAACAAAACAACAGTAAACCTTTCCCCATACACTTTCTTCCACATCATTGTAGAACATGTTACATTTTTCTTCAATTTACATTTGATCTCATTATCTAAAATTACAAAAAGAAAACATGTTACATTTTTCTTCAATTTACATTTGATCTCATTATCTAAAATTACAACAACAACAAAAACAAAGAAAAAAAATGAAAAGGAAACACAGGCACACTGTCCACTACTAGACTTAAAATCATATACCAGAATTTTTTTGGGTCATATGTTGGTGTAAAATCTGCCATCAATCTTCCAGCACAAGATCAATACACAGATCTGCCACCAACATCAATGAAAAATATCTTTCGGATTATCAATGCTAATCATATAATGAGGTTTTTTTCACATTTCAGGTGATTTTACGAAGAAAAACATTTAAAAACAAAAATAAAACAAAATATACATATGTATGTAGTTGGCTTTAAAAGAAAAGGCCCCTTCTCCCCACACACTTTCCACATAATTATGTAAACTCTTGCATTTTTCTCATCAATTTACAGAATAGCATTCCTTGCATTTAATCTCATGAAAAATCATTTGTCAGAATCATTGCAGTATACTGCTGCCTGCTGAAGAAACTTAGAAAGTCTGGCCATTCTTGTGATTACCACAGGACCGCATCATTTTTAGTAGGCATGTCATCAGCATCAAAATAAAGAAGCTTTTGGGCAAAAAACCCCGCAAAATGAGACCAGTTGCCAATAAAAACCCCACCTCATGTGAATACATGTAAACTTGAAATTCACACACACAAAGTTTGCAACTGTTGTGCTGGTTTCACAACAGCATACACTGGTGATGAAATACCAGTGATATACCATTCCATTGATTTGCCTGCAGTATAAATTATTTTCTCACACACACACTCCTTTCCTATACTGTGCACTAACTCCATCCCTCCCTCCATCCCCCTCTCTCTCTTCTACACCCCCCCACACACACACCATCATTTACACACACATCCCCCCCATCATTCTCTCTCTCTCTCACACACACACCATCATACAAACCCCACACACCACCATCATTCACCCCCCCCCCCCATCATTCACACACACCATCATTCTCTCACACACACAAAATCATTCTCTCACACACACACACACACAAAATCATTCTGTCTCACACAGACACACATCATTCCTCACACACTGTCATTCTCAAACACACACAGTTCTTCCTCAAGTGCCTTCCCCCTTAATTTAAAAAAAACAAACCCAAAACGAACCCCCCATAACTAGCCCTGTCCACTCACACACATTCAATCATACTTCTTCCCCAACTCCCAACCATCCTACCCCTCCCCCTTCCTAGCACCTCTTTCCCTAAAATTCTACCACCACCCCCAACCCCTCTAAGAAAAGAATTTGCCATCGTGTCAGCATGCACCAAACTATCTACCTGCCTTTTGTGTCCACATGACGGGCCAGAATTAGTGTAACATTGCAAGGATTAGTATGAACAGTTAGCAAAAAAGGAAAGGGTCGGTTGTCTGGTCTGTCTGTTGGAAAGCATGTGGACACAGCAACAGATAGAATGGATGGTACGTAGCTGTAGACACAGTTACCAGTTAATAGGACTTTCCTGTTTGCCTTTTAAATTTGGATTTCTTTTATCACAAATTTCTAGCTCTGCTATCAGCAAAGCAACTTCAGATTCAAAGACTTTTGAAAACTTTGTGTCCATTAAAAAACACCCCAAAATAAACCATCTGAGGTCTTTTGAATTAAGGTCAAAATCAACCATGTAAATTCTTTTTGAAAAATCAAGGCCAAAACACAATGTGTGATTTTCTTTTTTGAAAGTTAGGGCCAAAAACAACCAGGTGAGAAAAATCTATCACTATTGGCGGCCCTCTTCTCCCTATCCCCACTTATCCAACGCGATTCCTGCCCCCTCTCTCTCACTCACTGCCACCACACACACACACACACACACACACACACACACACACACACACAGAGTGGTCTTTTCCTTTCATCTGTTATTTTACGTGTAAGACGTAAAATTTTAGACGACCTTACCCTACTACTACTACAACACACAGAACATTTTGTGCGTTTCAGTACTACTACTACTGCTACTATACACACACCTCACACACACAAACATCCTCACACACCCACACCATCATTCACACACACACACACAAACACACCTCACACCCACCCACACATGCACACACACCCACCACTACACCACACACAAACTACACACACTCGCACACACCCTTTCACACACCCTAACACTACAACACACAGACACCTTCCTCACACATTACTTCTACACACACATACACTACTACTGCTACTACAAGCCACACACATACACACACACACACACGCACACACACACACACACACAAACACACCCTACTCTTGCTAAAATCTATAAAACTTTACACTGCAGTAAAATCATGGAAAGATAACCAGAGGTAGATCATCACATAGACTGGTTCACAATACTGTTAAAGTATCACCAATCTTGCTAACATTCAACACACATAATCATAGTAATTCCTGCCCTGTGTGTTTGCCTCTTTTTTTTCTCTTCTTTTTTTCTTCTCTTTTTCTCTTTTTTTTTTCTCTTTTTTTCTTCTCTTTTCTTCTTCTTTTTTCTTCACATGCACCATCTTTTTTGTTTCATTTTTTGGTCTTTTTTTGTTTTCATTTTTTGGGTCTTTTTGGGGTTTGTATTTTTTCCCCTGTTTCTCTTTTTTTTTTACCATGGGTTTTTAAAAAAAACCAACCATGGCAGGGTTTTGACTTTTTTTAAAAAATGGGTGCTACTTTTCAGTAATATATCCATACTTTTACATCAAGTCACCACTGACAGTAGGATGTACATTGCAGTGTTGTTGCAAATTCTGTTGACATTTTTTGTGTCACAGTTTTTCCCCCTAGCTGCTGCACACAATGTTGGAAGTCCTGCACTAGAACGTGATGGGGATGTTTTCCATGACGGCGGTGTCCTGCTCTCTTCTGCAACATCACCGTCATCTGATGTCCTTGGCAACGGCAGCATGTCCTCGGCAATGGCAGCGATGTCCTCGGTGATGGCAGCGATGTCCTCGGTGATGTGACTGCAGCGATGTCCTTGGCGATGGCAGCGATGTCCTTGGCGATGGCAGCGATGTCCTCGGTGATGGCAGCGATGTCCTCGGTGATGCGACTGCAGTGATGTCCTCAGTGATGTGACTGCAGCGATGTCCTTGGCGATGGCAGCAATGTCCTTGGCGACGGCGGCGATGTCCTCGGTGAGGGCAGCGATGTCCTCGGCGATGTCCTCAGCGATGGCGATGTCTTCGGTGATGGCAGTGATGTCCTCGGTGACCGCGGCGATGTCCTCAGTGATGGCGGCGATGTCCTCGGTGATGGCGGCGATGTCCTCGGTGATGGCGGCGATGTCCTCGGCGATGGTGGCGATGTCCTCGGCAGTGATGTCCTTGGTGATGGAGGCGAAGTCCTCCTCCAGGTGGTTCCTGCCAAAATACACAAGTTACAACCATCAGTATAATCCTTTAGTATACCTATGCAACAGTAGTTTTTATACCTATTGACTTTTCTAATATTACACACATTATGAACATGTAACCATTATCCTTTTAAACGAGTCAAAATAAATAAGTAAACATTTTCGTTAATGTGCCCATTTCTTTTCCTGTGATTTTGTTTATATTTTTTTCCATTTTGTGTATGTGCAAGGAAAAAACCTGAAACAGAAAGGTCATGCTGACTATAAGAATCAAATTTGACAGGGCAGTGACAAATATAACAGTAAGTATCAGTTTTAGATGCACAGTGATATTTTCCTGCTTAATTTACACAAACCAGATGCAGATGGTCAAAATGACATACAAGTACAATTTTTTTGTAACATTACCACCCATGTCTTAAGTATAAAGCAATTGATGTTACTGAAACAACCACCACCACCTAGCAATATTTATGAAAAAATTCAAAAAATTCTTGTTTCGTGGCTTTATGGGGACTTGATAATGATTCTAAGAAAGAAGGTGGCAGGTTAAAAATCAAGCTGAATGTCAAAGTCCTGGGATGAGACTATAAACCAAATGTGACACTCCACCATGAAATGAGTCGCTTTGCACCTGATCCACTTTTCTGCTAGGAGCCATTTTAGGCAGGTGGGGGTCAGGTTGTTGATTTTGAGAGTTTGATCGATTATAAAACTTTAAAAAACTATAGTCTTTCTTCTACCATGTACTGAAGTATCAAGGCGTAATTTTGTTTCCTTTTGAATTAAAAATACGTTTAAAAATACCCAAGCCCTCATTCTGGCCTATTATTATTATGATGCTAAACTTGCCAATTTTTCATTTTGTCATTTCATGCAGTCTATTATTTTAATTTGTAATAACTTTGTAAAGAATTGTCTGATTTTGAAACTTTTTTTTATAGGATAGCCTTTTTATTGCAATTAATAACATGTCAATAACTGAAATTTGGCCTCTGGTGGAATGCGACTTATTATGTAGTGGAGCATCACAAATGTGAGAATGCAAGCAGAATATTTTATGCAAATGTTAAAAACCCATTCCACTTTTCAAAGACTAGGCCATTTCATGTCAGTAGGAAGGGTGATAAAATCATAAATGCAAGCACACAGGTGTCATGTTTAGACACCATCCCCTCAGTCAGAATGCAGCTACATACGGTCACACATATGCAAAAATATCGCCTTTATGATAAGCAAAACCAGTCCCATACACAACATCTCACCATTGAGCTCTAACCAAGAAACGGGAAATGGGGCAAACTGCTCAAAATTACTAAATTAAAGAAGGGGAAGGGTTGCTTAATTTTTTTCCTTTTCTTTTCTGCCTCATCTTCTGCAACATTCCTGTCCCTGCTGTTCCTATGCCGCTCATTTCAATCTTCCTGCCAGTCACACCCAGATTCGTTGTCTCATCCCCAGGGTCGTAAGTCGACAGGAACCCATCAATATCGGACCACCATAGGGCCACCAGCCAGAGGGGCCCTGCACTGCTGCTGGGTCACTTTGGTGGTGTTCAGAGGTGCCTGTTCTAACATACATAGGACACTACCTACTAAGCCCCTCTACTAACGACAGTATTAGCTCAGTCGTGGGTTGCTTAAAATTAGCAATATGACTGACCACTGGTAGTAGGTCAACAATATTCACTATCACATATCCCCAAGGCGACCAGTTGATGAGGTAGCCTGGTGGTTAGAGTGATGCACATTGTGCTCGTGATTTGCTGACCCAGGTTCCAATCTTGTTCAAGAGTATTTTTCCTCTGGAATTGACATCAGTACCGACTCCACTCCCCAAAAAGTCCTTCGGATGAAACTATAAACCGAGGTCCTGTGTGCGAATGCATGCAGAACTTCTTGTGCACATGTTTAAACCCATTCTGCTTTTCGGAAGAACAGGCCATTGTGTGGCGGTGGGAACAGATGACAAAATTTGCATACACAAAGGGACTGGATGTAAAAAAAAAAGCACGTGTTTATTCCATTATTCTCAAATAAAAGAAAAAAAATTGAATAAAAAATCCTGCAATGCAATGCAACAAGTCTTCAGGCAGTGAAGACAATGGATGCCATTTTGAATTTGGTTGCAAGAGATTTGGTTGACTTTTCTTTTTTTTGCACATTTTTTGGTGGGAACATTGGCACATGGTGAACTTATCACTTCTAGAACTCATTTTCAGACATAATATTTAAGTGTGTTTTCGAGATTTAAACTTGTGAAGAAATTTTACATGAGACAAGTCTGAAGTCAATTGTAACCTAGTTGTAAGCAATAACCAAGTTATGAACAATGATCCTCTGTTATATGAGCAAAAATGCGTCATGCTACCATTAAGCGCCCGACAGGTCAGGCCCAGAACATCCCACTTCAGCATAAGAGAGAATTGTTATCTTTTAAGTCTTTCTGGAAAAAAGGCAGAAGAATGGACCAAGAAGGCAGAAAATGGACAAGAAGGAAGTAACAGAAAGAAAACGAACAAGGCAGAAACAAAGAGAGCGATAGAAATGAGGACATTTCTAGCACTGAATTTCCAGAAGGTGGGGATGCTATTTATACCGACAGACCCCTGGCATCCCCACGGGGGATTTCTCCCATACCAGTTACTACAAATGGAAAATAAGTACTGTTTTGGGTACCACAGATACCACACAGATAGAAGTTTACCCTGCCACATAGATTTCAGAACTGATTACAGAGCTGAATGTTAAAAATAACTGCTGATATTAGAATGCTTTGAAATGAAAATTACAGTGACTTCGAGGTGAAAAACAGATTGTGCCTGAATCCTACAATGAAGCTTCCAAAGCGATGTGACTACCACGAGTCACAAACGATTTGGTTAACAATCTTTTGTTTACTGATTTTACAGATTATGTTTAATAAGCTAGGGAATGGTAGGGAGGGGGTATACTGGTAGATAAGAAAAACATTTTGGCTATATAATTTGAGAAGACTGCAATCATTATCTTCAGACTATAAGGACTCTATACAAAGAAATTTCATTCATATAAAGTTATTTTAAAATTTAAATTGGCCTGGAAAATCTTAGATTCAATTCCTGCAAGCTGATGCAATGTCAACATGCCATAATTTGTCAATGTGCTATAATTCCTTAACAACAAGCCTAACTTTTTTCCTGAGAAACTTCAATCCAATCCAATCCTGTTGTTTATAGCCCTGCCGACCACAGAGGCCATATCAGGGATGTCACCTTGTCAAATTTTGAATCTCAGATTAAAATTGTGCAACTATATACACATTAAAACAGGGTATAAATCTAACTCTACTATTGTTCCTTGTAGTTTATACTATGATGTAGCCATCTACCGCTGAAAGTAGCATCAACATGCAGCAAATCAGACATTGCAATGCTCCCAAATAAAAACAGTCAAGATTTTTAGGATTGTGTGGGTTTTTTTGTGTGTTGCAAAATGGCATAAATTATATAGCACTGTATTTTGTATCACTGGGACAGTTAGGTACACACTGGATAGGAAGTTTGCATGTATGATGCTTTTTGAGTACGCCTGAGCAACCTGACTCAACTTCAGAGGGTTTTTCTCCTTTAGTGGAGAGTGCAGGCTATGCTACAGTCTCCACATACCACTTTATAATAAATCTAACACTGCTTCAGTCTAGACCTCGGCACCTAGCTCACATCAACAGCTCACAAAGCTTTGGACTGGGCCGAAAAAGGAATGGATGAAATTTGATGTTACCTGGTCACGTCCTGGTAACTGATATGTGGTGCTGGATGGCGTGTCTGTTCTCCGACACTGGATTCCAGGCCTGTAGTTCCTGAAAGCAGTTAAGAAGTCATCAGTGACAGGGAATATGCTCACAGCTCTACTAGCTTAAATCTGATTTCAACTTATCACTGAAGCAATACGTTTATTGCCTCTTCTGCTTTATAGCTCAAATCTAAAATGAGTTTATCTCATCTGTTAGGAAAAGAATCACAAAAGATTTTTTAAAGATGTATTGTATTTCATATTTTTCTGTATTAGTTTCATTTTAAAATGATTTTAGAACACTTTGAAACAAAAATTTACATTAAAATTTTTAGAACACTTTGAAACCAACATTTACAATTAACTCATAAAAACCCACTGCTGTCTGGATTGATCATGACCGACTGATCCAACTTCAAATTAAAAAGATCAGATTGACCAAGAGATACCGCCAGTCTCAAACAATTTAATCTCATCAATGAGGAAAAAATTACAAGAATTTGTTAAAGAAGTATCACAGCTGGTATTTTTCTCTATTAGTTAAGATTTAAGATGATTTCATAACACTTTGGAACACAAATTTACATTTACTCCTTAAAGGCATAAAATATTCTGAAGATATCTTCCACCTTCATAGCTCAAATGCGACAAGGATTTCATACCTTTCTTCAAACTATGGCCATGCCACTCTTTTTGACTCCAGTTCATGATGGCTGCCACTGCACACATGGCACTTGTTCCAGTCCCACTGTCCCTGAAAGCAAGGGAGTCCCAATCAGTAACACTGAACATTCAGTTGGTTTTCTTGGACAAACATGACAGTCACCTGACCATGTTGCTTTAAAAGAGGTTGAATTAAGATTATTATTTACATAGAGTGTCATAATGCCCATTTACTTTATGAGCTCAAGTATCAATGATTCAGTACTTTCAAACATGAAATCTGGAACTAGTACATAACATTACAGTTTCTTTAAACAATTATTTGAATTAAGTTTTTGTTGTTGCTGTTGTTGAATAAATCTACAATTAATGTACTCAACAATGATGTAAAACATGCTAAAAAAAAAAGAAAAAGACAAGGGCCACAAGTCAATTAAAAAACAACAACCATTTAAATGGTTTAGTTACAAATGAGATCAGCAGTATTCTCACCTGGGTCTTGATCCCCTTCATGCAGGCAGGTTTATGGAATTAAGCGTGAGTTTCCCCCTCATCGTGACTGATGAGGGATGTGATGGAGCTTTCTGGTGTTTTTGACTTGGCCAGGCGATGCTTCCCCCCTCATTGGGTGCCTGATAAATGGTGTGGATGTGACTGGGCTTTTTGGTTGTTGACCTGGGTTCAGGCGGCTTCCCCCCATTCAGTTTTTGAGGCATGGATTTAACTGAAGCTTTTTGGTGTTTTGCTTGGCCAGGTGATGTTCCCCTTTTTCAGTGAGACGGCGGGGATGTGTGACTGGAGCGTTCTGGTGTTGACCTTGGCACAGGTGACCCTTCCCCCATCTTCATTTTTATGCCGGGTTTTGATTGGAACTTTTTCTTTTTTGGTTCCCTTTGGCACAGGTATGCCCCCATCATTCGTTTTTGATGGCACTGGTTTTGTTTGGGAACTGTTTGGGGTTATTGACTTTGGCATGGCGATGCTTCCCATCATTAGTTGATGATAAGATAGTGCTGGCCCACTAAAGGGGTTTCTGGTGATTGACCATGACAAGCAATACCCCCCTCTTCAGTGACTGATGGGCCTGGGTTTGACAGGGCTTTTCTATGTATGATTTGGCACGGGTGATATTCCCATCTTTTCGTTTTTCAAGTGGGGATTAACTGGAGATGTTCGGGTGTACCGACTTTGGCACAGGCAATGATTTCCCATCATTCATTTTTTTATGGTTTTGGGGACCTGATGGCTTGTTCTGGAGTACGATTTGGGGACAGGCGAGTTTCCCGTCATTAAATGAGGGTGACGCGCCGACGGGGCTGTTCGGTTACTGATTTTGGCTCAGGGACACTTCCCGTCATTCTTATTGATGGCACTGGATTTGACTGGGGCTTTTCTGGTGTATTGATTTTGACACGGCAATGTTTCCCCATCATTCATTGACGTTGGCGCTGGATTTGACTGAAGCTGGTTTTGCTGGAGTAAATGACCAGAATGCTTCCCAGCTTTTTTTTTTATTATTTGCGGATTTTTGGAGCGTTCGGTGTGATCCTTTTAGCAAAAGTGATGTTTCCCACTTTAATTTTAATGGACTGGGACCTGACTTGACTTTTCTGGAGTATGTTTTTGGGCACAAGGATTCCAGTTCAGTTTTTGATGGCGCGGACCAAAATGGGCGTTTGGTGTATCACTTTGGCACAGGCGATATTTCCATCATTCAGTTTTTATGGCGCAGATTTGACTGGACTGTTGGGTGTATGACTTTGGACAGGGATGTTTCCCTTTATTCAGTTTTTATCGCAGATTTGATGGTTGTTCGGTGTACTGACTTTGGCACGGGGGATGTTTCCTTCCAGTTTTTGATGGGCTAGATTTGACTGGGGTTTTCTGGGAGACTTGGACGGTGTGCTTTCCATCTTTCAGTGATGAGGGCCCCTGAACTTGTTTATTCGGGCTTTATTGTACCTGTTTAAACAAAAGTGATCCAAAACTTTAGAATAGAATAATAAGCACAGATATTAAAATAAGTTATAATTAAAAAGAAAAATATGAATCAATAAACCAGTTACCATAGCATAAAAGTGCACACGGATTTTTGGTTGTTAGGTTGTGGTCCAAATCCTTAAGTGGAAAAATTTGGGGTTTTTTTTTCCCCGAAACAAAATCTAGCCAGCCCTGACCCAGGCAAAACTTAGTGCCCAATGGGAGGGCGGGACCAAAACTGAGCGACTGGGACCCCAAAAGCTCCCTCAAACTTTTTAACAATCATCACTAAGGTTTGATAAATTCCCTGACCAAACTGCGGTCCCTTCACCCCCGGGGCCTGAACACCAGACCATATTTTATTTAAAAAAACCGCAGAGAAATCACTGCCAAGTAGTCTTTAATTTGGTTAATTTAATGTACTAACCAAAAAAAGTATTAAATTCGGGTTTTTGGGTTTAAAAAAAAAAATTAGTTGCCCCTTTTGATAGATATTTTTTTTCCACCCGGGGCAAAAAAAGAAAAGATAAAACAAAAAAATGCAAACACAGACTTACCAAAAGTACGGAGCATTTTCAAAATGATTAGGCCCCAAAGACAGAAAAGGCCCAAACAAAGAAAAACAAGCAAGGACACAGAACCCCGACAAAAAACTGGGAGGTACGTTGAAGACAACAGTAAACAAAAAACGTACAAGGCAGAAATTCTAGCTTGGGTATCAAAAAATGACAAAATGAATGGTACCTGATTTTCTTTTTTTTGGTGTATGCACAGCACCCAAAGGGGTGAATTTTAGTGGGACTTTCTGGTCTCGTACATCATCCTTGATGACGGATCTTGGTCGACAGTTTTCCCAGGGTTCTTTTGCTTTATCAAGCTTGATAAATTGACTCCAATTAACCTCTATTTTACACCCCCTTGATCCACACAATGACTAACCAGGTTAGGAACCCTATGAATAAAAAGGGTTTAAGGAAAAAACTAAAAGGAAAATTCGGAAAAATTTTAGGGCTGCAAAACACCCCCCCCTCCCCAAAAAATAACGTTTTCCCAATTGATGCCAGTAGGGTGACACAGTCACACTACCTCCTAAAATTTGTCCCAAAGATGCCAAAAGGGGACCAAGTCACACTACTCCTAAAAATGTCCAAAGATGCCCGAGAACGCCACTACCTCCAAAACGTCCCAAAAAATGCCAAGGGACACAGTCCAAAAACCCCTAACCATGTCCCAAAGATGCCAGAGGGACAATCCCAAACCCTCCAATGTCCCCAAAAATGCCAAGGTGAAAAAGTCCAACCCCTAACAATGTCCCCAAAAAGCCCCCTAGGTGCCCGTCACACACCTCCCAAAAAGTCCCAAAGATGCCAGTAGGTGACAAGTCACACTCCTCCAACTAATGTCCCAAAGATGCCAGAAGGGACACGTCACGCCCCCCCCCTTACCCCTGTCCCAAAGATAATCACACTCATTTTAAACAAATTTGAAAGAGAATGGCACCCCCAAACCCCTGCCTCAAAAATAAAATCCCCCGTCCCCTCCAACCACGTCCCCAAGCCTTTTTTAGGAACACGGGACCGAGACCCCCCTTACCTTTGATCTTTGCACAACTTGTTTTTCCTTTGTTTTTAAAATTATTTTTCCAATTTAAAAAACCTTTTTTTGGGTTTGTTGTTATATAAAGTTTTATTGCATCTCTTTTATGGGGCCCTTTCCTAACCTATTTTCCATTCTATCAATTTTTGCTGGTTTTTTATTTTCTATTGTCTAATTTATCTATTTTTAGCAAGGATCGTGATGCAATCAGGAATTTTTTGCCCAGTGTAAAAGGGAACTGACAGGAAGTCCAAAAAACAAGACCCCCCTCTTGAAATCCCTCTAATCACCATGCCTAGCTACTCCCCGGGCTAAACATGTCAACAAAAACGTCGGAACACCGAACTTTTGGGATAGCAAATACCCCCCTTCTGAAAAATAAGGTCAATGTACTGAG
Source organism: Rapana venosa (assembly GCA_028751875.1). Classification (NCBI taxonomy): domain Eukaryota; kingdom Metazoa; phylum Mollusca; class Gastropoda; order Neogastropoda; family Muricidae; genus Rapana; species Rapana venosa. The sequence continues at coordinate 37,183,492 of CM054142.1, read as the reverse complement.
AACTCTGGGATAGCAAATACCCCATTCTGAAAGCTAATGTCCCAATGATGAAATCTGGGGTACAAATTCCCCCTTCTGAAACTAGGTCGAATGTACTGAGAACTCTGGGGATGAAGAATATCCCCCTTCTGAAAACTAAAATCGTTAAAATGAGAACTCTGGGGATGCGAATATCCCCATTCGAATGCAAAGGGCAATATCCGAACTTTTCGGGGGTGCAGAAATCCCATTTTGAAACTAAGGCAAAACTGAGAACCTGGGATAGCAAATCCCATTCTGAAAACAAAGTCAAATGTACGAAACCTGGGGGATAGCAGAATATCCCCATTTTGAAAGCAAAAAGCGATTAGGATTTGGGGGTAGCAAAAATCCCCATCTGAAAACTAAGGTCAAAATGAGAACTTGGGAAACAAAAAATCCCCCTTTGAAAAAAGGAATACTGGAACTCTGGGGAAAACAGAAAATCCCATTCGAAACTAAGTCATTTTACTAAAACTCTGGGATAGCAGAAAACCCCTTTTTGAACTAATTTGATCTGGACTTTGGGGATTCAAAAAACCCCATTCTAAAACTAAGTCGTTAAACTGGAAAATGGGATAGCAGAATATCCCCATTCTGAAAACTAAGTCCAATTTTCTAAGAAAATCTGGGGATGCAAATATTCCCATTCTTGGTAATTTGATTTACTGACTTTGGGGATACAGAATATCCCCTTCTAAAACTAAGGGCAAAAGGACTTGGGGGTAGCAGAATATCCCCTTTAAAATAAGTCAAAAACTGAGAACTCTGGGGGAAACAGAATTCCCATCTAAACTAAGTCGATTTCTGACTTTGGGGATAGAGAAAACCCCTTCTGAAAACTAAGGTAAAAAATTTAAACTTGGAATGCAAATATCCCCCTTCTGAAAACTTTAAAATCCATAAAATAGAATCTGGGATAGCAAATATCCCCATTTTGAAATAAGTCGATTGTCTAAGAAAATCTGGGGAAAAGCAAATATCCCCCTCTGAATTAAGTCGATTGCGACTTTGGGGATAGCAAATATCCCCTTCTAAAACTAAATCGTTAAAATGAGAACTCTGGGGGTAGCAGAAATCCCCTTCTGAAAAACTAAGGTCGATGTATGAAACTCTGGATAAACAGAATATCCCCCCTTCTGAAAAAAAAGGCGAATGTATAAAAAACTTGGGGTAGCAGAAACCCCTTTTTAAGCTAAGCGAAATTCGAAATTTGGGGGTAGAGAAAAATCCCCCTTCGAAAAAAGGTCAAAATGAGAACCCTGGGGTACAGAATAAACCCCTTTTGAAAAATAAGCGAAAACGAGAAACCCGGGGAAGCAAAAAACCCCCTTTTTAAACTAAGTCAATTACTGAAACTCTGGGGTAGCAGAATACCCCATTCGAAAACTAAGGGCCGAAATTATTAAAATTGGGGAAAAGCAGTTCCCCATTCTGAAAATAAGGGCAAACTAAAACTCTGGGAAAAGCTTCCCATTCTGAAAATAATAAAAGACTAAAAAAACTCTGGGGTTAGAGAAAATCCCCATTTGAAAAATAAGGTCAAACTGAGAATTTGGATAGAAACCCCTTTTGAAAACTAAAATCACTAAAGAAACCCGGGGAAACGAAATATCCCCCTTTTGAAACTAAATCGAATGTACCCAGAACTCTGGGATACGAAACCCCTTCTGAAAACTAAGGGCGTTATGGAATTTGGGGGTAGAGAATACCCCATCTGAAAACAAAAGGGCCCAAAGGAAACCCGAGGGTACAAAATATCCCCATCTGAAAAAAAGGTCACTACGGAGAACTCTGGTAGAAATATCCCCTTTTTGAAAAAATAAATCAAAATTTTTAAAACTTGGGATAGCAGAATTCCCCATTCGAAGCTAATTTGATTGGCTCTGGGGATGCAAATACCCCCTCTGAAAATAAATCAAAACAAGAACCTGGGGAAGCAGAATATCCCCATTCTGAAAAATAAGGGCGATTTTAAAAAATCTGGGGAAAAAAATATCCCCATTCTGAAAACAAGGTCGAAGTACTAAGAAAATCGGGGCAAATATCCCATTCTAAAACCAAAGTCCTGGAACTCTGGGGATAGCAAAATCCCCCTTCTGAAAAAAAGGCAATTACGAAAACCCTGGGGTGAAAAATATCCCCCTTTTTAAAACTAAGGGTTGAATTACGAAACTTACAAATATCCCCATCTAAAACTAAATCAAAATTAAAACTTTTTGGATAGAAATTCCCCATTTTGAAAACTAAGGGCAAAAGTACAAAAACTTGGGGGATAGCGAATACCCCATTCTGAAAAAACTATTTTGGGCTTCAAAACAAATTCCCCATTCTGCTTCAAAACGGAAACCAAAAATTCCCCCTTTTGGGGTTTACTCTGGAGTTGGGAAGAAATTCCCCCCTTTGAAACTAAAAACAAAAAAAAAGGAATAAAAAAATCCCCAAATTTCTAAGGGTAAAAGGAATTTTGCTTGGGGTGCGAAATTTTCCCCTTCTGAAAAAAGGAATAAAAAGAATTGGGGGGGGCAGAAATAAATTTGAAAATAAAGGGCTAAGTTAAAACCTGAAAGGGGCAGAATAAAACCCTTCTGAAAACTATGTCCTGAGAACTCTGGGAATAGCAGAATATCCCCATTCTGAAAACTAAGGTCCAATATACAAAGAACTCTGGGGATGGCAGAATATCCCCATTCTAAAATCTAAGGTCGACTATACAGAGACTTTTGGGGATAGCAGAATATCCCCATTCTGAAAACTAAGGTCCAATGTACAAGAACTTTGGGGATAGCAGAATATCCCCATTCTGAAAACTACAGTCGGATATCTTCCTAATCCTAATTTCCTTCCTCCATTCCCTGTCTTCTAACACAGGACCCAACCCAATATCGCCATTGGTGTCTCACTTCACGGAGTTTGTGGCCAGGTCCAATGTTGATGGGAAGCTTCTGATAACAAAACAAAACAAAAAGGAATAAAATTAAAATGACCATAATTTACTCAAGATAGAATAAGAGAATGTGTGTGTGTGTGCTTGCGCGTGTGTGCTTGCGTGTGTGCGCACACGTGTGCAGGAGTAACAGAGAGAGTGTAGGGGGGGGGGGGTGAGTGAGTGAGTGGAGCGGGGCGGGGGGGGGGGGGGGAGGAGAGAGAGAGAGAGAGAGAGAGAGAGAGAGAGAGAGAGAGAGAGAGAGAGAGAGACACAGAGAGAGACAGAGAGCGTGCATGTGGGTGTGCAAGCGTGCATGCATGCTGCTAAGTCATTTACGGGACGGGATAGCCTAGTGGTCAGATTATTGCGCTCACAATCTGACGACCCCGGTTCGATTCCCGTTCAAGGGGATATTTTCCTCTGGGGTTAACATTAGTGCAGACTCCACTCTCCCCAAAATTCCTTCGGATGAGACTATAAACCGAGGTCCCGTGTGCCAACGCACACACAATATCTTGCGCACACGTTAAATCCTGTTCCGCTTTTCGTAAGAGTAGGCCATTGTGTGCCGGTGGGAACAGATGACAGAATTCACAAATCCGCATACACACGGGGACTGGATGGTGCTTTTTCCATTATCCTCGATATAAAATTTAAAATTGTGGGGGAAAATGACCCAATGATTGTTGGCTGCAGGCACTACAGTTTGGAGCAGCAGCACGTCACTGTCGGAAAAGCTCGTTCTGCTACGATGTTCATTAAGTCAAAAGAGATCAAAACTGCCCTCCTGCATACGACTTTGTGAATCCATTATCATCGTCCGCTAGAAAAGATTGGTTTTTATCGAAAAAGCAGATAGTCATCAAAACAGTTAAAGACTGTACCGCAAGGTTCCGTGTATGAACCCGAACTGAACATCTCATGCACACATCAAAACCGTTCCAACGGACGTTATAGCCCAGTGGTTGAGAATGTTCGACTTCAATCCCATGGGTCCATGAAGCCATGGGTTCGAATCCCAGCGGCATCTGGTGAATTAAGGGTGGGGATTTAAAAAAAAAATGATATCCCAGATCACTTCGTGCAGCAGACCTGCCAGTGCCTTAATTCCCTTCATGTGTGTTTATCTATCTATCTATCTATCTATCTATCTATCTATCTATCTATCTATCTATCTATCTATCTATCTACAGGAGATCATTATAGATGCATGTTGAAGATCCTGTAATTCATGTCAGCATTCGATGGGTTTCGGAAACAAACCCAGCACATACATCCCCGAAGTCGGAATGGGGCTACCTTAACGGTGGACAAAAACGCAAAATCTCACCAACCATTGCACCTAGGGGCTCTAGCCCATGAAGGGGAAAAAAAGTTCCACATTAGGAACAGTAGACCCTAGTGTACTGGTAGGAGTATTGGTGAACCTCATAGCTCTAGTCAAGGAATGTAAAAATTCAGCAAAAAGCGGCAAGTCATGAAAACTGTGTTGTGTATGAGTGCACTAGGTTAAGCTAGGGCCTAGGCCCTAGGCTAGCACAGGCCTAGGCTAGGCTAGTATGTTTGTGCAAGACAGTGGTGCGTCCCTGCCTATTGTGAGTGCCAGTGCCTGCCTGCCAGCATCCATGCCTACTCAACTGTACTCATCCAGACATATATTCAAATAACTATAGCCTACCAAATGCACAAGTGACTGCAAAAATGTGACCATACTCACAATGAGATTTTTACTGAAGTGCACGCTACTACTGCAGTGGCTGTACAGTAGGCCTAGCATCATCAGTTGCAAGAAGTTTTCTCTCATGAGGGGAAGTCTACTCTGGCCTCTGTTTGTGTGGTCTTCTGCTGACAAGTTAACCGCCAGTCAAAGGTCAAGGCCTAGGTGAGGTTATCAAGGTCGGTCCGTAGTTCACGAGGTGGCCGCATATCGTCTTTCTGATGCGTTCCTGTGAGCATGTTTTCGGTTAGCACTATGAATTCTACTGGGTTAAATTTTTTTTTTTTAAACCACATCTCGTTTTTACTCCCATTCAGTACGTAGGCTACATGTGTGTGCTCGTGCGCGAGCTTTATGTGCATGCTTGCGTGCGTACATGTCCGAGTACTTGTGGACAAGTGTGTCGGGTATGTGTGCATGTGAGCCTGTATGAAGTGTTTGCAATCATGCGCTTTTTTCACTCTAATTTCTGTATTCTTTATGCACACGTTTAAGATCCTGTAATTCATGTCAGCGTTCGGTGGGTTACGGAAACACCAACATAGGCCTACCCAGCATAGGCTATATCCCCGAAGTCGGAATGCAGTTACCTTGATGGTGGGCAAAAAGGGTCGCATGTATACGCAAAATCTCACCACTGTTGAACCTCCGAGCTCTGGCCGAGGAAAGGAACACACACACACCCCACTTTGATTATTGAAAATAAATATGCCCATGGGCGTGAAACCTACTCAGACGTTCTACCAAATGCATCGACAAAGTTACTGTTTATGCCCGTCAATTTAGCCTACAGATGTGACTATGAATTCGTAGTTGCACAATTGAAAAACTGAACATGTGATCTTAAAATAAAACATTTTAAAAAAGAGGGAAAAAAAGCTCGTCAGTTTCCGAAATGCACTGAACACCGACATGGAGTACACAGCATTTCACTTGCATCGTCATTTTCTGCAGCCATCATACATGTAGGCCTATGTTGGCAGGAGAGGGGAGGAGGGGGTATCACGCGAGATTGGTTTGTGTAATCTTAAATTCTACACCCCTTCGAGAGGATTTTTCATTCCAACTCCACTTCCCGGAAAGTCTTTCGGATGAGACTACGAACCGAGGCCCCGAGTATGAACGCACACAGAACATCTTACGCACACGTTAAAACCCGTTCCGCTTTTGGAAGAGTAGGCCGTTTTGTATTCGAGAGGATTTTCCCCCTGGAATTTTCAATACCAACTCCACTCCCCCGAAAGTCTTTCGGATGAGATTATATAAACCGAGGCCCCGAGTACGAACGCACACGGAACATCTTAAGCACACATTAAAATCCATTCCGCTTTTTGGAAGTGTAGGCCATTTCGTGCTTGTATGAGCGGATGACAATTTTTTTTTTAAATGCATGCACACTGATGTGTTTAGAGATCGGTATGGGGCAACTTGAATGGTGGGTAAACGGTTCTATAATTTACATAAAAATATCGGCATTGGTGAACTTCGAAGCATGAGCCGCAATGAGGAGCAAAAAACCGCGCGACTTTTTTTCTGATCTGTCCTGAAAAAACATATCCCTGTGTGATACAGACGCTATTAGCCAAGTGGTTAAGACTGTTCGACTTCAATCCCACGGATCCATGAAATTGTGGGTTCGAATTCCGGTTGCGTCAAGTGATGTGATTTAAGAGCGGGAATTTTTCCAATCTCCCATGTCAACTTCAAGTACAGACCAGCCATAATTCCCATTGTGTATACAGCCTATGCATGCAAAATATTTTGACATGCACGTTAAAGATCCCGTTATTTATGTCAACGTTTGGTGGGATAGGGAACACGAACATACCCAGAACGCATCCCCAACACCAGAATGCGGCTACTTTTAAGGTGGGCAAAAATGGTCTCCTGGGCGCCTTTGTATTTCTCAAAATTTGATAGGTTATTAAAATAATACGAAACAAAACCGAGCATTAAAATACTCAAAGAACGGATCATTTTATCGCTCTGGTTTTCGTATCGATGGATGACTGACACAGACTTGCAAGTAGAAGAACAAAAAGATCCCATTAACATGAGTAAGATAGTGGTTAGGGCGCTGACTTCCTAATCAGACGGCAACAGTGCCGGTTTGAATCTCCAACATGGCGTCGTTTTATGGTATCTTCCCGGTTCAAGTCGTATGTTGATGGATGCTATATAGCCAAGTGGTTAAGACCACTTCATTCCCATGGGCCAGGAAGTTGTGGGTTTGAATCTAGCGGCGTCTGGTGATTAAGGGTTGGGGATTTTTACGATCTCCTCTGTCAACTTCAAGTGAAGACCTGCTAGTGCCCTAATTCCCTTCCTGTATGTACTCATGCAGAAGATGAAGCATGCACGTTAAGAATCCTGTAATTCGTGTCGGCGTTCGATGGGTTTCGGAAACACGAACATACCCATCATACATTCCCCATGTCGGCATGCTGCAGCTCACCATTGGTGAACTTATGTATCCAGAAACGAAAAACAAAAATAAAGGGCTTGTCACAAATATACAGGGATAGGCAAGTCTGGGCTAAGGTACTGACACGTCCTAACCAGAGGCCTGAGTTTTGGAATTGATGCGTGGGAAAATCATGTAGGCACACACTGAATACTATTTACTAGGCCTAACCATCGTTTTGACTGAAGCACTCCGCATGCAGACGGTCACCTCTAGTTAATTCGAAACTTGTTGGAAAGACGGCAAGATGGAGAATAGAGAATTGCAGAATGGAGGCAACTCAAGCACACGTTAAACCTATCATTCTTCTTTTGTACAAATGTTCGCTAGGGCCTGAAAAAGTAAGGGGTCAGTGATTTTCAGCTTGCTCAAGACACTTCCTAAAAATTACAAATGCAGTGCCCAACTACAACTAAAAGAGTTTTAAAAGTAGAAATCTAGTCACAGCAAAACCAGGGCAGGAAATCTTGCCCCACCTTGATAATCTAGTCCAGTTCTTTTTGAAATCCATAATAAAACAAAAACAAAAAAATCGATTTATCTTCTTCCTTTTCGAAGTGTTTTTATCCTAGACATGTAAAACCAATACTGAATACTAAGCAAATCTGCACAAATAAACAATAGTAATAGTTACCTGTAGCCTCAGGTCAAAGTTGCCCAAGGGGTAGTTTCATTCAGCTTATTATTCACCTGGGCTTATGTCGGCCACCGTCAAGTGAAGGATGTCGTTATCGCTGCTGCTGTTGCTGCTGTTGTCCGGAAAATAGAGAAGAGTATCTGCCACCTACTGCAGTATTTGTACTTAACTACTGCAGTACTGGTACTTTGTGAGTGAACAGTCATCATGAACGGTGCATTATGGGACACCAGCGCTGATGGTGATAACTTGTCACAGGAGAGCTCACAACTCCCTGTATGTTACAGTAGGGTTGCACAGCATCATTATGCTTGAATAGCACTGTTGCTCAAAGAATTGTACTATTTTTAGTTGGCCCGCTGTGCCAAAGTGGGATGACATGCGACCACAGTCCCTAAATCGGATATCTTCCCTGGGACTATAATATAACCTTAACAACATCACAACTCTCTCTCTCTTTTGATACCTGACAACTCTCTCTCTCTCTCTCTCTCTCTCTCTCTCTCTCTGTAAATGGGAAGGGGGGGGGGGGGGGGGAATCCTGATCTCTGCCTCTGATTTATACTCGCACACACAGTTACAGACACACACACTCATTTGCATACATGCATGCACATAATCTATCACTATATGTATCTGTCTGTCTCTCTATTATGATTAAAGCCATTCTAGAAAGTAGCATGATCGATTTTCTCTAAATGTTGAAATAGATGAAGTTGATGAAGTTGATGGTAAAGTTGATAGAGTCAATGAAATTAACGTTGGCTACGATTCCATTCTCTTACAATTCCGGATGAGACTATAAGCTGAGGTCCTGTGTGCGAACACATGCAGAACATCTTGCACATATGCTAAAACCCCGACCTTTCGTTTTGCAGACTACCTGTACTAAATCAGTTAGAACCAGATTATTAAAACACATTTGCTGGACTGGTCTAAATGATAAGTAGCTGGGTTGTTGTGCCTCTTCAGGCATATCACTTTGTAAACCATGAAGCAACATACAAGCAGCATCCAACACAAATTCATCATATATAATTCTAAACATATTACAGTTTTTTTTTCTTGGGGTGCCTGTATATCCACCAGGCTTAATATTTAAATGTGAGCACTTACTCCTTTACAAAGGGCTTGTTTGTGGGATGGGTCTAGGCAGTTAGATAAAATATTCCAGGTGGTAGAAGTCTTTGTTGGCTTTGTTGTAAAATTCAAGTCTGCTTGTTGTAGTTTCCCCCCTCAGAACTTTAGGTATTAAATATGTAATCAGAACATTTTTTTTCTAATTGGTGCAAAGCAAATATAAGCCTGCATTTGCTAAATGTTGACTGATTGTTCCAAGAGTGTCCTAGCTATATGTTATGAAGAAGATTTTTAAGAAATGATATTGAAGGAGCTTGAACTATATCCTTTTGGTTTAGCGTAACATTGTACAATCTTTGTATGTAAGTACTATGATATGCATCTAAGAAATGTAGGCATACCTTCAGTCTTGGAAGACTACGGATTTGCGCTCTAAATGTTTATTCTGGTAGGCTACAGCGTTCGTATGGCTGGCCAGCCCAACGCAGGAATGACAGAGGACATAGATGAAGTCTGACGCTGGTCTGTCTGCCTGGGCCGCAGCCTTTCTTCTCATTCTCTTTGCCTCATGCTGCTGAGCAAGAGTCTCTTTGAACTTGAAGAGACCTTTCTGCACAGTCTGTCTGCAGCTGACCGTTCGAGGGCTGTTGCTTCTGAATTGTTCTTCCCAAAGGCGGCAGGGTTCTAACATGTGCTCAAAATGTTCTGCGTGCAGTCGCACATGGGACCTCGGTTTATAGTCTCATTTGAAAGACTTTGACATTCTTCGTTTGTTTTACATTTTATGATCCCCCTTTTTTTAAACAATAAAAAAAAAATCAGCCAATAATTGTTCCAATGACATATTTGAAATCTGATCTACAACTGTACCAGAAAAATATGGTCGAAGTAGTTCACAATGAAGAATGACATGCTTAGGTGATAAGTCAGAACCACATAGACAAGTTATCTGTTTACAAAATTTAGTCCTAAATGCATCCAATCTGAACCTGTAGATCATACTTCCCATCAGTCTGTTATGAAAATGACACACTCTGACACTTAATGAATGTTCACGTAAAGAATACTTTCGTTGGCTGTTGACTCGGTTCCAAGAAGCTTTTTTCAGCAGAAGTATGCCCTCCTGAAGACTGAATGGAAGGTTCAGAGGTGCTGTAACTTCAGAGTCCGTGTCCATGGCAGCAGCTTTGGCTAACTGGTCAGCTTTCTCGTTGCCGTAGATTCCACAATGTGACGGAATCCAGCAAAAGGCAAAGTTAGTACCTCGTAAGGAAAGAAAGTGGTGTGTGTGTGTTGTGTGTGTGTGTGTGTGTTTACTAGTCAATAGTCTTTATAAAATTGTGTTCATATATTGGTGTGTGGTGTGTATGGGTGTGTGCACGTGTGCATGCGTGTGTGAGTGCTCGTGTGCGTGCACGCGTAAATAATAAGTTTATATGTCTTTTCCAACCAATGGATTTTACAACATTGTATTCCTACATTGGTGTGTGTGTGTGTGTGTGTGTACGCCGTGCGTGTGTGTACGCGCGCGCGTGGGTTTGTGTGTGAATTAAATTTTTTTTTTAAAGCTGTCTTGGAATGTTCATACCAATTTGAAATGTATTTTTCTTGTGTCTTTTGAGATAATTATACGTATCATTGTGCCTGTCAGTATTGTAATTGCCCTACATGAGATGATTAAAGTGTTTTTGACTTGGCTTGACTTGACTGAGCAGACACCAAGGCTACACACCGGTATTAATTTGGGGGAATATTCGTTGTAACTCGCGAGTTCCGGAATAAAAGTGGTGATTTTACTGTTTATTCATGTTGCGAAATAAGTCGTGACTTGTTTGCTAAATAATTAGGTATTCGATCAATCCAGGTTGTCCAAGTGGAAATACCTAATGAGGTGCTTATTAAAGATGAACCCGCGCATCATAATGCGGTGAAGCGAGACTTGTGGCAAAGGTGATCGATGGAAATATTTGAAAATAAAAATTTTTCAAGACTCTGACCAAATGGTTTTCAAATTGAGTTTGAGTGATCCTGTTTTTTGAAAATGTGTATTTTAATCTGTGGACACGTGCAGGCGTCACGATTAAGAGTTAATGTGTACGAAGGAAGAGTGTTTTTTAATCCGGTGTGTTAGCCCAATTTCGTACAGGAACTACAGTGAATTATCTACCGTTACTCGCGCAACCCTTCCGGTTTTAGACGTGCACAGTGGTACTTCGTTAGTCTGTTTTGCGAGCATCAAGGTCTGAGTTTTTGATCGCTAAATAATTTGTTATTTTCATTCTAATCATGCCGTTGCCTCCTGCTCTTGCTGCTAGACTCGCCAAGCGAGGGATTATTAAAGAAGAACCGGTGCAACCAAGTAAACAGGTGAGCGTGACTTGTGGCAAGGTCCAGATCGATGAAATAAATTTGAAAATACTCGTGTATAATTTTTGTGCAAGCTTCTATTGATCAGATGGTTTACTTGTGATTTGCAATAGTCGCTATGATTCCTTGTTTTTGTTTTGAATAGTTAGTAGGTTAATCTTTGGTAACACTAACAGGCTCCCGTGTGTGTGTGTGTGTGTGTGTGTGTGTGTGTGTGTTTGAGACTGTGTGTGTGTGTTCTTTCTTTAAGTTTAATTTAACGTCTTTACACATGAACTGATGAAGTGATATAAGATGAAACAAGTGTGTGTGTGTGTGTGAGGCTTACTTTACTTTATTCTTTTATTTCGAGGATAAGGGAATAAGCACTCATGTGCTTTTTTACATCTAGTCCTGGTGTGTGTGCATTTTGTAAATTTTGTCATCCATTCCTACGGCACACAATGCTAATGGCCTTCTCTTTAAAAAAAAAAGCGGAACAGGTTTTAACATGTGCGCAAGATGTTCTGCATACATTCAGTTACATGCGTGTGTGTGTGTGTGTGTGTGTGTGTGTGTGTGTGTCACTGTGTGTGTGTGTGTGTTTTCATAAGTTGGTTATACTTGGTTATACTTATAGTCTCATGTGAAGGACTTTAATGGGGAGTGGAGTTGGCATTGATGTTAACTCCAGAAGAAAATTCCTCTTGAACAAGATTCAGATCACAAGAGCAATGCACATCACTCTAAGTCTAACCACCAGGCTATCCCGTCCCTCTGTGTATATATGTGTGTGTATGAATGTGTGTGTGTATGATGTGTGTATGAATGTGTGAGCGATTGAATGTGTGTGAGAGTGTGTGTGTACGTACATGTGTGTGTGTTTTCATAAGTATAGTGTACATGTATTACAACTAGGAATCTGTACATAGTTATGATGTTATTGGTAACAATGTTCTTCTAGATAACATTTGAAATTTTTCAAACAAAATGCAATATAGCTTTAATAGGATCATTTAAAAAAAAAGATTTACAGAAAAGAACCAACTGGGCTCCTAATCAAGCCTTTTACTAGTTTTAGTTTTACTATTTCTAACATTTTAAGATAATCATAAATCAAACAAAATGTCTGTCAGGGATAAACCAGCAATATCAATATTGCATAACCAAGCCAGCAAATATGACTTCAACTGATCTCTGTAATTGTAAAAAAAACGAAAATGTAATGGGATAATCTGATCACCACAATTTATGCATGACACATTTTGATTGATTTCAATTTTGAGGGCATTGAGTTGTAATCTAAATTATATATATATATATATATATATATATATATATATATATATATATATATATATATATATATCGACTTGTCAACAACCTATATCTCAAAATCAAATTGTTCTCTGTGTGTGTGTGTGATGTGTGTGTGTGTGTGACTGTGTGTGTGTAGTGTGTGTGTGTGTTGTGGTGCGTGTGTGTGTGTGTGTGTGTTTGACTCTCTGTGTTTGTATCACTATCACTAGTAATAGTAGTATCATTGTATGAGACTGCATGTGTGAATATGTGTGTGTGAGAGAGAGAGCTCTGAGAAGTTGGTAACTTTTTTTGCATTCATTTCATTAGAGTTTTATGAGAACAGAAAGGGACAAATATTATGATCTATGAATAGTCTAGATAGACAGGAAGATCTGAACAGGAAAAACTCTTCACTACTTCAGAGAAGCCCTCTTCAACAGTTCAAGCATAAATTTTGGGGGCTTAATTTCTTGAACTTTGAGATGTGATACTGTCTTTTATTGTGTCTTTCAGCTTATGACAGAGTAAGGAAATATCACAACTCTGTTATTCATATATTATTAATATTAGCATGATGCCAAATAAGACCCAAATTCAAATATAATTATTTTATGCTCTGAAAACAGAAAATTCACATAGGATATGATTGTGAGTAAAGGATTAACCATTATGATTAAAAAAAAAAGAAAAGCAAACATGTCATCACAGACATTACAGCACCATACAAAATGATGAAATTAACACGTTTTACATTCTTGTGCATGCATTCATAATCATACCTATTATTTATGATCTTTCTATGTGACATTTATTTTCAGCGGAAGAAGTTGAGGAGGTTTTCGCAGAAGACTACGATGATCCCACCAGGATGGAAGTCCCCGAGTCAGAGACCAAAATGGAAGAGGATGAAGAGGAAGCATCAGAAAAGGAGGAGGAGGAGGAGGACACAGACTACGTCCATGAGGTCATCAACTGCCCCAACAAGTCCAACCCATTCCACACCTGCGTCAAGTACTGTAGAAACCGCTGGGGCATGAAGACCTTCACCCCTGACCCCGGCATGCTCAAAAGAAGGGACAGAATGCTGAGAAAATACCCCCTGCCTGATGGCTGGAAGGAAGTTTCTGATCCTGAAACGTAAGGCTTTAGTCTTGGTGATGTTGCATTATTTTTCATGTTGGCTCGATTTTTAGACATTTTATTTTTTTAAACACCATGTTTTAGTTAATTGGAAAAAAACCAACAACTTTCCTACATAACATTTTCAAAATGTAACTTCTAGATAAAAATGTAAGAAGATGAGTTCTTGACTTTGCCAGTTTACATCAGCATCTTTGGCAAACCATGATTTACAGGTTTGGACTTTGGTAATGGTATACTCTTCTTTAATGAATTTTTAAATGTTGGATTGTGTCAGTAACTTCCAAACATATGATTTGTATCATTCTTCTGCAATTTTGGTGCTTAAGACTGTGAGTAAGACTGTACTAGCAAAGGTTTTGTAAAACTGATAAGGCTAAGTTCCAGTAAAGTGTGTGTGTGTGTTTGTGTATGTGTGTGTGTGCATGCATGCATGTATGTATTTGTGTATGTGCATTCAGTGTGAGTTAAATACATGTATGAGTATTATGAGCCAATGTGTATACATGTGTGAACTGTGATGTTGTGTGCAGGGGTCGATATTATTACTGGAGCTTGCAGACAGAGCAGGTCAGTTGGCTGTCCCCTGCCCATCCTCGTGCTGTTATTTCCATGCCTGCTGATAAACTGAGAGGTCAGTGTCTGTCTGTCTCTGACTGTCTGTCTAGTGTCTTTTGTCTTCCTTTTGTTTATCTTTCACTCTTTGTCTGTCCTGGTGGGGTCATATCTTCTCCTTATGACAGATTTCCATGTGTTTAGAATTGTCTGATTTGTCATTATCATCATCGTCATTGTTCTTGTCATTGTCATCGTCATTGTCGTTATCATCTTAGTCTGAATATTTTATAAATTGTCATTTTTTTCTGGTACTGCTGTCGTGGTAAGCATTTTAGTTTGTTATATATATGTATGCTGCAGACAAGTTGCTTCAAAAGATTGGTTTTGGTAATACCATTAGAATTTTGGTGATGATGGTAATGATTTACAATGGTGATGATGATAACATCAAATAATAATGAGAAAGTGATTTATCAAAAGCAATAATAGTACAACAACAGTGATGATGATAATGATAATACTAACAATATTGTTAACAACAGCAATAGCAACAACAATGAAAATAATGTTAACATTAATGATGATGATGATGTTAAAAACCACTACCACCATCACCACCAACAACAGTGATGACAACATTAACAACAATAACAATGATACTACTCTTCTTTTCCTCTCCATCCTTTAATTTGTTCTGATTTAAATTTTTATTTTTATTTTCTATAAAACTGTCATGTTAAGATGTGACCTCAGATTTATCAATATTGAAAGGAAGCATTCACATTCATATTGGATCTATCTATCTATCTATCTATCTATCTATCTATCTATCTATCTATCTATCTATCTATCTATCTATCTATCTATCTATCTATAAATAATCAACAATGATAATGATGATGATGAAGAATTTGAAGATGACGGTGATGATGATGACAATAAACTCTGGGCTGACAGAGAAAGCCTGACATGAGCGTTGGAAAATGGCTTGGATGAAGAATAATAATAATGACTGTAGATGACTAGGTTCTGTGTTGTGGACAGAAACCTTAGCGTCTGCTCTGGATAACGACCTGGACGATCAGGAGGAAGAGATGGAGACCATGGAGGATGAACCTGTCGATGCTGAGAGTGATATGGTCCGAGTCCTTTTTTTGTTATGTGTGTGTGTGTGTGTGTGTGTGTGTGTGTTTGTGTGGGTGGGTGGGTGGGTGAGAGTGTGAGTGTGTGTGTGTGTGTATTTTATTATTTTATTTTATTTATTCTTTTATATCGAGGATAATGGAATAAGCACTCATGTGCTTTTTTACATCCAGTCCCCGTGTGTATGCGGTTTTGTAAATTTTGTCATCTGTTTCCACCGGCACACAATGGCCTACTCTTCCGAAAAGCAGAATAGGATTTAACGTGTGTGCAAGATGTTCTGCATGCGTTCGAACACGGGGCCTCGGTTTATAGTCTCATCCGAAGGTCGATGTGTATGTGTGTGTGTGCATAAGTGTGTGTGCATGTGTATGTATGTGTTGGGGGAGGAGTGGGGAGGAGGGTGTGTGTGTGTGTTGTATTGATTAGCATTTCTTTTTGATGTGTGTTGAACGTAAGATTTTATTTTACTTTTAAATCATTTTTTTATTTTGAGGATAATGGAATAAGCACTTGTATGTTGGTTTTTGTGTGTGTTTTTTTTTAAACATATAGCCCCTGTGTGCATGCGTTTATAAACAAAATTGTCATCTGTTCCCACCGGCACAAATGGCCTCTTCTTCTGAAAGGTGGAACAGGTTTTAACATGTACGCAAGATGTTCTGCATGTGTTCACAACCTGGGACCTTGGTTTACAGTCATAACCAAAGGATGAAGAGAGAGAGAGAGAGAGAGAGAGAGAGAGAGAGAGAGAGAGAGAGAAGAGAGAGAGAGAGAGAGAACATGTTATTCTAATATGGAGAGTGCATATAATATTGTTCTTAAAATTTGTGTTCTTCATGTGTATTCAACTATCAATATTTAGATGTTTAAAAGGAATGCTTATTATTTTCTGTTTCTCTTTTTTAAAAATTCATTTTTGTAAAGTGTGTGTGTATGTGTGTGTGCGCATGCGTGTGTGCATGTTTAGGAATTTGTATTATATATGTATCCATATAATATAAAAGAAACACCAACCCCAAACTTCACCTTTCTTGACCTGAAATGCCTTTTTGTCTGTAAAACAGAGTGACAGTGTAAGCGATTCTGATTCTGACGAAGAAGAAAGACGTCGCGTCCGACGAGAAGTGGAGAAGAAAAGACGAGACATTCCTGAAGGTCGTAGCCGGGGCTTCCGGGAAGAAAGGGACAAGCGCAGAGGTTTGTTTCCTGACCTGTGGGCAGTGGTCACTGTCATTGACTGGACAGTAGCTTTTTTGTTTCTTGTTTTTTTTCAAGTTGTTAAAAATTAGGGATTTTAGTTCAGCAGTGAACTTATCTCCCTAAAATGCCAGTTGTAAACTAGGAAAAAGTTTAACAGTGGAAACAAAAATGAACAAGGAGCTAATATTTTTTTGGGGGCAATGAACATAGACTCACTGCACATGAATAATAATGTACATGGAAAGTCTGGCTTGACCCCTGAGAAAGTAAAGGAAAGGCATTGTCACATAGATTAGATGACTTTTGTATTTGCTTTGCTTCCTTAATATTCTTTGGCGTTTTAGAGTATTACTGCTACATGACGCAGTGCAATGCAGTGCAATGTAGTGCCCCAACGACTCCTCAAGGAGTTAAGGGAGAAGTCAGGTCATGTTTGAGGTTGTGAAATGGTGTTGACTGATTTGTTGCGTCGTGTGTGCAGGTCATGCCAGACGGGAAGACATTGACCCCATGGACCCGGCTGCTTATTCTGATGTCCCAAGGTCAGTATAAAAAAAAAGCCCCAGCCTTACAGAATGTTTGTATAGCTACACTGATTTGGGGCTATATTTGTAGCTGCAGGAACAAAAATTCTTGATAATATAAGGTTGTTTTGTTTTGTACCCCAACCCCCCCCTAAAATGATGCATGCTATAGCCGAATGGTAAGGCCTTTCAGTTCCATGGGTCCTTGGAGTCATGGGTTCAAATCTTGGCGGCGTCTGATGAATTAAATGTGGGGATGTTAACCATCTCCCAGGTCAACTTACAGTGCAGACCTGCTAGTGCCTTAATTCCCTTTGTGCATATACACATGCAGAAGGTCAAATATGCACGTTAAAGATCTTATAATTCATGTCAACATTCGATGGTTTATGAAAACACAAACATACCCAGCATACATCCCTGAAGTGGGAATGTGGCTACCTTCATGATGGGCAAAAACGGTCACCTACGCAACATCTCTTCATTGGTGAACGAACATTGGAGCTCTAGCTGAGGAACAAAAAGACCCCAAAAAGCAAAAATCCCCCTAAAAAGTAAAGAAGGAAGGTGGCAAAATGGTTTAGACAATCACCAGCCTAACAGATAAACCATGAGGTTCTGAGTTTGATTCCCAGCCTTGCCCCTTTTCCCAGTTTGGCGGGAAAATTCAAGTGAATGTCATGTCTTTTGGAGGAGACTCTAAACCGGTCTGACCAGTGCGCTTTCGTACTTGTGCGCGTGAAAATAACCCACGACAGTTGAAAATCGGGAAGAGCAGGGGGGTACCTCCCAGCTGTCCAGGCAAAATTGGTAGATTCAATTCTCAACTGTATCCCCGAAGTTGGAATGTGGCTACCTTAATTGTGGAAAAAAAAAATGGTCACATACACAAAAATTTCACCGTTGGTGAACCTTGGAGCTCTTGACAAGGAATGAAAAAAATCAGAAAGGAAATATAACACAAGTGGAATATTGACAATTCAAAGGCAAAAATGGACTCTGGAATGGTACATTTTGCTATGGTGTGTGGTGCTGTCCGTGGCGTCTATCATGTGCTGTGGTGTGTTTGTTATGATATGTTTTGTAGTGATGTGGTGGTGTCTATGATGTGGCACATAGTTTTGTCTATGGTGTGTTACGGTGTCTGATACATCTTTGGTATGATGTATGGTATAGTGTCTGTACATCTGTGTTGATTTCTGTTTTGCGATATCATACCTGTGCACTCATGAGATGTTATTTTATCGTTCACAGAGGAGGGTGGGCGGAAGGCCTTGACACAAGGGGTTCGGCAAAAACAGGGGTGGATGTGACGGCTTCCGGTCCTCTCTTCCAGCAGCGACCTTACCCCAGCCCCGGAGACATCTTGCGAGCCAATCAACAGCTGAAGAAAAAATCCTGATCCTGTGGGTTTTTTCCCCATCAACTTTTGTAATGCTTGTGTTGATTCTTGGCAGCAGATTTTTGTAAATTCTGTATATTTCATCATTTGGCTGTGTGAAATTATAAAGAATAAAAAGAATCAGCCTTTCACCCACGAAAATAGGATAGGTTACAGCATTAAAGAATGGCTGAAGCTTCGCAACTGCTGTGCATATAATGAGTGGTGAGCCAAAAGCTGTTTTGTGTCATTGGTTCAGATTGGCTGAGAGCCTCAAGTCTTTGACCAAGGAGTGTTTTTGTTTTAATCTCTCCACCTTATAAACCAGTTGGCTAGGCAGTATAAAGTGGTGCAGTCCCTAAGTCAGAAATCTCTGCTGGGGTGTAACTATAATCACAACAAGATAAAGTGGAAGTCTTAGTTTGTGACTGGCATTTGAGTGAGCTAGAAAGTTTTCTTCTGTTTGAATTATAGGTCCTGAATCATTAATTTCCACTGGGACATTGGTATAACCTCCAAAACCTCTGAGAAAATGGACCATTGTTTAGAAAAGTGGTTTGGAAGGCAATGAGCTAAAGGGGAAGACGGTGAGAAAACTTGTAGTTGGAGTTTGAAACCTGGCTACCATATTCATTTTTGTAATTTAAAAAAAAAAGAAAAAAAAAGGAGAGGCTTTGATTTATTGGTACAGCAGAATTGGCAGCTCTAGAAATCTGAAGATGGAGGGTTATGATACATCATCACATCCTAAAAGAAAAAAAAAAAGAAACACCCAAACCACCAATTCTGGTTGCCTTCCCCCCCCAAAGAAAAAAAAGGAAATTAATGAGATTGAAACTAGGGACACATTTTCTAGATGTGTGTGTGTGTGCGCATACGTGTGTGCGTGCATGCGTGTGTGGTGTGTGTGTGTGTAAGAGAGAAGGAAGGAGAGAGAGAGAGAGAGGAGAGAGAGAGAGAGAGAGAGAGAGAGAGAGAGAGAGATGGTATGGTGTTTTCAACACTGATGGCTATTGTTGTTTATGGTTTGGTACTATTTTTGAAACAAATTACATCAGTGTTTAGGCAATCATTGCTGTTCTGTTCTGTTCTGTTGTAAATAAAAATGTGAAATTCCTCAGGTATGTGTGTGTGTGTCTCTTTTTGGGCTTGTTTTACCTGCATTGTGTATATCTATTTTAACACCCCCAAAAAACAATAACAACAAAAACCCCCCCAAAGCCCACCACAAAACACACCAGACAACCACTCAACAAAAACTCCCACAAAAAACACACAAACCAAAAAAACCAAAAACAACCCACCACGCTGAAAAAAAAAGAAAGCAGAAAACTAAAAACAAACACAACCAAACTATACAGAAATTAACCCCAAGCTTAAAACCCCCAACCAACCAACCAACCAACCAATGAAGAAAAACAAACAAAAAAATACCCTTACTTTAACTGATACATGTTCTGAAAATATGGGAGACTGTGCTGTATTGTATACTGCTTTCAGTCATGGCAGATTTCTCATCATGAAATTCAGGGTGCTCTTCTGGGAGAGTGTCGCCACAAGAGCAGTGCCACTTTTTTTCCCCCTGTCTGCATGTGCTTTGGTTTCCTCAGAACATGTCTTTTTTTCTTCTTCTACAGAATGTTGTCAGGGACAGCTCTCTAGCTGTCACAGGTTCTTTAACTTGCAGTAAATGTATGCGAAGCCTGGACTTTGAAAAAAGATGGCGAAATTAAGATATACGCAGCAGAGATATGGTTCTACAGGCATCTCCTCATGGTGAAATGGATGGACAGACAAAGGAACCCATAAGTTAACAGAAGGCTAGAACAATGAGCTGTCCAGGGTAAACAGTTCCTAGAGATCATCGACTAAAGAAAACTGAAGACAAGTATGTCAGGCACACAAACAGAAACACAAGAGCCAACTTGATGCCATCAGTCCTGCAGGGAAGAGAAGTGGCAAAGAGAAAGCAGCAAGGAAGGCCAGTAGCATCCTCCTTCATGGACAACATCACTGAGGCCAGCACACTGAGGCTCCAAGACATCATCCTACACACACAGGAACAGAGACCGTGTGGCCTGGCGATCCTTCGTGACAAGGAGTGGAGCTCCCTCCATCATCCACAGCCATGGAGACAGGTGACAGGATGTTGCTCACAGGACTACAGTTTTATTTTGATCCTCAGCTAGGGCTCTGGGTTCACCAATGGTGAGATTGTGCGTATGCGACCAGTTCTAACTACCATGAAGGGAGCTGCATTCCAGCATTGCGGATGATGTTTAAACACGACGCCTGTGTGCATGCCTTTTAAAAAATGTTGTTGTCTTTTCCTTCTTCTTCGTTGAACGCTCAGACAGCAACTATGATTGTCATATGAGCAAAAATACGCCATTAAGCACCTGACAAGTCACGCCTGGCGCATCCGACTTCGGCATGGTCTGTTCCCACCGGTACGAAACGACCTACTCTTCTGAAAGGTGAAACAGGGTTTTAATGTGTGTACATGATGTTCAATGTGCATTCGAACACAGGGCCTCAGTTCACAAGTCTCATCCGAAGGGGGAATGGAATGCGTACTGATGTTAACTCCAGGGTCAATTCTCCTAATACGGGTGCCTCTGTGGTGGCTTGAACCCGGGCCGTCAGATCACAAGCACAAAGCTCTAACCACTAGACTATCCCCCCTGGTGTCTCAGTTTATCATTTCACCTGAAGGACTAGCACCCAGACCACTACTCACGGTCAAGTGGATGGAGGAACATTTTTAGTTTGGACAGGAATCGAACCAGTGATCCCTCGGTTTCTAGATAGGCGTGTACCTCTAGACCACCGATGCACACTCCGTGTGATTTTACAATGGGAGCGCAATAGGGTGTTAGTGTTATCTATGCAGTTACCTTGTCAGTTATTCTATTATTTATCTGTCTGAGCTTTCTCATATCTGCTGCACTTTTTTTTTTAAACCCAAAGAGTGTATTGTGTACATTGTTACCAGGCACATTTTTTCACCCTTGTACATATTAATTGGGCGACGGTTTGCGCGCCTTGGCTTCAGAACAGTCCCCCAGTTCACGCAGCTGTAAATGGGTACCTGCCTCTTTAGGGACAGGGAAGGTAAAGCAGCGAGGGAGAGGAGATGGGCGCCTCCCTCAATATGCTGGCGCCGTGAGAAGTGAGGTCTCTGACGCCTCGCTCCCCCTACGACCTTATAGGTTATGGCACACCTTAACCTTTATATAATTATATGACCACTATTTGTATACACGTTGATGAGAATTACAATTCTTGCACTGAAGCATTCCCCAAAAACAACCCCATTCACCCCCAATCCCCCGAATAAACACCCCCCAAAACAAGAAACAACACACACACACACACACACACACACACACACCCCACACACAGATCCCCCCCCAAAAAAAAAAAGAAAAAAAGAAATACAGACAATGCACGTGCGTGTGTACGTGTTGCGTATGTGCGTGCGTAAATAGTTTTTTTTTAATGTCTTCTAGTCAATGTTTAAACATTGTGTTCACAATTGGTGTGTGTGTGTGTGTGTGTGTGTGTGTGTGTGTGTGTGTGTTTGCGCGCGCGAACGGTGTGTGTGTGTGTGTGTGTTGACTACCTAGTGTGTGTGTGTGTGCACGCGCGCCTCGCGGGTGTGTGTGTGTGTGTATGTGTGTGTGCGCACGCGCGCGTGTGTGTTTGTGTGTGTGTTCGTGACATTTTTATTTGAAGTCATTTTGGAATGTTTTAACCAATT
>CM054142.1:37151287-37158787 GCA_028751875.1 Rapana venosa | reverse complement strand
CCCCCGGCATCCCCACGGGGGAGACATCAGTACTGACTCAACACCCACGAAAGTCCTTCGTATGAGATTATAAACCGAGGCCCCGTATCCGAACGCAAACATCTTACGCAAACGTTAAAAAACCTGTCCTGCCTTTCGAAAGAGTAGGCCACTTTGTGCTGGTAGGATCTGATGACAAAATCTTAAAAAATCGCATGCACACAGGTGTTATGTTTAGACACCACCCCCGAAGTCAGAATGCAGCTACCTAAATGAAAAAACTGGTCGCATACCGCAAAAATCTCAGCATTGGGAACCTGGGAGCTCTAGCCGAGGAACGAAAAATGAAAAAGAAAGAAAAATCAGACTGGATGTTTTGAACCTTGATAGAACTGTTGCTACCAAGCACCAGATCTAGCTATAACCGTTATTGCTATGCCTGCTACTGCTGTTACTGCTATACCTGTTACTGCTGTATTGTGTTACTGCTATGTCCGTTACTGCTGTAGTGTGTTACTGTTATGTCTGTTACAGCTGTTACTGTTATGTATGTTACGGTTGTTACTGTTATGTCTGTTACGGCTGTTGCTGTTATGTCTATTACTGATGTTACTGTTATGTCTGTTACTGCTGTACTATGTTACTGCTGTGTAGACACAGCGTGCATGCGTGCTCGAAGCGACACAGCAGTAACAGACGTAAAAGTAACAACAGTAACAGGCATAACAGTAACACCAGTAACACACATAACAGTAACTGTAGGTTCTCTGTCTCTGAGATAATAAAGTTTTTGAATTTGAAGTGTCTGTTACTGCTGTACTTTGTTACCGCTGTGCCTGTTACTGCTGTTACTCTTATGTCTGTTACTGCTGTCACTTCTGTGTCTATTACTGCTGTTATTTGTATGCCTGTTACTGCGGTACTATGTTACTGCTGTGGTATGCTACTACTGTCTGTTACTCCTGTTACTACTATGCCTGTTACCGCGGTGCTATGTTACTGCTGTGTTTGTTACTGCTGTACTATGTTAATGCGGTGTCTGTTACTGCCATGCCTGTTACTGTTGTGCTATGTTACTGTTGTACTATGTTACTGTTGTACTATGTTACTATTGTACTATATTAGTGCTGTACTATGTTACAGCTTTACTATGGTACAGCTGTACAATGCTACTGCTGTACTATGCTACTGCTGTACTATGCTACTGCTGTACTATGCTACTGCCATGTCTGTTA
Source organism: Rapana venosa (assembly GCA_028751875.1). Lineage (NCBI taxonomy): Eukaryota > Metazoa > Mollusca > Gastropoda > Neogastropoda > Muricidae > Rapana > Rapana venosa. Next base: position 37,157,573 of record CM054142.1, on the reverse strand, counting down.
CTGTTGTGCTATGTTACTGTTGCACCGTAATACTATTGTACTATGTTACTGCTGCACTATGTTACTGCTGTACTATGTTATTGCTGTACTATGTTACTACTGTACTATGTTACTGGTGTACCATGTTACTGTTGTACTATGCTACTGCTGTACTATGCTACTTCTGTACTATGTTAATGCTGTAATATGTTACTACTGTACTATGTTACTGCTGTACTATGTTACTGTCATGCCTGTTACTGCTGTACTATGGTACTGCTATGTCTGTTACTGGTGTACTATGTTACGGTTGTACTGTGCTACTGTTGCACTATGCTACTGCTGTACTATGTTACTGCGGTACTATGTTACCGCTGTACTATGTCACCGTGGTACAATGTTACTGCTGTACTGTGCTACTGTTGCACTATGCTACTGCTGTACTATGTTACTGCGGTACTATGTTACCGCTGTACTATGTCACCGTGGTATATGTTACTGCTGTACTATGTTACGGCTATGCTGTACTATGTTACTAGCTGTAACTGTCACTGCTGTATCTATGTAGGTTGTCCCTATGTTACTGCTGACTCTGTTACTACTGTACTACGTTACTGCTATGTCTGGTCTGCATACTATTCCCTAGCATTGTACTGCTTGTCTGATACTGCTGCACTACGTGTACTGCTATGTCTGTTACTGCTGTACTAGTTACTGCTATGTCTGTTACGGCTGTGTCCTATGTTAGTGCTATTACTGTTACTGATGTACGTTACTGCTATGTCACTGCTGTTACTGTTATGCCTGCTACTGTTGTACTAAGTTACTGCTATGTCTGTTACGGCTGTACTATGTTAGTGCTATGTCTGTTACTGCTGTACTATGTTACCGCGATGTCTGTTACCGCTGTACTATGTTACTACTATATTTGTTACTGCTGTACCATGTTACTGCTATGTTTGTTACTGCTGTACCATGTTGCTGCTATTTCTGTTTCTGCTGTATTATGTTACTGCCATGCCTGTTACTACTGTGTCTGTTACTGCTGTACTATGTTATCGTTATGTCCGTTACTGCTTTACTGTGTTACTGCTATGTCTGCACTATGTTACTGTTATGTTTGTTACTGCTGTGCTGTGTTACTGCTGTGTCTGTTGCCGCTATACTGTGCTACTTCTATGTCTGTCACTGCTGTACTGTGTTACTGCTATGTTTGTTACTGTTGTACTATGTTACGGCTATGTCTGTTACTGCTGTACCGTGTTACTGCTATGTTTGTTACTGCTGTACTATGTTACTGCTATGTTTGTTACTGCTGTACCGTGTTACTGCTATGTTTGTTACTGCTGTACTGTGTTACTGCTATGTCTGTTACTGCTGTACTATGTTACTGCTATGTTTGTACTGTGACTGTGTTACTGCTGTACTAGTTAAGCTATGTCTGTTACTGCTGACTTGCCCTGCTATGTCTGTTACTGATGTACTGTTACTGCTATGTCTGTTACTGCTTATGTTACTGTATGTCGTTATGTCTGTACTATGTTATGATATTATGTTACTGCTACTATTTGCTGCTATGTCTGTTACTGATGCATGTACTACTATATCTGTTACTGATGTGCTGTACTGTACTGCTGTACTGCTATTACTTTACCGCTGTCTCTATGCTACTGTTATGTAGTTACTGCTTGTACGTACGTCATTGCTATGTCTGTTACTGCTGTTTTACGCTTATGCTATGTATGTTACTGGCTATATTCCTGTTAGATCTGTTACTGCTGTTATGTTATACGCTGTACTATGTTAGTGCTATGTCAGTACTGCTGTACTAGTTACTGCTATGTCTGTTACGCTGTACTATGTATTCTGCCTTTTCGGATTTACTGCTGTGTCTGTTACTGCTGTACTATGTTAGTGCTATGTCTGTTACTGCTGTACTATGTTACTCTTATGTCTGTTACCGCTGTACTATGTTACTGCCATATCGGTTACTGCTGCACCGTGCTACTGCTATGTCTGTTACTGCTGTACTATGTTACTACTTATGTCTGTTACTGCTGTACCGTGTTACTGCTATGTCTGACACTGCTGTACGATGTTACAGCTATGTCTGTTACTGCTGTACCGTGTTACTGCTATGTCTGTCACTGCTGTACTATGTTACAGCTATGTCTGTTACTGCTGTACCCTGTTACTGCTATGTCGGTTACTGCTGTACAGTGTTAATGCTATGTCTGTTACTGCTTACCGTGTTACTGCTATGTCTCTTACTGCTGTACTGTGTTACTTCTATGTCGGTTAATGGTGTATCATGTTACAGCTATGTCTGTTACTGCTGTACTATGTTACTGTTATGTTTGTTACTGTTATACTGTGTTACTGTTATGCTGTTATTGCTGTACCGTGTTACTGGTATGTCTGTTACTGCTGTACCGTGTTACTGCTATGTCTGTTACTGCTGTACCGTGTTACTGCTATGTCGGTTACTGCTGTACTATGTTAATACTATGTATGTTACTGACGTGCTATTTTGCTGCTATGTCTGTTACCGATGTTCCATGTTCCTACTATATCTGTTACTGATGTGCTTTGACTGTTACTGCTATGTCTGTTACTGCTATGCATGTTACTGTTACGCATGTTACTGCTATGTCTGGTACGGCTTTGTTATGTCTGTTACTGCTGTTACTGCTATGTTTGTTACTGCTGTGCTATGTTACTGCTATGTATGTTACTGCTGTACTATGTTACTGCTATGTCTGTTACTGCTGTATTATGTTACTGCTATGTGTGTTACAGGTTTTTTTTTGGGGGGGGGGGGGGTTGGTTTTTGGGGTTTGTGTGAGTGTGCATGGTTTTGTTTTCCCATTGTTTCTGTGGTTTAGTTTTTCCCCCTACACATTTCTAGACAAATGGCTTGAGGATTAAAAGAAAGCAAACTGTATTGCTAATTCATTGTACCACCTAGAAACAAAACTTTGACAGACTTTGACGTTTCTCTCTCTCTTTCTCTCTCTCTCTCTCTCAAACACACACACACACACACACACACACACACACACACACACACACACACACAACACACACACACACACACACACACACACACACACACACACACACACACACACACACACTCTCTCTCTCTCTTCTCTCTCTCTCTCTCTCCTCTCCCTTCTCCCTCTCTCTCTTTCTCCCCACTCTCTCCATCTATCTCTCTCTCCCCTTCTCTCTCTCCCCTTCTCTCACTCTCTCTCTCTCTCTTTCTTCCCCCCTTCTCTCTCTCTCTCACTCTCTCTTTCCCCCCTCTCTCCCCTTCTCTCTCTCACTCTCTCTCCCCCCCTTCTTCTCTCTCTCTCCCTCTCTCTCCCTCTCCCCATCTCTCTCTCTCTCTCTCTCTCCCCCCCCCCCCCCCTCTCTCTCTGTCTCTCTGTGTCTCTGTGTGTGTGTCTCTCTCAGTGCTATCTCACTCAGCCTCACTCCTCCTCACTACCAGTTCGTACCCACGAAGTAACCTTTGTTCCGAATCCTGTAACCGATAGTCTCGGACAGGTCTGCACTCGCTCCGACTATCCCCTCCATTACCCCCCCTCCCTCCTCCCCCCCCCCCCCCCCCCGTTCTTCTTTCCTTTTCTTTCTTTCTATCTTCTCCTCTGCATCCTTCCTACACCCTGATAACAATAGATATCACAGGTGTCGATAGCGAACGTTTAACCTACTCTAGGAGAGAGAGAGAGAGAGAGCGAGAGAAACAGTATCGTATGACACTTATCTCTTGGGCTTGTGTGTGTGTGTGTGTGTGTGTAGGTGTGTGTGTGTGTGTGTGTGTGTGTGTGTGTGTGTGTGTGTGTGTGTGTGTGTGTGTGTGTGTGTGTGTGTGTGTGTGTGTGTGTGTGTGTTTGTGTGTGTGTGTAGTGTGTGTGTGGAGTGTGCGTGCGTGTGTGTAATGTAGAGTTGTGTGTGTGTGTGTGTGTGTGTGTGTGTGTGTGCTGAGTGTGTGTTGACTGTGTGTGTGTGTGTGTGTTAGTGTGTGTGTTGTGTGTGTGTGAGTGAGTGGTGTGTGTGTGTGTGTGTTAGTGTGTGTGTTGTGTGTGTGTTGAGTGAGTGGTGTGTGTGTGTGTGTGTGTGTGTGTGTGTGAGAGAGAGAGATGAGAGAGAGAGAGAGAGAGAGAGAGAGAAGAGAGATGAGATGAGAGAGAGAGAGAGAGAGAACTAGATGTAAAAAAGCAATTGTGCTTAATCTGTTGCCTTCTTTAAATACAAGAAAACCTTTCCCTGTCGCTGTCCCCCCCCCCCCCCCCTCCCCCTATGGTTTCACGCGGCAGCATCTTTTGACACATAAATATATAGTTTCAACTATCATCATCATCATCACGATTATCATCATCACAATCATCATCACGATCATCATCACGATCATCATCACCACCACCACCACCACCACCCACACCACCACCACCACCACACCACCATCATCATCATCACCACCACCACCACCACCACCACCACCATCACCATCATCATCATCATCATCTCTCGATAAAAAAGCTTCTTTTTTCTGTGAAAGATAGTAATATGACTTAGAAAGATAGTAATATGACTTCTGACACGCTTGGTCATGAAGGAAGAGGCTTTCTTCTTCTTCTTCTTCTTCTTCTTCTCCTCCTCCTCCCCTCATAAGTCAACTTGGGGTCATTGGGGCACCTCACGGAAGAGCTGTCCACCAAATTTCTCCATCCATGTCGGCTGTGTACCATAGCTTGGGTTTCTGCAAATGATTTTCCCGTCTATTGTGCAACTGAAAATATCACAGACACTAAAAGCAGATGTTTTAATTCAAATACAATGGCATCCCCGAAGTCGGATTGTCACTACCCCCCAACCCCCCCAAACAAACCTGGTCGTAAAGAACAAAAAAAGGTTTATTTCGCACACATCATAATGATGAAAAATGCCGATGATGTCATCATGAAAGATGCAATTCATACTTTGATATAGCTAGATACGCACACACCAAGCATCTGATCTTACGTCAAACACTCCCTTTCTCGTTGTTTCTTTCTTATTCATACTTTAGTGACTGTTGTTAAGACAATATGGAAAAAAACCCAACCAAGTACAGACAGGCTGATCAAACACAACTTTCTCCATCATTTTTCAATCAAAGATTCAATTAACAGAAAAAAACAACAGAAGCCACCATCGTCCAGTGATTGCAGGTTAGGCACTTTTTCCCCCCAGCAAAGACCACGCTTTTAGTCTCATTCGAGTGGAGTTGTGACTTGTGGACGAGCCATCATTAGAAGGCTCTGCAGTGACCGCAGGTTCGCTCTCAGTGGTACGTGACAGCGAGACACACGTCATAATTCAAAAGTGTCCATCGCATTCATGAGAATATTTCATATTCTTAAGGCCTCTTTTAATGTTCCCATCGAAGGATGATGATAAAGAGAGAAAGACAATATGCTCAAAATATATGTTGCACACACACACACACACACACACACACACACACACACACACACACACTTCGGATGATACTATAAACCGAGGCCCCGTGTGCGAACGCATGCAGAACATCTTGCGCACACGTTAAATCCTGTTCCGCGTTTCGAAAGAGTAGGCCATTGTGTGCCGGTGGAAACAGATGACAAAATTTACAAAACCGCATACACACGGGGACTGGATGTAAAAAAGCACATGAGTGCTTAGTCCATTATCCTCGATTTAAAAAAAAAGACAAAAAAAAGACAACATAGATAGGAGAAAATAAACACGAAGGGAATCTTTGTGTCTGCAAAAGGACGCAAGGGAGGTCATAAGGTTTGTAGTCAGCCAAGTGGTCAGTTTTAGCTACTAGATAAGAACCTCAACATTGCCGTACACTTAGAGTGCAAGCACAGGCAAGAGAAGGCGAAAAAATCTACAAGAGATAGACGTCCCCACTTGACCAAATTCTATTGATTGCCATGATGTACCTGTGCTTACAAGGACAGATTGCTAAGACTAGGCTTGGCCTAAAATCTTCATCCCTGCGTATCAAAGATCGTTTATTCATTCAGTCATTCAGTCATTCTCTCTCTCTCTCTCTCTCTCTCTCTCTCTCTCTCTCTCTCTCTCTCTCTTCTCTCTCTCTCTCTCTCTCTCTCTCTCTCTGCTCTCTCTTCTCTCTTCTCTCTCTCTCTCTCTCTCTCTCTCTCTCATCTCTCTCTCTCTCTCATACTCATCGAAGTTCAACCTAGTTTCTACTTGTTTCAATCTCTTCGGTGTAAAACCGAACGTGTGGCAAGAATGCTGTTTAGGATTG
>CM054142.1:37133787-37146287 GCA_028751875.1 Rapana venosa | reverse complement strand
TGTAAACGGATCCTGTTTTCATACAGCCGCCTATTTAATATTCTCACTGGGAACGCTTACGTATGTCAGACACCTCGCGATATGAGAGCCGCGAAGGGGGCATCTTGTTCAAATCTACAACAAACGAACTTGTGTGTGGCAATCCTGACAAGATAGATATTAGATAGCACGATGTAGATAGGCTCGCACACAGAACTGATTCAACTTGTCCAAGGTTGTCAAGTAGGACTTTTTTTTTCTTTCTTTCTTTCACCTCTGCAAAGAGGAGAGCTGACAAGGGAGAGCATTGTTGCGCTACGTGGATAACCTCGTTTCTCCTGTCAGCTTAGCATTGCATGCATTAAAATGAACGTGAAGACAAGAAGGAAGATGTTCAGGACGGTTTAGACGTTCACCTGTTAGCAAGTAAACCTTGAGTTTCTGGGTTCGAATCCCGGCCCTGCCCTTTCTTCCCAGTTTCACGAGAAAATCAAACTAAATGTCAAAGTTCTTCGGATGAGACTATAAACCGAGTCTCAATGTTCGAACACTTGCAGAACATCTTGCACACACGTTAAAATCTGTCCCGCCTTTCGCAAGAGTAGGCCATTGTGTGCTGGTAGGAACGGATGACAAAATCTTACAAAAAACCCCAAACAAACAAACAAAAAACAAAAACCGCATGCACGCAGGTGTCGTGTTTAGATACCATTCCCGATGTTGGAACGCGTTTTGGTCTGGAAGGTAATGGAATAGTATGTGGATCTGTGGTCTAGCAGTAACGCATCTGACTGGAAAGTGATAACTGGTTGGTTCGATTCCTTCTCGAACCCAGACCTAACCCCATCTTCCCTGTTCACTGAGGGTGAGGGGTGGTCTGGATACTAGTCTTTTGGATGTGTCAATAAACTGAGATTCCGTGTGTAGCAAACACAAAGTGCACGTAAGAAAGATAACCCATGGTAACAAGAGAGTTACCCCTGGCAAAAAGTTGTAGAAAAATGCCACTCTCATAGGGAAACATATGCATGTATACAGACATTGAAGAAAACTTAGCAGCAGCAGCAGCAGCAGCAGCAGCAGCAGCAGCAGCAGCAGCAGCAGCAGCAGCAGCTGCTGCAGAAAAAACAACAACAACAACACAATAACAACAGAACAGTGATCCCTAAAATGAAAAAAAAGTGATATCCCTGATATTTGTTGTGGCCAAAAAGCCCAATGCAACAATGGGACCCCCCTCAAAAGAAAAAGAAGAAAAAGAAATTTGTTAAAACCCTAGCCTTCACAACACCCCTCTGAACAAACAAAAACCATACGAAAACCCCCACAAAATCCCAATATCCGCCCCCCCCCCCCCAAAAAAAAAAAAAAAAGAAAAAAAGAAAGCTTCAGAGGCTATCTCTGTATGATGACGTCACACTGGAACTCTCCCAGGAGCACAGCTCCAAGTTTACTGTGATACTGTTACAATGACATCATCATCATCATCATCACCATCACCATCACATCATCACATACATCGTCGTCATCGTCATCATCCACCACCACCACCACCACCACCACACCACCACACCACACACCACCACACCACCACCACCACCACCACATCATCATCATCATCATCATCATCATCATCATCATCATCATCATCATCATCATCATCATCAACAAGAACAAAAAACAACAACACAACAACTTCAACATTAACACCAGCAGCTCAGCAACATCACTACTTCTTCCTCTAATGCTGCTGCTATCGCTACTCATCCTCCTGCCTCTGGTATTACTCACAACAACAACAAAAATAAGAACAGCTATTGTTGTCTGTCACATGAGACATAATACGTTACGCTGCCGGTAAGCTCCTGACAAGTCAGGCCTTGCGCATCATGCCCACTTCAGTATGGGAGAGAATCATGATCTTTTCAGTCTTTCCGGATAAAAGGCAAGGAATTGGACCCAGAAAACAAGGCAGAAAGAAAGAGAGGCATAGTAAAGAGGGAATTCCTAGCACAGAATTCGCAGAAGCTGGGGATGCTGTATATACTGACAGTCCCCTGGCATCACCACAGGGGCATTCGCATCATGACTTCTGGATACTTCTCTGCTGTCTTTTTTTCTGACCAAATCGGGATTCGAACCCGTGACATTAAGGTTTTGGGGGGCGTCAAGGGCCCACTTGCCTTTACAATACAGCGTATTCACCACTAGGCTACGCAGACATCTGCTGCAAGCTTAGAAAATTCAGCCTTTTACAGTTGACTGTAGTTCCACTTCAACGAGGAATAGAAACAGAGTAACTGCCAACAAACATCCAACGATATAGTTTTTTCTCTCCCCAGGTTTCTTATTTTTTTTAAAGGAGGGGGAAGGGGCACTTAATCCTTTATATCTCTTCATTGTTCTTGGCTTCTGAAACAAAATTATTAGTGCCAACCATAATGTCAGCGTGTGGTAAACAGATAATACCGGATTGGCGGTGCTTAGGTAACAATGTCTTCATTGAAGAAAATGGCGTGTCTTGTCTTCTCTGTGTTTCCTCCTAATCCTCTGTGAAAGTAGATGACTTGGTTTTAGAACGATTGTGTGTTAACCTTTCGGGTCTGTTCCCGGCAGTTGTAGATAACAGGGATTTATGGTGGGGGAAGAGAGGGAGAGAGAGAGAGAGAGAGAGAGAGAGAGAGAGAGAGAGAGAGAGAGAGAGAGAGAGAGAGAGAGAGAGAGAGAGAGAGAGACAGAGACAGAGACAGAGAGACAGAGAGAGAGAGACAATGACAATGACAAATTCTTTTATTTCGAGGTTAATGAATAAGCACTCATGTGCTTTTTTACATCCAGTCCCCGCCCGTAGGGATATATCTTAATAATAACCCAATACTTATACTCCACACAGTAGAAACAAAGGGAAATAACCCTTTTCAAACCCCCCCCTACAAAAAAACCAAACAAACTAATAAAAGAAAAAACCCTAAAGACACCCCCCACCCACTCCCCAAAAAAACCAACCAAAACAAACAAATAAACAAAAGAAAAAGAAAAAACAAACCAACAAAAAGAAGAAAAAAAGAAAAAAGAGAAAAAACAAACAACAACAACAACAAGAATAACAACAAAACCAAGAAAAATAATAACAACCAAACTTAATAAGTCATAAAAATAAACATCTACACATTGTCAAATGGTACACATACTTATTACAGATAACAATAAGATATTGAAATAGGGCATTCATTAAAACTTAACTACAGCCGACAAGCCCAATAAAGTATTGAAAATATAAAGTATGAATCCTTTATCAGGATACGCTATAACTATAAACAAAACGATAAAAGGTGTGAGAGAGACAGAGACAGAGAGACAGAGAGAGTGTCTGTGTGTGTTTCAGAGATAATATAAAATATATAATTCTCAAAGCAGTACACGATCACCATGAGAGAGAGAGAGAGAGAGAGAGAGAGAGAGAGAGAGAGAGAGAGAGAGAGAGAGAGAGAGAGTTTCTATTATTTATGAAAACAGTTTGAAAATTCAGAATGATTTATCTCTTAAAGCAAGTCTTACCGTGATGTGGCAACCATAGTCATTCAGAAGTTGTATTATCAACAACCCCCCCCCCCCCCCCCCCCAGCAGTAGCAGCAGCAACCCCCCAAAAAACAACAAAACAAACAAAACAAAAAGAACACAAGAATAACAGTAGTACTAACGGCAGCAACCACCACCACCACCACCACCACCATCATTATCGTTGGTTATGGTCGCCGTCGCTGACATCATCATCATCATCATCATCATCATCGCTTCCACCATTATTACCACCCCTTCTTCTTCTTTCTGTTCCATGTGAATTTGCTCAAAAAGGTTCAAAAGACTTCTTCTTCCTGAGATAACAACGAACACACACACACACACGCACCACACACACACGCACGCATGCACACACACACACACGCACGCACGCACGCACGCACACACACACGCACGCACGCACGCACGCCACACGCACACACACACACACACGCACGCACGCACGCACGCACGCACGCACACACACACACACACAACACACGGGGATAGATGTACAAAAGTGCTTATTCCATTATCCTCGAAATAAATACATAATAAATAAATAAATAACCATAAACCCCCCCCCCCCCCCCGCTTCCCCCCTATCCCCCACCCCCACTGTACACTCCATAACACTTTCAACACAGACAACTAATTTCTGCCAGTGACAGCTTAGGCGCACAGCAGGTGGGCCTTTAATCTGTCTCTGCATGTGTGTGGGAGGACAGATGCTTATCTGCACAAAAAAGCCAATGAATGGTTACTTTGTCCCTCCATATCGTCTGATTCCCCCCACGTAATTTATCATATTGTTTTCTATTTCTATACCGTTCTATGTAGTTACGTTCTGCGCTACGCGTTACCCAGGCCAAAAAGCTGTGTTAATTATGGATGTCGGCTTAGTGCCACGGCCTACACTAAAACGATGTTCTGCTTTGGACATGGTGTGTTGAGATTGTCTTTAGCCGTGACCAACTTTAACGTAACAACCTGTACCTCTCCTGTGAAGACCCCCCCCCCCCCCCCCACACACACACACAAATCGCCTGAAGTTGGACTACGACTGCGTATGAGTACGGAATATAGAGTAGGGCAAGGTAGTTGAAAACGGTCACATAGACACGCAAAACTTCATAACCAGTGTGTACTTAACGGTCTCACGGTGATTCCCAGGTGTGATGGACAGTCCTTATGTGCTGCAGCCCTGGGGGCTGGTTGGCCTTTGGAGAACATCTCCAACGCTGACTGTCCTTATGCCCACTTGGCCGAGAGAGTGGGGGGATGTACTGTGGGCAAGGCATCTCCACTATAATCAAATTTCTGCCTAATTTCCGAAACAGCAGCTGCCTCCTCTGCTGTTTTGGAGGTCATCGTCGAAAACGACGGACTAACCATAATAATAAAGGACAAGACAGAGTGCATATTCTAGATTTTCTTTTCGTTCCTCTGTAAGAGCTTCGAGGTTTACCAAGGGTGAGATTTTACGTATGCGACCGCTGTTTGCCCATCAAGAAGGTAGCCGCATTCTGACTTCGGGGATGTGTTCTAGATAAATCCCGGGATGTTAAGTTCAAACGAAATCGTTAAAAAAAAAAGACTGTTGAAATCGTGATGTGACGGGGGCTGGAGGAACAGGTTTGAGTTGTTACTGAGGTGTTTGTTTGAGGGGGATTTTACCCCCCTGCAGCTAACATCAGTACTGACTACTCTCCTCAAAAAGTCCTTGGGACGAGACTCTTCACCGAAGTCCCGCGCAGAACGTTTTACTCACACGTTTACACAATCCCCACCCACCTTTCTGTAGAAGAGTAGGCCATCTATGGCCTGGTGGGATGGATGACATGAACAGACCCAGCATGCATGCTGCACCCTGCAGAGGGATGGGCTCCGCTAGGTTGAACTGGTTCAAAACACACTACCTGAAAAATAATTTCAAAGCAGTGTGCCAATGACTCCTCAAGGAGCTAGGAGAAGAAGAGTTAGTGATACACAAAAGTGCGTGTCTTACCTTGATGTTTTGCATTTGAAAAGGAAAGAAGTTATACCACAGTGTAGCGTAGCAGTCGGGGATAGGCTGTGGGTAGCACTGGGGGATAGGCTGTAGGGTAGCAGTGGAGGATAGACTGGGGGATAGGCTGTGGGTAGCACTGGGGGATAGGCTTGGGGATAGGCTGTAGGGTAGCACTGGGGTATAGACTGTGGGTAGCACTGGGGGATAGGCTGTGGGTAGCACTGGGGGATAGGCTTTGGGATAGGTTGTGGGTAGCACTGGGGGATAGACTGGGGATAGGCTGTGGGTAGCACTGGGGGATAGGCTTGGGGATAGGCTGTGGGTAGCACTGGGGTATAGACTGTGGGTAGCACTGGGGGATAGGCTGTAGGGTAACACTGGGGGATAGACTGGGAGATAGGCTGTGGGTAGCACTGGGGGATAGACTGGGGGATAGGCTGTGGGTAGCACTGGGGGATAGGCGGTAGCAGTGGGGGATAGACTGGTGGATATGCTGTAGGGTAGTAGTGGGGCATAGGCTGAGGGATAGGCTGTAGTGTAGCAGTGGGTGTAGGCTTCAGAATTCATTCCATAGCTGATTGCTGATCCAATTCACCTACGCTATAACCTTCCTACACATAAACGCGCGCGCGGGCGGGCAATGCAGAGACGAAGATTTGGATTATTCCGCACCTTGATAAAACAATGGCGGGAAAAAGGACTGATTGAAATTCCTACCTACTTCCACGTTGGCATTCTACACAGTCAATTGTGACCACGTTACTTCATCCTGTTTTGTCCGAATCCATTGTTTCTTGTTGCTGACACTGCACTGATTGGTGTATAGAAAACAGTCATGAAGACATACTGAAAACATGAAAGGGCTAAGTAGGGAGCCTTGTGGAACACTGAATCACAAACTATGTTGTAGATATGAAAAATAGATCGTTTTGCTGACAATTTTCAGGAAGAGAAAATTAATGAAATATACTGTATTCTGCTTTGTGATTATCTACATAAGTTAAGTGTTTTCGACTGAAAGGGTTTGCTTAATAACTTGACATCAAAAGTTTGAGTAAAGTCAAGAAATAAAGTATTTGAGAATGTATTTTGCATTAATTTTCATATACACTGGCACCATGATCAGCATGGTTACTATACACAGTTACATATTCTGTCCAAAGTTCTCTATTTCTTGCTGTATCTATATCTAGCCCACACCAACGCATAGATGATAACTAAAATTATTAAGAATAAAAGAACAGCACGCAAGTCTCACGTGTAGTTCAATGTACCATCTGGAAATGAAGGTTTGACTTAGACTTTGACTTCTGTCCCGATGGTGCGTCATCTTGTCGTGGTGGAATGGCTTGCGTGCTTCGATGACCCCCCAGAGCTATGTGGACTTTGGCCTCTGGCAGGCTCAACCAAAGCTCAACAGGTCTATGGGGTAGGAGCCAGACTAAACGACGCACCCCGGTCCTCCAGGTTGGGGGTTGTGCATTGGGCTAACGAACCACTCACTTAAAAACCAATCTGTTACAGAAACTGCGACATCATCTCCAACGAACAACACCGTTGGGGAAGAGTCTTCTCTGATAGAGCCTATGACGCCAGCTGGTCTAAACCTTCAGGAAGCCAGTGTGCCGACAATTCTTCTGATAACCAAGTCAACAACAAGAATAGGGACCTAGAACATCAGAACCCTATTTGGAATTGAGAAAACAGCACAGGTATGTAGAGAAATGCATAGATACAACCTGAAGATCCTTGGCTTGTGCGAGACTAGGTGGAATGGAACCGGGCAGACAAGACTAGCGAGTGGAGACACCATCATCTACTCTGGTCAGGAAGGAGGCCAGCCCCACACACATGGAGTAGCACTGCTGATGAGACCCGAAGCAACGCAAGCACTGCTGTCTCCTGGGAACCAGTGTCACCACGGATCCTCACGGCGCGATTCAACTCAACGGGCAGGAAAGTTACCATCCTTCAGTGCTAAGGTAAAGAGGTAAAGGAGTCCCAGAACCTATAAGGTCGTAGGGGAGCGAGGTGTCAGAGACCTCACTTCTCTAGGGCCAGCATATTGAGGGCGGCGCCCATCTCCTCTCCCTCGCTGCTTTACCTTCCCTGACCCTAAAGAGGGCAGGTACCCATTTACAGCTGGGTGAACTGGGGGAACTGTACTGAAGCCAAGGCGCACAAACGGTCACCCATCCAACTGGTAACCACGCTCGACGCTGCTTAACTTGGCTGGGGGAAAGCAAGTGCTCCGACCACTGAGCTATCCCGTCCCCCTCAGTGCTACGCTCCAACAAATGCAGCAGAGTTAGAAGATAAAGAAAACTTCTTCGAACAAGTCCAGACCATCATGGACAAAGCACCAAAGAGAGACTTGAAGATGCTAAAGGGAGACATGAATGCAAAAGTAGAAACAGACAGCATAAACAGAGAACTGATCATGGGCAGACATGGCACCGAAGAATAGAACGAAAACGAACTATTAGCAGAGTTCTGCACTTTTGACGACCTGGTCATTGGAGGCACCATCTTTCCGCACAAGAAAGTCCACAAGACCACATGGGCTTCCCCTGACGGCAAGACGGAAAACCAGATTGACCGCATCACCATCAGACAAAAGTGGAGAAGAGCCTGCATGATGTCAGGGAGCAGATGCAACATCAGACCATCATCTTGTTGTTGCCATCCTCAAGACCAAGCTCAAAGCCTACATCGACCGAGCAGGAAGACCATCACCCAAGTTCAACATGCAAAGCCTGAAAGAAAGAGGAAAAACAGAAGAATTCAGGCTTGAACTGAGGAACAACTTCAGTATGCTTTCCCAGCTGACAGAGGAAACAGTTAAAGAGCAATGGCACAGTCTGCATGAGACCTGGAAGACAACATGCCAAACAGTCCTGGGAAAGAAAACACAAGGAGTGGCTGACGACAGAAACATGGGCACTGATCACCTAGAGTAAACAGCTGGAAGACCAGATCAACCGAACGCAAGACCCAGAAAAGAAACAGTTATTGCAAGCACGCTACTGGGACAAAAACCGGGCAGTGAAGAGACTTGCAAGAAAAGACAAGAGAAGCTTCATTGAGAAACCGACTCAGGAAGCAGAGACTGCAGCAGGCCAAAGAAATCATGAAGAGACTGTGCGAGATCACGAGAACTCTCTGGAAAAAACAGCAAACCTATTCGCCCTGTCAAAGACAGGAATGGCAATACCATTCCAGGTGAGGAGGACCAGAGAGCAAGATGGGCAGAGCACTTCAAAGAAACACTCCACAGACCTGCACCACTCATCCCACCAGACATCCCACCACCTCCTGAAATCCTTCGCATCAACATCGCCCCCCGCCCTCTATCCAAGAATGAGATCACCAAAGCCATAAAGTCACTCAAGTCAGACAAAGCAGCAGGCCCAGACGGTATATCAGCTGAAGCACAGAAGGCAGACATCCAGACCTCAACAGACATGCTACACCCGCTCCTGCACAAGATCTGGGAGCAAGAGAGTGCGCCAGAAGACTGGAAGAAAGGCCGCCCCATGAAGCTGTCCAAGAAAGGGGACCTGTCATCCTGCAACAACTGAAGAGGAATCACGCTGAGCACTGTCTGTCCCAGGGAAAGTGCTGACGAGAATCATGCTAGACAGACTGAAGACAGCACTGGACAAGACACTTCGGGATGAACAGGAGGGCTTTCGGCAAGAGAGATCATGCACATCATGCACAGACCAGATCGCCTCAACGTGCATCATGATCCAGCAGTCCCTGGAGTGACAGACCCCCCCTGTATTCAGTCTTTGTCGACTTTCAGAAGGCATTTGGCAGCGTCAACATAGATGTCATCTAGAGACTGATGCATCACTATGGCTTCCCATCAAAGTTCATCACCATCATCCAACAGCTGTATGAAGATGCCACCTGTCAAGTCATCCGTGACAGGAAACTGACGGAAGCCTTCTCCGAACAGACCGGTGTTCCTCAGGGCTGTTCGTTGTCGCCAACCATCTTCCTGTTGGTGGTTGACTGGATAATAAGGGAGGCCACAGCAGGCAGGAGAACCGGCATACAGTGGACCCTCATGAAGCAGCTGGAAGATCTGGACTTCGCAGACATCAGCCTTCTCTCCAACAAGCAGCAAGACGCACAAGAGAAGCTCTGTCATGTTGCTGAAGAAGCTGAAAAGACTGGCCTCCAAATCAACATCGGGAAGACGGAGATCATGAGGGTGAACAACAAAAGACATGACACAGTGCGACTGCAGCAAGAAACCATCAAAGAAGTCAGCAAGTTTATTTACCTGGGCAGTGTCGTCAGTAAAGATGGGGGAACAGATGAAGACATCAAGTGCCGAATCAACAAAGCCCGTCACGCCTTCAACACCCTTCGGCCATTCTGGAGGTCAACAGCCCTCTCAGTCCTCAACAAGATGGGGGACGGGATAGCCTGGTGGTTAGCGTGATGCGTTCGTAATCTGCTGACCCGGGTTTGATTCCCGTTCATGAGGATTTTTCCTCTGGAGTTAACATCAGTACCTACTCCACTCTTCCCAAAAGTCCTTCGGATGAGACTATAAACCGAGGTCCCGTGTGCCAACGCACATGTGTGTGTGAAGGCACGTGCACGCGTGTGAATATTTTCGTGGCTGGGTGCATATATGTGTGTGCTTGCTTACGTGTTTTACGTGTTTGTATCAGTGAGTGCGCCCTCGTGAGTGCGCTCGCATGCATGAGTATGCATTTGGGCCTGTGTGCGTGTATACATGTATTTGATAAAAGATGTGTGTGCATTTGGACATGCATGTGTTTTTACAAGTTCATGAACACACACACATACACCCGCGCGCACACACACACATACGTATACGTACACACACACACACACACACTTACGCACGCACGCACGCATACACACACACACACACACACACACACTCAACCCCCCCCCCCAAAAAAAAAAAAAAAGCACGCACGCACACACACACACTTGAAGTCAACAACAACAACACGCGCGTGCACACACACACACCATTTCCAAAATAAAAGGAAAAAACAAACAAACAATAAACATACACAAACACACACACATGCGCGCGCGCGCACACACACATTTCCACTATCTTCGATATAAAAGAATTTAAAAAAACATTCCTGCTAGCTTGTGTTCGTACACGAGCACACTCACAAACACACACACACACACACACACACACACACACACACACACACACACACACACACACACACACACACACACACACACACACACACACACACACACACACACACACACACACACACAACACACACACAAACACACACACACACACACATACATGCCCTCTAACCCCCCCCCCCCCACCACACACACACACACACACACATACACGCACACACAGACACAGACACACACACACACACAGACAGCAGGCCATTGTGTGCCGTAGGGAACGGATGACAAAATTTACAAAACCGCATACACACGGGGACTGGATGTAAAAAAAGCTCACAAGTGCTTATTCCATTATCCTCGATATAAAAGAATAAATAAATAAATAATACACACACATACACTCACATACACATATTCGTACATATATACATATACACATATACACATATATACATATACACATACATATATTCGTCTAATATCACTCACTTTAAGTGAACAGACGTAACATTGAAGACACACACACACTCACAGACAGGTATACAATTTGTACGCCCCCCCCCCTCCATCCTCCCCCCGCCCCGCCCCGCCCCCGCCCTGTAATCTTGTGTACACCATCTGTGCTGTGTACATATGGCACTTCGCTGCACGTGCTGTCATCTGTATTGATGTGTAGTGAAACATCTGTGATCGGCCTTCCCCCCACACACGCATCGGCCTGGGTTGGGAAATGCTAGTGGTTGGCCCTGTGTTGTTGTTTCTTTGGTAGGGCTTTATGACATCAGAGGGATTGGTGTGTGTTTGTAGTGTGTGTGTGTTGTGTGTGTTGCTGTGTGTGTGTGTGTGTGTGAGTGTGTGTGTGTGTGTTTGTTTTGGTGTGGTGTTGGTGTGTTGTGTGGTGTGGTGGTGTGGTGGTGGTGTGTGTGTGTGTGTTGTGTTGTGGTGTGGTGGTGGTGTTGTGTTGTGGTGTGGTGTGGTGTGTGTGTTGTGTTGTGGTGTGTGGTGTGGTGTGGTGGTGTGGTGTGGCGTTGTGCTGTGGTGTGGTGGTGGTGGTGGTGGTGGTGGTGGTGGTGGTGTGTTGTGTGTGTGTGTGTGGTGTTGTGATGTGTTGAGTTGTGTTGTGGTGTGGTGTGGTGGTGGTGTTGTGTTGTGGTGTGGTGTGTGTGTTGTTGTTGTGTGTGTGGGTGGTGTTGTGGTGGTGTGTGGTGGTGTGTTGGTGGGTGTGTGTGTGTGCGTTGTGCTGTTGGGTGTGGTGGTGGTGGTGGTGGTGGTGGTGGTGTGTGTGTGTGTGTGTGTGTGTGTTGTGTTGTGTGTGTGTGTGATGTGTTGAGTTGTGGTGTGGTGTGGTGTGGTGTGTGTGTGTTGTGTTGTGTTGTGGTGTGGTGCGGTGTTTTGCGGTGTGGTGTGGTGTGGTGTGTGGTGCGGTGGTGGTGGTGGTGGTGGTGGTGTGTGTGTGTTGTGTGTGATGTGTTGTGTTGTGGTGCGTTGTGGTGTGGTGTGATGTGTGTGTGTATATGTGTGTGCGTTGTGTTGTGTTGTAGTGTGGTGGTGGTGGTGTGTGTGTGTGTGTGTGTGTGAGAAGTATTCTGTGTTGTGTGTGTGTTGTGTGTGTGTGTGTGAGAGTGTGTGTATACGTGTGTGCGCGCGCGCACGCGCGCGTATGTGCGTGTGTTCTTTCTTCCTTTCTTTAATGTAAGGTCTGTTTTACTCAAAGGGATGTTAGACCCCCCCCCCCTCCCCGAAATAACGATGAAGATTTATAAAATTGTGTCTTATGTAGAA
>CM054142.1:37098787-37126287 GCA_028751875.1 Rapana venosa | reverse complement strand
TATGTATGTATGTATGTATGTATGTATGTATGTATGTATGTATGTATGTATGCATGTTTTTGTCTGTCTGTCTGTCTGTCTGTCTGTCTGTATGCATGCATGCATGCATGCATGCCTGTATGTATGTATGCATGTATGTATATATGTATGTATACTTGTGTGTATGTATGCGTACAATTGTACTATTACACTGGTATGTGTGCACGCATGCAATGGCATTATTACACTTGCATGTATGCATGCACACATACAATTGTATTATGACACTTGCATGTATGCATACAATGGCATTATGACACTTGCATGTGTACATGCAGACATACAATTGTATTATGACACTTGCATGTATGCATACAATGGCATTATGACACTTGCTTGTTTTGCTTGTTTTGTTTTGTTTAATGTCTATTCACTACATGGTGATTTAGACACATCCGCATTCATACCAAAGTACCTATATTACACACGCATCTCTCTCCTCTTTCTCTCCCCACACGCCCCACATCACACACACACACACACACACACACACACACACACACACACACACACACATATATATATATATATATATAATATATATATATAATATATATATATATATATATATATATATTATATATATATATATAATATATATGTGCAATACATACATACACACACACACACACACATATATATATATATATATATGATATATATATGTATATATATATATGTATATATAATATATGTATATTTATATATATATATATATATATAATATATATATATATATATAATTATATATATGTAATTACAATAAAGGTTTTACCACTGAGATATATGACTTCAGCAACTGACACTATGAATTGCTGAGAGTCATATACAAACTTCTTGACTAGTGGCATAATCTTATGAATATCTAAACCTCTCCTTTATACATGTCAAGAAGAATTGGGCAATCAAACAACAAATGGTGGACTGAAGTGGAATAGAACAACAACATGTTACATTTTTTGAATATTTAGATTCCATGCATTTAATCTCAGTTTATGTATTAGAATTTCTAATTTCCGTGAGCAAAGAAACTGCTGATAATGTTTTTTCTATAATCTTTGAATGTATGCATTTAATTAATTTAGAATGAATTTCATAAGACGACATGCAAAATTAGAATCAACACTTCAGTACTGTATTCAGAGGCAACTTTGTTTTGCCAAAGAATCAACCAGCTCATTCGAAAAATTCCACAATGAGAGGGGATCCAGCAAAAAGTTATGCTGATGCCTCTGCTTGCAATAGAATGTATCAGGAATTTATCTCAAATACAATATCATTCCTTATTTTACCATGCCATGACTTTAATGCCATTAACACTGCCTTTGAGTCAACGCAAAACAGAATTTGGCAAACATCAACAGCAGTATCAGACAAAAAATTCAAAAGCCATAAGAATTGCAAATAATTCAGAAGTAAAAATAGAAAAATGTTGTCCTAAAGAAAAGATTTTTGAACTTTTAAAGTCGGAATCACATATGCAGCATCACTTTTGCCTGTTTCTAATACAGATCCGTTAGTATACACTTTTAAGTGATTAGAATAATTACTTTCTAAGTGACTTTTTACATCAGAGGTGAGAAGATTTTGATCTTCATTTTTCTTTATTTCCGTGTAGTCGATGTCAAATGTAGCTGAAATATGTTCCCAAGGAGGAAACTGAGGAACAATGGGTAAAATTGGAATTGTTGATATATCGATGTCATTTTCTTTCATAAATGTGTCTGTATAATTTTTAATTGGCTGCAGAAATGAAATATTGCGTGCCCGTTTAGGAAAATCAGTGTCTTGATTATAAATATTTCCTTTTTACTGAATTTGGAATAGAGATACTACGAACCACATATTTTGATACTGCCAGTTTTCGCTGATCAGAAAGAGATAGTAAGTGAGCTTCTTTATAAGTATTAGCTGTATTTGCATGAGCCGGAACACCAAGAGCTATCTTTACTGCTTTACTGTCTAGACTTTGTAATTTTTTTAAGTAGATAATCTGCAGCAGAAAAATAAACTTCTTGTCCGTATATTAATTTTGAACGTACCAAGGACAGAGCCAGATGTATCAGAGTCGTAGTGTCTTGACTCCATGCCTGAGAACTTATTATCTTTAGAAAATTAAGTCTTTTCCTAGCTTCAGTTATCATTTGGTTGATGTGCATCTTCCAATTCAACTTTTCTAGTTAAAAATACACCAAGAATTTGACATCTTGTTTGTATTGAAGCCTTTCTTCTAATTTCAGTATTGGTAATTTTAATGGGTTGTCACCGTTATTAAAAAGCACAAGACACGTTTTTTTTCTGCTGATAATTCTAATTTTGTTTTCTTCATATAACTACAGAATTTATCTATTCTTCCTGATATTTTTTTTCAACATAATTGATCACTCTCTTTTTCGTATTTTTCCTAACTGACGTATTTATCCAAATAGCAATATCATC
The DNA here is from genome assembly GCA_028751875.1 of Rapana venosa. Lineage (NCBI taxonomy): Eukaryota > Metazoa > Mollusca > Gastropoda > Neogastropoda > Muricidae > Rapana > Rapana venosa. The sequence continues at coordinate 37,123,809 of CM054142.1, read as the reverse complement.
TGCATACTGAACAACTTGAGTATTAGGTGACAAAGAGCTAGGGAGATCATGAACAAGAATAGAAAACAAAATAGGTGCAAGTACTGATCCCTGTGGTATACCCAAGTCGATAGTTTTCAAAGATGAGTACACTGAACCATGTACATGTACAACACATGTGGCATGTGAACCATGAACACATGTACACTTGCTTGTGTACATGCATACATACAATTTTATTATGGCAACTGCATGCATGCATGCAGTTGCGTTATGACAGACACCATCAGCTTCAAACTCTTGCCCACCATTGCTTGCAGGCTAAAGCTGTTACTTCCAACGGAGCTAACAGATTTGTTTGGTTTGTTACTACTTCGTTGTTCTTGGCTCTGAGCTCTGCTTTCATCAGAGACAATCCCCCCCCCCCCTGTTTCTCTATCCCCATGGGGATGCCAGGGGCCTGTCAGTATAAACAGCATCTCCACCTTATGAAAACTGTGTGCTAGGAATCCCCTCTTTTCTATCCCTCATCTTTGTTTCTGCCTTGTTCCTTATCTTCCTGTCAAGTCCTTCTGGTCTGTGGTGTGCCCTCTTGGCCCAGTCTCCTGCCCCTTGTTTTTCTTCCTAGAAAGACTTAAAAGATAACAATTCTCTCCCATGCTGACATCGAATGTGCTGGGCCTGACTTGTCAGGCGCTAAACGGCCGTGCAACGCATTTTCGCTCATATGACAAACAGCAATAGTAGCTGTCTGAGCGTTTGAAGCAGAAGAAGAAGAAGAAGTCAGTGACCATTTTTGCCTACCGTGAAGGTAGCTGCATTCCAACTTCGGGGGTGCATGCTGGGTATGTTCATGTTTCCGTAACCCACCAATTGCTGACATGCATTACCGGATCTTTAACGTGCACATTTGATATTCCACACGTGTACATACACAAAGGGTATTAAGGCACTGGAGGCCTGCACTTGAAGTTGACCTGGGTGATCATAAAATAAAAACACCTCCACCCTTAATTCACCTGATGCCTCGGAGATTTGAACCCACAACCACAGGAGCCCATGGGATTGAAGTTGAACTGTCTTAACCACTCGCTATAGTGTCCGTCATGGGAGTTCTGTTTAAAGGGGAGTGAAAATCATCCATTCAGTTATGACAGGTGGTATGGATGATAATCATACCACAGATGAGCTTCAAAGCCTAAGATGAAGATGCTGTTTATACTGACAGGTCCCTGGCATCCCCATCTATAAGTTCTTTGAGACCTCATTCCTGACTGCTTGACCTAATTAATGACTGGCTTTGCCTTAGGCATGCTCTCTGTCTCTGTCTGTCTGTCTGTCTCTCCCTGAGTTTCCTGCTGTCTGTTGTTGAATAAATATACTGTGTGTATTTATGATTTTGCTTTATTTGGCATCACGTTGAAAAATAGTTTGAAACCAGCAAGGTGCTTGTATATCGATCTAGGCATCTGTGTTTTTAGTCATATCCTTTCTTCTTCTTATTTCTTTTCCTTGGATCACAGCTTGAACGTTATTATCGTAATCTTTGGTTAGGAAATGGGCTGGTGGCACGACTCAGTCCGAGGTTCGAATCCTCTCACCCCTTCACCACCCCATTTACACCTCTCCTGACTGCTAGGGTGAAGGACTAGCACCCTGGACAGGGGGGTGGGAGGGGTGTGGATTTAAGGGGATTGACAGAAGGTCGTGTACCTCCAGGCCACTTTTCTCCACCCCCCCCCCCCCACGTCCACCTGAGCGCAGGCTACTGTGTGCATAGGGAATATTAAGAACCTCTCCGCTGCGCATTCTTGGGAGCCTCTGCTCGCGGCGTGGCATGTGAAGCACTCGCACAGCAGAGTATTACTGAAAACGGTAGTGGCATTTCTGTGTTCAGGGGAGTGCAGTTCTGCACCGCCTGTCTGCTACAACCAGGCACTTTGTGCTCGGCAGGCGATGCAGGAGGTTAGGTACCGCGAAGATGTAGGCCCTGCATGAGCTGCCCTGAGGTTGGTGGTGGTGTGTGGGCAAGGGTTCGAATCATTCTGTTCAGTTTAGACACTAGGAAGTGTCGAACATTATTTGTTGAAGCACAAAGAAATCTTTGGTTACAAGGTCTTACCCACTCTGCCAACTAGAGTGGGTGGGTGTAGCACTGGGGGTTTCGAACCCATGTCTTCACCACTTTGTTTTGTTGCAATAGTCTCTTCTCTTGAACTCTGCCTAGTCCTAAATAGGTCAAACCTTCCCTTATGTAGGAAGAATACAATTGTTGTCTATTAACTTAAGCAATAGTAACAGACATAATTGCCTTTTTTGACATCCCAGCTTTTTTCTAAGATACAGTGAAGAGATTTAAATTGAAATAAGAAAGAATGAGGAGGTAAGAGGGAAATGTGAGCCCTATTTCGTTCAAAAGACTTGACCTACTTAAGCTGTTTTCAATAAAATGGCTGTTTTTATTCACACAAACTAGTTCAGACCATCTTGTGATCCAGAAACAATTGCTGTTATTTCATGACTGAGCAAAAAGGGCTTAGAGATCAAAGACACCCACAAACAGATGAAAATATCAATTTTCACTGAATTCGACCTAGTTTTAGCTGACCTACTTAACTGATATCCAACAACAAACTATAGTAACAGTTTGTTATGTCATATAGTAGTAGTAGTATGTTCTTTCGAGCCAGAAGGCCCATAGAGCCGGTGCTTATCCCGGTTTCTGTAGCGTTAAGCGAACTGATGGTTTTTCACCACCCCTGTGACAGGACGCTAGTCTGTCGCCAGATACTTCCCCAGCAGAGCTGGTACCCATTTGTACACCTGGGTGGAGTGAGGAAAATAGGAGTAAAGTGTCTTTCCCAAGGGCACAACACCGAGCCGAGCGGGGATCGAACCCGCGACCTCTGGCTCACGAGTTGACCGCCTAAACCACTCGACCACGGTGTCTCCCTGTTATGTCATATGCAAGGTCAGAATTGACACAATGCAGTCTTTAGATACTTTAGCACTCAATGTTTGCATGCAAACCTATCAAAATGGAGTACGACACACTGACCCAATCAAATGTAACGCCACGCCTCCCAGAGGTCACGCCCATCGTGTTTCCCTTTCTTACATGATTTAGAAGGGATTTAGGTGTCCACATACCAAGTTTCACAATTGTAACCAGAAATGCACAATAGGTGACAGTCATATTCTCCCCTGACCTGCCTGGCTATTGGTGGGGGAAGAGAGAGAGAGAGAGAGAGAGAGAGTAGATTTTTCCAAACATACAGATTCGTTTTTGTTTTTAGAGCCTTACTATTTTCAACACACAATTCTTCTGTTTCTTTATAGTTCTGGGGTTTTCGGGCGTTGTGTTGGTAGGAAAAATAGATGGGACTGCAGATTGACCAGTGCTGCCTGATTCGAGCACTACCCCCAGCAATCTGTCTTGTCGCTCCCACTGTAGTAGCATTGGTGAATTTGAACTGGAGGTTATGTCTTGTTTATTCGTATGTCTGTTTGACAGGTTTTTTTTATTTTTTAGGAATGAATGTTAATATGATAATTTTTACCTCATAGGAAGGAATTTTCATGATGGAAATGGTGTAAAATTAGTAAGGCGGGGAAAAGCGCAGGATGGAGGGAAGGGTTGACACTCATGTTGGGACATTATGTGAATTGTGTGGGCACAGCTTGTTGTGTTGGATGTTGCAGCAGAACTACTCCGACGAGGGAGGAGGACGCTGACCTGATCTTCAGCAACGTTGCCTCTAGAGCTGCTTCTGGAGTTGCCTACCCCCACGAGGAAAGAGGAATGCTGCTTCTGGAGCCACCTCTGGAGCCACTTATGGAGCAACCGCTGGAGCCACTTCTGGAGCAACCGCTGGAGCTACTTCTGGAGCCACCGCCGGAGCTACTTCTGGAGCAGCCTCTGGAGCCACCGTTGGAGCTACTTCTGGAGCAGCCTCCGGAGCCACCGTTGGAGCTACTTCTGGAGCACCCCCTGGAGCTACTTTTGGAGCCACCGCTGGAGATACGTCTGGAGCAGCCTCTGGAGCCACTTATGGAGCCACCGCTGGAGCTACGTCTGGGGCAGCCTCTGGAGATACTCGTGGAGCCGCCGCTGGAGCTACTTCTGGAGCCACCGCTGGAGCTACTTCTGGAGCAGCCTCTGATGCCAATTCTGGAACCACTAATGGAATTGCCAGGAGTTTTCGCAACGTTGGGCACCCCACCATCGACCCAGCAGCAGCATCTAAGCTAAGCAGCCCCACGTGTTTCCTTCCATCCTAGCTGACTGTTCCCCCGTCGTGTGTGTTCTGTGGACATGTTTTGAGTGTGTGTGTGAGAATGCATGATTATTGCTTTTGTTGTTGATTTCTTTTGCTTTTATTTTGGGTAGGGGGTTAGGGGTGTTAGAAAGGAAGGAGGAGGGGGGGGGGGGCGTTGTTGGGCAGTTAGCTTAGAGATTAAAAAAAAAAGTGAACCAAAGCGAAATAAAGTGTCTTGTTTGTATATTTTAGCCTCTGAGTTGTGTTTTGTGAGATTGCTGCGGCTGCCACTACATCTTCCAGACGAATTAAGAACAACGAGCTAGTCACACCAATCTAGGCCTATCCTTTCGAGGATAGCTTTAGATAAACCCCTTTTGGTTTATAAAAGAAAATTAAGTTGTGACAGCTGTACTGAAAGAATGTAAAGCTTTCCTGTAACCCTTGAAAAGATTCTCTCTCTCTCTCTCTCTCTCTGTCTCTGTCTCTCACTGTTTCTCTCTGTCTCTGTCTGTCTATTTGTCTGTCTGTCTCCCTCAGAAACCAGAGACAGAACTGGCAGTCTGGGACGTCCTTGTGGGACGGGATAGCCGAGTGGTTAGAACATTGCGCTCGAAATCTGACGACCCGGGTTCGATTCCCGTTCAAGGGGATATTTTCCCCCGGAGTTAACATCAGTGCAGACTCCACTGTTCCCCAAAAGTCCTTCGGATGAGACTATAAACCGAGGCCCCGTGTGCGTGCGCACGCAGAACATCTTGCGCACGGGTTAAATCCTGTTCCGCTTTTCGTAAGTGTAGGCCATTGTGTGCCGGTGGGAACAGATGACAGAATTTACAAAACTGCACACACACGGGACTGGATGTAAAAAATGCACGTAAGTGCTTATTCCATTATCCTCGGTATAAAAAGAATAATTAAAATTAATTAATTAAATTAGAACTACCTTTATGGCATTTACACACCTTACACAGTCGCATGTCATGTTAGGCGGCCAGTGTCTTTTGCCCTCCCCTATTTCGCCAAGTTATTTCAAACACAGATTGTGCTGTCGTGGTTTCCATGTCAACTTTTCCTGTCACGGTTGGTTTTGTACATGACGTACATTTTCAAACAAGCGGCATGTCTCAACGAATCACAAGACAGGGTGCTGTATGGCTGGGAAAGCTTTAACAGCAATGCTTTGTCCATTGTTCTCGCTCTGCTAAAGAATCACAGTAATGAATCATAGTTTACAGTAACTGTGTTTTGTTGCAGCTGTTGAACCATGACATTGAACCCATGCTATGACCGTAATCGTGAATTGTTTTTCTCTCTCAGTTGAATATGTGTTTGTGCCCAAGAAACCATTGTCATTGTCTCTGTCTCTCTGTCTGACTGTCCCTCTCTCCGTCTGTCTGTTTGTCTAGCCAGAGATTTTCACAGTGGTTAATTGTAGGGTAATGAGGCGTGATTTACTTGGTTTTAGTGTAGCAAATAAACAAGAGCCATTGTTCCAGTCTTGCTGGCATCCGCTTTAAAAATAGTCTCTATCCCACATGGTATATATACATTCTCTCTCTAGCTGTACATTACCAAGATCAACGCCGTGGTTTCCATGTCACGTAATTGCGTCCTGCTGTGATGCTTCGCTGCTGTATGAGCTTGTCAGCTTAACCGCAATAAAATTTCGTTATCCCTTATCCGTTATCTCTCTCCCTCCCCCCCCCCCCCTCCTCTCTCTCTCTCTCTCTCTCTGTGAACTCCTTCGATGAGACTATAAACCGAGGCCCGTGTTCGAACGCATGCAGAACATCTTGCGCACACGTTAAATCCTGTTCCGCTTTTTGGAAGAGTAGGCCATTGTGTGCCGGTGGAAACAGATGACAGAATTTACAAAACCGCATACACACGGGGATTGGATGTAGAAAAGCACATGAGTGCTTATTCAATTATCCTTTATATAAAAGAATAAATAAATAAAACGATCTGAATGTGTAAAAGTAAAAAGGCAAAAGAAACATGAATTCGAAGAAACAAAAAGAAAAACACTTAAGGATTCTATAAATTTGTCTATTAACTTAGAAAAGACAAATATAATGGTTTTTCGAAAGGGAGGTCATCTTTCAGTGGGAGAGAAGTGGTTTTATGGCAATACTGAAATTAAAGTAACAATTTTTATAAATATTTAGGCCCTAACTTCACAACAAAACTAAGTTTAAAAAATGCATGGAGTGAAAGTTGCCAAAAAGGGAAAAGGGGAACTATGGAAATTCTAAGGTCTTTGAGGAAACTAAACTGCACTGATTTTTCAATTTTCTGGAAGCTTTTTGATTCTCAAATCGAGCCTATGCTAATGTATGGAGCATATATTTGGGGATTATTTGTTAATAATGAAATGGAAAAAGTGCACACCTATGCAATGAAACGATTCCTTTCAGTACCATTACACTCGTCTAACACAATGTTGTATGATGAAACTGACCGCTACCCTCTATTGATAAGATCACAAGTGAAGTGTATTAAGTATTGGTTAAAATTAACTTAACTTCCTATGTCAAGATTTTCAGACAAGCGTATGAGATGCTGGTGATCCAACTAGAAACAGGGAAACAGAACTGGGCATTTTTTGTTAAGCAATTACTAACAACCCATGGATTTGGTATTTTGTGGATGTGCCAGGGAGTTGGATTTGAGCAAGGATTTTTGTGGGAATTTAAAGACAGAATGATAGCTTCCTACAACAAGACTGGCATGCTTGCATAGAAGAATCAGCAAAGTATAACTAGTACTCTTCCTTTAAAAGTGTTTTTCAAAGAGAAAAGTATGTTACAGTTTTAACACAGAAATGGCATAGGAGTAATCTTGCTTGATTCAGATTAAGAACTTTAGACCTAAATGCCTACAAAACATGGTTTTCCACTGACACATCTGCACAGTCCCCATGCTCCATGTGTGGCACGCAGACTGAAGATGAAATGCATTTTTTGTTTGATTGTAATTCGTACGATGACATCCGTCAGAAATGCCTCATACTTAATGAAGAAATCTCAAGAATTAGAGATATAGTTAGCATTCTCTTGATCGAAGATGAAGAATTTCTAAAATCACTTGCAACATTTATCTCTCTTGCTTGGGACAGCAGAAAGAAGAAAACTGCAGTTAACTGATATACCTTTTCAATGTAATACTATTTTGTTTTCCATATTTCTGGAGTACCAACTACTTGGCTAAAATTGCCTTATTTGAATGTGAGGGTCGGTTGGTCGATTTGTCCTACACTCTTGCTGATTTGCAGGGAACATGACACTGGTGTGTAAGAGAGAGAGAGAGAGAGAGAGAGAGAGGAGAGAGAGAGAGAGAGAGAGTGTGTGTGTGTGTGTGTGTGTGTTAGCGCGCGCGCGCGCAAGCTTGTGATAACAATTAATGTAAGATAACAATTCATGCATTCGGTTGAATGTAGTTATTGGACATTCCTTTTCATCTTTCGGTTTTCATTATTTCCTTGTTGCAAAAAGCATATTTAAATTTGTGTTCATACTGTGCTCCTTGCCAAAAAGACTGTATTGTTAATGGCAATAAATTACTTTCAGTGTTCAGTGTTCAGTGTTCAGTGTTCTGTTCTCTCTCTCTCTCTTCTCTCTCTCTCTCTCTCTCTCTCTCTCTCTCTCTCTCTCTCTCTCTCTCTCTCTCTCTCTCTCTCTCTCTTTAGTTCCTCAGCTAGAACTCAGAGGCTGCTCACTAATAGTAGATAATTGCGTATGCATCCGTTACCCCCTCCCCCCCTCCCCCACCATTTTAGATTGCCGCATTCCGACTTCGGGCATGGTGTCTAAACACGACACTTGCGTGCATGCGTGCGAAATGGCTTGCTTTTCCAAAAGGCGGGACAGGTTTTTAACGTGTGTTCAAGATGTTCTGTGTGCATTGATAGTCTGATCCGAAGGACTTTTGACATTCTCTTCAATTTTCTTGTGAAACTGGGGAAGAGAGGGAAAAGAGAATGGAACCTGGAACATTCAGGGTTTATTTGTTAGGAAGGTGAACGTCTAAACCATCCTGCCACCTTCCTCCTTATGATATGTCTGAACCCAAGAGATTGTGGCTGTATAGTAGTAGAGTGGTAGAGGATAGATATCTAGAGGACGGATGTAGGCAGGATATGTGGTTGACATGGAAACACATATTATGCACACAAACACAGACACGTGAGCACACATACAAGCATCCATCGACCCCCCCCCCCCCCCCCCCAATTTCTTCTTCTTCGTCTAAAAGGAACAAGGCAGAAACGAAGAGAGGGATAGAAAAGAGGGAATTCCTAGCAGAGGATTTCTGTAAGGTGGGGATGCTATGTTTTACTGACACGTCCCCCCAGGCATCCCCAAGGGGATACTCCTCCATTTGTACAGACAGACAGACAGACAGACAGACGGACGGACTTAAATAAACGGGATTGTTCTGCAATATAACTACCGCTGAAGGGGGGGGGGGGGGGTGCAATAATACTGTGCGCTGCGATTTATTGATACAGCGAAACAGAACATACCACACCATAATCATTTGGTCTTACAGCACATTAGGAAAAGGTCTTTATCACCACCACCATCCCCTCTCTCACTGTTCAAAACCACCACCACCACCACCACCACCATCACCAGTCACTAGCTACCATGCGATGCTCTCAATTGTTTCAGCTACTTCGTGATAATGTTTTTCGATCACGGGTTATACACCTCACAAAGAAGACGTCCATGTCCCTGCATTTAGTTTCATTATCATGTAAAAACATGCAGCAATCGCGCAAATGACCCAGTCTTGAATTCTCTTGTTTTTCGGTTAAGCATGCTGCTGATTGTCTTGTATTACGTTGGATTGCATTGTTGTGTGTCGCTGTTGTAATAGAGTGTAACTAGAGACTTGTACAGCGGGTTACTGCGAGCTAGTCCAACGCTCCAAGACACAACAACGTAGATCAGCCGAATTGAAATAAACAATGATCCCTGAAGTCGGAATGCAGCGAGCTTACTGGAGGGAAAACGGTTGTAAACCCAATTTCTCACTATTGGTGATTTTCAGATAACATAAAATGAAAAAAACAAACAATTTTTGGTTACGAAAATAGAAACAGTAGCCTAATATCACCAAGCGTGGTTTGATTTAAAACTGTTCAGCATCATCATCATCATCATCATCATCATCATCATCATCATCATCAGCAGCAGCAGCAGCAGCAGCAGCATCATCATCATCATCATCATCATCATCATCATCATCAGCAGCAGCAGCAGCAGCAGCAGCAGCAGCAGCAGCAGCAGCAGCAGCAGCAGCAGCAAATACAAACAGCAATCACAAATAGGAGAAAAGAACTGTCAAAATAACGTTTAAATACTGCGTGTTGTGTTGTATTATACTGCATTGTATTGTATAGTGTTTGTATTATGCTATTTTTTTGTTGGTTCTATTGTATTGTATTTGCATTGTTTGTTGTGTTGTGTTGCATTTCTATGCTGTGTTGTTTTGCACTATTTACTCGTATTGTATTATGTTGTGTTGTGTTATATTAAATTACATTGTATCACGTAGTTCTTTGAAGCACGCAACTCTTTGATTTGAAAACACTCCAGTGCACGTAGAACGCTGACTGATATGCCAAGAGTTGGTTCCTATCTCTCGTGAATCACATCCAGACAGAGCATAAGTGGACTCAGGAACCAAGTTGGATTTCTTTTATTCTACTGAATCAAATCAAAACAATATCCATTTCCAGTACAAAAGTTCCAAAACAAAATGGAAAACTCTTTTCCACAATTACTTGGATCAATAGCCAAAACTCTGATTACACTCACTGAATAAGAGCTCCATCAGTTAATGACTTTCACAGTCCTCAAAGCTGCCGTTCTATTCCTTCAAATTCTCTTCCCTTCTTCAGACAATCTCCGCTTGCCTCCCTTTGTCTCTCGGCCTCTCCTACTCTCCTTCCTTCTGGTCTTTCTTCCTTGGACTCTCCTCCCTTCTCACAGATCATCTTTCCTACTCTTGACTCTCCTCCCTGCCTCTGCAACAACAGCCCCTTGTATATATTATATACAGTACCAGGACCCCTTCGACTAGCCACTGGAAGATTTCAGAAACACAAGGAACTCTTCAGAGCATTACAGAAACTACACAAACATCTTCGGTTACAGTAACTATTTCTGGAATTTTCAAGAACTTCTTAGAATACTGTTAACCTTTTTGGACATTCCTAGACCGTCATAGAATATCGTAAAACATTCCAGAAACTTCACGAGCGAACAAACATACGCAAGCTAGAGGTAATGACATTTCTTAACAAAACTATCATCGCATCACCAATGCATGCATCATTAAGCAAAGGATGCCATTCATAGCAATCCTAGAAATCTTCTGAATAGAAAGAAACTCGGAATCTGTTTGTAACACATTGTATCATACTGTTTTATATTGTAGTGTGTTGTGTTGTGTTGTATTATATTGTGTTGTGTTGTATTGTTACGATTTGTTGTTTTGCGCTATTAAATCGTATTTTATGTTGTTGTGGTGCATATTGTACTGAATTACATTGTATAATAATTCTTTTAGATTGTATTGTGTTGTGTTGTATTGCATTTATTGTGTTGTGTTGTAGTGCTATGCTGTGTTGTTTAGCACTGTTAAACCGTATTGCAGTATGTTGTGCTGTTAAACGGTTTTGCTACACTGTATTTTATTGCATATTAGTCTGTTGTATTGCACATTACTGTGTAGCATTAGGTTGCATAAAAAATTGGTTTGTATTGCATTGCATTACATGGTATTGCATGGTGTTATAATGCATTGCATTGCCTTGTATTGTATTGCATTGCATGGCATTGTATTGCATTGCATTGCATTGTACTGTACTGTATTCTATTGAAGTGTAGTGTAATGTACAGGTAGTGTAGTGTAGTATACAAGTAGTGTAGTGTAATGTAGCGTACATGTAGTGTAGTGTACATGTAGTCTATTTATTCTTCTTTATTTTTTTATTCTTCTTTATATCAAGGATAATGGAATAAGCACTTATGTGCTTTTTTACATCCAGTCCCAGTGTGTATGCGGTTTTGTAAATTTTGCCATCTGTTCCCACCGGCATGCAATAGCCTACACTTACAAAACGCGGAACAGGATTTAACGTGTGCGCAAGATGTTCTGCGTGCGTTCGCACACGGGGCCTCGGTTTATAGTCTTATCCGAAGGACTTTTGGGGAGAGTGGAGTCTGCACTGATGTTAACTCCAGGGGAAATTTCTCCTTGAACGGGAATCGAACCCGGGTCGTCAGATTGCGAGTGCAATGTTCTAACCACTATGCTATCCCGTGTAATGCAGTGTAGTTTACATGTAGTGTAGAGTAGTGAAGTATAGTGTTGTATAGTGAAGTGTAGTGTAATGTAGTGTATTGTAATGTAGTGTACATGTAGTGTAATCTAGTTATCTGTAGTGCAGTGCAGTGCAGGGTAGTGTAGTGTAGTGTAATGTCGTGTAGTGTAATGTAGTGTAATGTAGTGTAGTTTAACGTCGTGTAGTGTAACATAGTGTAATTAGTGTAATGCTGTGTGGTGTAATGTAGTGTAATGTCGTGTAGTGTAATGTCGTGTAGTGTAATGTCGTGTAATGTCGTGTAGTGTAATGTCGTGTAGTGTAATGTAGTGTAATGTCGTGTAGTGTAATGTCGTGTAGTGTAATGTAGTGTAATATCGTGTAGTGTAATGTCGTGTAGTGTAATGTCATGTAGTGTAATGTAGTGTAGTGTAATGTCGTGTAGTGTAATGTAGTGTAGTGTAATGTCGTGTAGTGTAATGTCGTGTAGTGTAATGTAGTGTAGTGTGATGTAGTGTAGTGTAATGTAGTGTAGTGTAATGTCGTGTAGTGTAATGTAGTGTAATGTAGTGTTTTGCCAGGGACAACTCTCTTGTTATGGTGGGTTATTTTAATACACTTCATGCATAGTAGGCACAACATTTCGGTTGACCGTTTGATGTGAAAGACTAGCGCCCGGACCACTACTCATGGTTAAGTAGATGGGGAGAAAAGTCCAGAATTTTGCCGGAGGGATTTCGGTTTCACACCACACCTAATAGACTAGAAAACTAGTACTCAGCCCACCACTGATGGTCTGATAGATGATGTAAAGAGGTGGAGGGGGTTAAGGGAGAGGGGGGGGGGGGGTATGGAGTTGTCTGACGAGATTGAACACATCATTTTCTCAAAGCAGGGCATCACTTTGAGGGTAAAGGTCTACTACTACTACTACTACTACTACTACTACCACCACCACAATTTGTCACCGCTATAACCACCACCACCAAGTGCGTGCATGCATGCACGCACGCACACAAACACACACACGACAGCACGTCTTGCGCACACGTTTAAACCTGTTCCGCTTTTCGGAAGTGTAGGCCATTGTGTGCCGGTGGGAACGGATGGCAAAATATACAAAACTGCATACACACGAGGACTGGATATAAAAAAGCCCATGATTGCTTATTCCATTATTCTCGAAATAAATAAATAAATAAATAAAGTAATAAACTAGTACGGACAAACTTAAACTGCACGAACTATTCCTATGCATATTCATCGAAAGAACTGTTTTCGAGTACTGGGAGACAATTCCAGTAAGCAAAACATGTGTGTGCTATTTCTTTCTCTCTCTCTTTATTTTCAATGGGAAAATTAAAGCACCCAAACACAATCAAATCCTCTCATTAGCAACAAACCTCGGACCCCCCCCCCCCCCCTCCCGCCACTCCATGAGTACTCACGTATACTCATTAACACACAGCAGTACAAATTTGGTCACAAGACAAGGCCCATCCAATCAAACCCCGTCACCCATGACCCACAACCCAGACAGCCAATCAGAAAACGCCTTATGACGTGTCACACACAGCGCAGAGACAAACCACAGGCATAGCAGAAGACATCTATATAAACATTAAAAAACCAAACCAAGCCCTAACAAATCCTGTCGCATATATAGCGAGCTTAACTCTCAAACGGGGACACTACGACAATGTAGTTAAAACAAGTTTGTGTGCGCTGCACATAGGTTTGCTGTTGTTTTTGCGACAAACGGGACGCCAGTGTGTGTGATAGATAGATAGATATTGTGTGCCTTTTTCGGAGCATCGGCAGTCGACACTTGGCCGCGCTAGCCTACAGTCAGAGAGCGAGCGAGCGTGCCCGCGTGTGTGTGAATGTGTGTATGGTGTATGACACCGGCTTCGCAGACTATGCAGACATAGGTTTTTTTACCTTAAGAGAGGTAAGAGACAGCTTTAGTTTCTTCTTCTTATTCTTTCTACAAGGTTGAGTGTGTTTTGGACTCTCTCTCTCTCTCTCTCTCTCTGTGTTATGTTTTTTGGATGTAAAGAATTTTTTTCTTATTTTTATTTCTTTTAAGGATTTTGTATTTGTTTATGATTGTTTTGTATTTAAAAAAAAGATATATTCTTTTCTTCTTCTGTTTGTTTTTCTGCTGCGGTGTGAATGCTGTAACCTTGCTTAGAATATTGTGAGTGGTAAATGATTGGTCTGTCTCTCTGTCTGTCTCACTGTCTGTCTGTCTGTCTGTCTGTCTCTCTCTCTCTCTCTCTCTCTGTCTCTGCAATGTTCCTTTTGTATGCGTATGCAAATATTTATTCATGAATATTTATTTGTGTGTGCAATATTGCGAAAAAACCGAAAATTTTCTAAATAACAAAAGCACTAAAAATGATAATGGGGATGATAATAAAATTCACAATATGAAATCATAATACTTAAAAGAACCCCCCCCCCCATCCATTTCCCTAAAAAAACCGTACTCTTCCGGATTATTTTTCAAAGTTGCTGAATAAAGTCAAACACTAGATCTCTATGAATATTCATGGGAACCAACTCTGACCCCATAGCGAATTTCGGGAACAGACTCGCACTGATCGTGCGTCGCGTTCCTTGTATGTAATTATCATATGCAAAATCGTACGTCAGTTCCTTCGATCTCGCATTGGAGTTAGGCTAAGAAGTTTATGTCTTCCGACACTCGGAAAATCATCTAACTTACACTATTCTGTGATGAATGGCTATCGAAGCGTAGAAGACGAACGGAGCTATCAGACGCCAATGATTGCCACACACTCGTCGCTGACCTAGACAAATCCGCTGTACATATAATATATATATATATATATATATATATATATATATAATATATTATATATATATATATATATATATATGCCCTGTTGCAGTAACACATGTAACTGACAAGCTTGCAGCGGCGTCAGTACAAAGTACAGTAGTCTTACGCTTGAGTGACATGTCGCCTTTGCCAGTTTCACTGGTGAGGTTGAACAATAAAACCGACACGTGCTGAAATTGACTACAGATAAAATTTAAGCTTTAACAGTTAAGAGTCAGTCATGCCAATTTCATTGAAGTAGAATCAGCATCAAAACCGATCTGATTTGAAAGAGACCGAATTAGTATCAAACCGAGAAGTGTCGAAACTTGCAACAAGAAAGTTTGTCATTCATTAACTGTAAGTTGGTAATCACGTCAATGTCCTTGAGTTTGCAGATTTGTGGTGTGTTGTTTCTGAGCAAACATTGTATCAAATATAAAAATGATAAATCACAAGGGAGGTTAATTATTGACAAAACCATGCAAACCTTATTGATGGAATTAGCTACGCGCATGTGTGGTTGATTCATGTCTTATCCATATATATATATATATATATATATATATATATATATATATATATATATATATATATATATATATAATTGATAACAACCCACAATTCTGCTGGGCACCACTCCCTTCAAGCACACTTCAACGGTAAAATAGTAATGAAAACAACTATGCTCAGCTTCATTTCTCCTTCTTCATATGTGTGTATGGGGGGGGGGGGGGGGGGGGGTGAGAGTGAGGATGGTGGGATGAGGGGGAAAGGGAAAAAAAGGGGGGGGGGAGAGGGTGAAGGGAGAAATAACCAGGGGAATATGACAAGATCTCTGAAGTTGGCTTATGTTTCACGTGTGGGGTAGGTGATGATTTTGAACATGTACTACTAGTTTAACAGATGGTTTTATTATTATGTTATCCATTCAGCCTGAGGAAGCTTCAGATGGAAGCGAAAATTTGCTGACGGAAATAAAAGGAGAAATGAAGCTGAGCATAGTTGTGTTTTTATTGCCATTTTACTATATATAAAAATTAGCAGAGAGAGAGAGAGAGGAGGAGAGAGAGAGAGAGAGAGAGAGAGAGAGAGAGAGAGAGAGATCTATATGACCTTGACTTCGAACACATAACAGTCATAACCTTCACCTTGACTTGTCTTTAAATGGATGCATTATTTCCAAACCAGATTTTGTTCTGTGCATTTGTTTTCCTGTGGGGGTCGCGATAGCCTAGTGGTTAGAGAACACGGCCGTGTTGATTGGATTACATTATAGCCCCAGTGCAGTGATCGGATTCAGGGACTGTACCACCAACCAGGACGAAGTGTGTATTATCGATTTCTTATCATTAAAAAAAATCTGATCGATTTATATACTTACCTGCCTACCTACCTATCTATTATCCCATCTATCTTGACTTTCTGTCAATGTATATGTGTGTGTTTATTTTTATTTTGTTATTTTAATTTTATTGTTTTGTTTCGAGGATACTGGAATAAGCACTCGCGTGCTTGTTTTTTGTTTTTTTTACATCTTGTGCCCGTGTGTATGCAGTATTGTAAATTTTGTCATCCGTTCCTACCGGCACACAGTGGCCTACTCTTCCGAAAAGCGAAACGGGTTTTAACGTGTGTGTGTGTGTGTGTGTGTGTGTGCGTGCGCGCGCGCGCGCGCGCGGTGTGTGTAGCATAGAAGTAGAAGTAGCAGTAGTGGTAGTGGTGGTCATCTTCAATTTTACATTTTTGCACATTAAGGGATACTGGACGAGAGAGAGAGGAGAGAGAGGAGAGAGAGAGAGAGAGAGAGAGAGAGAAGAGAGAGAGAGAGAGAGAGAATGTGTGTGTGCGCGTGCATATGTGTGTGTGTGCGCGTGCATATGTCTGTGTGTATGTGTGTGTGTGTGTGTGTGTGTGTTGGTGCGTATGTGAGCAAGACAAACATTGCCTGGAGGAGAAATGAGGGAAGTAGAGTATGGATAGAAAAACAAAGGGCTAGGAGAAGAGGGGCGGTGGTGGTGGTGGTGGTGGTGGTGGTGGAGCTTTTTACAAGCAGTGTTGTCACACTCCACAGATGGTGGCGCTTGCCCATGGCTATTGTGAAAGCCAAAGTCACCCTGAGGTCTGAAGAAGTCGGTAGCCAAGCGGTTAGAGTGTTGATCTTTGAAATAGATTCTTCATCTGGTCTCCAAACATCATTAAAGGCTATAATACATGGTGTCGTGTTTTGGTTGGAGCGCCTGACGGCCCGACACCTCTGATTTCAGCTCCTTTGGCGCATGACAGGGTTTCCTTCTGGGTGTTCTTCGAGTTTTCCTTCTCCATGCATGGGTTTGAAATCAGAGTTTTCCGCTCTCTTAGGTGGATTTTGTCAGCAAAACGGGCTCCACCTACCCTACCTGGTTATCCCGCCAGGCGCTCGGTCTCCCTACAGCAGGTCTTTGCGAAAACAGGGGACACCAACGAGTAGGTGCCTGCTGTGGAAAGTTGCAAGCCAAACAAGAGGTTGCAGCTTCACTATCCCCGGGAAGCAGAGGTGTAGAGCGGATGCTCAGAAATGCACATACTTCCCTTCACAGGCGGGACATCCAGCACCAAACTCTGTGGTCCCCCTTTGAAATAGATGACCGTCACTGAGGCCTGTATGCGCGGGTTCGAAACTTTAGTCGCGTGTTTTTAATTATCCGAGGGGGATTTCTCTCCCCTGATTTGTTTTGGCTACTGACTTCACCGCCCTGAAAGCCCATGAGGTGAGGCTGTAAACCTCTTAGTGTGAACACACACACCGAGCCTCTAAACAGCCTGTGAAAACCCCATTCACATTTCTGTCGAGGAGCTGGTCTTGGCAATTCTTCAGTGGTCCCACTTTGCTACTGGACTTCGGGATAGGTGAAGGACATTTTGGCCGGGGAGGGGGGGGGGGGGGGGGGAGGGAAGGCAGAATGATTCTCTTTGTCTGTCTCTTTCGGTTGGTCTGTCTGTCTGTCTGTCTCTGTGTCTCTGTCTTGTCTGTGTCTGTGTGTCTCTCTCTCTTCCCTTACCAGGTGGGGTGTGTAGTGCCTGGTCTTCTCCTGTGCTTGTTAACTATGCAGGAGGTCTGAGCGCTTTGATTTGTTGCTTTACAAGATTCAGCGCTATATAAATTCCATACATTAGTATTAGGTCTGCCCGCTGGCCTCAGCCGACACATTCCGACTTCAGCGCAGCCCATTTCATTTTTACAGGATGCATGCTGGGTACGTTCATGTTTCCATAACCCATCACACACTGATGTGAATTATGCGATTTTAACGTGCATATTTGGTCTTCTGCATACACATATGTATATACACACGAAAGGAATTGAGGCACTGGCAGGCCTGCACTTGTGTTGATCTGGGAGGTCGTAAAACTCCCCACCTTCATTCGCTGAACGCCGTCAAGATTCGAACCGAGGACTTTATGGACCCACAGGATTGAAGTCAAACGGTCTTAACCACTCGGCTATAGCGTCCGTAATAAATGATAGAAGGACACCACACACAGGTGCTATCTGGAAAGAAATGATGGCTGCTATGTTTAGCCGACGGACGCTATAGCCCAGCGGTCGAGACCGTTTGACTTCCATCCCCTAGAGCCATGAAGTCGTGGCCTCAGATCTCGTCAGAGCTCACTGGGTTACGGAAACACGACATACCCAGCATGCATCCTGTGCAGTCGCTAAATCGCAAAACTCCGCTGGGATGTAGATATAACCACTGGGTTACGGAAACACGACATACCCAGCATGCATCCTGTGCAGTCGCTAAATCGCAAAACTCCGCTGGGATGTAGATATAACCACCACCGCAACAATAGCAGGGGAGGAGTTTTGTTCTTTTTTTCTTATTTTCCTATTTCCTCCCGGCTGGCTGTCCCGGAAGAATGTAAGTTCGATTCCCAACTGCATCCCCCGAAGTCGGAATGCGGTTACCTTTACTGGCGGTAACGAAAACAAAAATCTGGCTGCATGCCCCCAAAACCTCACCATTGGTGAACCTCCGGGCTCTAGTTGATGAACGAAAATCAAGATTTGTTTGGTCGTATTTCTCTCTCTCTCTCTCTCTCTCTCTCTCTCTCTCTCTCTCTCTCTCTCTCTCTCTCTCTCTCTCTCTCTCTCTCTCTCTCACACACACACACACACCAAGGTAGGAAGGTGGCAGGATGGTTAAGACGTTCGCCTGCCAACAAGTCAACCGTGAGGTTGTGGGTTCGATTCCCAGCCTCGCCCTTTCTTCCCAGTTTGACAAAAAAAATCGAACTGAATGTCAAAGTCCTTCGGATGAGACTATAAACCGAGGCCCCGTGAGCGAACGCATGCAGAACATCTTTGCGCACACGTTAAATCCTGTTCCGCTTTTCGAAAGAGTAGGCCATTGTGTGCCGGTGGGAACAGATGACAAAATTTACAAAAACCGCATACACACGGGGACTGGTTGTAAAAAAGCACATGAGTGCTTATTCCATTATCCTCGATATAAACGAATAAATAAATAAATAAATAAACAAATAAACACACACACTTGGTGACAGTGTGGTGAGCTATACTTTGAGACGATGTTGTTACAGTCCATAGACAGCGGACACTCAGTGTCCATTGCCCCTGGCTACTACAGCTGCTGGAGTGAAGCTAGCTGATAAGTGTGAAGAAGAACACCTTTCCCTTCCCTTCCATTGCCGCTAGTATGCTGACCTGGGGGCTAGATTGCTATTGGGAGTTGTAGGTGTAGTTTGGAGTCTTCTGCAAAGGATTTACCATTGGGGTTTCCCTCCCCCCCCCCATGGAGTTCTTTGTGGTTCCTTATTTTCTTCTTCCAACACTCAGACAGTAACTATTGTCCTTCTATCATAAACGAAAATGCGTTTCACTGCCATGAGGCACCTGGCAAGTCAGCCCCAGCAGATCCCACTTCGGGGCGTGGGAGAGAATGGTGATTTTTTAAGTCTTGCTAGATAACAAAAAAAAAACAAGGCAAGAGTATGGACCAAGAAGGCAGACAATAGACAAAAAGGAGGTGACAGGAAGAAAAAGAACACGGCAGAAACAGAGAGAGGGATAGAATAGCAAAGAATTTTCCAGAAAGGGGGGATGTTATTTTCTTTTCGTGTTCGTTTATAGCCCCGCCCAACACTGCAGAAACAGAGAGAGGGATAGAATAGCAAAGAATTTTCCAGAAAGTGGGATGTTATTTTCTTTTCCTGTTCATTTATAGCCCCACCCACCACAAAGGGGTTGGCTCTGAGCTCCTGGGAGTCCATGGGATGAGATGGTAGACAGCGATCGTTGTGTGAAACGAACACAGAACAGCTCAGGAACTGTCCAACGCACCATACACATTTTGTGGAAAGAGGGGAACCCCATGTCAGGATGGCCAGGGGCGTGGACAGGGGCAAACAAAAGAGGCAGGGCCTTGCTACCTGGAGATGAGTGGGTCAACACAGTCACCGTCTGTTGCGCTCATGTGCTGTCTTTGTCAATCAAAGACTCAGACATGTGCTGTCTTTGTCAATCAAAGACTCAGCCAATGCTTACAGTCTTGTTCCTGCCTTCCCTGGTCCCTGACTGGTTGGTTTTAGTGGTATCGTGGTCCTAAGGGAGTGTGGGAGTGTTGGAAGACATACTGACTTCATAGAGCTTCATTGCCATTGGAGTATCTTGCCAGTGAGAGACAAGCTCCTGGGCCACCAGATTGTGATCTTTTTGCCTCGTCCCGCCATGGAAGACAGTCTTCAGAAGGTTAGTTTCTTGGTTTCGTATTGCATAGTATACATGGCTAATTTTTAAAGTCGGTTTACTGATGTTAGAAGTTTCCTGGTTGCTCCCAGTAGTATGCTTCGATTTGTTGATCTGCATGTCCGACAGACTCTGAGCAGCCTTCTGAAACCCTTTCGAGATATGAACATTTTTACATTTTTTTAATTACCCCATCTGATACTTTGCTTTTGGTCTTCATAAAGTTTACATTCTGCCTTTTGTTTGATCTCACTATGATCAGTAGGATCATACTTGACTGACAAATAAGTGCTGTTGTCCAGAAGCTACCTTGCGCGGGCGCTGTGTGTGTGTGTGTGTGTGTGTTTTGATTAGGTGTTGATCAAGATGAAGACTATGGATATTCATTTTCTTGAAGTAGCCATGGAAATTTTGCTTCGTTTTTTTCTCCTTTTGCCACCTCTTGTGTGTTTTCATTTTTGCTTTTTGCTGTTACTATTTTTCTTTTCTTTCGTGGATAATGGCATAAGCACTCGTGTGCTTTATTTATTATAATTTATTTTTTACATCCAGCCCTCGCGTGCATGTGATTTTGTAAATTTTACCATTGGTTCCCATGGGTACAAGAACCTGCTCCAGGCTGTTGTGTGTAGTTGAGTGAAAAGGACGTGTCTCAAGTTCACCAAAGAATCAGCTGTGGAACAGTCTAGGCTTTTCTGATTTTGACTGGGTTCCCAAATACCCTGAGGCTGATTAAACCAGAAGCAATGTAATCTTTGATTGAAGGATAGTTCGGTTCTCACCAGCTGATGCTTGTCCTCACGAATACCTAGATTCAACCAATCCACAGTCGGCCGTCGCTCTTTCTCTATTGCTGGTCCATCGATCTGGAATGACCGCCCTCTCTCTCTTCGCCAAAAGCCTTCTTATGACACTTTAAAATCCAGTCTCAAGACTTATTTATTTCAAACCTAAGATTTTCCTCTTCTGCTTCATCTCATAGCTTTTCCCTGCCTTCAGCAGCCGAGATTCTATCGCCCTGTCAGGGTGTGTGACCTGTGTACGTGTGTGCGTGCTGGACATTTGGACTTGTTGGAACTATTGTTACTGGTTATATGACTGTGTAAGAATGAGTTGAGTGCAAGCGCTTTGATTTGTCTCGGCAAGATATAGCGCTATATAAATTCCATTTATTATTATTATGATGATGATGATGATGACGATGATGATGATGATTATAGAGCCAAACGCTAACCTGTGATTGTGGGCATTTGTTTTTCGTTCCTCGGCTAGAGATCCGACGTTCAACCAAAGGTGAGATTTTCGCGTATTGGATTGTTTTTTGTTTTTACCCACCATAAAGTTAGCTGCATTGCGACTCTCGGGATGTGTGCTGGGTATGATCGTGTTTCCGTAACCCACCCAACATTGACCTGAATGACGGGATCTTGAACGTGCATATTTGATCTTCTGCATGTGTATGCATACATGAAAGGAAATAAGGCACTGGCAAGAGGTCTGCACTTGAAATTGACTTGAGGGATCATACCCCCTCCCCCCCCCCCCCCCCCCCCCCCCCCTTTAATTCATCAGACGCCTCTGCCAGGATTCGAACCACGATGTCATAGACCCATGCGGTTGAAGGGTCTTAACCACTCAGCTATGGCGCCTGTCTGTTTGGTTTGAAACTGGACAGCTACTGGGATTCTTATAGAATCAAACCAAGCAACCACCCCTATGCCTCAAATGATCGTTGGGGCATTCAGCAATGATGATGCAACGACTTTTTACTACTTTTGCAGGGGGAAAGAAGTATTCGACCATGATTTGTCTCGAAAATCTCCTTGACTGTGAAAATCCACTCTTGACTGTGCTAATCAAACATGACTGTACTCATTCACTTTTGACTGTCATGGCTAAAAATAGCTTGCTGTTGCTGTTGTTGTTGTTGACGGTAGCTACCGGTGAAGCTCCTGCAAAAGCTATTTCGTCTCACGATGGGCAGCCTTCAGTCTCGGAAGGCTACAGAGTTGCGCTCTAGGTTTTTTTTTTGTGTCTGAGATTTTTTATGTGTATCAGTCTGCCTGTCAGTATTGTAATTGCCCTTCATGGGATAATTAAAGTGTTTTTGACTTGACTTGACTTACTTCTGGTACAGCGTCCTTTGTGGCTGGCCAGTCCCACACGACACGGGAATGAGAGTCCCTATGGCCGAGAGCATGGCCCAGATGAAGTCTGACGCTGGTCTGTATACCCTTTTCTTTCCGCTCTCTTTGCCTCGGGCTGTTGCTGCTGAGCGAGTGCATTCCTCAAACTTGTAGAGGCCTTTCTGGACAGTCTCAAGTGGTCCTGATAATGACAAATATCTCAATCTCCGTGGTTCTACTGTGTTGAGTGGTAAGTGTCAGTTTTTTCGCCTATCTATGCTACGTACGCTTTTACGACTAGCACAGTGATATCGTAAGAAAGAAAAAGCCATTTAGCAGAGCAGGAGTAGAGAGATTCCTCATTACTCGTGAAGTGTCTTGTCTCGGATTGCCTTGTATTGTCTCCTTTTCCTCTTGCACTGCCTTGCCTTGTATTGTAGTAGGCCCCTTTCAGTCTGGGCAGGGGTCTGGGGGTGTGAAGTCTGGGCTACTCTTGCGCGGAGGGGGGGGGGGGGGGGGGGTGGAGAGCGAGAGAGCCCATCGCCACTCTGTCTCAATATCTTTGCCTTTCTCTCTCTCTGAGTGTCTCTCTCCTTGTCTGTCTGTCTGTCACTTTCTTTGTATGTCTCTCTCTGTCTCTTCTTGCTCACTCGCAATTACAGCACTCCCCCACCCCCCTACTCTCACCGCGAAAGAGAGAGAGAGAGCGAGAGAGAGCCCATGGACACTCGTCTCATATCTCTTTGTCTTTCTCTGTCTCTCTTTCTCTCTCCTTGTCTGTCTGTCTGTCGCTTTCTTTGTATGTTTCTCTGTCTCTTCTTGCTCACTGGCAAACACAGGCCCCCCACCCCACGTCTAGTTTCTTCCCCGATTTCTCCTTTCTGTTGGCAATTGTTCTTTCCCTGAGTCTATCTCTCCATCTGTCTGTCTGTCTGTCTGTCTGTCTGTGTGTGTGTGTCTCTCTCCCTCACCCCGTCTTTCTCTAGAGAGTCCTTCGGATGAGACTATAAACCGAGGCCCTGTGTGCGAACGCATACAGAACATCTTGCGCACACGTTAACTCCTGTTCCGCTGTTCGAAAGAGTAGGCCATTGTGTGCCGGTGGGAACAGATGACAATATAAACAAAAACTGCATACATGCGCATAAATTGAAAAAAAAGCGCTTTGATTTGTTGCTTTACAAGATTCAGTGCTATATAAATTCCATACATTATTATTATTATTATTATTATTAGATCTATGTAAAAACATACTTTTGAGCTTATTCCACATTTCTCTCAAGAAATAGATAAAGGGTTGTTCGTTTATTCGTTCATTCTCTTCTCTCCAATCCATCTCTGAGTATCTGTCTGTCTCTGTCGCTCGGTCTGTCTGTTTCTGTCAGTCAGTCTGTTACTGTCGGGTAGGTCTGTCTGTTTCTGTCAGTCAGTCTGTCTGTCTCTGTCGTCCGGTCTGTCTGTTTCTGTCAGTCAGTCTGTCTGTCGTTCTGTCGGTCTGTCTTGTCTGTCTGTTTCTGTCGGTCGGTAGGTCTGTCTGTTTCTGTCAGTCAGTCTGTCTGTTTCTGTCGGTCGGTCTGTCTGTTTCTGTCAGTCAGTCTGTTACTGTCGGTCACTCGGTCTGTCTGTTTCTGTCGGTCTGTGTGTCTGTCTGTTTCTGTCGGTCGGTAGGTCTGTCTGTTTGTCGTCGTTGTCTGTTCTGTCGGTGGTCTGTCTGTTTCTGTCAGTCAGTCTGTCTGTTTCTGTCGTTGTCGGTCTGTTCTGTTTCTGTCGGTCGGTCGGTTGTCTGTTTCTGTCGGTCGGTCGGTCTGTCTGTTTCTGTCGCTCGGTCTGTCTGTTTCTGTCGGTCGGTCTGTCTGTTTCTTCGCTCGGTCTGTCTGTTTCTGTCGCTCGGTCTGTATGTCTGTTTCTGTCGCTCGTTCGGTCTGTCTGTTTCTGTCGCTCGTTCGGTCTGTCTGTTTCTGTCGGTCTGTTGTTTCTGTCGGTCTGTCTGTCTGTTTCTGTCGGTCTGTTTGTGACGGTAAAGACGCTGCAAAGGAGAGAATTGGCGTCACGGGAAAGGGAAGTAACCAGCAAGTGCAGTTTAGGCGGCCAGTGAGTCACACAACAGGGACAGTCACTGTCACGTGGCCACCGGCAATGATACATTAATAATGGAGGGGTCACAGTAGCCCAGTGGTTAGAGCCTAACACTCCGGATGGGGCAGTAACTGAGGGTACGGGTTCGAATCTCTGCTGTGATGTCCGTTTGAGGGGAGGGTTTTTTGTGGTTTTGTTGTTGGTTTTTGTGTGTTACTTTTTGGCTCTTGGAGTTAACATTGGTACTGACCCCAGTTCCTCGAAAGTCATTGGGATGAGGCTGCTCTTCAGATATAAAATTTTGGCGTATTTTCTGCCGGTTTTTCCCCACTTGTCTGTCTGTCTGTCTGTCTGTGTCTCTCTCCCTCACCCCGTCTCTCTCTAGATCTATGTAAAAACATACATGTGTATACTGACTTTCTAAAGTTAACGTTAAGACTAGCAACTCATCCCGTGGTGTGTGACTTGTGAAGTGCGAACATCCATCAAGCATCTGCTTTTGGAGTGTCGGGATGTCCGGGCTATGAGGCACAAGCATTTTACTGCAGACTCCCTGAAGATCCGTTTCGCGATGTTCCACCTGGACAACACGTTGAGCTTCCTGATAGAATCGGGCTTTCCCCGTCTGATACGAGTGAAGGTG
>CM054142.1:37078787-37093787 GCA_028751875.1 Rapana venosa | reverse complement strand
TTGTCTACTGGTGTGTCTTTCCTCACAGTGTTACAGCTCTTGTCTACTGGTGTGTCTTTCCTCACAATGTTACAGCTCTTGCCTACTGTGTGTCTTTTTCGCCCACAATGTTACAGCTCTTGCCTACTGTGTGTCTTTTTCGCCCACAATGTTACAGCTCTTGTCTACTGGTGAGTCTTTCCTCACAGTGTTACAGCTCTTGCCTACTGGAGTGTCTTTCCTCACAGTGTTACAGCTCTTGCCTACTGGAGTGTCTTTCCCCACAGTGTTACAGCTCTTGTCTACTGGTGTGTCTTTCCTCACAGTGTTACAGCTCTTGTCTACTGGTGTGTCTTTCCTCACAGTGTTACAGCTCTTGTCTACTGGAGTGTCTTTCCCCACAGTGTTACAGCTCTTGTCTACTGGAGTGTCTTTACTCACAGTGTTACAGCTCTTGTCTACTGGAGTGTCTTTACTCACAGTGTTACAGCTCTTGTCTACTGGAGTGTCTTTACTCACAGTGTTACAGCTCTTGTCTACTGGAGTGTCTTTCCTCACAGTGTTACAGCTCTTGCCTACTGGAGTGTCTTTCCCCACAGTTACAGCTCTTGTCTAATGGTGTGTCTTCCTCACAGTGTTACAGCTCTTGTCTACTGTGTGTCTTTCCTCACAGTGTTACAAGCTCTTGTCTACTGGAGTGTCTTTCCCCACAGTGTTACAGCTCTTGTCTACTGGAGGTCTTTACTCACAGTGTTACAGCTCTTGTCTACTGGAGTGTCTTTACTCACAGTGTTACAGCTCTTGTCTACTGGAGTGTCTTTCCTCACAGTGTTACAGCTCTTGTCTACTGGTGTGTCTTTCCCCACAGTGTTACAGCTCTTGTCTACTGGTGTGTCTTTCCCCACAGTGTTACAGCTCTTGTCTACTGGTGTGTCTTTTTCGCCTACAATGTTACAGCTCTTGTCTACTGGAGTGTCTTTACTCACAGTGTTACAGCTCTTGTCTACTGGAGTGTCTTTCCCCACAGTGTTACAGCTCTTGTCTACTGGAGTGTCTTTACTCACAGTGTTACAGCTCTTGTCTACTGGAGTGTCTTTCCCCACAGTGTTACAGCTCTTGTCTACTGGAGTGTCTTTACTCACAGTGTTACAGCTCTTGTCTACTGGAGTGTCTTTCCCCACAGTGTTACAGCTCTTGTCTACTGGTGTGTCTTTCCCCACAGTGTTACAGCTCTTGTCTACTGGTGTGTCTTTCCCCACAGTGTTACAGCTCTTGTCTACTGGAGTGTCTTTACTCACAGTGTTACAGCTCTTGTCTACTGGAGTGTCTTTCCATACAGTGTTACAGCTCTTGTCTACTGGTGTGTCTTTCCATACAGTGTTACAGCTCTTGTCTACTGGTGTGTCTTTCCCCACAATGTTACAGCTCTTGTCTACTGATGTGTCTTTCCTCACAATGTTACAGCTCTTGTCTATTGGTGTGTCTTTCCCTACAGTGTTACAGCTCTTGTCTACTGGTGTGTCTTTCCTCACAGTGTTACAGCTCTTGTCTACTGGTGTGTCTTTCCTCACAGTGTTACAGCTCTTGTCTACTGGTGTGTCTTTTTCGCCCACAATGTTACAGCTCTTGCCTACTGTGTGTCTTTTTCGCCCACAATGTTACAGCTCTTGCCTACTGTGTGTCTTTTTCGCCCACAATGTTACAGCTCTTGCCTACTGTGTGTCTTTTTCGCCCACAATGTTACAGCTCTTGTCTACTGGTGAGTCTTTCCTCACAATGTTACAGCTCTTGTCTACTGGTGTGTCTTTCCCCACAATGTTACAGCTCTTGTCTACTGATGTGTCTTTCCTCACAATGTTACTGCACACGTTCACTGTATCACTCTAGAGACGCTTGTTTCGCACATCCAAACTGTCGCCTCTGACTTCTCACTATCCTGTAGTTTAGAATACCGATGAGGCACCACTGAAGAGTTTGCAAGCAGCTTCCTCCACTCCTCGCGGTTTTCAGATTTCTGTAGCAAGTCGTTCTACTCAAGGCCAGTCCACTCTCTGATGTTGTTTCCCTATCGTTTTCTCTGTCTTTGTCTCTGTCTGTCTGTCTGTCTGTCTGTCTGTCTGTCTGTCTCTCTCTCTCTCTCTCTCTCTCTCTCTCTCTCTCTCTCTCTCTCTCCTGTGTATCTGTTCATTTATTTATGTATACAAGCAATATGGCTCTGGTCTTGAGGCGACGCACTGTTTTCGGGGGAGAGCAGCTCGAATTTCGCGCAGAGAAATCGTCCGTGACTTGAAAGTGGTATACAATACAGTATCTATTTCACTGTTTGCCCAGGTTTTGGTTCATTTACTTCTTTACTCTTTTATTTGTTTATTCATACAAGCAATATCTGCTTCACTTTTTTCCAAAGTGCTTATCTATCTATCTATCTATCTATCTATCTATCTATCTATCTATCTGTCTGTCTGTCTGTCTGTCTGTCTGTCTGTCTGTCTGTCTGTCTGTCTACCTACCTGTCTGTCTGTCTGTCTGTCTGTCTGTCTGCCTGCCTGCCTTCTGCCTGCCTGCCTGCCTGCCTGCCTGCTTGCCTGCCTGCTTGCCTGCCTGTCTGTCTGTCTGTGTCTGTCTGTTTATCTATCTATCTATCTATCTATCTATCTATCTATCTATCTATCTATCTATCTATCTATCTGTCTGTGTCTGTCTATCTATCTATCTATCTATCTATCTGTCTATCTATCTATCTATCTATCTATCTATCTTGTATGGTATGTTAGTTGCTGTCCACAGCTAGTACGACAGAAACCATCCCCCACCCCTCCCCTCCCCTGTTACTTGAAGAGAGAGCTCCACTCGCCTCAACACTGATTAGTGTCATTCGCACGAGGGCTCTCGTTATGAATTGAGATTGAATTTGAAAACGTCCTCCTGGGTTGATGTTACCCCCTTCCCCTCCCCTCGTCCCTCGACAACCCCCCTCCCCCCATGGATACGCGCAGAGAGCAAGCGAGAGAGAGACAGAGACAGAGAGGGAGGGAGGTTGACATCAACACAGAAAATAGTTGATTGCCATTGACATTCCAGTCCTATTGGCGAGAGAGAGAGAGAGAAGAGAGAGAGAGAGAGAGAGAGAGAGAGAGAGAGGAGACGGAGACAGAGAGAGAGAGAGAGAGAGAGAGAGAGAGAGAGAAAATGAATCTTTGAGAGAGAGAGAGAGAGAGACGGAGACAGAGAGAGAGAGAGAGAGAGAGAGAGAGAGAGAGAGAGAGAGAGAGAGAGAGGGAGGTTGACATCAACACAAAAAATAGTTTATTGCCATTGACATTCCAATCCTATTGAAGAGAGAAAGAGAGAGGAAGAGGAGAGAGAGAAAAAGAGAGAGAAAAGAGAGAATGAATCTTGAGAGGGGAGAGAAGAGAGAAGAGAGAGAAGAGAGAGAGAGAGAAAGACGGAGCCCAGAAAAAATTTGACATCAACAAAAGAAAATAGTTTTTGCCATTGACATTCTAATCCTATTGGCAAGAGAGAGAGAGAAAGAGAAGAGAGAGAGAGAGAGGAGAGAGAGAGAGAGAGAAGAGAGAATGAATCTTTGAGAGAGGAAGAGAACGGAGACAGAGAGAAGAGAGAGAGAGAGAGAGAGAGAGAGTGAGTGAAAAGAGAGAGAGAATGAATTTTTGAGAGAGAGAGAGAGAGAAGGAAACAGAGAGAAGAGAGAGAGGAGAGAGAGGAGAGAGAGAATCTTTGAGAGAGAGAGAGAAAAGCAAAATCTTTGAGAGATAGAGAGAGAGAAAATAATGAATCTTGATAAGGAAAGAGAGAGAAAAAGAGAGAGAAGAGAGAGAGAGAGAAGAAATGAATCTTAAGAAGAAGAGAAGAGAGAGAGAGAGAGGGGGAGAGAAGAGAGAGAGAGAGAATGAATCTTTGAGAGAGAGAGAGAGAATGAATCTTTGAGAGAGAGAGAGAAAGAGAGGAGAGAAGAGAGAGAGACGGAGACAGAGAGAGAGAAGAGAGTGAGAGAGAATCTTTGAAAAGAGAGAGAGAGAGAGAAGAAGAGAGAGAAGAAGAAAGAATCTTGAAGAGAGAGAGAGAGAGAAGAGAAGAGAAGAAGAGAGAGAGAGCGAGCGAGAAAGAGTGAGCCAGTGTCATTTTCTAGCTTATCCTCCACAATAGTTTCCTAACACCCCCTATCCCCCCTCCCCCTCCCCGTCGCCCATCATTCTGTTTTTGTCCCTCTCCTTAATTTAGGCAGAGGATTTCAGACTCTTCCCAGTATGTGGAGGGAGGGGGGAAGACTGGGGTTATGTGGATACCGTTGATGGAACTGATAGGCATATTTTACACGGTCACTTGCGCAAGAGGGACATATTTTGGGTTTTGTGTTTGTGTTTTCCTTACGTGCGTATTCTCTCTCTCTCTCTCTCTCTCTTCTCTCTTTTCCCCCTCCTCTCTCTCTCTCCTCTCTCTCTTTCCTCTTCCGTCCTCTTTTCTCTCTTCCCCCCTCCCCCACCTCCCCTCTCTCTCCTCCCCTCCTTTCCCTCTATCTCCCCTCTCACTCCCCCCCACCCGGTTGTGTGTGTGTTGTGTTTGCGCCCCCTTCACGACGCTCACAAACCCCGAAATGTATACGTTCACGAAGAATTTTTGGTTTTGTGTTTGTTGGGTTGTGGGTTGTGTGTGTTGAGGGGTTAGTGCACTCACAGACAGACACTGGCAGGCTAGGCTCAGGGATACACCACAGACCACACCACCAAAACAACACACACATACACACCCACAACCCACACACACACCACACACATCAACTCACCAAAACAACACACCCACAACACCCACACACACACACACAAAACCCCACTCACTCGTTTTCCCATCCCTTAAACCACTAAATGTAATAACTTTAAACTGAAGATATCACACACACCAAACAACACACACCACACACCACACACACCACACACAAAACACCCCACCCCCAAACACACAACACACAAAAAACCACACACCACACACAAACACCAAAACAAAACACTCCACCAAAAAAACTGACAACACACCACTAACATAGAATGAACCGACTAAACCAGCACACAATCCCCAACGTTGCGCACGATCACGTGAACCGAAACCCCGTGAATTTCGGGCCCAAGCTTTTATTTCCGCTGAGTGACAGCGATTGACGGTCCGATTGCCAAATTCTTCCGGTCAGAAGACCCAGGTTACTTAAAAAAGCGAGGAAAACCAACTCGAATAATCAACTGTGACAATCATTTCATTCACAAAGTGTCGGGAGGCTGTGGTGTGTGTGTGTGTGTGTGTGTGTGTTGTGTTGTGTGGTTGTGTGTGTGTGTAAGGCTTAAGTCAAAATTTTATTTTCAATGTACATTGCTTTTAATCAAAGCCGTGTGTGTGTGTGTTGTGGTGTGTGGTGTGTGTGCATGTGTCGTGCGTCGTGCGTGCGTGGCGTGTGTTGTGTGTCTGGTTGTAATTCCCTCACTAGAAACTGACAAGAATCTCTATAGAGTGCAAAGTACGATAGTTGGTGCTTCATTCACAATGTTGTCATGGTAATTGCTTTGGACTGACAGATTGATAGTTTTATGACATCCTTGTCAGTGTCAGTGTTCGTGTATATATATAGGTAGGCCTAGTCGTCTTGCACGCCTAACATCGCTAAGAATGTCTTGTGCATCCTTGTTGTACAGTACATGTAGCCAAATTATTGTTGCTGTTGTTGTTGTTGTTGTTGTTGTGCGTTCCCCAGCTTAACATCCCGGAACATACACTCTGACTGACGGACTCACTCATCCTACCTGGGAATCGGTGTGAGATTTAAGAAAGTACGCAATGGATGAGAAAGTCTGCCTGCATGACTTGTTTTCGAGTACCTCGCCGTATAGGCAGCCATACTCGCTCTTCAGAGGACTTTTTTTTGGGTGGTGGGTGGGGGTAGGGTGGGGTGGGGTGGTGGTCTCTTTTAACGGAAATTGCAGGTTGTTATGCTAAAATGCTCGTCATAGTTGAATGTATAATCTCAACATAACATTTTACAACATGACAACATTGCAGTACCAGCATCTCTCCATTTGTCTGAAATCAGTAACTGACAGAGTTTTTTTATGTTTTTATTTTTATTTTATTCTTTTATATCGAGGATAATGGAATAAGCACTTAACGTGCTTTTTTTACATCCAGCCCCCGTGTGTATGCGGTTTTGTCAATTTTGTCATCTGTTCCCACCGGCACACAATGGCCTACTCTTACGAAAAGCGGAACAGGATTTAACGTGTGCGCAAGATGTTCTGCGTGCGTTCGCACACGGGGCCTCGGTTTATAGTCTCATCCGAAGGACTTTGGGGCAGAGTGGAGTCTGCACTGATGTTAACTCCAGAGGAAAATATCCCCTTGAACGGGAATCGAACCCGGGTCGTCAGATTGCGAGCGCAATGTTCTAACCACTAGGCTATCCCATGCCCCTGGGCATGCAGGGTCCACCGCGCGGTTTTTCTCTCTGAGGGGTGCTGGTTAGCCTAGCGGTTAGACCGTCGCTCTCCTGATCTGACGGTTACTGAAGGTCCACGGGTTCCAGTCTTCACTGAGCTGTCTGTTGGAGGGATTGTTCTTCCCCTGGAATTAACATCAGTAGCCTACTGCCTCCACTCCCCTCAAAGTCCCTCGGACGAGGCTCCCGAGGTCTTGTATGTGAACACACAGAACACCTTTCACGCAGGTTCTAAACCCACCCACTTTTCTGTAGAAGAGTAGGCCAGCTATGGCCGGTAGGATGGATGACACGAACGTACCCAGCATGCATTCTGCTTCCTGGAGAGGGATGGGCTCCGCCAGGTTGAGCTTGTTCAAGACACTGCCTGAAAAATTCAGTGCAGTGCCCCCAACGACTCCTCAAGGAGTTAAGGAAGAAGAAGAAGAAGTCATGTTTGCTCTCACGTGGCATCGGCTTAGCGCTTAAATGTTCAGTTTTGTGTTGTGTTGTATTGTATTGCACTGTGTTGTATTGCACTGTGTTGTATTGCACTGTGTTGTATTGTATTGCATTGTATTGAATCATGATTATATCACATTCAGTCACAGCAGATGTCTTCGAAATTCAGGCTGGTTGCTCTCCCTGGGGGTAGAGTAGATCGCCGCAAAACCAGCGCCTCCTTTTTTTCTTTCTTGCCTGTATGCGTACAGTTTCTTTCCCTACGAAAGTAACCTTTTTTATATTGTGACCTACGCAGATTTTTGCCAAGAACCAAACTTTTCATGTTATTTGGCAAGAGTTTTTGTACATGCACTAATCAGATATTATTGCAGACAGGATTTCAGTTTATCCTTTCATCTAGAAGACCAGCACCCAGACAATCAGTCTAGTGTGGGGAGGGGAGGGGAGGGAAGGGAAGGGTAGGGGAGGGGAAGGGAAGGGCGAGAAGAGAGGGTTCACGTGGGAATGAATCCTGCGACTCTCCACTTTCTAGACGTTGCGTGTGTGTTGTTTGGATTATGGCCCAGGCCAGGTCAGTTATTGATGTCAACTAATTGCCAAGACCCATACCGAAATGCTGCTATATATTGTAAAATGTTGTGTTGAGATTGCCTTCAGTCATGACAAGCTCTTAACATAACATGCACAACCTGCACTCTCCATTAAAGAAGAAAAAACATCCTCTTTAGTCGGAGTATGGCTGCCTACATGGCGAGGTACTTAAAAACGGTCATACGCGCAAACTTCTCATTCAGTGGTGCAATTTCAGTCTCACGGTGATTCCCCAGGTGGGATGAGCGAGTCGAGAAGAGTGCACATTCTGGGTGGCCCCCAGAGTGTTAAGCTGGGGAACGCACCACCACCACCACCACCACAACAACAACAAAAAGCAACGCTTCGATTAGCGATGGGGCATTGTTTGAGCGTTCACAGTTGAATAACACTGAGTATTTGGGGTGCTATGGGTCTCTAATTCACTCAGCGGCGATTGAGTAGCCAAACATGGAGCTAAAGGTCATCCCTCGTGACCTTTTCCCAGGGGCTTCCGCTTCCGGTGACATTTATGATCCTCTCTCTCTCTCTCTCTCCCCCTACATCCCTGTGTGTGTGTGTGTGTGTGTGTGTGAAAATCAGGTCACTTGGGATTGAGTAAGCACAAATGGCATGTTATAGTGTAGGTTAGCCCTGCTCTGTCTATTGTCTCCTGTTTGGGGTGGGGGGGGGGGGGGGGGTGTCAACTTCAATAGATGTATTCAAGACACAATTCATGGCCCTCCAAGGATGGCTTACGAATTTGCCACCTAAATATAAACCATGCAGTCAATAAAATCCACGATATAACAAGACTCATGATTTGTTGACGTTTCTTTCTGTTAGCCAAAATGATACTATTTACATGGTTTCTTATCCTTTATAGTATGGAAGTTTTTGTTTTGTTTTGTTCTGTTTTGGTTTTGGTTTGTTTTTTTGGAGGGGGGATTATTCGGTTGTCCCCTCTCCCCTTGTTGCTGTTGTTGCTGCTTTTATTTTGCTCTTTGCTATTTTTTCGGTTGTTTCTGTGTTTTCTGCTTTGCTGATTTGCTCACTTTATTACTTGTTGTTTTTTCTTGCTCTCTTTTGGGTGATTGTTGTGGGTTTTTTGTGTAGATCCCCCCCTCCGTATACTGTGTGAGTGTATTGGTAGGGATTTATCTTATTTTATTATCATCTGTATCCATAAAGGCGGGGGCTGGATGTATAAAAGCACATGGGTGCTTATTCATTATCCTCAAAATAAAAGAATTTGTCATTTGTCATTTGTCTATCTATATCTATCTATCTATCTATCTATCTATCCGTCTCAGTGTCTGTCTGTCTGTCTGTCTGTCTATCTATCTATCTATCTATCTATCTATCTATCTATCTACTTACCTACCTACCTACCTACCTACCTACCTACCTACCTACCTACCTGTCTGTCTGTCTGTCTGTCTGTCTGTCGTCTACTACTATCTATCTGTCTGTCTGTCTGTCTGTCTGTCTGTCTGTCTGTCTATCTCTCTCTCTGTGTCTATCTATCTCTCTCTCTCTGTGTCTATCTCTTTCTCTTTCTCTGTCTATCTCTCTGTGTCTGTCTGTCTCTGTTTATCTGTAGATAGATAGATACAGACAGACAGACAGACAGACAGAGACCCCCTCCCCCAACACAGATAGAGAAATACATGGCGCGTGTGCACATGCATGTGTACTCGGCGTTTGCTTTGAATTTTGAGGGGTTTTTTTTTGGGTGGGTTTTCCTTTTGAGAAGTTATGCACTTAATATAATAGTTTAGCACGACTTTTATTATGTTTTATAGGATTACATTGTATTGTCTTGTATTATATTGTATTGCTTTGTGCTGCATACAAGTTTCAGTCGGGACAGATTTCTCTACGTAAAATTTTGGATGCTCTCCCCCTGGTAAGCTCGTTGCGAAGAACAGCTCGAATTTCTTGCAGAAAAATCTATTGTGACTGATAGTAGTGCACACCACACCACACCACACCACACCACACCACACCACACCACACCACACCACACCACACCACACCACACTACATCCAAGTGTACACGAATTGTTATACCTTCGTCAACCTGTGAACATTTTGTGTGCAGAACCCAAACCGACGTCACACCTTCCTCTTTCCCACCTTACGTCATCCTACAGTGACGTCACAAACCGAGGTCATCCACTGACGTCATCAGTTCCCCTTCGCCTAATTTCTGACTGGTGTGTGTCTTTGAAAAGGAGGACCCGCACATCGCCGAAGTCTGTCCTTGTATGTGTGTGTACAATCTTTCATCTCCTCGTTCGGCATCTGCATAGTTCTGTCAGCCAAGTGCTCTGCCCTGCCCTGCCCTGCCCTGCCCTGCCCTGCCACAATACTAGCATCAGCAGGGAAAAGCGGAGCGGGTGTAATGTCACGGGAGGCGTGAACTGCCCCTTGACACAAACACCCCCCCCCCCTTCCCCGCCCCCCCCCCCACCCCCCCCCCCCCCCCCCCCCCCCCCGAGTTGGGTGGCAACCCCTCCCTCCCTCCCTCCTGTCCTTCCTGGTCATGAGCAACCACCACCTCACACCCAGGCCCAACCAAGCGATGCTCTCGCTCTGGAGACTCGACTCTGTCGGGGAAGAGAGTGACTCCAGTGCCGAAGATTCTCTCAACAACTTAACTCGTAGTTTTGATTTGGAACAGTCTTCAACCACACTCTCGAGGATATCGGCATCATCAACGATTTCTACTTCTCCACGGGCAGAGCCAACGAGTACAACGAGCCCCAGATGGACAGCGCAGATCCTTTCCTGGGAGCGCTGGCTGATGCTCCCAGGCAGCCCCAGCAGCAGCATCCGCAGCCTCAGGAGCAGTCGGAGCAGCTGGATCAGAATATTTTGCGGATGGAATCGGACCTGGACGATTTGTCCCCCTGGCTCTTCCCGCAGCACAGCTTGGAGAGCATCCTGGCGCCTGCCAACCGTCCGCCCTGCGCTCAGCAGGTTGCTCAGCCTGGACCCCGCATTCCCTTGCAGCCCCACAACTCTCTGGATCAGCACCTCCACCTCCACCACCATCAGCAGCAGCCGCAACCCCAGCAGCAGCAGCAGCAGCAGCAGCAGCAGGGAGGAAACGATGGATTCTTTTCTTCTCTGGGGAATTATGACGGCAACTTTTTCTTTGACACCAAGGATACCCTCATGAATTCCTTGGTGAACTGTGGTGAGGAGAGCGCTTTCGGGGAGGTGGAAGACCACAGCACCGATAACTGCGTCTTCCCTTCCCTGTCCTCCATCACCCCCACCATGTTCCCCTCCCCTGCTTCTGCCAGCAGCAGTAGCTGTAGTAGTAGTAGCTGTAGCAGTAACAACAACAACAACAGCAGCAACAGCAGCAGCAGCAGCAGCAACAACAGAAACAGCAGCAGCCCTTTTCATGTGCTGGGCGTCGACCTAAAATTTAGCCTTGGGTCTGACACTGTAACTACCCAGCCCTCGCCTCCCCCTACCCCCACCTCCCACGTCACCCATTCCTACCCTTCCACCAGCGTCTACTCCCTCGCTCATCCTCAACCTCCTCCCCCCCCCCCCAGCCCAGCGGCAGCAGCAGCGACAACAACAACAACAACAACAACAGCAGCAGCAGCAGCAGCAGCGCCTGGTGGGGTCAGGGGCACGGTCGTTGCTGACCGGGGCCAGCGTCTATGAAGGCAACGGCCAGCTGAGGATGCGTCACGTGAGGCTGACCGCCCCGGCCCCGTACCCGCCACGAGCCAGCGCCGCCTCTGCCGCTGTGGTCGCCACGACGTCTGCCGCCTTCCCCGGCGGTCCTGCCGCGAAGGACGACAAGATTTACCAGTGCACGTTCCAGGACTGCAACAAAGTCTACAGCAAGAGCTCGCACCTCAAAGCCCACCTGCGTCGCCACACGGGGGAGAAGCCCTTCGCCTGCAGCTACGAGGGCTGCACCTGGCGCTTCTCCCGCTCGGACGAGCTGGCGCGCCACAAACGCTCCCACTCCGGAGACAAACCCTACAAGTGCCTGCAGTGTGAGAAGTGCTTTTCCAGGTCGGACCACTTGGCCAAGCACAAAAAGGTCCACCGCAAGAACGACCTCCGAAGGCAATAAAAGGGGGTTTTAGCTAAAGCAAGGGTCAAGATCCCCAGCACGAGTCCAGGGTTTCAGGGTCGGGGGAGTGAGTGGGGGGTGGGGGGGGGGGGTGGGGGGGGTAGGGGGGGGGGTGGTGGGGGGTAGGGGGGTGGGTAGATGGGCCTAGCTCCGTGAGTACGTGCACAGAGAGAGAGAGAAAGGGAGCGGAGTTGGGTGTTGGAAGAGTGTGGGCACGGTGTGTGTTGCTGCATGCACTCATGATTGTCGTCTGGAAGCGGTTCCAGAACCAAGAAAAAAAAAGTGGTGGTCACAGTGTCAGGAGCTCACAGCAGGCAGCAGAATGCCACGAACAGCGTGAAGCTTTGTGAAGCAAGGTCAAGTCTGTCTCTCAAGGTCGACAGAGGGCACGCATCTGTCTGTCTGTCTGTCTGTCTGTCTGTCTCTCTCTCTCTCTCTCGATCACCCCCACCCCACCCCACCCCCTCCTATACTAACCACCCCCACCACCCCTCCCCTCCCCCCATCCCTGACAGCCAGTAACGGTGATGCCAAACGCACAGATTATTTCCAAGGTCTTGCCACCCACAGAAGGTCAAAGATAACATTCCAGAAATTCCGAAGATTCCAGAATGTCCCTGTTCTTATGAAGATTCCAGAACGTCATGTTCTTTCGAAGATTCCTGAATGTTCCCTTTCTTCTGCAGATTTTTTTTTATAAGGTTAGTTCTTCCCAATCTTCCAAAATGCTTCAGTTCTTGCGAGGAGTATAGACTGTCCCGTTGTTGGTAAGATTCCAGACTGTTTTAGTTTTTTCAGAGGAAGCCAGACTGTTTTAGTTCTTTCAGAGGAATCCAGGCTGGTTTAATTATTCCTGAAGATTCCAGAATGTATACTGTGTTGATTTCTGGGGTGTGTGTTGTTTTTTCTCTCCCACCTGCCGAACAGTCAGTGCCTTAGCATATCCACTAAAAATCCGATCCAGGGTTCATTTGAACATGGTCTGCGCCATGCAATGACTGATGACCAAATGAAACAGAATTTTTGTGAGAGTGTGTTCGATTCAGTGCCAGAAACTTATCAACGATGACAGGAACTACCTTCCAGAATGAGAAATCGGCGGAGAGGAAGAATTCCAGACACTGATCCGTCTGCTTGGCCACCATCTTGGCGCCCTCCCCATAATGCTCAACTCTTCGACTATGTGTGTGGTATCTGTGCTTAATTTATTTTGAACCTCTGTGTGTTTAAGAGCGCTGCTTTTAAAGCGTTTTTAATTTTACAAAATGTACCGAAGAAATCCCCCACACCAAAAGAGAAGTTACGTGCATATACGAGCTTTTATTTATTTTATTTTACTTTATTTTAAAAGGGATATTTTGGATTCAATTTTGTGCTTTTATTCGAATTTTTATTTTATTTTAAAGGGGCCTTCTCAATTATAGAACTTTGTGCTTTTGATATTTTCATTTAATATTTTTAGGTTTATTCAGTGTTATTTTTAATTCTTGTATTTTTATGATAAAAAAAAATCCTTGTAGTCACTTTTGTAAGGGGTTTTATTTTTCAGTTTATTGCCACCGTTTATGATAAGGCGCCAAGAGAAAGTACCATGGACTGAAACCATAGTCATCGAGAGAGAGAAAGAGAGAGAGTGTGAGAGTGTGTACGTGGGTAAATGTCAAGTCAAAATTCTGTTTCCAAGAGGGTACATTGAATGTGTGCATGTGTGTGTGCGCGCACGTGTGTGTATGTGTCTGTGTGTGTGCACGCGCGCGAGTGCGTGCGCATGCATGCATGCATGCGTGTGTGTGTATAACAGAAGGCAGATAAAGGAGTCACTACGATAACAACTGTAAGAGGAAGCTGGAGAGAACGTATTTTCAAGACAAAAGTTAGGCTGCTTGTAGTAACAATTTCCCGGACTTCGTACTGTCAAACTATTTGAAAAACGTGGTCACTCACTTACACAGGTACAGACACATAGGCAGGCTGTAAAATATATTAAGATAATGAGAGAGAAAAGGGGGGGGAGAGAAGGGGGGGTGAAGAGAGAGAGGGAGATAGATAAGAGAGAGAAAGTGTGTGTGTGTGTGTGTGTGTGTGAATGTGTTGTGTGTGTGTGGGGGGGGGGGGGGGGGGGGAGAATAGATAGATAGAGAATGTGTGTGTATGTGTAAATTGTGTGTGTGCATGTGTATGTGTGGTGTGTGTGTGTGTGTGTGTGTGTGTGTGTGTGAGAGTGTGAGAGTGTGTGAGAAGAGAGAGAGAGAGAGAGAGAGAGAGAGAGTGTATGTATGTGTGTGTGAGAGTGAAGAGAGGAGAGAGAGAGAGAGAGAAGAGAGAGAGAAAGGAGAAGAAGAAAATTGTTTATTTCGACGATTATATATAAGCCTCAAGAGCTTAGAAATTGTTTTTTATATATGCACTTTCCCGAAAAAACATCGCAATGATTGGCATTTGAAGTTGGGTTATCGCGGCTTGAACAAGAGAGAGAGAGAGAGAGAGAGAGAGAGAGAGAGAGAGAGAGAGAGAGAGAGAGAAGAGAGAGCGCACATTCCTCTCAAATGCAGAGATGACAGAAGACATCAACACCTTTTTTTTTGCAGTCGTTTTGGGAAGCATAGGCACACACACATACAGTTTGTCATGCATATTTTGGTATATAATTATACACTTACAAAAGTAATACTAGAGAGGGAGAGAGAGGGAGGGAGAGAGAGAGAGAATGGGGGAGAGAGGGAGAGGGAGGGAGAGAGGAGGAGAGAGAGAGAGAGAGAGAGAGAGAGAGAGAGAGAGAGAGAGAGATTTGATTTGAGAACAGCTCTAAGCCTATTAGACAAAGAGGGCAAGTTATAAAAAAAAATGATACATAACATACTAATAAAAATGGAAAATAAAAGACGTGTAAAAATGAGAGAGAGAGAGAGGGAGGAGAGAAGAGGAGGAGAGAGAGAGAGAGAGATGGAGAGAGAGAGAGAGAGGGAGAGAGAGAGAGAGAGAAGGAGGAGAGAGAGAGAGAGAGGGGGAGAGGGAGAGAGAGAAGAGTGTTCAATGTAGGCTAGGATACGGTTGGCTCGGTGTGGTAGAAGTTATGGAGTTTGACTTGAATGAAAATTAATAAGAATAAGAAGAGCGAAGAGTTTTGGTGGTGGTGTTTTTTTTTATTTTTTCTCTCCCTCCCTTACTTTCTATGTCCTGTCCGTACCATCACTTAGACGCAATTGGTATGTCACCTTCTTTCATTAGCATATTTTTGGTTAATACTGACTGTCCTGTCTGTCTGTCTATCTGTCTGTCTGTCTACCTGCTGTCTGGTTGTCTGTCTCCCTTGTCAGGTTTTTTCTTGTCTTTTTCTTTCGTTCGTGTGGATGTGGTGTTTAATTATTTTTATCTTCGTTATCGTCACCGTCATCATCAT
>CM054142.1:37041287-37076287 GCA_028751875.1 Rapana venosa | reverse complement strand
CCCTCCCCCATAAACAAAAAAATCCCCCAACAAAACCCCCACCCCCCCTCCCCCAACCCCCTACCCAACCAACAGTTTAACCCCCCCCGCCCCCCCCCCTCCGAAAAAAACCCCGCCACAACCACCCACAACAAACAATAGCAACCCCCTTCCCCCATAAAACAAAAAACCCCCACCCCCCCAAAACCCCCCACCCAACCAACTAACCACCCTCCATCCCCTGCCGCCCCCCCCCCCCCCCCCCCCCCTAAAAAGCATCTACAACAACAAAACAAAACAAGCGTAGCCCCTCTCCCTTCTGAATTGGTCATCTTTGGAATTTTTTTTGTTGGGTTTTGTTTGTTGTTGCTGATGATATAGATTTCTATGCAGGCTTTTGGAACTGTTTGTGTGTGTGTGTGTGTTAAATGTGTTGTTGATGATGGTATTGATTTCGATGCAGCAGACTTTTAAGTACGGTGAGCATCTGGTGTCAGTCAATATCAGCGTCAACGTGGTTGCTCGTTATCTCTTGATAATGTGCCGTTCAACACAAACAAGCCAGTGAAGCCTAAGATAAAAGTTTATTAATCATACAGCAGAGGTCATGAGGGTCATTTGAGACCGGTGGTTAAAGGGGATTGAGAAGATAATTCATTATGTGATAACTCGTTCTGCCACTGTGTGTGTGTGTGTGTGTGTGTGTGTGTGTGTGTGTGTGTGTAGGATGTGGATGAATCAAGGATAATACATTTGTTTTCATTAGTATGGCACTCGTGTTACTAACAAATTTTTGTTGGTCTTTATTTTTATCTATTCTTTTTTCTTTCGGCTCCCCCCCTTTCTTTTATTTTCTCTTTCCTTCTTTCCCCTTTTGATTTTTCTTGCTTTCTTTTTTTGTTTTTTTCTTCTTTTCTTCCCTTTTTTTCCCCCTTTTCTTTCTTTCTTGATTTTTTTTTGTTTTCTTTCTTTCTCTCTTCCTTTCTTTCTCCTTTTCTTTCTTTCTTGCTTATTTTTTTCTCTGTTCATTTTTCTTTTCCGTCTTTCTTTTCTTTTCTTTCTTTCTTTGGATAAGGAGGTTTAGGTTCTAGGTGCACACACTAGCATGTATGCACACCCCCCTCCCCCCCCCCCCCTTCCCACACACACACACATACATAAGTATGTAAGATCATTCCTGCGTTCTAGAGTACTCATGTCCTTAGAAGGGTGAGACGGAAAAAGAGAAAGAAAAAAAGAAAGAAAAAGAAAACAGACCCTATGCAATTGACAACAAGTAGGTCACAAGACAGTGAACTGCAGTAGGCATTGCTCAATTTCCGTGCCTGGCAGACAGACAGACAGATAGACAGACAGACGGATTGACGGAGAAAGAGACAGGCAGATAGACTGACAGAAAGACCGACCGACAGATAGATAGATAGATAGACAGAGGGATAGACGAACAGATAGACACACACTCTCTCTCATCCCCCCAACACACACTCCTCCTAACACACACACATTCACCCCACACCAAACCCCCCAAAACCACACACACATACTCCCCTTTCATTACCCCAACAAATTTTTTCCCTCCCTCCCCCTAACACACATTCACCCCAATATAACACATATTCACCCCTACCAACACCCACACAACACAACACACAACTCTCCCCCCCCCCCCCCTCCCCCAACACACCCAAAAAACACTTTCCCCCCCCCCCACACCACACTCCCCCCTTCCCCACAACCCGCCCCCCCCCCCCCCCCTTCCCCACCACACTTCACCTAAAACACACTTCCCCCCCCCCAAATACAACACAACCTTAAATACTACAAATCTTAACCCACTACCCCCCCCCCCTCTCAACAAAACTCCCCCCACAAACCTAAACCACATCCCCCCCCCCTTAAGACAAAACATTTTTTGGGGGGGGGGGGGGGGGGGGGGGGGGGGGGACGATCAATAACCACAATTGAGGCCCCACTTCGGGCATACACACTCATGTTCCTTAATTTGAAAGCTTGTTTAAGGAGAGAAAGAGAAAGAGATAAGAGAGAGAGAGAGAGAGGAGAGAAGAGGGGAGAGAGAGAGAGAGAGTAAATGATGGATAAGAATAAGAACATTTCCCCGGCACCCTAGCTTTCGCATACTTTTCATGGCCTTTTGAAGGCTTGTTAGGGGGAAAAAAAGAGAAGAAGAGAGAGAGAGAGAGAGAGAGAGAGAGAGAGAGAGAGAGAGAGAGAGAGAGGGAGAGGATGAGGGAGCAAACAGAACAGACAGACAGACAGAAGAAAACAGCTAGGGGCTGAGGAGAGGAATGAAAAAAAATGGAGGGGTGGGGGTGGGGGGGGGGGGGGGGAAGAAGAGGGGCTCACCCACGAAACCCTCTTCCCCCTACCCCTACCCCCACGCCGAAGAAATAAACAAAAAGAACACTTTGCCTTTTTCAAGAGCTAAGTGACTTGTCTCACCCTCTCATCTGACCTCATCATGTGTTGATGAAATATTTTGTTCGAAAACAACAACAACAACAACAACACCACCCCCCCCCCCCCCCTACCCAAACTCACAAGTCCAAACATTTGTGCTCTACACGTACGTATCATGGGATTTTACCCCACCCCCCCCCTCCCCCCAAACAAAACCCGGTTAAAAATACGAATTTTTTTTTTTTTTTAAAGGGAAGAAACAAAAAGGGAGGTAATTGTTTAGCTTAGTGGTACATGTCAAATTTGTAGAGAGCTGTTATGAGCTGAGGTCAGCATGGTTTGGTGATGTGGTATTGTTGTTGTTGTTGTTTTTGGTTATGTGTGTTGTTTCTTCTGTGATTTCTTTTACTTGTTCTTTATTATTTTTTTATATAGTTGTTGTTGGTTTAACTTTTTCATCTTGTTTTTGTAGTTTTTTTTCCCCATTTGCTTATTTATTCATTTAATCACATTTCTTTTTCTTCTTCTTCTGAATTGCAGTGTGGTGTGTGTGTGTGTGTGTGTGTGCGTGTGTGTGTGTGTGTGGGTGTGTGTGTGTGCGTGCGCGCGGCGTGCGTGCGTGTGTGCGTGTGTGTGTACATTTAAAGTATATAAAGGTAAAGTACAT
The DNA here is from genome assembly GCA_028751875.1 of Rapana venosa. Classification (NCBI taxonomy): domain Eukaryota; kingdom Metazoa; phylum Mollusca; class Gastropoda; order Neogastropoda; family Muricidae; genus Rapana; species Rapana venosa. The sequence goes on along the minus strand of CM054142.1, from coordinate 37,073,223 downwards.
ACGTGCAGTTATGTTAGAGGTGTGGTTTTGTGTGTTTGTTGGTTGCTTTGTGTGTGTGTGTGTGTGTTGTTTTTGTGTGAGTGTGTGTGTGATTTACTTTGATTTGAATTTTTTGGGGTTTAGTTTGATTTGGTTAATTGTTTTTTTTAAATTTCTATTTTTCCCCCAGATACATTCTGTGTATCGTGAATGATCTTCTATAAAAATCATTTCAATGTATGTACTTTTCGTGTGTAGGTGCGCCATGCGCGTGCATGTGTGTGTGTGTATTGATAGTAATTCGTAGTTTTTAATTTTCTAATATTTTTGTGTGTGTATTATCTAGTATTGTGTATGGCCTCCTCCCCCCCCAACCCGCCCGATGTCTTATTGACGCCATAGTTGATTGTTTGTTTTGATGTAGACATGTATCTTTAACAAGAACAGACTGTAACACGGAACTTGGCCTAAAATCTCCATCCTCGACATTAAAACCATTTATTCATTCATCCATTGATTCTTCGTCGTCTTCTTCTTATTCCTCCTCCTCCTCCTCCTCCTCCTTCTCCTTCTTCTTCTTTCTTCTTCTTCTTCTTCTTCTTCTTCTTCTTCTTCTTCTCTTCTTCTTCTTTTCTTCTTCTTTTCTTCTTCTTCTCTTCTTCTTCTTCTTCATTCCTCCTCCTCCTCTTCCTTCTTTTCCTCTTCTCCCATATCTTTTTTTAACTTGTGTTTTTGTGTTGATCAAAAGTGATAAACATGAACAGCAGTTTCTCCCCTTCCCACCCCCTCTTTTTTAATCCAGAGAGAGAGAGAGAGAGAGAGAGAGATAGAGTGTCGAGCACTGGTGAAAAAGACCCCAAACCCTGACAACCTTAAAACCCCAAACATTTATAACTCTGTTCGTTATGTGTTAGTGTGTGTGTGTGTGCGCGCGTATGCGTGCGTGCATGCGTGTGTGTGCGTGCGTGCGTATGCGTGCGTGTGTGTGTGCGTGCGTTCATGCGTGTGTGCGAGCGTGTGTGTTGCATGCAAGGCAAATCATTACGTCCAACATCACAAGAACAAGCTTGCTAGCTTTAAGATGACTAGGTCCGTTACTTAACGCTCGTTAAACTCCCGATTTTTGCTGTAAAATATTGTGAGTTCTCGGCTACGTTTTGGTACTTTCTCCCCTCCCCCCCCCCCCCCTCCTCTTTCCATCTCTCACACGTAGACAGACAGACAAACAGGTAAGCAGACAGACAGACAGACAGATTCACACACATACACGCACGTACGCGCACGCGCGCACACACATACACACACACACACACACTCTCTCTCTTCACACACACACTCACACACACACTATCTCTCTCTCTCTCTCACACAAACACACACACACTCTCTCTCTCACACACACACTCTCTTTCATACACACACACACACTCACACACACACACACACACACACACACACACCACACACACACACACACACACACACACACACACACACACACACACAACACACACGTTATGTCCCATTTTCTACCCATTTTAATGTGCTCCTTTTTTCTTCTTTTTTTTTTTTTTTAGTGCCCCACACTTTAGCAATAGATACTAACACCCTCCTCCCCCCCCCCCCCCCCCCCGGCCTCCCCCTCTCCCCCCTCCCCCTTCCCCAATCACCCCTTAGCAAAATAAAACGAAAGAAAGTGGAACCGTGCAGTGGCGATGTGCCCTTCTTTAAGATAGCGACCCCAAACAGTTACAGCGGAGAAATCTTCAGTGACTGTATACCAGTTCAATGGAGAACACGCAAACCCCACATTTAACAATATAAAAAGAAAGTTCTTCGGATGAGACTATAAACCGAGGCCCTGTGTAGGAACGCACGCAGAACATCTTACATACACACATACACACGTTAACTACCCCATCCACGAATCGTAGAAGAGTAGGCCAACTATGGCCGGTGGGATGAATGATGACACCAACATACCCAGCATGCATCCTAGCTACCTGGAGAGGGATGGGCTCCTCCACGGCACACTGCCTGTCAAAAAAAAGAAAAAAGAAAAAGATTCAGCGAGCAAGCAGCGCCCCACATAACTCCTCAAGGAGTTAGTTAAAGGTCGAAGTCAGTCAAGTTCGTGAAGGCAGATAAAGCTAATGATGATGATGATGATATTGATGATGATAATGGTAATGATAATGATGATACTGATGACATTGCAGACGATGATTATCGTTGTGAACCTTTGATCTGTCTCGCCTTGTGTTATCAGTATCTTCTCTCTCTCTGTCTCTGTCTCTGTCTCTCTCTCTCTCTGTGTCTCTGTTTGTCTGTCTGTCTCTCCTGGATTCTTGCTCGCTCTGTCTCTTACTGTCTGTTTTGTTATCGTACTGTCTGTCTGTCTCTGTCTCTGTCTTTGTCTGTCTGTCTGTCTGTCCCCCTGTCTCCCTCTCTGTCTCTGTTTTTCAGTCTTTGTCTGTGTCTGTTTTTCAGTCTTTCTCTGTCTGTTTCTCCGTCTGTTTCTCTGTCTCTGTCTCTGTCTCTGTCTGTCTGTCTGTCTCTCTGATTTTTTCTTCCTCCTTTTCTGTCTCTTCTCTTCCTCTCTATTTTGCTTCTTTCCTTCTCTTTCTTCTCTTCCCTTTCTTTCTTTCTTTGTTTCCTTCCTTCCTTCCTTCCTTCCTTCCTTCCTTCCTTCCTTCCTTCCTTCCTTCCTTCCTTCCTTCCTTCCTTCTTTCTTTCTTTCTTTCTTTCTTTCTTTCTTTCTTTCTTTCTTTCTTTCTTTCTTTCTTTCTTTCCTTCCTTCCTTCTTTCTTTCTTTTTTCCTTCCTTTCTTCCTTTCTTCCTTTCTTCCCTCCTTCCTTCCTTCCTTCTTCTTTCTTTCTCACTCTCTCCCCCCCCCCCTCCTCGCTGCATGTCTGTGTCTCTGTCTCTTGAAGTCTGTCTCTAGCCTCCTTTCACTCTCTCCCTCTCTCCTCTATCTATTTAGTCTGTCTTTTCTTCTTATCCTCCCCTCCCCCCCCCCCCCTATCTCTCTGTCTCCCTCCCTTCCCCACTCCACCAATGTCTGTCCATAGTTATATGATATGAACTCATCACGCAGAGATATAACGAAAAGTTATCGATGACAGTTTATGTTTTATATTTGTTGTTTTCTTTTCTTTTTTAGATCCGGAGAGTGTACTTTTGGAGTGTTTGGATTAATGTGTTATCAGTTATTATGATAAAACCCCCCAACTGCTATAGAAGCTAAAGGTGATAGTTGTTATTTTTTGTGCTTTAGTTTTCTTTCTGTTCATCAGTCGTGTACATACACACACGCATGCACGCACACATACATACATATATATATATATATATCTATTATATATATATAATTTATATAAATATATATTATTATACACATACATACACAGCTGATTGATTGTATCTATTTTGATAGGTATGAAAATAGATAGATAGGTAGATAGGTAGAGAGAGAGAGAGAGAGAGAGAGAGAGAGAGAGAGAGAGAGAGAGAGAGAGGAGAGAGAGAGAGAGAGAGAGAACCATCTTTTTACTGTATACTGCATGGAGTTTTGTTTTATTTGTTTTGTTTTTGTTTTTACATCTTTTTCATGACCCCTCTGTTTCCTTGACCTTGTCAAGAGGTCAAGTCGGCGTGACCAAGGCTGCAAATTAGAACTGAAAACTTAAAATTTTTTTTTTAGGGCCAAAACAATATTTAAAAAAAAGACACTTTTGAAGATAAGACTGTCCAAAAAATCATTACCTTTCTTTTTGAAATTTTCTCTTTTGTTTTTCTTTTGAAAGTGACAACACTCTCGACAAAATGAAGATCTAGGTTATCACTAATATCAGTCTCTTCTTCTCGTCTCATCTCTGTAACTATCGCTGCAAAACTAACCCTCCCTCTCTCTCTCTCTCTCTCTCTCTCTCTTTTTCTCTCTCTTGACCTCAAATTAGAACCCCAAAGCTCATTATCTAACCTCGATGATTAATTATTATCAAGACTCCTTCACCTTCCCCCTTCTTCCCCCCCACCCCCTTCCTCCTCCTCCTCCTCCTTCATCTTCTCCTTTCTCTCCTACCTGTTGATGTAGCAGTTTTTGGTTGCAACAACCCCACCAAGGTTAACTAAAATTCTCCCCGCCATGTTGGCAGGTGAAACTGACACGTAGCCTCGCTTTGATGGACAGCGGGTAACCCTTTGAGTGACAGGTGCGACGCAGGGTTATGTAGCGATGTCGATTTCATTATCTGCACCTTTGATAAATCGGCAATGTTCTGTTACGGGACAGCAGAATTCACTCTTTTTTATTATTATTTTTTTATTTCTTTGGTTAGAGGTCCGAGGTTTACCCAAATGGTGAGATTATTGCGTACGCGACCTTTTTCTTTTGTTTGCTTTTCGTTTTTTTTTGGTGTGTGTCCTACCATGATGGTAGCTGCATTCCGACTTCGATTAGCTTAAGAGAGAGACTTTTTGGAGTCTGTGGTGAATTTTTGTTTGTTTGTTTGTTGCATTCCTTGGCTAGTGGATTTAAGAGAAATACCAATGGTGGATTTTGTGTATGCGACCGTTTTGTCTTTTTTTTAAAACAATTTTTTAAACAATTCAATGTTCTTTTTACGCGCGATTAAGGTAGCCACATTCCCACTTCTGATATTGTGACGGTTTGACTTCTCTTTTGACTGTTTGAGGAGTTTCTGAGTGTTTTTGAGGAAGTTTTGTTGTCGTCGTGGGCAAGTTTGAATGTAGTGAAGCTTATCTTTCTCTTGAGTATTAACGTAAAAGTTTGTGAAGTTTTGAAGAATACCGATATCCCGAAGTCGGAATGCGGCAGCCTTAATGGTGGTGAGGGAAAAAACCCCCACCTGGTCGCATCCGCAACAGAAGAAGAAAAAAATCTCACCATTGGTGAACTTTGGAGCTCTAACAAGGGAACGAACCTCTCCACCTCCCCCACCCTCCCATCCCCGAACCCCGACCCAAACCCCTCTACTCTTATCAAAGAATGCATAATATATTATAGTCAAGTCATGTCGAGTCGAGTCTTGTCAAGTCAAATTTTAAATTTTGCAGATGGTACATTGAATACGCAAGGCATTTTCTGTTTTTTTTACTTTTTTTTTTTTTTATAGCATACTTATTCAGTGATTTAACCCCCCCCCCCCCCCCCCCCCCCCCCAAAAAAAACAAACCCACCAAACAAAACCAACCTATACCATACCTCTTCAAGGGAGATAAAACAGAGCCGAACCTTTGTTGCCGCAAAAAAAAAAAAAAAAAAAAAAAAAGAAAAGAAAAAACAAAGAAGAGAGAGAGAGAGAGAGAGAGAGAGAGAGAGAGAGAGAGAGAGAGAGAGAGAGAGAGAGAAGAGCAAAGGCGACCGCGTGTTGATGTAGACAGTTTAGACATTTATGGTTAGGTCTACACATTCCTGGGATTACCTGAGACACATAGTCTTTCTCTTCAGTGGCAGAAACATGCTGGTCTGAAAGAAAGAGAGGGAGGGAGTGATGGAGGGAGGGAGGGAGGGAGAGAGAGAGAGAGAGAGAGAGAGAGAGAGAGAGAGGAGAGAGAGAGAGAGAGAGAGAGAGAGAGAGAAGGAACGAACGATTTTTTTTTTGGTCTTGGGGAAATTTGAATTTGCTTAACAGAATATTTTTTATCAAGCCCATTATGATGATGATGATGATGATTCAGCGCTATATAAATTCCATATATAATTTTAATAATAACAATAACAACGTAACGACAACAACGATAACGACAGTGATAATAGAACTAAGAATGATAATTATGACAATAATGACTACAGCAACAAGGAGAACAACAGCAGCGCAGCAGAAACAAAAAAAAACCAACAACAGCAATAATAATGCTCATGATGATGACAATGGTAATGATAACAATAATGACAATAATAACAATAACAACAACAACAATAAAAAAAGAGTTACTACTACTACTACTACTACTACTACTACTACTACTACTACTACTAGCAATTATGCTAATGGTAGTAACAAAGGCGATATAATAATGACGACGATAATAATATCATCGATAATAATACTACTACTAAAAATAATAATAATATTATCATTAACAGAGAACACAGGTTTCTGTGTGTGTGTGTGTGTGTGTGTGTTGTGTGCGCGCGCGCGTGCGTGCGTGCGTGCGTGTGTGTGTGTGTGTGCACTCGCCCGCGCACACGTGCACGCACGTGTGCGCTTGTCGGTATTTGTACGCACGTTGTGTACACACACACACACACACACACACACACACACACACACACCTGCATTCTTGTCTATCATAGGAACAAAAAAACTAAAAAAACCGTACTGAACTTTCTCCCCTGCAAACCCCAAAAGCAGAACTATGCATACATAAAAAAAATTCTCTTGTCCAAATCTTTGTCCATCCTTAAGAGTGAGCGAAGTGGTTTGTGGGTCTCTCTCTCTCTCTTCTCTCTCTCTCTCTCTCTCTCTCTCTCTCTCTCTCTCTCTCTCTCTCTCCTCTCTCTCTCTCCTCTTCTTTCTCCCCCCACCCCCCACCCCCAACTTTTTTTGGTCGTTTTCGTGTTTTTCCGCCCCGGCTAGTCTTTTCTTCTTTTTTGTTTTGTTTTTAAACACACACACACACATTTAAACACACACACACACACGCACGCACACACACACACACACTTAAACACACACACACACTTACACACTTAAACACACACACACACACACACACACACACACACACACACACACACGACCACCTTCTGTTTTAAGAATCTTTTAAGCGTCCACCTCACGTCAACCCAACGACTTTTTTCCATTCATAACCGTCTTCTGTCAGCAAGAGGAGTGGTGGGGGGGGGGAGGGGGAGTGATGGTTAGGGAGGGTGATTGGAGAGGGGGGGAGGGGGAGAGGGAGGGGGGCAGGGAGGAGGAAGGGGGAGGGGGGGGGGGGGGAGACAAGATGAAAAAAAGAAAAGAAGAAAAGATGGTGTGTGGACTTCCTCTGTTTAGACGTTCACGTCTGCCGTCTAAATCTCTCGAGAAAACACGGGGTGACCTTTGACCCTCCCTGACCTGCTTGACCTTTGTGACGAAGCCGGCGACGTCGCCGCCATCTTTTGCGTGGGGTGAAAGACTAAAAAAAGAAAACAACAAACAACACCCCCCTCCTCCCCCCAACAAAACAAACCCAAACAAACCACACACACACACACACACACACACACAGCGCGCGCGCGCGGAAGAAAATGACTTGGTGTGGGGCTTTTTTTGGTGGGGTTGTTTTTGTTTTCTCTCTCTGTCTCTGTCTCTCTCTGTCTCTCTGTCTGTGTGTGTGCGCGTGTGTCTATCTGCCTGTCTCTCTGTCTCTCTCACTCTGCCCAACCCCCCCCCCTCTCTCCCTGCCTTTCTCTCTCTCTCAAATAGGAAGAATTTCAATAATTTGGGGTTTTATAGGTGGGTACTAATTATCTTATCCCTTTAAGTTCAGCTGATTTTATGAAGATTTTAGTCACACAGAGAGAGCGAGCGAACGAGCGAGCGAGAGACAGAGAGAGAGATAGAGAAAGATAGAGAGATAGAGGAGTTGAATTGAACTGAATTGGACTGAGTTGAATAGAAGTAATTTCATTTACAGAAGGTGATAGAATAAGCATGACAATTGCTTTAAAAAAAACCCCAACCATCCAGTCCTCCTCTATAACAATAACAAAAAATGACAAAAGAAAGTCCATAACAAAGAATATAAAAGAGGGAGCAAGTGGCACACAAACCTTATTCTGTAAGTAATAATCATACAATCATATATGTCTTCACATAATAGTCGAACAGCTGAAAGTAAATGAGAGAGCTAGAGCTAGATAGGTGGATAGATAGAGAGATAGAGATAGAGAGATAGAGATTATACAGATAGAGAGATAAAGATAGAGATAGAGAAATAAAGATAGATAGATAGAGAGATAGAGATAGATGGAGATATATAGATAGAGAGATGAAGATAGAGATAGAGAGAGAGAGATATATTTAGAGATAGAGAGATAGAGATAAATAGAGAGATAGATAAATAGATAGAGAGATATATAGAGATAGAGAGATAGATAAATAGACAGGGAGATAGACAGATATAATTATAGAGATAGATAGACAGATCGATAGACAGATAGACAGATAGAGAGATCGAGAGATCTTGTTATTTGTTTGGCGCCAATAAAATATGACACACAACAAAAACTTACAAAAGCCCCGTTTCTCAATCCTGAGAAAATCCCTCTACAGTCATAGAACAGGTGACCACAACATTCCCCCCCCCCCTTCCCCGAAAAAATATCCCAGAAAAAACCCAGCAGCAAAACCACAAAAGGCACAAGGTTGCAAGGCCAGAATACTTCGTTGTTGTTGTTTAAAAAAAAAACAAAACCCCCCCCCCATCTTGATCAACATTTTTTTCATCTCTGGACGTGTTGCAGTTTTGTTTGATTTCTTGCACTTGTGTGTGTGTGTGGGGGGGGGGGGTTGTGAGTGTGTGGTGTGTGTGTGTGTGTGTGTGTGTGGTGGTGTGGTGTGAGGGAGAGAGAGAGAGAGAGGAGAGAGAGTAGAGAGGAGAGAGAGAGGAGAGAGAGAGAGAGAGAGTGTAGTAAATTGAGTTCACATATTGGCTATGATACTAACACTAGTAGAACTAGCCGTTGTCGAAGATATAGCGTTGTCATACTCTTGATTATGTACTTTTAAAGTCTAATTTTTTCATACTCTTTTCTGCTTTTGAAGTCTAACCTTTGACGTACTCTTAATTATCTACTTTTTGAGTCCATCTTCAGTTGTTCTATGAATTATCTTTAGATGTGTCTCGCTCTTTTTACATTTTCCCTTCTGTGTATCATCAAATGTATCTGCATTATATACACTGGTATAGATGTACACCCCTCCCACCCCAAATGTGCCCATATGTGCCAAATTGTACATGAGCTTACGAGCAACAATGTCGGCCTATATAAGAGACATTCTGAGAAGTTATTTTTGCATGATGTAAGAGTGAATGAATTAAGAGTGGACAAGATATGCCGTTGAATTTTTTTAAACGTTTACTTTTTTCCATATCAACATTGTTATCTGTTTTTGATATGTATTGTGCTTTGTGTACTGCTCAGTTATGATAAAAAAAGAACTTTCTGAAGTTTAAAAAAAAAAAGAAGAAAATTATTACACAGTGGCCGGGGTAATGGCAAGCACCTTGAAAATGAATGCTGTCCAGTGTGTGGTGTGTGTGTGTGTGTGTGTGTGTGTGTGTGTGTGAGTGTGTGAGTGAGTGTGTGTGTGTGTGAGAGTGAGTGTGTGTGTGTGTGTGTGTGAGGAGAGAGAGAGAGGAGAGAGAGAGATGAGAGGGAGAGAGAGAGAGGAGAGAGAAGGAGAGAGATGAAGAGAGAGAGACTTCAGACTTCAGACTTCAGACAGTTTAATCATTAAGGCCATAGCCCATATGAAAGGGGGCAAAAGTGTGGTTGTGAACAGAACGACATGTAAAAGAAAAACATTGCAATGTTTCAATGATATGATAACATAGGAAAATTCATGACAATAGTGTTTCTGTAACTGGAAAGCTTTATATAAGTACAAACGCTAAATTACGCACAATATGTTTCGTTATTTGATGTCATTAATAAGGAAAACCGAAATAAGCAAGGCGTCCTTTAGAACTTAGGCGGGATAAACTTTACTCTCAGATTATAAAAGAAAGGGCAAATCAAAACAAAGTGAACTTCATTTCAGTTGACAAATTTGCACAGTGACACAACAAATCAGCTTCATTCGTACGTCGGTAGCGATAGACATGAACATTAATATTAGATATTCCAAACCGGAATCTGGTTAAAATAAATCGTAAATGTCTGTCCATGTAATTGAAGATATTACTTCAAAATATGTGTCGAGCTATGAATTCTGTATATTCAAATGTTCTAACTAAATTGAATATGATTTCCCAACGTTGCCAATCTGCATCTACTAACCGTTGCGAAGAGTTTGCACAAATATTTTTCATCACTTACCCCCTGAAATACATGCATACCCCACCCAGTTTCACATAGCATATCGGAACGTATTACCCATTTAGTTTTTTACCCACTCAATCTAAATTATTAACATATTATTAGGCCCATTACGTGGTAGTCTATCGTTACTCTTTTTTAACAATTTAAACCAATAACGAATACATTTAACCACGAGAATTACTATAGATGGGATAACCCTATTTGTTTCCCCCATAAACTAATCATATGGAGTTCTCATTTTTACACCCAAAAAAAATTTCTTTAAAACAAATAAATAACGGACTCACACTTACGCAGCACTGTTGTCTAACGCCCATAACTCACAGCCATATATGCTACAATGGCTGTAGTCTGACATCAAATATATAAGAAAAAGTTGAAAAGAATTAATTATTTATCGACGATAGCCTTTCTCATAATAAAAACAATACATTCTAGGCTCTGCTACCAAGGTCTTTAAACTGGCAGCAACAAAACTCAAAAACGATAGAAAAAATAATACCAGATATCTATAAGCATTCACAACAGATATTGCAACTCCATCATACACCCATTCTCTCTGGCTAGCCAAAACCCACCCTTATCTGAAAACAAATTATTATCGTTTTGTTCATATTGGACTTTTAACTGTAGTTCATTTGCTGCATCTTGTTAATTAATTAAGTTGACATTGCAATCCATAACAACCGTTCTGATAGCAAAACTAATCATCACCTACAGTAAAATAAACCTTCTTCGAAACCCTTTTTAAATCATGCACCGTTCCTTCCCTTTTCAATCATTGTATTGCCAATACATTTATAAATAATGAAAACTAAATCGGACTACAAACGTCACCCTTTTTTACTCCTCTTGTGTCAGTTTATATAATCATAAGCGTGTTACCAAGATCTTACTCGTGTTTGACAACATCAATACATACTTCTTATACATTTAAAACAATTTTCCTTTAATTCCATGTTTAATTCAAAACAGGCCACAACAAATTTCTATAATAGAGTCAAAACGCCCTTCTCAAAATCTAGAAACCTACTTAAAGTTTACGGTTATAAGAAAACGTTTTTTGAATAAGGACAAAAGAGTAAACATATGGTCTATATGTTGGGGACTAGCCTCGCTTATAATCCAGCCTGATGTTCGCCAGTTATATTTATTTTCATTCTACATATTCTTGAAGTCTTCTGCTAATGACAACACTAATATTTTACTACAAATGTCGAACAGAGAAATGCCCCTATAGTTATTTGTCTCATTGGCATTACCCTTTTTATACAATGGAAAGAATAATTAGATTCGCACCAGTTTTTCAGTGAAAAATCCTATCAAACAGAGATATTAAAAAATTGGCCAAGAAAGTCTATAAAATTTGTTGCAAGGAGCTTTGAAAAAGTTCAACCAATAACCCCATCAGGACCTGGAGCTTTGGCGATTCTTAAGTTTTCTTAAGAGCAAACACAACTTCATTCTTGAATATTGGGCGAATCCATGACACAATATTCACTATCTAGAAAATCATGATCAAGCTATCCAGTATCACAAATACAAATCTTATCAAGTAAGGCTTAAATGTTTAAACCAATCATCTAACGCAATATATTTCATAGCTGCTTCTTTTTTAGTGACACTTTTCCATGCAGTGCCAAAATTCTTTTTTGATTATTAATGTTTAGAGCCAGATCCCCTACCAAATTGTCATGAAATAGTTTTTTCTTTCTTATCAATGTGTTTTTTTACTATCTTCTAGCTTTATCCATATAAATCCTCTATTAGTGTATTTACATTTTCTAACGAAACTGTCTTAATAATTTACGTAAACAATTCGTTCTCATGATTAATCGTTTACACTCTTCACAAACCAACTCTGCTGTCCCTTCTGTTGCCAACAACTCTAAACAGTTTTCTTCATACACTCTGCACTTTCTCTGATACAACCAAGTAATAAATCCAATGCATCATTAATATTCACATCATTCATTTCCATGGCATAATTATTCCTACAATCATATCGAAATTCATGTAATCTAGGATAAAAGTCTTTACTTATACTCCTCCATTCCAAACAGCCTTTACTATGAACTTGAACATCCATTTCTTGTCCTTACATAATCATCTAAACTTGAAAACAAAACAGCGAAATTCTACAGGAAAGTGTCTGATTCCCAAGCGATCATAAATATACTGCATTAAAGGTACCACATGTAGTGCGAAAAGTCCAATGACTGGAAGCATGTACCATAACGAATAGGTCCCCACTTATGCACCAAACACTGGCTGTTCTAGCAATTAGTAAAAACTTCGACGATGTCACACAACACGACTTGTAGCTTGATCACGTGCTAGCATCCCGAAGAGAGAGAGAAACTAGACAGATAGACAGACATAGATGCCTATGCGCTGAGCACATTCACCTTTCGCACACAGAACATCATGTATACGAATGATATTATTAAAAAATTTTTTTTTTTTTAAAAATTTGGTGTGTGTATTCAAATACACGCACACGTGTAGTTTTGAATTCTTGTGTGAGAAAATATGTTCAAAGTTCCAATATCACAGTAATTGATATTGTGCCTGTGACACTGGTTTATATGATACACAACATACTCATATAACTTTATACTTTGAACAATATTCATGTGTGTACTGGTAACGGAACGATGTGAGTGCCTTAATAACAGTTTAATGCCTGTATGCGTTCATTATATCATCATTATGAAGTGTGTACGCATAATGAATACATGATTGATTGTGTTTTGAAGAAACAAGATATATTGAGTGCACTGTCCAGGGATCTTTAACGTCCGAAAGTGTATGATCTTAAGACTGACTGTCTTTGGTACGCTTGTACCTATTGCCCATATCTTGAGTGCATTTGTCAGGCTGTGGTGCGTTGGTACTGACTGCCTTTTCTAGGATATGTGTGAATTAGTGCAAGAGTACCCACGCTATGACAATTAAGTGCACAAGATATGAAATGCCAATGTATGAAAGCATTTTATATGGATTACCAATATTTTTTTGTAATGTTGTGTATGAAAATGATGGTGTTTGTGTTTAATTTGAATGAATGAAAGTATTTTGTATGGATTACCAATATATATTTTTTAATGTTGTGTATGAAAATGATGGTGTTCGTGTTTAATTTTAATGAATGAAAGCATTTTGTATGGATTACGTGTTTAATTTGAATGAATGAAAGCATTTTGTATGGATTACCAATATATTTTTTAAAATTGTTGTGTATGGAAATGATGGTGTTTGTGTTTAATTTGTATGAATTGCCAGTACTGGAGTGAAGGATCAAATTCTGATGTACATGTGTGTTTTATCGCTGAATGGCAAATCCTTAAAAGAATGCATTCCAAAAGTGTAATCATTTTGTATTTGGTTGCGAAAGTGACTTCCTAGGCAGACACCCTGTTTGAACCAATCATGTTGATGTTCAGAGAAGTTGTAAGTATGCACAAGAATTAATTCCCCCCCCCCCCCCCCCCACCAAATCAAAAATAGTGTGTGTGTAGTGTGTGTGTGTGTGTGTGTGTGTGTGCGGCGGCGTGCGCGTGTGTGTGCGGGTGCGTACGTGCGCATGTGTGTATGCGTGTGTGTGTGTGTGTGTGTGCGCGAGCGATAAATTTGATACAACAGAAGGGGTGGCCACGAATGGACAAACGATTATACTGATTTGAAATGACTTCGTTTTCGTTTTTGTTTATTTATTTCATCGCACTGTCATATGCTTTCTTCCTCAGTTTAATGTTCGTTATCTTTCTTTTTTTAATATACTGCCTTTCTTTCTGCCTTTTTCTCATTCCTCCATTCTTCCTTCTTTTTCGTCTGGGTCTTTCTGTCATGTCTGTCTGTCTGTCAGTCTGTCTGTCAGTCTGTCAATCTGTCTGTCAGTCTATCAATATGTCTGTCTGTCTGTCAGTCTGTCAGCACGTCTGTCAGTCTGTCTCTCTGTCTGTCAGTCTGTTTGCCCGTCGGTTTGTCAGGTGTTTATGTGTTTGTCAGCCTTTCTGTCTGTCTGTCTGACAGTCTTTCTGTCTGTCTGTCCGTCTTTCTTTCTTTCTTTCTGTCTCTCGGTCTCTGTTATGCGTCATATGTATTCAAGAGCTATAACACGTACACAATCCGGAACATTACTGTTTTCACACCCATACCAAACTGATTATAGATCCAAAATATCACTTCACATACCAACCTGATTATAGATCCAAAATATCACTTCACATACCAAACTGATTATAGATCCAAAATATCACGTCATATACCAAACTGATTATAGATCCAAAATATCACTTCACATACCAAACTGATTATAGATCCAAAATATCACTTCACATACCAAACTGATTATAGATCCAAAATATCACTTCACATACCAAACTGATTATAGATCCAAAATATCACTTCACATACCAAACTGATTATAGATCCAAAATATCACTTCACATACCAAACTGATTATAGATCCAAAATATCACTTCACATACCAAACTGATTATAGATCAAAAATGTCACTTCACGGAGGTACCAAAGGGAGCCAAAAGCAGTCATCACTTCAGAAAAGCACAGACAATGAACAGTAAGTCCCAATATTAAGTCAGACTGACTTCCTTTATGAACCCCGAAAACAAAAAGTATCATGTCTGACGTGTTCCAAAACGAACCTAAAACAAACTATTACTTCAAACACATTCCAAAATGACCACAAAACCAAACGATGCTGCAGACGAATTCCAAAACATCCCCGAAGTCGGAATGTGGCTACCATAATCGTGGGCAGAAACGGTTGCAGACGCAAACACTTCGCCACTGGTAAACTGCAGAGCTCTTGCCGAGAAACGAAAGGAAAAGATTCAAAAATGAATATACGTTTAGATATCATTTTATAGAAGTACAAAGACCCCCCCCAAAAAAACAAAAAACAAAAAAAAAACAACCAACAAGAACAACAAAACCCACCAAAACCAACCCCAAACAAGCAAAAAACCCCAACCCCCCCCCCCCCCACCCCCCAAACCAAAACACCCCCCAAAAACCAAAAACAAACAACCCCACACAACAAAGAAACAAACTTATCAAAAATTATTACGTCAGACATGTTCCGAAATAAACATAAAACCAAACTTTCTCTTCAGACGGATTCCAAAATGAACTTAAAAAAAATATTACTTCAGACAAGTAAAATGAACATAACTCCAAACGTCACCACCACCAACAACAATAGCAGGAACAAAGTTTTCAGTGATGACAAGGAGGAGGACAACGGCAACGACGATAATACTGCCACCATCACAAACCACCACCACCACCACCATCACCCTTCGCACATACACTGACTTCTCCTGTAACTCTTTGAGGAGTTGATGGGGCACTGCACTGAATTTTTCAGGCAGTGTGTTGTTGGTAAGTTGAACCTGGCGGAGCCCATCACTCTCCTGGTGGCAGGGTGCATGCTGGGTTAGTTTGTGTCATCCATAGTATCGACCGCTTACCTTCTTAGAAAATTGGATGGGGCTTTGATGTATGCAACATGTTGTGCGTGCGTTGGCACGTGGGACGTCGGTTTAGAAGCCAGAGGTACAGGCGTTCCCATAACCTATGCGGTCGTTGGGGAGCGAGGCCTCAGAGACCTCAGCTCCTCCAGGGACCAGCAGCTTGAGGGAGGCACCCGTCTCCTCTCCCTCGCTACTGGTAAAGCAGAGAAGGTACTCATTTACAGCTGGGTGAACCGGTCGTCAGAGGAATAAACACCAGCCATGGACTACCAATGACATCTTGGACCTCTGCGATACAAGAAGAGCACTGAAACCAACAAGGTCTTCCAACCCTAAAGAATACCGGGAGGCCAACAATCTCGTGAAGAAGTCAATGTTAAAGGCCAGAGAGAAGTGGATCAGTGATCAATGTGATGAGATCGAAAAAAAACATGAAAGTGGGCAACAGTAAAAAGGCATACGACACCCTGAAGAAACTCACAAAACCACTTCAAACCAAATCATCAGTCATTGAAGACAGCTCCGGAAACCTCCTCACAGAAAGCTCAGCTGCATTGAACAGGTGGTCTGAATATTGTCAAGAACTGTACAACTACCCAATACAACCTGACAAGAGCATAATAGAAGAGAAAGCAGCAACATCAAGAGCACCCTCGCCATTACCTATACTGAGGGAAGAAGTGGAAGAAGCCATCCTCAGCTTACCAGTAGGAAAGTCCCCAGGAGCAGACAATATACCAGCAGAGCTGCTCAAGCATGGTGGCGAAACAGTCATCACATATGTTACAGCTATCTGTCAGAAGATTTGGGAGACAAAACAGTGGCCAACAGACTGGACACAATCACTCATCATACCCCTGCCCAAGAAGGGGAATTTACGCCAATGCCAAAACTATAGAACAATCAGCCTCATCAGCCACGCCAGCAAGATCATGCTCAAAGTTATTTTGAATCGACTCAAGAAGGAGGCAGAAGAACACCTTGCAGAGGAACAAGCTGGGTTCAGGGCAGGCAGGAGCACAATCGAACAGATTTTTAACTGCCACATCATGATGGAAAAACATCTCCAACATCAGAGAGACCTGTTCCACAACTTCATCGACTTCAAGAAGGCTTTTGACAGAGTATGGCACGAAGGCCTGTGGCAGGTCCTCAGAATGTTTGGCATTGAAGAAGGACTAGTGCAATCCATCCAAGCACTATACAACACTGCAAGCAGTGCAGTCCTTCTGAACAATCAGGTCGGAGACTACTTCAAAACCACAGTTGGGGTCCGACAAGGATGCCTGCTATCTCCAGTCCTGTTCAATCTGTTCTTGGAAAACATCATGAGAGAGACCCTCCATGACTTCCAACCTACCATCTCCATTGGCGGCAGACCCCTCAACAACTTACGGTTTGCCGATGACATTGACCTCATGGGCGGAAGTAACACAGAGCTGCAAGATCTTACGACCAGACTTGAGAACAGAGCTGGAGCATATGGGATGGAAGTGAGCTCGGAGAAAAGTAAAGTACTTGTGAACAGCACGAGCAATGCCACCGCTAAAATTTACATGAACGGCCAACAACTGGAGGAGGTAGATGCTTTTAAATACCTCGGCGCTACACTCACAAAGGACGGGCCATCGACGACAGAAATCAAAGTCAGAATAGCCATGGCAACATCTTCCATGACAAAACTCGCCACCATATGGAAAAGTAAAGAGATCAGTTTCCCAATCAAACTAAAGCTCTACAAAGCCCTAATTCAGTCAATCCTGCTGTACGGAAGTGAAACCTGGACATTGACTGCTGAAACAGCAAAGCGAATCCAGTCATTCGAAACAAAATGCCATAGAAAACTACTGGGCATATCCTGGAGAGAACGAAAGACCAATGAATTTGTCAAGAGTCAAATAACACAGCTGGCAGGTCCACAGGAACCCCTTCTCACCATCGTCAAGAAGAAAAAGCTGACATGGTTTGGCCACGTCACCCGCCACAACACTCTGCCCAAAACAGTACTGCAGGGAACACTCGAAGGTGGCAGAAGGAGGGGAAGACAGAACAAGTCATGGATGGACAACATCAGAGAATGGACCAGGATGAATGACTCGGCACTACTGCGCAGAGCCGAGGACCGAGATGGATGGAGGAGGCTTACCACGGCATCGTCTTTCATGTCTCCCCCACGACCGCCAAGGTCACGGGTCTGATGATGATGATGAACCGGGGGAATATACTGAAGCCAAGGCGCACGAACGGTCACCCATCCGCGAGAGAACCTCGCTCCACGCTGCTGAACCTTGGGAAGCTTGGGAAGAGTGAGTGCTCTGACCGCTGAGCTATCCCGTCCCCAGACCTCCTGTATACACCAGTGCATGCAGAAGCTTTACTTTGTGTTTCACACATGCATATGTTCCTGTTCTTCTACACAGATTCAGTCAGGACAGTGCTGCTGTTGTTGCTGTTGTTGCCCTGGAGAGGATTTCTGGTTCAGGTCTCTCGCTGCTGCTGCTGGATCCCTGGGAAGTAAGCATTTTGAGCAGCTCCTGGAATTTGCCCATGGATTTTGAAAATGTTATTAGTGACAGTGTACTTGTGGCTGGCCACCAACTTGGTCTTCTCAGTACTCATTTCCATGCCCGCCAAACTTTGTTGACGTTTTCATTTCTCAGTCTTTTGACTAGTTCAGCGAGTTCTTGTTCGCTGCCTACCAGACCATCAATGTCATCTGCAACATGCAGGTTTGTCATTGTTCCTCCCCTAAAGCTAACTGTGCTGATATGAAGTTCAAGCACATGAGTCATGGTGCATTTCAGGGGAATTATCAAAAAGCATGGGACATAGCAGGCAACCATGAAGGACTCCTACTGAAGAAGGAACCCTCCTCCAATAACACCATTTGTAAATACTGCACTGGCTGTTTGGGAATAAAGTAGCTTTATAGTGTTGACTCCCCTCCGCCTGATGGTACATTTCTTCATTGTGGCCCATAGTGCCTTATACTAGACCTGGTCATTTGCCTTTTTGAAGTCTATAAAGGCCCTCTAAAGTTGAACGCATTTTTCGACCTTGAAGTCGGAATGCGGCTACCTTCACGGTAGGCAAAAACCGGTTGCATATGAAAAACTCTCACCATTAGTGAACCTCAGAGCTCTAGTCAAAGACCAAGAGAAGAGAACATGTTCACAGAGGGTGCACAGCCTCGAATCAGTCTCTAATCAATGTCCTAAGTATGTGCCAGACAATGTCACACAATCATTGTCAATAGCGTTACATGGGTAAATATCGATATCATCTTGTAACTGCCTACAGAGAGATGTTTTGTTTTTTGCTTGTATACTTGCTCATTATCTCTTGTTTGAAACTTATGCCAAGGGGCTTATTTCTGATCTGATATGATGGATAGACTTGGCTATGACAGCATGGCTTGTTGCGTGGCTTATATATATATCTTCAGTGGAAGGTTTGAAGAAACCATTGATGTGTAGCCAAGCATGAAAGACATTGTTAGAGACAATGGGGGGGGGGGGGGGGGGGGGTATCTAAGTGTCATCTGAATTTCGTATGCTGGGGCTCGCACGCTTGATTGATTGCGCTTGGGGACAGAATGACTTTGTATATGGGGGTGTCTTTGTTAGGGAGTATTGTATTGTATTGTATTGTAATTCATTGTATTAAATTGTATTCTATCATATATCACTTTCAGCCACGGCAGATTTCTCTGCGTGAAATTCGGGCTACTCTCCCCGGAAAGAGCGCATCACCACTAAGAGCAGCGTCACCTTTTGTTGCCTTAAGAGAATGGCTTTTTATTTCCCTGCATAATTTTCTTCAGGACAACTCTCTTGTTGCTGTGGGTTCTTTGACATGCGCTAATTATATATTGTACACAGAACCTTGGTTTATCGTCTCATCTGACATATTACAGCACCCAGACCCCTACTCACGGCCTAGTGGATGGAGGAAGTGTATAGGCTCATACAGGAATCGAACCCGCGATTTCCCACTTACCTCTAGACCACTGACCTACTGCGTCTATTGTCACTTGACATTAAGTAGTTCATTGATTGATTGACGGACGCTATAGCTGAGTGGTTAAGACCGTTTGACTTCAAGTCCGTGGGTCCATGAAGTCGAGGGTTCGAAGCTTGGCAGCATTTTGAATCAAGAGTGGGAATTTGACAATCTGACAAGTGCAGACCCGCTAGTGCCTTCATTCCTCTCGTACATATGCACACGCAGAAGACCACATCTGCATGTTAAAGATCCCGTACTTCATGCCAGCGTTCTGTGGGTTATAGAGAGCACGAACATACCCAGCATGCATCCTGTACCAAAAAAGCTGCTCTGAAGTCGGACTGTGTTGGCTGAAGCCGGCGGGCAGACCTCCTGCAGTGTGACAATACTACTACTACTACTACTACTACTACTACTACTACTACTAATGTATGGAATTTATATTGCGCTGAATCTTGTAAAGCAACAAATCAAAGCGCTCAGATTTTTTCCCCCGAGGATAATGGAATAAGCACTCATGTGCTTTTTTTTAACATCCAGTCCCCGTGTGTATACGGTTTTGTAAATTTTGTCATCTGTTCCCACCGGCACACAATGGCCTACTCTTTCGAAAAGCGGAACAGGATTTTACGTGTGCGCAAGATGTTCTGCATGCGTTTGCACATGGGGCCTCGGTTTATAGTCTCATCCGAAGGAGCAAGGACAAGCACAGGAGAAGATCACACACTACGCACCCCACCCGGTAAGGGAACGGAGAGAAGAAAGGAAGAGCAGATCGATTGATTGATTAAATGATTGAATGAAGATTGACTGATTGATGGATTGATTGATTGATTAAATGGTTCAGTGTGTGACTATCTATGCAGGTAAAAGAACGCTTTGAAGAATATCGTGTCACTGACTTGTCAATGGATCCTTCATTCACTATATATTTTTTCTTACGTTTATTTTGCATTGAAGACCAGCTAGAGCTAGTGGTATGAAGAACATACCCAGCATGCATCCCTGCGACCTGGAGACGGATGGGCTCCGCCAGGTTCAACATTGACTGCGACACACTGCCTGAAAAATTCAGTGCAGTGCCGAAACGACTCCTCAAGGAGTTAAGGGGAGAAAAGTCAAGTTAACGTGCTCTTCATTTATTTTGTGGCACTTCATCCCATGACAGTGGAACACTCCCTCCAGACATCCAGACTTTATTATTCATTTTATTTTATTTATACCACTTTAAGTCACGCATATTTCTTTGCGTGAAATTCGGGCTGCTCTCCCCGGGGAGAGCGCGTCGCCACAAGAGCAGCACCACCCATTTTTTTTTTCTTTTTCATGTCTGCAGCTGTATTTGTTTCCCTATCAGAGTGGCTTTTTTCTACAGAATTTTGTCAGGGACAACTCTTGTTGCCGTGGGTTCTTTTACGTGCGCTAAATAATTATGTGTAACACACGGGACCTCAGGTTTATCGTCTCATCGAAAGACTAGCGCCAAGACCACCACTCATGATCTAATGGATGGGGGAAAAATTTCGGGTCCAAACGGGATTCGAACCACCGCACACTTCCGACCCGAACTTTTCGCTTTCTAGACAGACGCGTTACCTCTAGACCACCGATCCACTTGTCCAGCATACCAAAACCTGAGGGCCAATATCTGGCCTACTGACCTGCTGATGAAGGACACGCTTTTTGGACCCCTGGAGGGCCTTCAGTGTACCCCAGCATTTGTCAGGGCCTCAGGAGTTGCTGTCTGAGCGTTAGACGAAGAAGAAGAAGAAGAAGAAGAAGAAGAAGATTTTAGTATTTTATATCATTTATTTTATTCTTTTATTTCTAGGATAATGGAATAAGCATTCATGTGGTCTTTTTCATCCAGTTCCCGTGTGTATGCAGTTTTGTAAATTTGTCATCCGTTCCCACCGGCACATAATGGCCTACTCTTCCGAAAAGTGGAACGGGTTTTTATAACGTGTGCGCAAGATGTTCTGCGTGCGTTCGCACACGAGACCTCGGTTTATAGTCTCATCCGAAGGACTTTTAGGGGATGGAGTCTGCACTGAGGTTAACTCCAGAGGAAAAATCCTCTTGAACGAGATTCGAACCCGGGTCAGCAGATCATAAAGAAGAAGAAGAAGGCGATGACGACGACGACGAAGAAGAAGACGATGACGACGACGACGACGAAGAAGTTCATTTTGTTATTGTTGTTTTCGCTGTTGTTGTTGTTGTTGTTGTTGGTGGTGGTGGTGGTGGTGGTGGTGTTTTTTGTTTTTGTTCAATGCTACGATTTTACAAAAGGAGGAGTTTCTGTCCAGTTATTTCTTGAATTGTATTCTATACCACTTTCAGTCACAGCAGATTTCTCTGCGTGAAATCTGGGCTGCTCTCCATGGAAAGAGCATGTCGCCACAAGAGCAGCGCCACCCTTTTTAAACAAATATTTTCTTGTTTGCAAGCATATTCGTTTCCTTATGAGAGTGGCTTTTCTCTACAGAAGTTTTTTTTCCAGGGACAACTCTTGATGCCGAGAGTTCTTTTACGTGCGCTGAATGCACACAGGACGAATGTTTATTGTCTCATCCGAAAGACTAGCACCCACAGCACTACTCAAGGTCTAGTGGATGGAGGAAAAGTTTGGCATAAACGAGGATCGAACTCACACTTCTAGCTTTCTAGGCAGGTGCGTTACCTTCAGACCACCTATTCACGATTTCAGATTGTTTGTGGGTGTATGCATGTGTTTTGCAGTTGAAGTTTGGGCAGGTTGTGTGTGTGTGTGTGTGTGTGTGTGTGTGTGTGTGTGTGTGTTTTTTATTATTATTATTTATTCTTTTATATCGAGGATAATGGAATAAGCACTCATGTGCTTTTTTACATCCTGTCTCATGTGTATGCGGTTTTGTAAATTTTGTCATCTGTTGCCACCGGCACACAATGGCCTACTCTTTCGAAAAGCGGAACAGGATTTAACGCGTGCGCAAGATGTGTGTGTGTGTTGTGTGTGTGTGTGTGTGTGTGTTGTTAGTGTGTGTGTGTGTGTGCTGTGTGTGCACATTTTTCGTGGAGTGATTTTGTATTGTGTTCTACTTGATCATTCTTTGTTTTCGAAAGATGTTTAAATGCTACTAAATGATGACAAAGAGAGAAGAAGCCCATTCAGAATGTTCGCTGTGACCGTGCAAGACAGACTAAACAAACCGTTTTACAGTTCCAAATATCGCAGATGCGCAGTGAAATAAAAACCAAACCAAAAAACTCCCCAAAAGAAACAAACCAGTTAAGCAAGAAAAGACAACTCACCCAGTCTCAAAACCCAGGTCGCCAATCGTTCATGAAATGAAACCTACTTCTATCAAGAAAAACGGCAACCTAATCAAGTCACTGTGCATGATTTTCTTTGTTGTAAGTCATTAACACAAAGGATGCATGAACGGCTGAATGAATCTTTTTCGTAAAATAGGCCCCTGAACAACTTTAAACAAGCTGGTAGATCTGGCTTATTTCACTTTTTCAGATGATAAAATTAATATGGTGACAAAGCCTTAAGGGTCTGAAGATCATGGGAGATAATTAGAGAGATGTTGCCATTCCAGGGGGTGTCTCACTCACTCTGGCTCCGTGACTAAGCTGTTATTGTTGTCAGTAGGTTGTCGTGCCTATCTGAGCTCAGAACAGACGCCACTGGACACCATTAAAGTGACCCAGCAGCAGTGCAGGGCCTTACTAGTTGGTAGCCACTCAGTGGCCTAAAATTGATAAACTCCTTATGCATTTCTATAGGGAATGGATAGCTCAGTGGTCAGAGCACTCACTTTCCCCAAGCCAATTTTAAGCAGCATCAAGCATGGTCTACCAAGTGGATGGGTGGCCGTTTGCGCGTGTTGGCTTCAGTGTAGTCTCCCAGTTCACCCAGCTGTAAATAGGTACCTGCCCTCTTTAGGGTCAGGGAAGGTAAAGCAACGAGGTAGAGGAGATAGGCGCCGCCCTCAATATGCTGGACCCTGGAGAAGCTGAGATCTCTG
Organism: Rapana venosa; assembly: GCA_028751875.1. Classification (NCBI taxonomy): domain Eukaryota; kingdom Metazoa; phylum Mollusca; class Gastropoda; order Neogastropoda; family Muricidae; genus Rapana; species Rapana venosa. The sequence continues at coordinate 37,049,662 of CM054142.1, read as the reverse complement.
ACACCTGGTCCCCCTATGACCACATAGGTCCCATAACACCTTAACCTATGTACTTCTGGTTCTGGAGATGTGACATGACCAACATAGGTATGGCTGGGGTGGAGAGACTGGGATGAGCGGTGTGGGAATGTAAGGACAGGAACATCCCAGCTTCTTCGGTGAAAGCAAGCAATGTGATGGTTAGGGATTGAAAGCTTCATTGATGTGGGTCCAGATCATAGGATTAACCATCGTTGAGTTTTGCCAGCATCTCACTGGGAGGACAAGGAGTGACTCTTTATCACTGGGTAGGGTGTGTTATCTTTTGACCACTGATCCACCTTATTCATTGGTATGAAGTTTGGTGGAGACAAGAAGAAGAAGAAAAGACAAAGGAGAACAAGAAGGTTACAACTGTCTGGCTCCAATCTTGTGGATCCATGAAGTCGTGGGTTCGAATCTTGACAGTGGCGTATGGTAATTAAAATGGGGATTTCTTAAAACCATCTCCCAGGTTAACTTCTAGTGCATACCTGCCAGTGCCTTAAGTTTATTCTTGTATATACACAGATACAGATCAAATATGCACGTTAAAGATTCTGTAATTCATGTCAGCGTTCTGTGGGTCAAAGACACACGAACATACTCAGCATGCATCCTGTACCAATAAATGAGGTGCTCTGAAGAAGGAGTGTGTCGACTGAAGTCAGCGGGCAGACCTCCTGCAGTGATACAAGCACAGGAGAAGACCAGGCACTTACACATCCCACCCAATGTGGGTTTCAGAGAAGAGAAGAGACAAAGGGATTCAGAAATATTAAGCCAACTACATTTGTGATTGATTTTGTTCCTGCAGAAGTTGTTTGAAATTTATGACAACATTTTACCTCTTTCTCCAAGACATTGTGAATCTTACTCTTCACTCTGATTTTGTGTCAAGAACTGCTGAGAAAGCTGTGGCAAAAACCATTCATGAAAAGTATTCAACCCAAAGCAGAAGATCCATGGAAGTATTTGTTTAACATCATCAAGAGCACATATTTGTGTAGAACAGCTCCTGTCATATCTTAATGCCCAAAAATGTGCTGGTGAATTTTCAGTCTGCATGTAGGCAAAGCACTGAGACTGCCATGCTGCATAAAGAAAATGATTTGTTGTGAATTGCTGACGAAGGAGATAGTTCATTTCTCTTTATGTTAGCTTTCACTGTGGCCTTTGACGCACTTTTCATTTCTCTGAGACTTCAGCAGCAATCTGGCTGCCAGAACTGTTTTTTTTGAAATGGCTTATTTCTGTTTGTATCCCTGATCAAGCAGGTACGAACTTACCAAATGAGGATACTATAGGGATCAAGTACTACATATGTCTAATCACAAATGTATCGGGGTCATTTGACAATGGGATCAATTCATATTTTTTGAAGAGTTCATCTTCGAATCTCTTAAGATGAGATCTACAATTTGCTGATCCAACAAGTGTTGTATGTACTTACAAAGATAAAAAACAACAACAACCAAGTGCTCTCGATATACTTAAATGCTGAAAATAAAGTGATTGATTACCTGACAATTTGACTTATCCACCAACCTTTATCGTGTGGATGCTCATTATACAGGGCTTAGGGCCTGGCGTAATGATGGTGATTATACAGGTTCCTGTCAGGTGATTTTCCTCCACGTGACACACGTATGGTTGATCGTCACCTGACCCTCCTCATTGCATAAAGTACAATGTAGTGCGCACACTTGACAATAATGATTGGCGGCTTGTAATTGGTAGGGAAAGATAACACTACGATCTATAAGGATTAACCTGGGTAGTCTTTCGTTAATAGCAGTTAAGTGCATTGGAGATGATCAACAAGATTTTAGTGTAGATGTTTGATTGTTTGGTGTGTGTGTGTGTGTGTGTGTGTTTCTTTCTCTCTTTTTCTTTATCTGTGTGTGTGTACACGCGCACGGACGTGCATGCATGCGTGTGTGTGTGTGTGCGTGTGTGTGCGCGTGAGGACGTGCATGCATGCATGCGCGCGTGTGTGTATGTGTGTGCACACACACATACACACACTCTCCTATGAGCTGTACGTTTGAGTAGAAAACACATGTATGTGTGCGCATGCATGCAGGAGCCATCACCCACACACCATATACACTCTACTTTCAGTTTTCTCTTTCATCTTGACCAGCAGTAGAGCCTGTATTCTTCTTCTTCTTGTTCCTCGAACACTCAGACAGCAACTACTGTTGTCTGTCACATGAGTGAAAATGCTTTGCGCTGCCGATAAGCCACCTGACAAGTCAGGCCCAGCACATCCGACTTCGGCGCGGGAGAGGATTGTTACGTTTGAAGTCTTCCTGGAAAAAAAAAAGGCAGGAGAATGGACCAAGAAGGCGAACATAGACAAGAAGGAGGTGACAGGAAGAAAAAGGAACAAAGCAAAAGAAAGAGAGGGATAGAAAAGAGGGAGTTTCTAACACAGAATTTGCAGAAGGTGGGGATGCTGACAGGTCCCCAGGATCCCCAACGGGGGAGGGATGTGTGTTGGATATGACAGGTCTTTTTTCAGGTCACCATGCATGCTCTGAGATTGTCTGTGGGCGACCTTCTGGAGTTTATGGTCACACACACTGGTAGTAGTGGTGTATTGTGTTGTGTTGTGTTGTATTGTACCTTATTGTACTGTGCTGTGCTGTGTTGTGTTGTATTGCTGTATTGCCTTGTGTTGTGCCATATTATATTGTGTTGTGTTGTATTGTATTGTATTGAATAGTATAGTATAGTATAGTACAGTTATAGAATAGAATAGTATAGTATAGTTATAGAATAGTATAGTATAGTATAGCTCAGTATAGTATAGTAGTGAATAGCATAGCATAGCATAGCATAGCATAGCGGAGCAGAGTATAGTATAGTATAGTATAGATAGTATAGTATAGTATAGTATAGTATAGTATAGCATAGTATAGTATAGTATAGTATAGTACAGTAGAGTATATTAGAGTAGAGTAGAGCAGAGCAGAGTAGAGTAGAGTAGAGTGTTATGCTGCATGGCATTGTATTGTATTGCATTGTGTTGCATTGTATTCTATCTATCTATCTATCTATCTATCTATCTATCTATCTATCTATCTATCTATCTATCTATCTATCTATCTATCTATCTATCTATCTATCTGTCCGTCCGTCCGTCCGTCCGTCCGTCCGTCCGTCCGTCCGTCCGTCTGTCTGTCTGTCTGTCCGTCCGTCCGTCCGTCCTTCCATCTATCCATCCATCTATCTATCTATCTATCTATCTATCTATCTATCTATCTATCTATCTATCTATCTATCTATCTATCTATCTGTCTATCTGTCTGTCTGTCTGTCTGTCTGTCTGTCTGTTTATCTGTCTGTTTATCTATCTATTTATCTGTCTGTCTCTCTGTCTTCAGAAAAAACCCAAAACACCAAAGCAACCTTCTCAGATCAAGGACGGGATGAAAAAAAGTATGTCAATACTTATCTGTTACCTTTGGGAATAAAGGTCATCAAACAATCAATCAATCAATCAATCAATCAATCAATCAATCAATCAATCAATCAATCAATCAACCAATCAGTCAATCAATCACTCTGTATGTCTGTCTGTCTCTGTGTCTGTCTGTCTGTCTCCCTCATACATACATACATACGTACAAACATAAATTCATACAAAAGAGTGTACGCGCGAGAATGCACGAGCAAACACTCCCAACCACACATTCAGGGCAGATAGCACGTCACTATTGAACTGACCGTTGGTCATCCTTGGGCCTGGCCTGGTGGCTGCACTGAGATTGCGATGATGTCAGGTGTGTGTGAGTGGACCAGGGTGACCTGTGGCTATCTGGTCGACAGATAGCGGGCACAGTGTGGGGGGTTGGGTTCAGCTGTTCAGCATTCTGGTCATCCTTTTCACAGCCAGGTCGCTCGCCAGCCGACCTTTTGACATCCCTGTCTGCTCCTGTCTCGTCCTGTCCTCTCCTGTCCTGTCCTGACTGTCCTGACCGTCCCGAGGTCAAGAATTCAGATCAATAGATGTGAACTCATTTATAAGAGGAATCCAAAACCGGAGTCAACTAAACCACAAAAAACAAAACAAAGGAATGCCCCACCTCCTCTCCACACCCACCCTCACAAACAACGTAACAACAGAACCATACTCCCAGAAATCTTAGAAACACTCCCCCACCTCCCCCTAAAAAAAAACCCTAACCCAAAACAAGCTTTCTTCAAAACAAAACAAGCCCCCCTCCCCATCCCCCAACCACTCCCCACCCCCGGGAAAACACCTAAACATACTCAAGACCCCCCCCCCCCCCCCCCCAAAGAAACAGCAACCCCAAAACAACCTCTCCCACCTCCATCAATCTGACCTAACCCAAGACAAGCTCCCCCCAAAAAAAACAACAAAAAACCCCCAACAACCCCAACAACAACAAAACAACCCCAACAAAACAACAAAAAACAAATAAAAACAGACCCAGAACACCCCTCCCAAGAAAACACAACCAACAAACAACCCCAAAGCAACAGAACCATGACCTGACTTCTCCGTTAACTTCTTGTGAAGTCAGGGCTTTTTTTTACGGCACTGACTGTTCAGGCCTCCTTGACTTCTTCCATAGCTGTTTGGGAAGTCCCAACACCACTGCACTGAACAAATCCAGCCTGAAGTGACTTCTTCAGGAGTCCTTACAGAACTGCCCCGGACAGTTCAGACATGACGAGACTTCTTGAAGAGTCCGTACAGCACTGCCCTGACCTGTTCAGTTCTGGCTTGAAGAGACTTCTTGAGGAGTCATCACAGCACTTTCGCGAACACTTCCAGCATGAAGTGACTTCTTGAGGAGTCAATACAGGATCACCCTGAACAGTTTTGGCATAACTCGACTTATTTAGGAGTCTCCACAGCACTGCCACAGGCACTTCTGACATGAAGTAACTTCTTGAGGAGTCACCACAGCACTGACCTGAACAGTTTTGGCATGAAGAGACTTCTTGAGGAGTCCTAACAGCACTGCCTGGTTAGTTCTGGCATGAAGAGACTTCTTGAGGAGTCATCAGAACACTGCCCCGAACACTTCCAGCATGAAGTGACTTCTTGAGGAGTCCATACAGGACCGCCCTGAACAGTTTTGGCATAACTCGACTTCTTTAGGAGTCTCCACAGCACTGCCACGGGCACTTCTGGCATGAAGTGACTTCTTGAGGAGTCACCACAGCACTGCCCTGAACAGTTCTGGCATGGAGAATACGAATACGAATACGACATTTTTTATTGAGGGTAAATGGATAAGCTTACAGCTTCTTTACACCATGCGTTCTTGAGGAGTCCTTACAGCACTGCCTTGAGAGTTCTGGTATGAAGTGACTTCTCCCTTAACTCCTTGAGGGGTCGTTGGGGCACTGCACTAAATTTTTCAGGCAGTGTGCCTTGGGGCAAGTTGAACATGGCGGAGCCCATCCCTCTCCAGGTAGCAGGATGCATGCTGGGTATGTTGGTGTCATCCATCCCACCGGTCATAGCTGGCCTACACTTCTACCCCCACAAAAATGGATGGGGTTTTAACGTGTGCGGAAGATGTTCTGCATGCGTTCCCACACAGGACCTCGGTTTATAACCTCATCTGAAAGACTTGCATCCAGACCACCACTCACGGGAAAAAGTTTCGTGCACAAACAGGGGAATCGAACCCAGTCTTCTCGTTTTCTAGCTAGGTGCGTTAGTTATTCTAGACCACGGAGTCAGTCTGATCCGGAAGACTTTCGGAGGAGTGGAGTCGGCACTGATGTTCACTCCAGAGGAAAAAAACCAATCTCTTTGAACGGGTGCCTCTGTGGTGGCTCGAACCCGGGCCGTCAGATCGCGAGCTCCACGTTCTAACCATGAGGCCATCCTGTCCCCAAACCCCGATTGTAATGCACTGTGTGTCTTTGCTGCACTGCACTGCATTGCACTGTACTTGTTGTTGTTGTAGCTGTTGTTGTTTCTGTTGTTGTTGTTGTTGTTGTTGTTGTTCCTCTTCTTCTTCTTCTTCTTCTTCTTCTCTTCTTCTTCTTCTTCTTCTTCTTCTTCTCTTCTTCTTTCTTTCTTCTTCTTTCTTTCTGTCTTTCTTCTTCTTCTTCTTCTTCTTCTTCTTCTTCTTCTTCTTCTTCTTCTTCTTCTTCTTCTCTGTCTTTCTTTCTTCTTTCTTCTTCTTCTTCTTCTTCTTCTTTCTTCTTCTTCTTCTTTTCTTCTTCTTCTTCTTCTTCTTCTTCTTCTTCTTCTTCTTCTTCTTCTTCTTCTTCTTCTTCTTCTTCTTCGTCGTCGTCGTCGTCGAACGCTCATACAACTTTTTCCTGTCATAAAAGCGAAAATGCTTTGCGCTGCCGCTAAGCACCTGACAAGTCAGGCCCAGCGCATCCGATTTCGGCGTGGGAGAGAATTGTTATCTTTTAAGTCTTTCTGGAAAAAAAGGCAGGAGAATGGACTCAGGAGATAAAAAAATAGACAAGAATGAGGTATCAGGAAGAAAAGGAACATCATCATCATCATCATCATCAGACCCGTGACCTTGGCGGTCGTGGGGTAGACACGAAAGACGATGCCGTGGTAAGCCTCCTCCATCCATCTCGGTCCTCGGCTCTGCGCAATAGTGCCGAGTCATTCATCCTGGTCCATTCTCTGATGTTGTCCATCCATGACTTGTTCTGTCTTCCCCTCTTTCTGCCACCTTCGAGTGTTCCCTGCAGTACTGTTTTTGGCAGAGTGTTGTGGCGGGTGACGTGGCCGAACCATGTCAGCTTTTTCTTCTTGACGATGGTGAGAAGGGGTTCCTGTGGACCTGCCAGCCGTGTTATTTGACTCTTGACAAATTCATTGGTCTTTCGTTCTCTCCAGGATATGCCCAGCAGTTTTCTATGGCATTTTGTTTCAAATGACTGGATTCACTTTGCTGTTTCAGCAGTCAATGTCCAGGTTTCACTTCCGTACAGCAGGATAGTCTGAATTAGGGCTTTGTAGAGCTTTAGTTTGATTGGGAAACTGATCTCTTTACTTTTCCATATGGTGGTGAGTTTTGTCATGGAAGATGTTGCCATGGCTATTCTGACATTGATTTCTGTCGTCGATCGCCCGTCCTTTGTGAGTGTAGCGCCAAGGTATTTAAAAGCGTCTACCTCCTTCAGTTGTTGGCCGTTCATGTAAATTTTAGCAGTGGCGTTGCTCGTGCTGTTCACAAGTACTTTACTTTTCTCCGAGCTCACCTCCATCCCATATGCTCCAGCTCTGTTCTCAAGTCTGGTCGTAACATCTTGCAGCTCTGTGTTACTTCCGCCCATGAGGTCAATGTCATCGGCAAACCGCAAGTTGTTGAGGGGTCTGCCGCCAATGGAGATGGTAGAGTGGAAGTCATGGAGGGTCTCTCTCATAATGTTTTCCAAGAACAGATTAAACAGGACTGGAGATAACAGGCATCCTTGTCGGACCCCAACTGTGGTTTTGAAGTAGTCTCCGACCTGATTGTTCGGAAGGACTGCACTGCTTGCGGTGTTGTATAGTGCTTGAATGGTTTGCACTAGTCCTTCAATGCCAAACATTCTGAGAACCTGCCACAGGCCTTCGTGCCATACTCTGTCGAAAGCCTTCTTGAAGTCGATGAAGTTGTGGAACAGGTCTCTCTGATGTTGGAGATGTTTTTCCATCAGGATGTGGCAGTTAAAAATCTGTTCGATTGTGCTCCTGCCTGCCCTGAACCCAGTTTGTTCCTCTGCAAGGTGTTCTTCTGCCTCCTTCTTGAGTCGATTCAAAATAACTTTGAGCATGATCTTGCTGGCGTGGCTGATGAGGCTGATTGTTCTATAGTTTTGGCATTGGCGTAAATTCCCCTTCTTGGGCAGGGGTATGATGAGTGGTTGTGTCCATTCTGTTGGCCACTGTTTTGTCTCCCAAATCTTCTGACAGATAGCTGTAACATGTGTGATGACTGTTTCGCCACCATGCTTGAGCAGCTCTGCTGGTATGTTGTCTGCTCCTGGGGACTTTCCTACTGGTAAGCTGCGGATGGCTTCTTAATAATAATAATAATATATGGAATTTATATAGCGCCGAATCTTGTAAAACAAACAAATCGAAGCGCTTGCACTCAAATCATTTACGCGCATGCAACTTTCCTCAAATATAATAAAGAACATATTTCAAAATTATGCACGTGTATGTACACACACACACACACACACACACACACACACACACACACACACACACACACACACACACACACACACACACACACACACACACACACACACACCGCGAACACACTTAGGAGATGTAGGATGCTGTTGAAAAGTAGAGACGGATATGAGGGGAAAGTGTCAGGTAGGAAATAAGTGTG
>CM054142.1:37031287-37036287 GCA_028751875.1 Rapana venosa | reverse complement strand
CACACACACAACACACACACACACACACACACACACACATTTTTTTCTATTGCTGTCTCTTTCTCACTCACTTTTCTTTTTCATTTTCTCTGTCCTGCTTTTCTTTGTCTGTCTGTCTGTCTGTCTTTCACACTCATGGTTTTTCATCCTCACTCTATCATTCTGTCACCCTGTCTCTGTTTGTCTGTCTGTCTCTTTCACCACCACCCCCTTTGTCTCCCTCTCCCTTCACCCCCCCCCCCCCCCCATATTTCGATTGGAATAATGATGAACCTCGTGATAGATATGATGTTTTCGTGGTTGACTAAAGCAACCTTTTTCGTGTTAGAAAATAATGATAATCACTCGCTATTGGTTGCATGACTGTGCAAGATACAGCGCTATATAAATTCCATTTATTATTATTATTATTATCGTTTGAAAACAGGTTGTACAATACACATCCGGTTTCTATGGTTTATGTTAATTGCTCTTATTGTAAGAAATGATGACTGTTCATTTTATAAACAAAACCACCACCACCACCACCACCACCACCACCGACTACAGCAACAAAAAAACCAAAAAGTTTGCGAGGCAAAAAATGAATCATTGTCTAAAAAATTTCATTATTGAACGATGTTGGTGCATTTTGCAAATTGTTGACCGTTCTTTTTCATGAAATGGACTTGATAAATACTGTCTTCATTTGTGTTCTGTCCCCAAAAATATTTAACTAAAAAACGAACAAACAAAAAAACCTGTCTGATTTTGTAGGAAACTATTTTCAAGGTGAAAAAAAAAGACTGATTTTATGGGTATACTATAACAAAAACTGTCAAGGTAGTAGCAACATTTAAAAAGAAATAAACTCAGAAATGGACTAGTTTTATGGTCGGAAAGCTTGTGAAAATAGAGAACGTTAGCACACACTTCGTCACATGCAGTCTCCCATAATGATAGTCTGAAGAATTACTTGAGGGATAAGGGTTGGTGGTGATGGTGGTGGTGATGGTGGTAGTGGTGGTGGTGGTGGTGGTGGTGGTGGTGATGGTGGTGGTGGTGGTAGTGATGGTGGTGGTGGTGGTGGTGATGGTGTTGGTGGTGTGTGTGATGGTGGTGGTGTGTGGTAGTGATGGTGGTGGTGGTGCTGGTGGTGGTGATGGTGGTGGTGGTGGTGAGGGTGGAAGGGGTGGTGGGGGGGGGGGTGGAAGGGGGGGGGAGAGGGAGAGAAAGAGTGCAGTGCGTTCGAAGTTTGGGAAGAAGGGGGAATTTATCAGGGGGCATTTTCAGGGGGAGGGGAATCCGGTGTTTGCTGCCAATCAAACTAAAGACATGATGGATGCTATAGCGAGTGGTTAAGGCCCTGCCACGTCAAGCCCTGGGTCCATCAATCGGGGGTCGAATCTCGGCGTCGGTGCGGGTGAATTAAGGATTGTGTTTTTTTCTTTTTCTACGATTCCCGGGGGTAAAATTTAAGTGCAAACCTGCAAGTGCTTCATTCCCTTGTGCTATATATATATATAATATATATATAGATATATTATATAATAATATTAATAATATATATATATATATTATATATTATATATAAACAAAGCACCACCACCACCACCACCACCACCACATACACACACACACACAAACACCCACACACACACATCACACACACCCACTACACACACACAACACTACACACCACATCACACACACACACACACATATATATATATATATATATATATATATATACGCATGTAAAGATCAAATATGCACGTTAAAGATCCTGTCATTCAGCCCTCGCAGGGCTACAGAAACACAAACATAGCATTCATAGCATTCATCCCTGAAGTCGGAATGCGCCGACTCCCTTCATGGTGGGCAACCCCCCCACCCCACCCCCTCCCCCCCCAACAACAAAAAAATCCAAAAATCCAAACAAAAACAAAAACAAACAACAAGAAACCAACCCGACCGCATACGCAAAAATCTCACCAATGGGGAACCTCGGAGCTTTAGCCTAGGAATGCAGAGTAGGAAAAAAAGATTAATAATAATACTAATAATAATAATAATAATAATAAAAAGAAACTGCAGGAAAAAAAATTGCTGAGCGTGTTTCAATGTGGACAACAAACAGGACATACCATTTTCCTTTCAAGGGCGAGGTCCACAACTGTGAGTGACGATGTTTACCAGGCCATCATTTTCTCCCCTTGGTGGACAGGCCAACAAAAGGCAGCAGAGGAATACATGGGATTCCCCTCCTAAAAGACTTGGAAGACTCTGGCTTGTTTGCGTAGCTTTTGTTTGGTAGACACCGCTCGCTACCTGTGTGTGTGTACGTGTGTGTGTGTGTGTGTGTGTCGTGTGCGTGCGTGCGTGTGTGTGTGCGGTGTATGTGTGTGTGTGTGTCTGTGTGTGTGCGTGGTTGTGTCTGTGTGTCTGTGGGGTGTGTGAAAGAGAGGAGAGAGAGAGAGAAGAGAGAGAGAGAGGAGAGAGAGAGAGAGAGAGAGAGAGAGAGAGAGAGAGAGAGAGAGAGAGAATAACAGAACTGTAAAAAAAGTTAAAACTATTCATCAGAATTTAATTGTTGTCAAGACCAGGATGTTTGAGTTGTTGCTTTTGGATTATGGTCGTTTAACATTAAAAAAAAAAGTTTTCCTTTTACTTTGTGAGTGTGTGTGTGTGTGTGTGTGCGTGCGCGCGCGAGCGTGTGCGTGCGTGCGTGCGTGTGTATGTGTGTATGTGTGTGTGCATGCACTTTATAATGTAATAAGATTTTTTTCTCTGTCTCTCTCTCAGTCTCTCCGTATGTTTGTGTATTTCCTTGTCTGTTTGTTTATCTGTCTGTCTGTCTCTGTCTCTGAAATCTGTTTTGTCTGTCTGGTTCGTCTCTCTCTCTGGTTTTGTTGTGTGTGTGTGTGTGTGTGTGTGTGTGTGTGTGTGTGTGTGTGTGTGTGTGTGTGTGCATACACTTTATAACTTTATAATGTAATAAGATTTTTTTCTCTGTCTCTCTCTCAGTCTCTCAGTATGTTTGTGTATTTCCTTGTCTGTTTTTTTATCTGCCTGTCTGTCTCTGTCTCTGACTCTATCTGTCTGTTTCGGTCTCTCTCTCTCGGTTTCTCTCTCTCTGTCTGTCTGTCTGTGTGGTGTTTGTTTTGTGTGTGTGTGTGTGGTGTTGTGGGGTGTGTGTGTGTGTGTGTGTGGTTGTGTGTGTGTGTGTGTGTGTGTGTGGGTGTGTGAGCACTTTATAACTTATAATGTAATAAGATTTTTTTCTCTGTCTCTCTCTCAGTCTCTCAGGATGTTTGTGTATTTCTTTGTCTGTTTGTTTATCTGCCTGTCTGTCTCTGTCTCTGACTCTGTCTGTCTGTCTGTCTCTGTCCCTCTCTCTCGGTTTCTCTCTCTCTGTGTCTGTCTCCGTCTCTCTGTGTGTGTCTGTTTCGGTCTCTCTGTCTGTCTGTCTGTCTGTCTGTCTGTCTCTCTCTGTCATTGAATTTCAGTCAGTAAGGTAGAATATTTTAAAGCTTTGTTGCCCCTCGTTCATTTTGTTGTTGTTTATTGCTTCTTTTTTTTCTTTCTTCCTTTCTTCTCCTTCTTCTATTATTTTGTAACAATTATTTATTGAGCTGGTAACCGAATTGACGCCAGGATTTATGGTGATACTCACATCTAAATATCTTTTTTTTTCTCTTCTTTTCATAACATCGAGTGCCTCATGTGCTGTCTCTTTCATTTATTTGTAGTCACAAAAGATAGTCACGTGTTATTCCCCTTGTCAGAAGGCCACCAAAGGCAAAGACAATAAATTGTGCATAGCGTCAGCGTACTACCCCCCCCCCCCCCTCTATCACTCCCCCCCCTCTCTATCACTCCCTCCCCCCCCCTCTCTCTCTCTCTATCACTTACTCACTCACTCTCTCTCTCACATGTATACACGCGTGCGCATACACCCATGCATGCACACACACACATATGTACAAGCATGCATGCACGCATGCACGCACGCACGCAGAGAAACAGAAAGACAGACAGATAGACAGGCACACATGCACACACATGCATACATGCATACATACTTACATACTTACATACATACATACATACATACATACATGCATACTTACATACATACATATATATACATACATACAGACATACAGACGACACACACATCTCCTTCCCCCAATCCCCCTCCACACACACACACACACATTCCCCCCCCCCCCCCCCCACCTCTACAGCCCCCCACTCCCAACACACACACATATATACCCTTTCCATCCCCCTTCCCCCAACACCCCACACGCCCCGAAACACACACACGAAACCAACACACGCATCACACATATAAAACCCCCCCCCTCACCGCCCCCCCCCCCCCCACATCATCCCCCTTCCCTCACCCCAACACACAGATAACCCCCCAACACCACCCCTCCCCACCCCCACCCCCCCCCCCCCCCACACACACATCCCCCTTCCCTCACCCCCAACACACACATAACCCCCCAACACCACCCCCTCCATCCCCCCCCCCCCCCCCCCCTCCCCCTCCCCCCTTTTCCCCACCCCTCCCCCCCCCCTTCTTCCCCCCCCCCCCCCCCCCCCCCCCCTGCACACATACATACACCAAAGTCGACAAACGCAGAAGCTTTGAGAGAGGATATACTGACACACTCTGCAAAAAGCAGTAGGCAGACGGAGTGTGTGAGCACCCCACTCCCCCATAAAATAGCCCCCTAGGGCTTCCAACCACTAGCCTCTGTTCTCACTTCAAACGAACCCACAAATACTACCCGGGGTGGCACTACCAGTTAACGTGGTACGGGAAAATAATAACTCTGTGTGTTGTAGTGTTGCTGGGATTGGGGGTGGCGCTGGGGTGTGGGGGGTGGGGGGGTTTTTTTTTTGGGGGTTTTTTAAATTCACGCCCCCTATGGTGTGGTAGTGTGTTGGGGGTGTGTGTGTGTGTGTGTGTGTGTTGTGTGTGTGTGTGTGTGTGTGCGTGCGGT
>CM054142.1:37003787-37026287 GCA_028751875.1 Rapana venosa | reverse complement strand
TTGAAATTGATTTTTCAGCAAACACTGTACCCCCTCAGTCCTTTGTCGTCTGCTAGCTTTCTTACCGCAATATGCATGCGCGGGGTCAACGCTGTAGGAATACAGGCAATCCTCATTTGATGATTATTTCCAACTTTTTCGTGACTACCTGGTATTGCTCTATGTCCTCAATCAAAAAACAAACAAACAAACATACAAGTGCACAGTGCATTTTTTCATACTTTAAAAAATCTATGAAAATCACCAGCATTTTTTTTTTCGACCCGTACTCTGTAGAACATACTACATGATCCCCAGATTAATAGGGATGTGCAGCCTTTACACAATATAATATAAGTGATATTATCATTCCCCGTGGGAATGCCGAGGACCGTCGGTATAAATTTTTTTTTTTATACCATCCCTACCTTTTGGATATTATGTACTAGGAAATCCCTCTTTTCTACCTTTCTCTTTGTTTCCACCTTGCTCCTTTCCTTCCTGTCACCTCCTCCTTGTCTATTTTCTGCCTTCTTGATCCATTATTCTGCCTTTTTTCCCCAGACAGACAAAAGATAATAATCCTTCTCTTCCTCGCCAAAGTCGCAATCTTGTGGGTGCAATTATGAGGGTGTTGTTCAAATTACCTGACCAACACTGCAGGTGTCTGTATCTCCCAGGCCTGATTGTTACCTGAATATATATAATATATATAAATATATATATATATATATATATATATATATATATATATATATATATATATATATATATATATATATATATATAATATACTTACACGCTTGTGTGTGTGTGTGTGTGTGTGGTGTGTGTGTGTGTGCGCGCGGTACAGGCAAACAATAGTATAGGGGCTCAGTCAGCAAAAGACGACAAACCTCATAAGGGGACCGGACAGCTCAGTGGTCGGAGCACTCCCTTTTCCCCAGCCAAAGTTAAGCAGCGTTGAACGTGGTTACCAATTGGATGGGCGACCGTTTGTGCGCCTTGCTTGGCTTCAGTACAGTCCCCCAGTTCACCCAGCTGTAAATGGGTACCTGCCTCTTTAGGGGCAGGGAAGGTAAGGCAGTGAGGCAGAGGAGATGGGCGCCACTCTCAATATGCTGGCCCTAGAGAAGCTGAGGTCTCTGATGCTTCGCACCCCTACGACCACTTAGGTTATGGGACACACACACACACACACACACACACACACACACACACACACACACACACACACACACACACACACCGCGCGCGCGCGCGCGCGCGCGCACACACACACACACACACATCATGGTAGTAAGCGTAGAGTACAGCCCTGTCACGTGGCTAGTCTCAAAGCAGATGCACTTCCATAGCAGCATCATTACATCATCCTCATCATCATTGATCTTCATGTACTAAAAGCAAAATCGTTTGCGATTCAGTGACTCACAGAATATGAAGCAGCAACCCCCCCCAAAACAAACCCAAACAAAAAACAAAACAACAATAAACAAACCACCCGCCCCCCCCCTCCAAAAAAAAGAAGAAAAAAGAAAAGAGAGAAGTACTATGTAATACAGCGTGTGAACAAACCCTACTCGGTTCAGAAGGAAAAAACCACAATAATTCATGACTGTGTTCTGGAACTACAATGCAGTGTTTTGTGCTGCATGCTTTAACTTACTACAACCTTCAGTGTTCTCTCTATCTCTCTCTGTCTCTGTCTCTGTCTCTCTCTCTCCTCTCTCTCTTTGTGTCTCTCTACCTCTGTCTCTGTGTGTCTGTCTCTCTGTCTCTGTCTGTCTGTCGTCTCTCTGTATATATATATATATATATATATATATATATATAATATATATATATATTTATTATATATATCTCTCTCTCTCTCTCTCTCTCTCTCTCTCTTTGTGTCTCTCTGCCTCTGTTTCTCTCTGTCTGTCTGTCTCTGTCTTTGTCTGTCTCTCTGTGTATCTCTCTCCCCTCCTCTCTCTCTCTCTTTGTGTCTATCTGCCTCTTTCTCTCTCTGTCTGTCTGTCTCTGTCTTTCTCTGTCTGTCTCTCTGTGTATCTCTCTCTCCTCTCTCCCTCTCTCTTGTGTCTCTTGCCTCTGTCTTTCCCTGTCTGTCTATCTCTGTCTCTGTCTGTCTGTCTCTCTGTATCTACCTCTCTGTTTCTCTCTCCCCCCTTCACTTTCTCTCTCTCCTCTCCTCTCTCTCTCTGTCTCTGTCTCGCTGTCTGTCTCTCTCTACTTCTCCCTCTCTCCCCTCCTCTGTCTGTCTGTCTGTCTGTCTGTCTCTCTCTCTGTCTCTCTCTCTCTTTCTCTCTCTCTCTCTTTCTCTCTCTTTTTCTCTTTCTCTATCTCTCTTTCTCTCTTTCTCTTTCTCTCTCTCTCTCTCTCTCTCTCTCTCTCTCTCTCTCTCTCTCTCTCTCTCTCTTCTCTCTCTTCTCTCTCTCTCTTTCTCTTCTCTCTCTCTCTCTCTCTCTCTCTCTCTCTCTCTCTCTCTCTCTCTCTCTCTCTCTCTCTCTCTTTCTCAGAGCCGGCATAGTTGACCGGGTCAGACTGAAGTGCATAGGGTGTCATGTGATACGTTTCCCTTTGCCGGTTTTTTGTTTGATTACGCGCGTGTCTGTCTGTCTGTCTGTCTCTGTCTCTCTCTCTCTCTTTTATTCTCTCTGTCTCTCCATGCCCCTCTATCTTCTTCGCTCTCTTTCTGCCATCTGTTTCTGTCTCTCTCACAGTCAATGCGTGCGTGTGTGCGTGCGTACATGCATGTGGACGTTTATGTCTGTCTGTCTGTCTGTCTGTCTGTATGTATGTATGTATGTATGTGTGCGTGTGTGTTTATGCATGTGTATGTGTACGTGCATGTGCGCGCGCAAATAAAAATATATTATATATATATATATATATATATATATAATATATATATATATAATGAAGTATGAATGAAGTATATAATATATATATAATGTGTGTGTGTGTGTGCGCGCGCGTGCATATGTGTATGTGTGTGTGCAGTATGTGTGTACGTGTGTGTGTGTGGTTATGCAGTGTGTGTGTGCACAGTGTGTATGTGTGTGTTCAGTGTGTGTGCATGTGTATGCATGTATGTATGTGCGTGTGCATGTGTGCGTGCGTGCGTACATGTGTGTGTATATGTGTGTGTATGTGCGTGTCTGTGTGTGTATGCGTGTGTGTTTTTTCAGCGTGTGGGTGCGTGCATGCTTGTGGAGTGTGTGTGTGTGTGTGTGTGTGTACGTGTGCGTGTGTGCACATTGTGTATGTGTGTGTGTACAGCGTGTGCATATGTGTATGCATGCATGCATGTATGTATGTATGTGTATGCATGTATGTATACATGTATGTATGTGTGTGTGTGTGCATGTGTGCTTGCGTGCGTCCATGTGTATGTGTGTGTGCGTGCGTGTGTGCGCGCGCTTGCGTGTGTGTATGTGTGTGCTTGTGCAGTGTGTGTGTGTGTGTGTGTGTGCAGTACAGGCAAACAATAGTATAGGGGCTCAGTCAGCGACAGAGGGGCAGACTTAATTGAGCGTGTCCAGTCTAATTATGACGCACTTAGCTCAGGTTTTTTTCTCGTTTTTTTTCTTCGTTTTCTTTCTTTTTCTCCCCCCCCCCCTCCACCTTCCTAGTTCTCAGTTTCTCTGTCTGTTTTTCCCCTTTCTATTCTGTTTCTGTCGCTGACTTTGTCTGTCTGTCTCTGTCTCTGTATGTCTGTCTGTCTCTGTGACTCTGTTTATTATCTATTGTGTTCTCTTTCTCACTCACTCTTTCTGTCTGTATATCTGTCTGTCGCTTTCTCTTTGTCTCTTTGTTGTCTGTCTGTTGGCCTGTTTTTTGTCTTCCCCTCTCTCTCTATGTGTGTGTGTCTCTCTCTTTCTCTATATGTCTTTCTCTCTTTCCCTCCCTCCTCCCCTCTCTCTCTCTGTCTTCCTCACTCTCTCTTTCCCCTCCCGCCATCTGTCTGCCAAAGACTATGGACGTACGGGGAGTCTCTCTCTCTCTCTCTCTCTCTCTCTCTCTCTCTCTCTCTCTCTCTCTCTCTCTCTCTCTCTTTCTCTCTCTCTCTCTCTCTCTCTCTCTCTCTCTCTCTCTCTCTCTCTCTCTCTCTCTCTCTCTCTCTCTCTCTCTCTCTCTCTCTCTCTCTTTCTCTTTCTCTCTCAGTTTCTGTTTCTCTCAGTCTCTGTCTCTGTCCCTGCCTCTGTCTGTATGTCTGTCTATGTCTGTCTGTCTGTCTCTCCCTCTCTCTTTCGAAGGTGTGTGTGTGAGTGCGTGTGTGCGCGCGTGCGCGCGTGTGTGTGTGTGCGCATGCTTGCATACGTGCATATTTCTGTGCATACATGTACGTGCGTGCTTACACGTATGCATGTGCGGGCGTGCACGTGTGTGTGTGTGTGTGTGTGTGTGTAGTCGGAAGAAGAGGGAAGGCTAAATTGAGTGTGTCCAGCCTCCTTAAAAGCCTCACTTAGCTCTCTCTCTCTCTCTCTCCCTCCCTCCCTTCCCCTCTCTCTCTCACTCTCCCTCCCTTCCTCTCTCTCTCTCCCTACCTCTCTCTCTCCCTCCCCCCTCTCACTCTCTCCCTCCCTTCCTCTCTCTCTCCCTCCCTTCTTCTCTCTCTCAGTCCCCCTCTCTCTTCCTCTCTCCCCCCTCTCTCTCTCCCTCCCCCCTCTCACTCTCTCCCTCCCTTCCTCTCTCTCTCTCTCTCTCTCCCCTCCCCCTCTCTCCCCCTCTCTCTCTCACTCTTCCTCTCTCCCCCTCTCTCTTCCTCTCTCCCCCTCTCTCTTCCTCTCTCCCTCCTTCCCTCTCCCTCCCTCTCTCTCTCTCTCCCTCTCTCACTTCCTCCCTCCCTCCCCCCTCTCTCTCTTCCTCTCCCCCCTCTCTCTCTTCCTCTCTACTCCCACATCTCACTCTCTTCCTCTCTCCCTCCTTCCCTCTCCATCCCTCTCTCTCTCTCCCTCCCTCCCTCCCCCTCTCTCTCTCTCTCGGCTTCCTGTTTCTCTGTGCCCACATCCCCACCACTGTCTTTCTTTCTGTCAGTGTCTGTCTCTTACCACACCCCCCGTATCCTCCTCCAATCCCTGTGACTATTTTGTGTGTGGCTATTCCGATCCTCTTCCCCTCCAAATCGTTTGGATGAGACTATAATATGAGGTCCAGTGTGTACACGCAGTAGAATATTTTGCGTGCGCGCGCATACACACACATACACAAACACACATAAACACACACGCACATATACAGCACACACATATACAAACACACATACACAAACACATACACACACACGCGCGCACGCATGCAGAATTATTTATGTTTATATCTGTTTTGAAAAATTAACTCAATTAAAAATAAGATAGAATGCAACATAGTTGGGTTTTTTGCCCATGCACATCGTATCAGTCACGCTGACAAGTGAATAATATATGTTGTATTAATTATTTATTGTTTGTTTTCTTGTGTCAAATAAGTCCATGAGACTTTTACAGCAATAACTAATTTCTGATTCTGATTCTGATTCTGATTCTCTCTCTCTCACACACACACACCACACCACACACACACACACACACACACACACACACACACACACACACACACACACACACACACACACACACTTCACCTTTAGTGAAGAGAGAAAAAGCGAAGAGTCAGAGACAGACAGACAAACAGACAGACAGAGACGAGAGACAAACAGACAGACAGACAAACATGCAGACAGACAGAAATACATACAAACAGGTAGAGAAGTACATACAGACAAACAGGCAGATAGACAGAGAAACAGAAGACAGACAGACAGACAGACAGACAGCCTATTCTGGAAACAGAGGCCAGCTGTAGCCAGTGGGATGGACGATAGGAAGATAGTTACAATCCACATACATTGGGTTGTTGCTGTTACTGAAGTATGGTGGATGTAGATTGCAAAGAATTGATTTGAAGAATGCAAAGAAGAATGCAAAGAAGAATTGAAAAAAAGGACAGGAATGCAGAGGAGAAGAAGAATGCAAATGCAAATAATGCAAAGAATAAAAAAGAAGAATGCAAAGAAGAAGATGAATGCGAAGAATAATAATGAAAAGAATAATAATAAAAGAATGCAAAGAAGAAGAAGCATGCTAAGAAGAAAAAAAGGAAAGAAGAAGAAGAATGCAAAGAAAAAGGAGAATGCCAAAAGAGGAAGAATGCAAAAAAGAAGAAAGGAAAGAAGAAGAAAGGAAAGAAGAAGAATACAAAGAAAAAGAATGCAAAAGAAAAAGAAGAAACATGCAAAGAAGAAGAATACAAAGAAGAAGAATGCAAAGAAGAAGAAGAAGAATGAAAAGAAGAAGAATACAAAGAATGCAAAGAAGAAGATTTCAAAGAAGAATTTGAAGAAAAAGAATACAAGAATGCAAGAAGAAGAAGATTGCAAGAAGAAAAATTTGAAGAAGAAGAAAAATTTTGAAGAAGAAGAATGTAAAATGTTAAGAAGAAGAATACAAAGAATGCAAAAAAAGGGAAGAAGAAAAAAAACAACAACAACAGTAACAACTACAATAACATTAACAACAAAAACAACACAAAAACCCCCCCAATAACAACCAAACAGCAACAACAACACCGACAACAGCAAAAGCAATAACAACCACAGCAACTACAACACAAAAAACATCATCATCATCAACAATTACAACCAAAACTTCTACATACTACTTCTACCACCACCATCACCATCAATTACCATCAACTACCACCACCACCACCATCAACAGTAACAAGAACAAGACGAAACAGAGCTGGTAACTCAATAGGGAAAGGTGAAGAAGATGTGCTGATTAGAAAGGTCAGACCCTATCAGCCAGAGAATGAATTAACTCTCTTCTTCCCATTGTTTTAAGGCCTAGTCTCCTTGCCCTCACCAGAACCATTGTTACTACACCAGTAAATCCTTAACCCCGTTACCTTACCTCTCCTTATGTCCAAGTTACCCCATGAACATGGTAACTACTGACAGTCAATGAATTTTGGACACAGATCAGAAATGATGAACAACTCATAGGTTATGTGATCTTCGAACCCTTGGTAAGTGTCTTTGGATAATCATGATGGTGGTGGTATTGAGGATACCTGTCTAGCTTGTTTGGTTTGTTTTTGGCTTGATGAGTTTGTGGCAGATAGGTGAAACTGAATCGTGTTTGTTTGGTTTTGGGTGTTATCTTGTGAAATATTGTAGGAGAGTGACCTACTTAGATAATGTGTATTGTTGAAGAAGATTGACATATGCATATTTAAAATTACATGATGTATACTGTCTTCACCACCTACGCACATGTACATTTTCTTTTCTTATCATCCAAATGCTTGTGTAAGATCTTTGTTTCTTTTTTTTTTTTTACTTCTTACATTACAACTTTTTAATACATTTGGGTGTATCTATTACATTATAATAAAACCCAACCCGTTCATATATATGTACAGATCTATTTATCCCTAATTGTGTGTGTGTGTGTGTGTGTGTGTGTGTGTGTGTGCACGCGCACGCGCATTCGTGTGTGCATGCATGCGCGCGTGTGTTGCTTGTGCACTTATGCTGAATTTTGCATTACATTTTTCTCAACCAAAAAAAAATCTTCATTTACAGAAACCAATTTGGGCAGGATCATAAAAAAATGTCTTCCATGTGAATATATAAAGCACAACTCTTCCAGTTCAAATACTTTTATGACTGCGAAAAGCTCTTAAAGGCACTTTCTATCTGATGGAAGTTAACCTTTGTGACAAAAAATTACTTCCCTTCGAGAGAGCTGTGATAGGCCTGATAATGATTATAAAATTACATTTATATCACAATTTTGAGCTTTCTTTATAGTGAATTCCTATTATATGAACACGTCATTAAACATTTTCCCAATATCTTAGATAAATCCCTTTCCAAATTACAAAAATTACAAACACAACAGTAAATCATGCATTTGTTTCAGATATTCAAGAAAACCAAATGTAATGAATATCATAAAGACAGGACAAGAATGGCTGTTAACTCCCCTTAATGGTAAAGGTGATGACGGTCAAAGGGACTGGAGTCCCCAGGGGATGATGGTAATGCGTTAAACTTAAAGCGTGGACAGTGGAGATTTACCCAGGGTGTCTCTCCCAGGCACCTCTACGATCTAGCACTTCAGTGTGAAAAAGGCTGTTAGTCCCCTGATGGGCCTAGCCTCTCCATCTCAAGACTGGTGTAGGCGAGCCATTTGAACACAGTTAACCCCAAATGTTCCTTCACCTCCCAAACACTAGGGTAACGCGTCTACAGTGTTTGTTGTCCTGTTCTTTATCTCAGCACACAAGACTGGTGGTGCTGGCAGCTGCAGTTTATTGCAAGCCGTAAAGGATAAGCTAAGGGCGCTACCAACTTCCACACTGAACACTTTTTTTTATTGGTCGTCCCTGCATACCCATGCACCCTTAGACATACACAGTCGTGTGCTCATGCACAAATGCACAGACACAGACAGACAGACAGACAGACAGAGAGAGAGACAGAGCGAGAGAGACAGAGAGAGAGACACAGAGAGAGAGAGAGAGAGAGAGAGAGAGAGAAAAGAGAGAGAGACAGAGAGAGAGCGAGCGAGAGAGAGATGAAATTTTTACTTCAATACATATCATTTGACTTGACTTTATTGTTTTACACACACACACACACACACGCACGCACGCGCGCGCACACACACACGCACGCACGCACGCACGCACGCACGCGCGCGCACATACACACACACACACACTGCTTCGTCGACATTTACCCATAGAATTAAATACAATAAAGCGAGACTTACCTCGTAAGTTGAAGCTGTTTGTAAATTCTTGCGAATTTATTGTAGACCGGAACGGAGTGCACATGAGAAACCGCGCGCAGCCTACCGCCAGTTTTTAGAGCCTCGAGAGAACACTGTGTCACACTATATATATAACAGGATCATCATATAATTAATAAACATTGTTATCATTCCTTTTCATTTACTTTGGGTGGGATGTCTTACTATTTGCACGGTGTGCAAGAACACTGATGGCAATTTTTCATTTTTTCTAGTGGTATTTATTTTCGTTTGCATGGTATACATTTCATTTTACTTGCATGGGTATGCATGCAGACCATTGCACGGGTGGGATGTGCACTCCGTTCCGGTCTACAATAATTCGCAAGAATTTACAAACGCTTCAACTTACGAGGTAAGTCTCGCTTTATTGTTTTTAAATTTTGCATTTCCTGTATACCTCCACTACAGGACATGAGATTTGAGAGCCACAGTGTTTCGGGGACAAACACTCCATCACATGAAAAAAGAAACTTTGCCCTACCTTACTTCTGTGTTAGGAAACACTCCATGATGGACTGGCCCATGGTCAGTTTTGGGGTCCCACATTCTTTTTATAAAATTTTGCAAATGTGGAAACATTCGTCCATCCAGTGCTTTCATTATGATGTGTATTGGAGCGTCTTGCAAGTTTTGCTGCTGAAGTACTGGCTGACCTGGTACTGTGCGCGGGTGAAGCGTGTAATGTCTATGCCTGCCCTTTCCAGCGTCCATTTCAGCCAGCGAGAGATGGTATCGCTACTAGCTCCTCTGTGCGGTGCTTGGAGAGTGATAAACAAATGTCCAGTGGAATCTGAGCCTCATTTTTTTTTCTTCGTCTAAGTATTCTTTCAATGTGTGAATACACACAGAGCCTCCTTATCCACAAAACCCATGAGTTCAATCGGTGATTGTGGGCTCCTCTTCTTGATTGTTTTAATAAAATTTCACATAAAATACACATTTTTGCCTCGTTTTGTAGCATAATATCGATGTCAAGTTTCAGCAATAGTTTGACACCCCTGACCCGACAGCAGTGCAATTAAATCACAAGTTTCATTGTCAGTTCTTTGAACGTTAGTTTATCCACTGGAACCCCCGTTTTAGCATTTTAAGCACAATATTTACATCCCAAGTTTGGTGATACTTTGGGAGTGGTGGTTTTCTTTCAAAAAAAAACCCTTCATAAATCTTTTTTACAAGTTCATGTTGACCGAACGTTAGCCCCTTCATAGTTGCAGAGAAAACAACTTAGCGCAGAACGAGCGGTGCCCACAGCGCTATATGAATATCCCCCTTTCAACAGAGGGTGCCAGAAATTTACAGCTGTGGCTAGAGGCGGGTTGAAACTGAATCCACCTGTTGCTCACACGCGTACCTCTCCCACTTTCGTATGTACACATCATACATCTGTTTTGTTGCAGGTCGCCATGAGGACATGAGAATACTGGTAGTGTCCTCAGAAAACCCTTGTGTTTTTGAATCTATCCTGACACTTTGCAGCTAACAGAGTCAAGCTTTTCTTTAGTGGGTGTTTCATCTCCTTTTGACTTGGTTGTGTCAGTAGAGTGTCCTGGCTGACAAGAGGACTGGCCCGGCTGTGAGGATTTTCATTAGTGCTGGGCCAAAAAAGGGTGGTTTTTCCAGGCTGGTGTACTATAACCCCTCTTGCTTTGTCTTTCTTTAACTTTGCCAGGACACGGGATGAATGCTGAAAGGGGGAAAACAATAGACAGTTTCATTACCCCAATACATGCTAAATGCGTCAATAGCACATGCTCCTGGGTCAGGCAAGAAAGAACATATCTGGAAACTGAAAATTTAATCTAGAAGCAAACAAGTCAATGTCAGGTTTTATATCTAGAATATTCAGAGCCTAGAGAGAAGCAGTGAATCAAGTTTCCATTCTGTGTCTATGTGGCCCTGTCTAGACAGCCTGTCAGCTTCAATATTATCAAAAATCCAGGGATTGTGGGCAGCACTGAGCCCTATGTTCCTGCTTTTTACACCCAAAGCAGATTTGCTGAGACACGTTATTCAGCTGTTTTGATTGTTAGAACCCATGTTGTTAATACACCAACTGTGCTTGTGTTATCAGACATGATTTTTATGTGAACATTTCAGTTTGTCAGGCAACAAGATTTGGGGACCAAACAAGACAGCTAATAGCTCCAATGAGTTTATATGTCCTTCTTTGTCTTTCTCACTCCACCAGCCCTTTTGTTTGGGCTTTGGTCTCAACAATCCAAGCACCCCCTCCTGTACCCGAGCTGTCTGTCTTCATAGTAATAGTAGGATCTGATCTCTGAATAGGAGCCTTTTGTTTATCTATGTTATTGATCCACCATTTAGCTTGCTTTTCCTTCAGCTGATAACACTGCCAGACTTATCCAGTTTCCCTTACTTATTTTAAGTGCAAACATTTGTCTTGTTCAGTGCTCTGTAGTACAAAGGGCCCATTGGCACAGCAAGAAAACAAGAAACCATTAGTCCAATACAAGTGCAGAGATCTTATGGTAACAATTTTTCTGACTGAATAATTCTTTGCATGCACCAACAGTTTCTGTTTCCGTTCATTGTCAGCATGAAAGGACATGTCTATGGAGTTTATTTTGAAAACCCCGGTATGTGATTTCTTGCACAGGTATGAAGTGAGATTTCTTTTCATGTACATAGGAAACCTAGATAGTCTAATAATTTTATCGTGTCTGTCACACACTGTACAAAATTCTGTTTCAGACTCTCCAACAATTAAACTATCATCAATGAATGAAGTTATCTGGTGACCCATATCATGTAAGCATGCTAGGACAGGTTTCATAAGTTTTGTGAATTTTCTGGGAATCGGGACTGAGTCCATGGCAGTGCCTGAAAACAGTAAAAGTTTCCCCTCCATCTGAATTTCAGGTATTTCTGAAAAAGTCTCCTCTAATGCTTTTGACATAATAGGCATTTTCTCAGATCAATTGATGCAAAATAACAATTTTGCGTCACTAGATCCAAAGCTGTATGTATTGTTTCCATCTTAAATTTTTATATTCTACCTTTTCATTTAGAGCTTTCAGATTCAAAATCATTCTAAATGATCCATCTTTTTTCTCCCTAACAAAAAATAGGTGAGACAATTTGTCTGATTCTGGCAAGGATTCTTTTAAACACACCTTTGTTCAAAGGTTTTCTATTTCAAAGTCAAAAAGCATAATTTTCATGTTTGTTAAATGACCTTTGTGAACTTGCTTTTTATCTTCTGGGCAATCATCAAAAATGATTTTAATTCCTTCAACTGTTTCAAGTACATCAGGGTCAGAAATTAACACATTCCAGCGAGACAACTTTTCCTTAATGCTTTCCTGCTGCAAATTTATCATGCTTGGCTTTAAAATAAGCACACAGAGAGGGCAAGCAAAATTCAAAATTTACTAACCTTGTTTCCAGAAGGGAGGGGTGGGTTTAGTCAGGGATCGAGTTATGCCGGTGGCTGTTTTTCTGACCCTTCTTCAAAAACATCTTGTTTGTCTGCCCCTGCCTCCCTGGCTTCCGGCCTAAAAAAGAGCTGGTGTTGTTGTGCTGCCATGTGGTTTTCTTTTTTCTGGCCACGTATGCTCTGACCGAGTTTCTGGGACTCCTGTACTTCTTTCAATGCTTTGTGAAAACGGCGCCGTACAGTAGTTCTGGTGTCATGGCAACATGCGGTTGCACATATGCCAGAGAGTTCACGGGGTAGGCAGGGTCGGTGCATTTCTCTCCGTTTCTGGGGCAGGTCATGGTTGGCATTTACCTGTGAGGGCTAGGGGGTCTGAAAGAAAGGCTATGCATCCGGTCAGTTCACCGCGTTTCTTTAGCTGCCCCCTGCCCTGAGATGGTATCTCTTACTTTCAGAAGTCGGTCAGTGCAGAGCGTTATCGCTATGGCAGCTTTTGACAGGGTTTTTTGTGGTATTTGCCATCCTGACATCTGTCTTTCGTGAGAAGGGCTTGAGAACAGAAAAAAAATTCCCGGTTTTTTTCGGGGAACGCCCAGGTAAGAACAGTTTTCGGGAATAGGGTACTTGGTAAGTTTTTCCCTCAGTTTCCTGTCTGGGAGTTTCGATCCAAATCTGGACTCAAACAGCTTTGCCAGTTTTTCAGGGAAACCCGGGGGCCCTTTTTCCTCATTATCATCAAGGATGATGCCATTTCAGCGAAAATGTCGTCCTCTTTTATCCTCATCCTCTATAGATTTTGCAAACAGTTCTTTCTCCGCTCCTCTGCCCTCTCATCAGAAACACTGTCAGTAAAAAGTTTCTGAATCGCTGCCTGCCTTTTTCTTTTTCCCTTCATTTTCCCCAAGGGGTTC
The DNA here is from genome assembly GCA_028751875.1 of Rapana venosa. Taxonomy (NCBI): domain Eukaryota; kingdom Metazoa; phylum Mollusca; class Gastropoda; order Neogastropoda; family Muricidae; genus Rapana; species Rapana venosa. Next base: position 37,013,127 of record CM054142.1, on the reverse strand, counting down.
TATGTCTGAGCCAGCGTCATTTTCCTCTTCCGGGAGTGCGGTGCACTTCTTTCAAATTTTCCATTCTTCTAGAGAGATTTTGGACAGTTGTCAAAAAATCTCGGAGAGATGGTTCCCTTTCAGTAGAAATGACAGCTTGTGGTTCTTCTTCATTAGACAGATCCATCACCCAAAACCTGGTCATAGGTAATCAGCGCATAGACTCCTTTTTTTTTTTTTTTTTTTTTTTTTTTTTTCCACAGAAACTTATCCCCAATACAAAGTATTTCACCAGCAATACAAAACAAACCAAAACAGGTGGTGTTTAAAAAGAAATAGTTTTTAACACAATTCAAAAGAAACCAAGAAAGGCTAGGACTAGAACTATATTATAGCTTATGCTCAGATTCCTGATAGTGATGGGCGTTGCCGACACAGTGAGAGGCGTTACGATAACACGTCTGGTCAGTAAGGTGGCTAGGCACGAAACTGGCGGTAGGCTGCGCGCGGTTTCTCATGTGCCTGTAGTGGAGGTATACAGGAAATGAGCAAGAATTAAACATGCTGTGGAATCTTCATTCTTGAAACTGTCAAACCTCAGATCTCACAGTTATTTAGTGATTACCGTGTCGATTGCCGCATGAGTCAGCCAAGGCATTCCATTGCATTTTTACTCATTCTATTGCATTCCATTCCATTGCTTTGTATTGCCTTTTATTCCTTTATAATATGTTCGGATGCATTGTATTGGGTTGTATTGGGTTGTCCTGTATTGGCATTGTTTTTGTGTAGCATCCTTTCTTTTCGAAAAAACCATTTCTTTTTCATTCTATACCTTGGCACTTTTTTTCTGTTTCCATTCAAATCAGTTTTATTTGTTTCCCCAAATTTCCAATTCAAATTCCATTCCATTTCAGTATTCTTGTTTTTCTTTTCTTTTCCCATTCAATATTTTTAACCTCTCCCTCTTCGGTATTTTTAAAATATAAAACCTTTTTTAAATTAAAAAAAATCATGGTGTCGTTTTGGGGAAAGAAAGGGATTTTTTACTTTTTTTTTGTTGATAGCCCCAAATCGGGGAAAGGGGCCGGAAAAAAAAAAAAGTATGCGCATGTTTATTCTGTTACCCTTAAAACAATAAAGTTTCAAAGATAAAAAAGATCTCTCTTTTCTCTCTCTCTCCCCTTACTCTTCCCCCCCTCCCCTCTCTCTCCTCTCTTTCTCCTTGGGAAAAAGGGCGTCGGGGGAACCTCGCTTCTCCGGGGGCCGCACTTGGGGGCGGCGCCCATTCCCCCTCCCTCGCTGTTTTAAACCTTTCCCCTGACCCAAAGGGGGCAGGTACCCATTTACAGCTGCATGAACTATGGGGCTCTCAAATGAACCCAAGGCAGAAACAAAGGGGTCCCCCATCTGTTTGGAAACCACCCCTCGGGGTTTGCTTAACTTTGGCGGGGGAAAAGCTGTGCTCTGACCACTGAGCTACCCCTTCCTTTTTATGAATAGATAAAAGATTATGAAAAACCTTTTTTTGTTTTTGTGGGGGCTTTTTTGAGGGGGTATTGTACCCCTTCAAACAGGGACCACGGGGGGGAAGGTTTTGAATTTCCCTCCCCGAGGGAAACCCCCGGTTGGGCCCCTTCAAAACTCAGGCCCCAGAAAAAAATAAAACCAATTTCTGCACGTTTTCCCGTGACTTTAAAAACGGGTTTTTAACCGTTAATGTTGTGGGGTCAAATCATTCTGTTTTATGGGTTTTCATTTTTACAATAAAAAACAAAAAGGATTTTTTTTAAATTTTTTGGGTTTTTAATTTACAAACACATGTAAAGGGCCCATTACCTGAAATCCCACACACACACACACCTTTTCCCGTGCATAGACACGCAGCACACACAAACACACACAAAACACAAAACAAAACCACACAAACACACACACACACGTATACCACAAAGGAAAATTTTTTTGAACCTCTCAAAAAGTGAAACCCCTGGTGACATATTAAATAAAAAACCCCAAAAAACAATAAAACATGCTTGCTTGCTGACACACAGACAGACGGGACACACAAAAAGGGAACGGGCAGCCCAAATGGGACAAGCAGGGAAAAAAAGACACACGCACTCAGAACATGCACGGGTACAAAAACAACGCACAAAACGGGACACAGACACACACAAACACAAAAACCCCACACACACTCATGGGTGCTGTTTTTTTAAATAGTTCACTTTTTTTCTTTCTTTGACTGAAGATTTGGGGAAAAAAAAATTGACAGTAAATTCCAGGGAGGACCTTATGCTTTTTTTTCCCAAAACCCATCTTGTCAAAACTCTTAGTAAACCCCCCCCCAACCCCCCATCCCCCCCTTCCTCATCTCCATTCCCCCCCCTTTTCATTTTTTTTTGTTTTATCTTTTCTGAAACTGCTTGCTTCTGTTTCTTATGATTTTTTTAACCCCCCCCCCCACTCCCCTCTTCCCTCCACTCCTTTAAAAAAAAGTTATAAAAAGATAAAAACCCTCTATCTCCATCCTTTCCATCCATCCATTGCCCCGTCCGTCCGTCCGTCCATCCACCACCCAAACCTTTCGTCCATCCATCCTTCCGCCCGGGTTTTGTCCTTCCGTCCGCCCAATTTCCATCCTTTCCACCAAAACCCTCCATCCATCATCCGCCCAAACCAAATCCTTTCCCCCCGCCCGCCCGCCCGTCCGTCCGTCCGCCCGGGCTTCTGTAGGGTTTTGTATGTTGAATTATGTATGTTGTATGTTGTATGTATGTATGAAAGTATTATTAGTATGTATGTATGTCGTACTGGAAACGTATGTATGTCCTTAAAAAAATACTTTCCTTCGGATGAGATAAAAACCGGGGCCCCGGTGCGAACGCATGAGAACATTTGCGCACATGTTAAATCCTGCCCCTTTTTCAAAGAGAAAAAGGCCATTGTGTCCCGGGTGGGAACAGATAAAAAAAAATTTAAAAAAAAACCGAAAAACACAGGGGGACTCGATGAAAAAAAAGCACATGAGTGCTTAACCCAAATTATCCTCGTTTTAAAAAAAAAAAACGTTTTATTTGTTGTTTAAACCCAAGATTCAGCGCTATTAAATTCCATCCCATTTTTATCATCATCCCCTCATCATCATCATCATCATCTCTCATCATTATTACCCCCCATACATGCATGCTTTACATACGTCAAAGGGACATACGCATCCCAAGGAACAAAAATTTCATCTGCATGCTTTCCCCCCTTTCATACATGGTAGGGTTGGGAAAGGTTCTGGGGAGGGGGATGTAAGGACCCCGGGCACCAAAGGAATATGATTTTAACCAGGCAGGGGGTGTTAGGGGTAACACTTTTTTTTTTCATCGCCCAAAGAACACACCCCCGAAAAAAAGAAAAAAAATTAAAGGAAAACTACTCTATCCAAATTTAAACCCGGGTAATAAAAGGCACACACAGACAAATACTATATCGTCGTCAACCGAATGTAAGAAAAAACCCAAATTCCTTTCATAAACTTACCCCAGTTAATCACAGGGAAACCCAACAGAGAGTTTTACATGAAATTCAATTCCCCAATCAAACAACCCAAGATTTTAATTTAAAAGGGCAACCATTTCCTCAATACTCTCAACTGACATTATCCTTTAAAAATGTCCAAAAGAAATTAGTCTTTTCCCAAAATTGGTCCCTATTTAATCACTGGATCAGTTTGCACGAGGGGAGAGAGAGGGGAAAAGGGGAGAGAGAGATGAGGGGGGGAGAGAGAGGGGAGAGAAGAGAGAGAGAACCGAAAAGAATGTTTTTTTGAGGATAATTTGGGTAAACCCGGGCTTCTCTACACCAGGTTTCCCAAGAAAAAAAAATAACAAAGAGAAAAAAAAAAAGGCAAACAAACATGAAAAATGCATAGCATTAAAACCCCAATGAAGCTGACAATTAAAATTTAAAACACTTAGTTTTAAAAATTTAATCAACTACTCACATTAAAAAATTCAATTTTAAAAATAAACCAAACCCAAACAATACAAATTGGGCAAAAATTTTTTTTCTTACAAGAGTGAGAGAGAGAGAGAAAAGAGAGAGAGAGAGAGAGAGATAGAGAGAGAGAGGACGACAGACAGCGAAAGACAAAAAAGACAGAGACAAAAAAGGGAAGGCAGAGAAAAAAACAGGGATAATTATTTTCACAAGAACGGGAAAACAAATTTAAACCCCTTTTTTAAAAAAAAGACTAACCATAACATAGTCCCCTACATGCAGAAAACCTTCTCTAGCAGGGCAATAAATTTTTCTCAAAGGGCCAAGCTTAAATTGTAGTGTCCCCCAAAATCTTTCACTTCAAACTTCAACCTTTTTTGCAGGGAACTTTTTTATTCAATTCAACTTTGGGCCCTGGTTAAATCTATCCCAATAGCATTGCACCCAAACCACATTAATTTTTTTTTACCAGTGATCAGGGACTTATAAAAATTTAAAAACAATATAACACACAATCACATTTTATTGTAAACCCAAATTTTCAAATTCCCTTTTAGCATGACATCCGTTATAGAAAAAATGGCCCAAAATCACACAATTTGAAAGTCCCCAAAATCTCATGGGCTTTAGCCAAAAATTATGTTGGGAAAGCCAAATACACCCACTTTTCCCCCGTACCATCACCATAATTTAAACAGTTTGCTTAAAAATTCAGCTAGTACACACAATCAAATTTACTTTCAATTCAGCTTTTACCCTTTAAAAAAACCCCCCCCCCCTCTATAACCAAAACTTATATCAAAAAAAAGAAATTATCCAGCCGCCCCTGGCGGGAGTGGGTTTTGCCGGGTTTTTCCGGGCTGGGAAAGGGCATGGGTTCGATTTTCCATAAGAGTTTATAGGGAATTTTTTTGGACCCCGGCCCCCCTCCTACCCAGAGTTTATTTTGCTGTGGGCTCAGTGGGGAAAACGGGGCCCCACAGTCGAGCTTTCCCCCACTTTTCGGATGCGAGTTTGAGGGGTTTTGCTCAAATTTACCTGACCAACACTTTCAGGGTTGTAATTTCGGCCCCCGGGTTTACGCCCGGGGTATATTAAAGATAGTAAGTGAGAGTACAAAAAATGTCATGTTGTCTCAAAAGCCCTATGCACTTCCACAGCAGTTTATTACGTCACCCCTTGTGAATGATCATCAAGCAATTTAAAAAAAACCTCTATTCCGTTTGGGCCGGTTTCTCTGGTCTCATGGTGACCCCCAGAATTTGGGTTTGGGCCCCAACCCCTTTTGTGCTGTGGTTTAGTTTGTGGGCCAAAACTTTTTGGGGGGGGGTTTTTTTTTTAGGTTCCTGGGGGAACGCTCGTTTGGGGGACGTTGTGGTGGTTTTCCCCCTTTGGGGGGGGCCCCTCACCAGTCTGGCCCGCGAAATGAGCAAAAACTTCGTTTGTAGGGGGTTTGGGAAGGGGGGTGTGGGGTCCTGCGGAAAAATTTGCTCAGAAAAGGCACCACTGAACACCACCCAAAAGGGGGCCCCCGCAGCAGTGCAGGGGCCCCTTTTGGTGGGGGGCCCCCCGGCGGCCTTTATGGTGATGGGCTCCCTGTGGGTTTTTTGACCCTGAGGGTAGACAAAACTAATCTGGGGGTGGCAGTGGCGGGGGGGGGTGGAATGAGCGGCGTGGAAACCCCGGGCGGGGGCGTCCAAAAAAGATGAGGCAGCAAAAAAAAAAAAAAAAAAAGAGAAATTATCCCCTTTCAGCTCAACAGAAGAAACAAAACTCAGATTGATTCGCCATCCTCAACTCCCCAAAACCCCCCCCGGGGTCGTTTGGGGGACTGCATTTTAAAGAACGTTGCCCAGCTGGTTTCCCTTGCAGGGGGGTTGTGTGCAAGTGCCTGGGTTTTTTGGAGAAACTCTTCCCGCCATTTAGTGTTGTTGTCTGCCTATTTCTTCCTCCGTCGCCCCCCTTCTCCCCCCCTTTCCCCCGCATGTTCCCGCAGTATGGTTTTGGACAGCCCATTCTGATCAAATCACAAGTCCGTACCATCTGAACACCCTTTTTTTGGGCTGTGGTCAGCGGTTTTCGTAGTGCTTTATTGTTGGGTTTAAGGTTTTTTGGGCTTTATTGTTTGGGGAGTGGTGGTCCATGTAAAGAAAAAGCCAAAAAAAGGGGTCCCTTTTGAGGCATCTATCCCCTAAGCTGGTCCCTTTTGTAATTTTGCCCTTCAATGTCCGGGTTCGCACGCATTCAGATTTTAAGATGACCCATGCAAGCAGAAAATTGACCTTGGGCCTTAGAGAAAAGGGTTTTGGTCTTTCCAGATAGTTTTTTGAGCTTTGCCATTGCTGCTATTGTTGTGCAGGGTTTTTGCGAGGATTCGGGTTTTTGGCCTTCTTTACTAAAATAGCTTCCCGGGTACTTGAAGTTATCTACAACCTTAAGTTTTTTTCCCCCCGAATTTGATCTTGGGGCGATTGGCGGGCCTTTTTTGTCATGAGTTTTGTTTTCGGCATGATCTCCCGCCATAACGGAGGGGGGGGTGGGGGGGCAATCATCCGTGTAAAAGATTTTAAATTCTAGGGTTTCCAAAAAAGGGGGTAAGGGCCCCCCAAAATTTAAAAAAAGGGGGATTGGCCCCCCCCCCCCCCCTCCCACCCCTTTTAAAAAAGGGGGCAAAAAGTATTTTTCCTACAGTTTCCCTCATTTCTCTTACTTTTGTATTTTTTTCAAGGGGAGAAACAAAAAAAACAGGCAGATACCTAGGCAGCAAAGGGTTAAAAAAATTTTTTACCTTAAGTGCTGAGTTAAACTGTGGTTAACCCTTTGACACAGCAGAAAAGAGAGAGAAGAGAGAGGGGGGGGGGGGGGGAAGATCAATCAATTTGCATTTCCACATCAGAGAATAGGGTTTGATGGGAGGGTTTAAAACCAATGTCAAAGTCCCTTTCTCACCTCCCCCCCCTTTTTTACAAAGAACAAACATTGAAGAGACGCTTTTTGACGCTTTTTCCAATTTTTTTTGTCATTTTCCCAATGTGGGAAAAGACAAAGGGGGGAACCCCACGACTTTCTTTGTAAATTTTAAATAAGTAAAAAGAAAAATTACATGATGCATTTAAAAGTAAAGGGCCCCCCCCCCCCCCCCCAAAAAAAAAAAAAAAAAAAGAGGGTCCTTTTGAAACCCATAGGGGTTTAAAACTCTGACGAAACTCAGTTTTAAACAAAACACAAATAATGACAGGGAAAAAACAAAAAAGGGGGAAACCCCTAAACAATAACTAAAATAATAAAAAGAACTTCCAGAAGAAAAAAATACTCCCCCTTTCCAAAGCAAAAGCAAGGGGAAATTTTCAATAAATATTCCCTTTTTTGGGGATTACAAACCTAATTAAAATGTTTTTTAGGGGTGTCACAAAAAGCTGGGGGTTTCAGAAAAAAATGTTACCCCTTTTGTTTTGTTTACACAGTTAAAATAAATTTGGAAACTTAGCTTGATTGGGATAATTTCAGTTTCTTCAGCAATAAACTTTGCAACAGATTTGATCACAAAACGTTTATCAGGGATTTAAAAATAGAAAAAAACATTTTCATACATTTAGAGAGAAAAGGGAGAGAGAGAGAGAGGAGAGGGGAGGAGAGAGAGAGGGGAGAAAGGGGAAAAGAGAGAGAGAGAGAAAAAGAGAGGGAAAAGAGAGGAGAGAGAGAGGGAAGAGAGAGAGAGAGAGAGGGGGGGAGAGAGAGAGGAGGGGAGAGAGAGAAGGGGATAAAAAAGAGAAGAGAGAGGGGGAAGAGAGAGGGGAGAGAGGGAAAAAGAGAGGGGAAGAGGAAAGAGTTCCTAACTGTTTGGGGTCTTTTTTGAAAGAGTTTATCTTGTACGTCTCAGGTGATGGGCAAATGTTTTTATGTGATACATTAAATGCTGTTTTTGTAATTAGCGCATTTCCCTTTTTTACCAAAAAGGGATTGTTCTTTCCATGTTTGATACCAGCCCATTGCTGCAAACCCCATTTCCAAAAGTTCACTGTTTTTGCAAGCCAGGGGGAATTGTCTCGCCAATCTATCAGCTCCTCTTAATTTCCCGGCCCGAGGCATTGTTGTAGGTGTCCAGTGGGGCACTGGGGCTTTCCCCCCTTTTGGGGCCATTGTCGCTATCTCCTCAACGATCTCTGTCCCAATCAAAAAACTTGTTTTTCCCGGAGGGAAATTCTCTGGAAAATGTCGTAAAAAAAAGAAAAGGAAAAAAAGGGCAGGGTGATGGCTTGTAGGTGTGAATCAGAAAATCTTGCTGCCCCTTTGGGGTAGCCCACCCAACCCAAGACCCCGCAGGAACTAAAAAAGACAAACTACCGTTTTTTGGTGGTTTAAAAATGAGGCCCCTTGCCAAAAACGAAAAGCATCAAAGGGAACTTGTTGGAAGTAGCCCTTAATTTTTTAGGGAAAAAGGAAAAAACTTTCAGTTTCGATGGCACCCCTGTAAAAAAAAAGACTGTCCATTTTAAAATTTTTTTGTTTTTTATTAGGGGACTGGGCCCCCATCAATTTTTCGGGGAATTTTTTTAAAAAAAGCAGGAAAACCCCCAAGGGCGCACCCTAAATCGACACTAAAAACTGTTTTTTCCTCCAATTTTATTCCCCTTTAAAAATTTTCCCCCCCCCAACAGCCCAACTTCGGAAGGGCTGTTTGCCCCCAGGGCAGCAAACAAGAGAATGGGCTTTTAAAAAGCACGAAACCCCCGTTAAAAATTTGGGTTTTCTTTTCAAAGGGTACTAAATCCAACTGACTAGGCCCAAGAATACAATTTTGGAAACCAAGCAAGCCTAGCAAATCCTGACCACACATCCAAATCAGCTGACAAACAAATTCATTCACAAGATAAAATTTACCAATGTTCTGACCACAAGACAAAATCTGCTGATTCACTAAAAGAAAGGGGGTGGGGAGGGTAAAAGAGAAGGAGAAGGGGGGATGCTATAAAGAGGCCCCACAAGCCTGTTGAATAGGACCAGCTGTGGCAAGCTCTCTGTTTATCACATGGCTGTTCCACTGGACACTCTACAACAATGCCTCAGGCCATGACTAGAGAGGACTCCACTGTAGGCTAACTGACAAAGGAACTGTTAAAGGTAAAGGCTGAGCCACCAGCCCTAGGACTGTATAGGCCTGCAGTGAGAACACTTAGCTACATCCACACCACTGAGTTGCCAAGACCTCTAGCTCGCAGAGACTGCTGGACACAATGTGAGAGAAGGTGTGACAGTACACAGGCCTCAATGAATTGCTAGGTCTCCTAGCCCACAACCATGGGTATACAAACACACCAGAAGTGTGTTTCTCCAAACAGCACACTGTAACATAAATTGACAAAGAAAC
>CM054142.1:36981287-37001287 GCA_028751875.1 Rapana venosa | reverse complement strand
TCTTCCTTTCTCTCTCTGTCTGTCTGTCTGACATACATACGCACACCTCCTACTTAGTATTTCCTACTCTCTGTCTCTGTCTGTCCGTCTGTCTCTTACACACACACACACACACACACACACACACACACACACACACACACACACACACACACACACTTACTTACAAAATACCCGGGGTACCATATCAAGTTGACATATACAACAAGGAGCAAGAGAAATTGACAAGCCCCACTGGTTGTCAATTACACACACACACTCTGTCAATCATCGCCCCATGAAACTGATTACCCTTGTGGTGACTGGAATGGAGTAGAGAAAATGTTGTGGCACTTTCAATATCGTGCGATGGTTATGGCAAACAGTATTGTTCCACTTGTTAGCTAAAAAAAAAGAAAGAAAGAAAGAGAAAGACAAAATACTGTGTTTATTTAGTCTGTTTTTTTTTAAAACCTGCAAATATTTCACAATGTCCCACCAAAAAACGTTTATGGTCCCACTTGTGTCAGAAAAGAAGAATGTTGTTTTATTTTTTTTTGTTTACGTAATATGTTTTTTCCCCAAAATATTTCACATTCTCCTAAAACGTTTCAAGAGATTTGTCCTGCCTGCCTGCCTGTCTGTCTGTCTGTATTTTTATTGTCTTTCTGTATGTCTGTGACTACGCATATGCGTCTCAAGACAAGGTGTTTGTGCATGCACGTGCTGATGCATGTAAGCATACACGCATATGGTGTGTGTGTGTGTGTGTGTGTGTGTGTGTGTTGTGTGTGTGTGTTGTGTGTGAGTGCGTGCGCGCGCGCATGCGTGTGTGAGTGTGTATGCGCATGCAACTCGCGCCAGCGTGTCTGCGTACATTTGTGTACATGCATGCTTTTGTTACTATGGTTTCCAATAAAAACAACTGGAGAGAGAGAGACAATGACAATGACAATGACAATGACAAATTCTTTTATTTCGAGGATAATGAATAAGCACACATGTGCTTTTTTACATCCAGTCCCCGCCCGTTAGGGATACATCTTAATAATAATGAGAAGAGAGAGAGAGAGAGAGAGAGAGAGAGAGAGAGAGAGAGAGAGAGAGAGAGAGACCAACCAACCCACGGACGGACAGACAGACAGACCGACTGACAGGCAGACAGACAGACAAGACTAATACAACACATACCACATTACTATCCACCACGACAAAACAAACGACAATGAACCACACCAACTCTATAGCAACTCTCACGTCATTCTGACTGGGAGAGAGAAAGACAAGACGTCACTTCCTGTGTAGGCCATCCTCACTTCCCGTACTCCTCTCTCCTCTGTGGCCGGAACTGCCAACAACTTGGTCAAGCCATGCATGCATTCATCACTTCCTTAGCCAAACACTCCACAGTCAGTCAGACAGACAGCTAGGGCTGGTCAAAGTAGGTCATGGTATTTGGAATAATCTTGGAGAGCCAAGTATATAATATCATATGTGTGACCCTCGGCCGCAAAATGAGTCCCATGGCACTTACCAGCCGTCAGTTTTTAGTTGTTAACATGTTATTAATCTGCAGTTAAACAAAAAGCTATTCATTAAAAATACAAAACAACGCACGTCGAATTTCTTCTTCTTCTTCTTCTTCTTCTTCGTCAAATGCCCAGACAGCAACTAATTTTGTCTCTCATATGAGCGAAAATGTGTTGCACTACTAATAAGTGCCTGACAAGTCAAGGCCAGCACATTCGACTTTGGTGTGGAACAAAATTGTTATCTTTTAAGTCCTTCTAGCAAAAAAAAAGTGGCAGGAGAATGGACCAAGAAGGCAGAACATAGATAAGAAGGATGTGACAGGAAGAGAAAGAACAAAGCAGAAACATAGAGAGGGATAGAAAAGAGGGAATTCCTAGCTCATCATTTCCAGAAGGTGGAGATGCTATTTATACTGGCAGGCCCTCGACATCTCTACAGGGTAAAGCAGATTTGAATTCGGACATGTCCATGAAGAGTTATTACAAGTTGAAATGCTAGACTCCAGAAGTGACAAAAGGAGATGTTGACCAATTTTGCATCGTAACAGATGGTCAGAGTGAGGGATTGGGTGTGTTTAATTAAACGCTTTTTATTTAAGCCAAAAGGAAACATATTTACGCCTTTATACTTCAGTACAAGGTAGAAGGAAGCTTACAGTTTTATAATTAATCAAAATCAACAACCCGACCCCCACCTGCCTAAAATGGCCCCCAGTGGAAAAGTGGGTCAGGTGCTTTGCGACTCATTACCTGGAGGAGGGTCATAATTATTATTATAAGTAGTGGAGATCTTCATCTTCATGGCTTAAAGCTTTTAGGGACAAGTAAATGTCTTGTTGGTAGGAATCGTTGTGTGTTTGTGGATTATGTCTTTGCTTCCCTATCAGAGTGACTTTGGGACAGCTCTCTTGTTGCTGTGGGTTCTTTAACGTGAGATAGCAATAATGATGATGATGATGATGATAATAATAATAATGAGATGAATGTATACTATATACAGACTATTAGCTTATCGTTTATCTTGAAAGACTGGCACCCAGAACACTTTTAGCTGGATTTCTGACCCCTCTGTTATCTCTGTCAGTCCATCCATCCATCCATCCATCCATCCATCCATCCATCCATCCATCCACCCACCCATCCATGTATGTATGTATGTATGTATGTATGTATGTATGTATGTATGTATGTATGTATGTATGTATGATCTATCTATCTATCTATCTATCTATCTATCTATCTATCTATCTATCTATCTATCTATCTATCTATCTATCTATCTATCTATCTATCTGTCTGTCTGTCTGTCTGTCTGTCTGTCTATCTATCTATCTATCTGTCTGTCTATCTATCTATCTGTCTCTCTCTCTATCTATCTATCTATCTATCTATCTATCTATCTATCTATCTATCTATCTATCTATCTATCTGTCCGTCTCTCTCCCGCCTGCCAGCCTGCCTGTCAGTCTGACTGCCTCTCTGTCTGTCTGTCTGTCTGTCTATCTGTCTATCTGTCTGTCCGTATGTTATCTATCTGTCTGTCATGGCAAGTTACCAATCTTCCTATAGACTTGAACTCTGTCAACCTTAAAAAAACCCAAACAAAGAAAACCCCAACAAAATACATAGCCCAGAACACATACAAGACGCTGCACACATTATTTTAACCTCTGCATTTCTTATGACAAAAGAAAAAAACCCACAACGAGAACACACACACACACACACACACACACATCACCACCACTACCAAAGTAGTGATGGTTACAGAGACAGGCAGATACCCCCCCCCCCCCTCCTGCACACACACAAACACACACACACACAACATCAAAATGGCTATGTCCACGCTTTTCAAACAGCAGTTCGACAATCTAGATAAACTTTGTCATACTTTCCTTTAGCACTTGGGCTACACTCCACCTTTAGCTTCCGGCTCATGTGGTATCTTTATAGAGTGCTGGTTAGACACAATATTTTTGCTGATTTTCACAGACATTATAAAGTATGACACCCCCCATCCCTCCCCCGCATTGTGTACCCTATTTGTTTTGGGGATTGAAGACATAGACCAATACCAGGTAGTCACGAGAAAGTCGGAAATTATCATAAAATGAGGATTGCTTGTGTTCCTACTGTGTTGACCCCGGAGCATGCATATTGTGGTTAGGAAGCTAGCAGATGACAAAGGATGGACGAGGGTACAGCGTTTGCTGAAAAATAAAACAAATTCAAACCTACCAAATCTGTACAAAAACACGTGAGTTTTGAGTCAGAGGCTAGTCTTTCACACAAAAAAGTTGTTTTTTTCTTCTGTGGGTGCCTTAGTACGTGCGGTATGACCGTACGAGTGATATAAGAAAACAGACGAAAAAGTGGCAACAAATTAAAGGCAGAGTATAGCCTTTGGCCCTATATCTCAACGACCAGACTTCCCGCTGTGTTATGACCAATCAAATGTCACCACCTAGTCACAACCAATCCCCAACATGCTTTTCAACATCCGGTATGAGGAAGTGGGGGTAGGGGGTTGGTGGAAGGGGGGGGGGGGGGGGGGGGGGGGGAGAGAGGAGAAAGGAGGGCCTAGTGGTTAGAGCCTTGTACTCCTGATCTGACGGTAACTGAAGGTTTGGGTTCCAGTATCGGCTGAGGCGCATGTTCAAGGAGAATTTTCTCCCTGCAGTTAACATCGGTACTGACTCCACTCCCCTGAAAGTCCTTCAGATGAAATTTTAATCTGCGGTCCTGTGTTTGAACACATGCAGAACATCTTGCACACACACGTTCTAGATCCACCCACCGTTCGTAGAAGAAGAGTAGGCCAGCTATGGCTGGTGGAATGGATGACACGAACATACCCAGCATGCATCCTGTTTTCTGGCAAGGGATGGGCTCCGCCAGGTTCATCTTGCCCATGACACACGGCCTGAAAACTTCAGTGCAGTGCCCCCAACGACTCCTCAAGGAGTTAAGCGAGAAGTCGAATCACTGTGAAAGTGATCATCCTTTCTTATGGTTTAGTAGAAGAAGAAGAAGAAATCCGAAGAAGAAGAAATCCGAAGAAGAAGAAGAATGCAAAGAAAAAGAAGAAGAATGCAAAGAAAAAGAAGAAGAATGCAAAAAAAGCAAAGAAGAAGAATGCAAAGAAGAATGCAAAGAAGAAGAATGCAAAGAAGAATAAGAAGAATGCGAAGAAGTAGAAGAGGAAGAAGAAGAAGAAAAAGAAGAAAAAGAAGGAGGAGAAGTAGAAGAGTGCAAAGAAGAAGAAGAAGAAGAAGTAGAAGAAGAAGAAGAAGAAGAAGAAGAAGAAGAAGAGGGGGAGGAGGAAGTGAAGGGGAAAAAAAGAAAAAGAAAATGGCAGGAAGAAGAAGAAGGAAAAGGCTGTTATTTATATTTTTGTTGTTGTTGCTGCTGCTGATGATGTTGAAGAAACCTAAAATAAGAAAATAAAAATATCAAATGAAATAAGAAAGAAAGAAAGAACGAACGAACGAAAGAAAGAAAGAAGAAAGAAAACCTCAAAACGGAAATCAAATGAATAAATATTGAAAAGATTACCCCCCCCCCCACCCCCACCCAACAAAACAAAAAAGATAAAAAAGAAAAAGAAAAAGCCAACAACCAAGACAGCGGAGACAGAAACAAAGAAAACAGGAAACAAGACAAAAAGACCCCAACAACAACACACAACACAAAAACACCACAACCCCCCCCCCCCCCCCCCCGCCCCCAAATTCACCCCAACAGAAAAAACCCAAAAGCCCAACACACCCAATTACTGAACAAGGCGTTATCAATACACCTTGCAAATATGACTTGTCCCTCGCTCTAGAAACGAACTATTAGCCAAACGATTGTAGCAATAATCCTCTCCTATCTTCCAACCACCCCCTCCTCCTCTCCAACCCCCCCCCCCCCCTCCACCTACAACTTAGAACCCAGAACAATGTAGGATAAGGGCTGTAAGTTGACAAGGGTCAAACGATAAGCGTTGAAACGGGTTCAAGTTTCGTTCTGTGTCAACCAGTGACAGCGCGTGCGCCGTGAAATTGACAAGTCCGCGTGAGTGAAACTGACACTCCTGTCCCGAGCACGTGACTCGTTTCGACTCGTTGCTTGTTCGACCTGTAGGCCTTAGCCTAGTAGATTTCATTAGTGTTTTAGTGTGTGTGTGTGTGTTTATTTATTTATTTATTTATTTTATTCTTTTGTATCGAGGATAATGGAATAAGCACTTTATGTGCTTTTTTACATTCAGTCCCCGTGTGTATGCGGATTTGTGAATTCTGTCATCTGTTCCCACCGGCACACAATGGCCTACTCTTACGAAAAGCGGAACAGGATTTTAACGTGTGCGCAAGATGTTCTGCGTGCGTTCGCACACGGGGCCTCGGTTTATAGTCTCATCCGAAGGACTTTTGGGGAGAGTGGAGTCTGCACTGATGTGAACTCCAGGGGAAAATATCCCCTCGAACGGGAATCGAACCCGGGTCGTCAGATTGCGAGCGCAATGTTTCTGACCACTAGGCTATCCCGTCCCCCGTGTGTGTGTGTGTGTGTGTGAAAGTCAACATTTTATTTCTAGATAGTACATTGAATTTTTCAGCAAATGCATTTTGCTGTTTTTCAAAAGCACCTTCGGCAGAGTTACAAGTGCAGGAGAAGACCATGCACTACGCATTCTAAACCAACATGGCCATGCAATTGGTGCCAGGGAATGCAAAGAAAAAGAAGAATGCAAAGAAGAAGAATGCAAAGAAGAAGAATGCAAAGAAGAAGAATAAGAATGCAAAGATGAAGAAGAAGAATGCAAAGAAGAGGAAGAATACAAAGAAGAAGAACAATGCAAATAAGAGAAAGATTGCAAAGAAGAGGAGTTACAAAGATGAAGAAGAAGAATGCAAAGAAGAGGAAGAAGAATGCAGAGAAGAGGAAGAATGCAAAGAAGAGGAAGAATGCAAAGAAGATGAAGAATACAAAGAAGAAGAAGAATGCAAAGAAGAGGAGTGGCAAAGAAGAAGAAGAAGAAGAATGCAAAAAAGAATCCAAGGAAGAAGAAGAATGCAAAGAAGAAGAAGAATGCAAAGAAGAAGAAGAATGCAAAGAAGAAGAAGAAGAAGAAAAATGCAAAGAAGAAGAAGAAGAAGGAAAATGCAAAGAAGAAGAAGAAGAAAAAGAAAAAATGCAAAGAAGAAGAAAAATGCAAAGAAGAAGAAGACTGCAAAGACGAATGCAAAGAAGAAGAAGAAAGAGAAGAAGAAGAAGAAAAATGCAAAGAAGAAGGAGAAGAAGAAGAAGAAAAGTGCAAAGAAGAAGAAAGAGAAGAAGAAGAAGAAAAATGCAAAGAAGAAGAAGAAAGAGAGAAGAAGAAGAAAAATTCAAAGAAGAAGAAAGAGAGAAGAAGAAGAAAAATGCAAAGAAGAAGAAGAAGAAGAGCACTGAACACCATGGGTTAGTTAGGTCTCAGGGGACAATTACGGGTCGATTTCACCCAGCACTTATCATTCACAGCATGAGGCAGCCATGGAAGAAAGGAATGCCCTAATTGTATGGAGACTTAATGAAGCGTTTGCCCACCCGCAATGAGAGGGTATTATTAGTTTTTAGACAAAGAACCCTCCTTAAAAAAGTCGTAGATGTAATTACTAGTATGTTTTGTTTGAATGAATCAGTAGGAATAGCTTAGCAAAAAGACGGGGAGAACGTTTCTGCCACTTCTGCTGGAAATGGTAACAACGATGATGACAACAACAATAACAACAGCAGCAGCAGAAGGAGGAGGAGGAGGAGGTGGAGGAGCAGGAGGAGGAGGAGGAGGAGGAGGAGCAGCAGAGCAGCAGCAGAAGGAGGAGGAGGAGGAGCAGCAGCAGAAGCAGCAGCAGCAGCAGCAAAACCAATCCATATTTTTGCACATACATTTGAGAGTACTCATTAAAAGCCTGTTCATCCCAGAAGTCGGAATGTAGCTACCTTAATAGTGGTGGTGGGGGGGGGGGGGGGGGGGAATGGTCACATTCGCCAAAATGTCCGTGCTGGTGAGCCCCTGAGCTCCCACCAAGGAGGAAGGGAATGTATGAACGCTTGAAAAGCAAAATATTCCAAGGACGCCTTGAGATCTTGGTCTGCTATTATTTCTTCTTCGTTGTCGAGCGAACGCTTAGACAGCAACTGTTGTTGTCTGTTACAGGAGCGAAAATGGGTCACGCTGCCGTTAAGCGCCTGACAAGTCAGGGTCTGCTATTGGTTCAGTCTATTATATATATATATATATATATATATATATATATATATATATATATATATATTATATATATATATATATATATATATATATGTTGGATTGCCAGTGCCTATGAATGAAAAGGCGTAGACTTTAGTGAACAAATTGGAAATATTCAGAGTATTCTGTGAAGTTCCGAGCCGTATGTCCTAGTAGTATCAGTTGCAGAAAGTATGTACCAGTGACCATTAGGAGAGTTACTGTATAAATTAGTCTTTTAGACTTATTAGCATCCGTTACATTCTTCTACCTTCCTCCCCGTCCCTCTCATTTACCCCTCTTTCTTTTTACATTTTAGAACATGAGTTATTATGAGAAAGAAGGTGGCAGAACGGTTAAGACGTTAACCTGCCTATACATGTAAACCACGAGGTTCTGGGTTCCATTCCCAGCCTTGCCCTTTCTTCCCAGTTTGACGGGAAACTTGAACTGACTGTCAAGTGTTTCAGAGGAGACTCTAAGCCAGACAGACCCGTGTGCTTACGGACTTGTGCACGTCAAAAGAACCCACGACAGTTGAAAATCAGAAAGAGCAGGGAGGTACCTCCCGACTGTCCTGGTAAAAGTGGTAGGCTCAAATAGTAAATTTTGTCATTCTGTTCCCATCGGCACAAAATGGCATACTCCTCCGAAAAGTGGAACAGGTTTTAACAGTATGGGCAAAGTGTTCTGTGTGCGTTCGCACACGAATTCTTCTGTGCTTTTTTACATCCAGACCCCGTGTGTATGTGGTACATTGAATAAGCAGCGCAGTTACTTTTTCTCATCATATGTGTATGTGTGTGTATGCGTACGTGCGTGTGTGTGTGTGTGTGTGTGTGTGCATGCGTGCGTGAGTGCGTACGTGTGTGTGTGTGTGTGTGTTGTGGTGTGATGTGCGGTGAGAGAGAGAGAGAGAGAGAGAAGAGAGAGAGAGAGAGAGAGAGAGAGAGAGAGAGAGAGAACCCAATTAATTGTCGATAGTGTAATGTGTTCTAAGGGAAAGAACTCTTACAAAATATTCTACAAGTGAGTATTTTCCCTTTAATTGAAAACCGCTTCCAGCCTTTTGCCCCTCCTTTTTCTCCTTCCTCCTATTGTTTGTTTATTTACTTATTTATTTATTCATGTATTTATTTATTTATCTATCTATCTATTTATTTATTTGTTCATCACTCACATATCTTTTGAGACAATCATTGTCCATAAGGTTTTAATTCATCAGCAATGCTGATTCTTCTTCTGGGGTTTAAGCATATTTTGTAATCTTTTTTGTGGTGATGGTGGGGTGGGAGGGGGGTGGGGGGTGGGGTGTGTGTGGATAAAATCAGTGTATCAAAATGTTGAACCAGCTCTGTCTCACTCACCACCACCACCACCACCACCACCACCACCACCGTCGTCGTCGTCGTCGTCATCATCATCATTATCATCATCGTAGTCGTCATTACTGTCGTTGATAATCCGGTTTTTTGTTGTTGTTGCTTTGTTTTTGTTGGATTTTTTGGGGTGTGGGCGGGCGGGTGTGGTTAATGTTATATTCATTTCTTTTTTCAGTGAGCTAAAAAATGAACATATTTAGAAAAAAAATTGTAAAATTAAAAAAAACAACAACTATTCTCTCTCTCTCTCTCACTCTCTCATAAACACCATTTCAAGATCCAGTGTAATGTCCGAACCCCTCAAAAAACCCCTCTTATTTACAGGAAACTGTATACATTTTGTATACGATCAAAACTGATGACAAGTGTTTAAAAATGCGTTCACAACACCAGTCATCTCTCCTTGTGTTCTATTGTCTTTCCCTCTCTTTGCATACTTGTGCAAACAATATCTATCTATCTATCTATCTATCTATCTATCTATCTATCTATCTATCTATCTATCTATCTATCTATCTATCTATCTCTATCTATCTATCTATCTATCTATCTATCTATCTATCTATCTATCTATCTTCTATCTATCTATCTATCTATCTATCTGTCTATCTATCTATCTATCTATCTATCTATCTATCTATCTATTTTTTTTCATCTACTGGCTATCGAGCTACTATCGGTTCACTCAATGTGACATTTTGCGTATTCACCTATCTTTGACATCACGAAGGTACTAACATTTCGATCTTCTGGATGCTATGCTGTATGTTTGTTTCGTAACCCACCGAAGCCAGTACACCAATGTGACATTTATACGGATCTTTAACGAGCTACAGTTGATTCTTCTGCGTATGTTGTGATATGTAACACGAGGTAACGAATTAAGGTTACAGCACAACTCTGCATTGATAGTTGACCTGGAAGATGTGAATAATCCAACTACCTTAATTGCACCTGACGGACCCCCACCGACTGAAATTTGAACCCTCGACTTCATGGACCCATGGGATGGAAGTCGAACGGTCTTAGCCATTCGGCTATAGCGGCCGTCTCAATTTTTACGTAAACCCCGTTCCTTTAGCTAGTTAAAAAAAAATTATGTTTGTAAATGATCAACATGAATTTGAAAGAAATATCAACTATTTACAATAAAAGTAACCACAAATATCAACATATTTGGTATACATGTCCAGTCATTCAAAGCTATGTCAAAGAGAGAGAGAGAGAGAGAGAGAGAGAGGGAGGAGGAGAGAGAGAGAGAGGAGAGGAGAGAGAGAGAGAGAGAGGAGGAGGAGAGAGGAGATGAGAGGAGAGAGGAGAGAGAGAGAGAGAGGAGAGAGAGAGAGAGAGAGAGGTGGAGGAGAGAGATAGAGAGGGGGGGAGAGAGAGAGAGAGAGAGAGAGAGAGTGAGAGAGGGGGAGGAGAGAGAGAGAGAGAGAGAGAGAGGAGGGGGGGAGAGAGAGAGAGAGGAGGAGAGAGAGAGAGAGAGAGAGAGAGAGGGGGGAGAGAGGAGAGAGGAGAGGGGAGAGGGGAGGGAGAGAGATGAGAGAGAAGATGCAGAGAGGGGGGAGAGAGAGAGAGGGAGAGGAGAGGAGGGAGGGGGGGGGGGGGGGGGGGGAGAGGGGAGAGGAGAGAGAGGAGAAAATTCCCTCAAAGGAACGACAAGCAAAGGGAAGTAGATCCGACGATTGCAATACTTTGGCTCGAAGCAGATGAAGTAATCTCCCATGGACTGCTGAAAGAGAATGCTGAGACTAACACTAACGTTCTACTGTTCTTGTTTGGTTTTTGTTGCTCTCTCTCTCTCTCTCTCTCTCTCTCTCTCTCTCTCTCTCTCTCTCTCTCTCTCTCTCTCTCTCTCTCTCTCTCTCTCTCTGTTGTTTGTTTTTCTCTTTTTTTCTTTTTTCTGTTGGTTTGGTTTTTCTTTCTCTTTTGTTTGTTTTGGTTGTTTTTCTTGGGGGTGGGTGGGGAGGGGGGGTGGGGGGTGGGTTATTTTTCGGGTTTTCTTTTATTTGTTTGTTGTTTTTTTTGGTTTTTTTTTGGGGGGGTGGGGGCTGTTTTGAAAAGGGTTATTTCCCCTTGTTTCTACTGTGAGACTGTATACGTGTTGGGTTATTATTAAGATGTATCCCTACGGGCGGGGACTGGATGTAAAAAAGCACATGAGTGCTTATTCATTATCCTCGAAATAAAAAAAATTGTCATTGTCATTGTCATTGTCGTTGGGGCACTGCACAGAATTTTTTCAGGCAGTGTGTTCTGGGCAAGTTGAACCTGGCAGAGCCCATCCCTCTCCACGCCGGATTATCTCTAGGAAAAAAGAATACTGTGTTGACAGGCCAAAAAAAAAAAGAGAACAAATAAAAACTTCGTGTACACACAACACACACACACACACACACACACACACACACACACCACACACACACACACACACACACACACACATACCCACCACCACACACACACAAACACGACACACACACACACACACACACACACAACACGCACGCACGCACACACAGACACACACACACACACGCACACAGAGGAAGGAAGGTGGCAGGATGGTTACGATGTTCGCCTGCCAACAAGTAAACCGTGAGGTTGTGGGTTCGATTCCCAGCCTCGCCCTTTCTTCCCAGTTTGACAAAAAAATCGAACTGAATGTTAAAGTCCTTCGGATGAGACTATAAACCGAGGCCCCGTGTGCAAACGCACGCAGAACATCTTGCGCACACGTTAATTCCTGTTCCGCTTTTCATAAGAGTAGGCCATTGTGTGCCGGTGGGAAGGGATGACAAAATTTACAAAACCGCATACACACGGGGACTGGATGTAAAAAAGCACATAAGTGCTTATTCCATTATCCTCGATATAAAAGAATAAATAAAATAAAATAAACACACACACACACACACAAACATACACACACACAAACATACCCACACACAAATGTTGGATGGTTTATTTCAAGTGTATTCATACAAGTTCACGATTTCAGATTGTGAATAAATTGAAGTAAAATGGTCATATGTTTTGTGATAAATATTTTGGCCAGGACATGATGGGGACGAATCTAAAACAAAGAAGAAAACTTAAAAGATGAAGAAAAACAAGTAGAAAACTAGCAAGCAATAAGCATTATGAAAGAGAGAGAGAGAGAGAGAGAGAGAGAGAGAGAGAGAGAGAGGAGAGAGAGAGAGAGGTGAGAGAGAGAGAGAGAGAGAGAGAGAGAGAGAGAGAAGAGAGAGAGAGAGAGATAGACATACATACAGACAGACAGACAGACAGGCAGAGATGCTATAAAACTCTAACAACCAGACTATGTCTTAATATTGATCGCTATTTCAAAAGCGTAAAGATTTAAACAGTTTGAAACGATTAAAAAAAACACAAACTGATCAATATTCACAACATTTTTTGTTCTAAATAAGTCAATATATACAAACAACATTACATATGATTTTGCAGTGATTTAAAATCCATGTGCAGTTTGGCAAAATGGAAAAAAAACATGATAGTCTTTTTGGAAATGAAGAACTTTGGAAGAAGGGTATCAACAATAAGGTTAACTTGTCACAGACGTGTGTCTCCTCCTTGTTGTTGTTGCTCTTTCTTCTTTCTTTGTTTCTTTGTTTCTTCTTCTGTTCTTCTTCTTGTTCTTCTTCTTCTTCTTCTTCTTCTTCTTCTTCTTCTTCTTCTTCTTCTTCTTCTTCTTCTTCTTCTTCTTCTTCTGCTACTGCTGCTGCTGCTGCTGCTGTGCTGTCTTCTTCCTCCTCCTCCTCCTCTCCTCCTCCTTCTTCTTCTTCTTCTTCTTCTTCTTCTTCTACTTGTTGTTGTTGTTGTTGTTGTTGTTGTTGTTTTCTTCTTCTTCTTCTTCTTCTTCTTCTTCTTCTTCTTCTTCTTCTTCTTCTTCTTCTTTTCTTCTTCTTCTTCTTCTTTCTACTTGTTGTTGTTGTTGTTGTTTGTTGTTGTTTTTCTTCTTCTTCTTCTTCTTTCTTCTTCTTCTTCTTCTTCTTCTTCTTCTTTTGTTGTTTTGTTGTTGTTGTTGTTGTTGTTGTTGTTGTTCTTCTTCTTCTTCTTCTTCTTCTTCTTCTTCTTCTTCTTCTTCTTCTTCTTCTTCTCTCTTCTTCTTCTTCTCTTCTACTGCTGCTGCTGCTGCTGCTGTGCTCTTCCTCCTCCTCCTCCTCGTCCTCCTCCATCTTCTCCCCTCCTTTAGGAATCACTGGGGCACCACACTGAAGAGCGGTTAACAAATTTCTCCATCCCTGTCGGGTGTGTGTTAAAGCCTGGATCTCTACAACATGGTTTCCCGGTCTAGTCTGCAGTGATGTCCATCCGCCATTTCCCCCCCTGTCTACGTCTTCCTCTCCTTCCTTCAACAGTTCTATGCAGGTCACTGTAAAACGTGTATAAGTGTGCGCAAAGAAGCCTGTCAATAGTTCCAAGCATACAGATTCCATGTTAGGGCCTTTTGCTTTTAGTTCCAGCATTTGCAGTGGCACTGGACGGTGACTTAAGGTTAAATCTGTTGTGGTGTTCAAGAATTCAACAGAACATTTCCAAACCTTTCTTTCTTACCTCCACCTTTCTGCATAACTAATATGTAATTAGTGAGCTGTTCAGTAAAAATAAGAACGAATATGAAGTAGAATCTGAGTAAACAACTATCCTGACGTAAATAATCAAACAGTTATCAATAAAGTTAACAAGCAAACAAAACAAAATGTCGAAGGAACATAAAAGTATGAAATCAATTAGTCAGCAGGTAATGAATACAATTATCATTAAGGGATAAGTCAAAGGACTAGCGCAGTCTACAAGCTTGTAGAAAAATGAACAATATCATCTCAAAATAGAATGAAACTCGATGTGACTTTGATAACAAAACAAATTCAGTTTGATTTGCATTATGTCACAAATCTCTCTTTGACCTCGATAACTGGAATGAAATCAGCTTGATCTTGAAAATGGAACTGACACAATTCTTTCTTTGACTACCCCCCCAAAAATATATAGAACAGATTTAAATCTGGAGTTAATAATGGAACGGATCTCAGCTTTATTATGATGGAATGAGCCTCAATTGGATTTTTATATTGGACCGGATTTCAGTCTTACGGACTTCACTCCAACTTCCATATCGGAACGGATCACAGTTTGACTTTGATGATGGAGCGGATCTCGGTTTGGTTTTGATAATGAAATGGATCTCAATTGGAACGGATCTTATTTTTCGTTCCTTGACTAGAGCTCCGAGGCTCACCAATGGTGAGATTTTGAGTTTGCAAACCATTTGCCCCCCACATGAAGGTAGCCGCATTCCGACTTCGGGGATGTATGCTGGCTATGTTCGTGTTTGCGTAACCCACCGACCACTGACATGAATGACGGGGTCTTTAACGAGCATATTTGATCTTCTGCATGTGTACATACACGAAGGGAATTAAGGCACTGGTAGGTCTGCACTTGAAGTTGACTGGGAGATCGTAACTATCCCCACCCTTAATTCACCAGACAACGCCGGGATTCGAACCCACGACTTCATGGACGCACGGAATTGAAGTCAAGCGGTCCTAATCACTCAGCTATAGCATCATTCGGAAAGGGTCTTAGTTTGATTTTGATAATGGAACGGATCTCAGTATGATTTTGATTATGGAACGGATCTCACTTTGGTTTTGAAAATGGAACGGATCTTTGTTTTTTGAAAATGGAACGGATGTGATTCGGACATTGATAATGGAACGGATCTCAATCTGATTTTGATAATGGAACAGATTTCAGTATGATTTTGATAATGGAACGGATCTCACTTTGGTTTTGAAAATGGAACGGATCTTTGTTTTTTGATAATGGAACGGATCTGATTCGGACATTGATAATGGAACGGATCTCAATCTGATTTTGATAATGAAACGGATCTGTTTGATTCTGATAAAGGAATGAATCTCAGTCTGACTTTGATATTAGAAGGACCTCAGCTTGGTTTTCACAGATAGGAATGAGACTTGTGGGAATGGAGCTCAATACGCTGTAATAAATATACAGATGTAATTCAGACTTTGATAATGCAACTGTTCTAATTCAGGCTTTGATAATGAACGGATCTGACTCGGACTTTGATAATGGAACGGATCTAATAACTCAGACTTTGATAATGGAACGGATCTAATAACTCAGACTTTGATAATGGAACGGATCAAATAACTCAGAATTTGATAATGGAACAGATCTAATGTGAACTTTGATAATGGAACGGATCTAATTCAGACTTTGATAATGGAACAGATCTAATGTGAACTTTGATAATGGAACGGATCTAACTCAGACTTTGATAATAGAACGGATCTCACTCTGACTTTGATACTGGAATGGATACCAATCTGATGTTGATGATGCAAGCAGCAGTGAAGATTGTCTTCAGTAACTGAAGATCAATGACCATATTCAGCATAACTGGAATAACCAAGACATGGTCAGTTATCCACTGAACTGAACACACCCCATTCAAGCTTTGAGCAAGGAACTGACAAGCCACTGAACAACTAAAGGGAGCGACAGACTAGCTGTGCAGACTGTACGGCTGGGACAGTCAGGGTGAAGCAGATCCCCCAAAGATTGTGTGTCACCGTAAACGTACGCTTCAATCAGTTGAGGCAATCAGGACGAACCCCAACCATTAAAAATAGATCGTGTTCTATTTCCGACGGATCACTCGCATCCTCCAGCCAACCAGTGCTTAGCTTAAAGCTTACGGTCATGAAGCGTGCTCGAGCGTTTGTGCCTTGTGTATCTGATTCAAACCTCCACACATGCAGCAGCCTTTTACTATACCCCACCCGCCTTTTAACAGTGTTGTGTGGCAGCTCCTTCATTTCATGCTGAAAGATCAGACAGGACGGGTTGGAACTGTCCATCTGAACCGTAAGGTTGAAACGGATCGCGTGTCACATACTGAGCTAAACACTGGGCATGTCTCAATGATCAATTTGGAAGTTGTGCCCTCTCTTCAATCACAGAATTCAGACCAATAACTCGACACCTTCACCAAGTGGAAAAAGACGGCGAACACTTTTCAACGAATTAACGAATACTGGATATGTGCCACTACTAGAACAAATAAAAAAAGTCACCACTTTGAACGAGGAAAGTGTGTTGAATTGCTACAAGGCTCCTCGTTAAGAACAAGAATAAAACAGTGGAAGAAAACTTTAAAAGTAAATTCCCGTTATATCAATGTGCACTTTAAAACCAAACTAATCCACCATGTAACCCCCCTCCCCCATAACCAACAACAACTAATCCCTAACCAACAACAACTAACCCTCCCCCCCTTCCCCCTACCAAGCAACCAACCAAACAACAAACATTTTCAGTGGCAAGAATATAGATGTACATCAGCTAACATAACTAAGTCTGAAATCAACGAAGCACACAACAAATTCCATTTGTTCAACGTGAAGGTATATCCGCTGTATCCAAGAGTACAATTTTTAGCTCGCGAGACCCCCAGCATGATGGGGTCACGGGCTCGAGTCCGCGCTTTCAAGTCAACTCAAGAGTCTCCATCACCGCTATCGACAGTAGGAGCTCCACGAATGCCACCAGGGTTCGCCATCTCTCTCTGTCTCTGCTGAGTTCTACGATCTCCTGTAGCCCTCCCAGACCACTGATCTCAGTGATGTTGGCAATGTAGGGTGTTGGCCGTCTGCCTCTTTTTCCTTCTGCACCTCAACCTCGCCTTGTAGAGATATCATCATCATATTTGTCTGCGTGTTTCTGTTTGCATAACCAACGTAGTACAGTCTAGGTCAGCGCTTATCAGTGCCAGCCAACATTTGTTTGGGCAGGTAAAAACAAGGCGGAAGCAGGAGGTCATCCAGAGGTCATGATGTGGGTTTGTCCCCCCTTACATGATGTGGAAGAAGCCTGGCCCACTTCTCAGTGTCATAAGTGGATGCGGCCTCTTCCCCTACAGTGTCAAAAGTCATGATGTGGATGTGGCCTGCCCAACACCCCACTACAGTGTCAAAAGTCATGATGTGGATGTGGCCTGCCCAACACCCCCCCTACAGTGTCAAGTCATATGTGTCCTCCCCACTACATGTCAGAAGTCATGATGTGGATGTGGCCTCCACACCCCCTACAGTGTCAAAAGTCATGATGTGGGTGTGGCCTCTTCCCCACTACATGTCCCAAAGTCATGATGTGGATGTGGTCTCTTCCCCACTACAGTGTCAGAAGTCATGATGTGGATGTGGCCTGCCCAACACCCCCCTCCCCTACAATGTCAGAAGTTGCAGGCTGAAACACGTGCTAGAAGGGGGCTTTTATTTATACCACTTTCAGTCACTGAAGATTTCTCTGCGAAAAATTCGGGCTGCTCTCCTGGGGGAGAGCGTATCGCCACAAGAGCAGCGCCACCCATTATCTTGTTCTTTTCATGTCTGTAACTGTATTTGTTTCTCTATCAGAGTGGCTTTTTCTACAGAATTTTGCTAGGGACAACTATCTTGATGCCGTGGGTTCTTTTACCTGCGCTAAATTGTTTTGTGTAACACGCGAGACCTCAGTTTATCATCTCATTCGAAAGACTAGCACCCAGACCACCACATGATCTAGTAGATGGGGAAAAAGTTATGGGCCCAAATGGGGATCAAACCACCACACACTTCCGACCCGGACTTTTTTCATTTTCTAGGCAGGCGCGTTCCCTCTAGACCACCAATCCACCGCTTCTTCTCTGAACACCTACTGTCCACCTCTCTCTTAAAGCTTCTTCTTTCTGTTGCATTGCAAATGCCAACCGTCAATAAGTTATGGTATAATGTATGTTGCTGCGTCAAACAGCCAGTAGTTCAAGTTGAAAAAAACTTCTATAAAGATGTATACTAGTCTCAAAGTAACCTTGATCACGTACAGACTCGGTAGACTTTGTCCAACAGTCAACGGTTCAGCATTGAAAAGGTAAACACAGCTGAATCCTCACAACGACGACATCACCTTGTAGCCTGCACACGTGTGTGTGTGTGTGTATAAACACATTCAGTAACTAAGCGAAGAATCGAAATTAGCCGTGACACTCTTAGGATAAGTCCTGATGCTGGAATAGGTGGAGGTGAGGGTACCGGGCAAGGAATAAGGTCTCTCGTACAAAAAATCCGTGTCCACACTGTAACCATTCCGCACAGAATGCTTCTTGGCCAGGTCGTATTTCAGCCCAGCCACCATGCGCACCTTGGGCACGAAGATGAGCAGGAGCAGGGCAGAGGCCGTGGCCAGCAGGCCTGCAGAGGTCACCCAGGAGACGTGCTGAGGAGGCACCAGCAGCAGAGCTGGCAGCCAGACCAGCCAGAGGGCCACCAGCACCCAGCTGCCCGCTAGCAGGAGTCGGGCCTCGCCCATGTTCTTCTTCTCTCTGCGCACACTCAGGCTGTAGAGAGAGCACAGCACGAGCAGGAAGACGACGAAGACGAGGTTGAGGACGAGGTGGTTGGGGTTGAAGTAGCAGGAGACTCTGGGCAGGTGGGTGACCGGATCCGGGGTCTCCTCCAGGAAGGGGCCTTTGAAGATCCACCACTGCCCGCTGATGGAAATCTGGTGAGTGAAGGGGAATAAAACCAAAGCAAGGATGTTGTTATGGAAATTCAATTCCAGAAAAAGACTGATAAACGAGCTTCAGACCTGACTGAGAGGAAGATGAGGATGTTGATATGGAAATCCAGTTTGGGAAAAAAAGCTAGAATGGATGTTTTATATTGAAGACAGTGAGATGACAGAAGACACACGAAAACATAGCATAGTTTTAGGATTTCATAAGAAATGAAGCAGCGATACACAGTCTTCACTTCATCCTAGTTGATACTCATCGCTATAGCAGTCTATACAGAAATGACAAAACAAGCGCGGGGTCGTCCAGGTCTAAAAATGGAGAACACACGTCCAGCCCGGACAGAATGCAATGGCATCTACCAATCCCTAATAACGCCACATCTTCTGCAGACGTAAAACCCCATCCACCTTTCGTAAACAAGCATCCCCAACTACACTGGAGCTGATGGTATGGATGACATGAACATACTCAGCATGCACCTGCTACCTGGAGAGGGATGGGCTCCGCCAGGTTCAACTTACCCACGACACAAGGGGGTAAGAAAAATTCAGCGCAGTCTGGAGCCCCAACGGCTCTTTAAAAAGTTGAGGCAGAGGTCAAGTCAGGTCAGGTCATATGAAGTCAGGTCATTTCAGTCAGGTCATGTCAGGACGAAACATGTCAGGTCAAGGCAGGTCAAATAAAAGCAAGTTACAGTGACGTCAAAGACAAGTCAAATCAAGTCTTAGGTCAAGTCAGGTCAAATCAAGTCAAATCAGGTCAAGTAAGGTCAACTCAGGTAAATCAAGTCAAGTCAGGTCAAGTAAGGTCAACTCAGGTAAAACAAGTCAAGTCAGGCCAAGTAAGGTGAAGTCAGGAAAAAAAAAGGTCTCAGGCAAGTCTTTCTAACTTCGTTCCTCGGCTACAGCTCCGAGGCTCACCACTAGTGAGATTTTGCGTATGCAACCGTTTTTCCCCACCCACCACGAAGTTAGCCGCATTCCGACTTCGGGGGAACATCAAACACGAATAGAAATACTGGGAGTCATTGAGTTACCTGCACGAGGACGATGAAGAAGACGGACAGGCCCTGGTTGATTCCAGACAGCTCCCCGCCCAGCCCGATGGACCGGTAGTCTTGCAGTGCCATCAGCTTCACCAGCACGCAGGCCAGACACAGGCACAGCGCCACACAGGGCGACACGTAGCGCAGCCCACACACCACCGGCGAAGGGGTGAAGAGGAAGGGG
>CM054142.1:36971287-36976287 GCA_028751875.1 Rapana venosa | reverse complement strand
ACTTCCCTCCTCCTGCCTCTTCTCTAGTCTCAGGGAGGGGTCACAGGATTCGAACTGTCCCAGGTGATGCAGAGCCGTGGCCAGGTCAGAACACGAATCCAGCAAGATGCCGCCAACCTTGACCCCGGGAAGCAGCCCCGAGTATCTCTCTTTGGCAGTATCCACCGCAAACAAGAACGCCTGCTCCCCATACCTCTCTTCTGAAGAATCCACGAAATCTCCGCAGGTAAAAGATTCCAGGCCAGATTGATGGACAGGGAAGATGCCGGCGATGAAGATGTCCCCGGGGATGATGACCACGGGTTGGTGGGATCCAGGCGCGGATGTGGCGGAGTGGTCAAAGTAGAGTGCGGAGGTTGGGGATCGCTCCTGCGCTGGCAAGGAAGGGGCCGAGGGTAGGAGGGATGCAGGCGTTAGAGAGGCCTGACAGTTGAGGCATGCTGGGCACCACCCGGGGCACTCTGAGCTGGGCAGGTCCTGGATGCTGACGCTGTTCATGTGCACCCTGGACTGCAGGTCTACCTCACCGATCTGCAAAACAGTGGCGAGGATTTGTCTTATTTTGTTTTGTTTTTTATTTTTTTTGTTCCTCAGCTAGAGCTCCGAGGTTCACCAGTGGTCAGACTTGCCTATGCTACCGTCCCCTACTCCCCCTCCCCCAATATTTAGGTAGTCGCATTCCGACTTCGGGGATGGTGTCCAAACACAATACCTGTGTGCATGATCTTTTGGAAATTTAGTCATCCACTCCTGCTGGCACAAAACAGCACATCTTCTCAAAGATGAAACGGGTTTTTAATCTGTGGGCAAGATGTTCTGCGTGCATTCGCACACGGGCCGGGGCCTCAGTTTATAATCTCATCCGAAGGACTTTGACATTCAGTTCGATTTTTTTGGTCAAACTGGGAAGAAAGGCGCAGGGCAAGGGATTAAACCCGGAACCTCACAGTTTACTTGTTAGGCAGGTGAATGTCTTGACCGTCCTGCCACCTTTCTTCTTGTGTTGTTTTATATACAAAGCGACATTACTTTAACAAGCTCACATCACCTGGAAAACCCCCCATCTAGAAGTGCACTGATAACACACAGCATTGTGGTGAGTGTTGTTGTATTTGTATGAACTATCTACACACATGAAAGCCCCACACATCTAAAAGCTCTACCTAATTTTGAAAGCTCTATAAGTCTGGAATCTTGCCACATCTGAAATTCCACACATCTGAAATCTTTCCTCATCTGAAAGCTCTACACATCTGAAATCTTTCCACATCTGAAAGATCCACACACCTGAAATCTTTCCACATATGAAAGCTCCATACATCTGAAGGTCATGCTCTTTACATAAGCTACATACATAAAAGCGGAGAAACGGGAGTTAAGTGGCTCACCATCATCTTCCAGAAAGAATGGGAAGAGAGGAAAGTACCAATGGACTGGCAAAATGCAATAGTGGTGCCAATTTGGAAGAAGAAGGGCAGCAAGAGAGACTGCAGCACCTACAGAGGCATTTCACTTCTGAGCCATGTAGGGAAAATGTATGCAAAGATTCTGGAACAGCGCACAAGAGCCAAAGCAGAACACCTACTGAGCAATGCCCAGTTTGGCTTTCGGAAAGGAAGAGGGTGCACAGATGCCATTTTCGCACTCCGACAGCTGTGTGAAAGAGCCATCGAATACAACCAAGACCTGCATACAGTATTCGTTGATCAAGAAAAAGCTTTCGACCGAGTCAACAGAGACAAGCTCTGGAAGATCCTGGAGCAGTACGACGTGAAGGGGCAGTTGCTTGATAACATCAGAGCAATCTATGCCAACAGTATGAGCGCAGTCCGAACAGCCAGTGGAACATCCGACTGGTTCCCGGCTACATCAGGGGTCAGGCAAGGCTGCGTACTCTCCCCCCTTCTCTTCGTGATCTACATGGACCAGATTACAAAGGAAGCCAACCCAGATCCTGAGGCCCTGAACGAACTATTATTTGCTGACGACCAGTCCCTGATGAATCAGAACAAAGCAGCTCTTCAAGAACACACAGACCAACTCAACACAAGCTGCGAGAGGTATGACATGAAGATTAGTATCACCAAAACAGAAGTTATGTCTGTCAGCAGAAATCCAGGAAAGCTGGACATCAACATCAACGGCACCCAGCTGAAACAGACCAAAGAATTTAAATACCTTGGCAGCCTCTTCACTGAAGATGGAAAATTGGACAGAGAGATAGAAACAAGATGCCAGAAAGCGAATGCAGTCAGTTACCAACTCGCCCCCCTTCTAAAACATCCCAGCATCCCAATGAGCACCAAGGCAAAACTCATCAACGCCATCTTCGTTCCAACACTCACATATCAGTGTCAGACATGGGCCCTAACAAAAGCCTTAGAGAGAAAACTGGTCACATGTGAAATGCGCTGCCTGAGAAAAGCTGTCAACAAGACCAGATGCGACAAGATCAAGAATGAGGTGATCAGAGACATGGTTGGACTAACACCAATTCTCCACCATATCGAACAACAAAGGATCAGGTGGTTTGGTCACCTCACTAGAATGCCGCCCAACCAACCAGCCCTACGGGCATACACCATCAAATACAATGGCTGGAAAGCCAGAGGTAGACCAAGGAGACGATGGAGCGACTCCGTGGCTGACACCCTGCGAGCCCATGACCTGTCACTACATCAAGCCTCCCGCCTAGCTGCAGACAGACGTCTGTGTCTCCCCGCGACGCCGAAGGGCACCAGCGGCAGATGAAAGAAAGAAGAAGAAGACATACATAAAAAGTTCAATACATCTGTTTTTTATGAAACATCTAGAAATAGAAGTCCTATACACATGTTAATTGCTACACGTGTAAACAAAAAACTCGACACGCATGAAACATTTAATAAGTTCACACACACACACACACTTTCTCTCTCTCACACACAAATACCTCCCTTCCCCCACCCTCCACTCACACCCTACGTCCCCCCACCACACATCCCCTCCCCCTCCCCCATACATACACACACACCTACCCCTCCCCCCCCCACACACACTCTACCCCATCTACCCCCTCCCCTCCCACCCAAACACACACTTTCCCCCACTCTTCACTTCCCCCAACTCTCACCTTCACCCTGCTTCTCCCGCGGATGGCAAAGACGTCCAGCTGCAGCTCCCCCCCAGCAGACCCTCTGTCCAGCCTCCGCCTGGACCTCAGCTCATCCCTCAGGGTCTCCACGTCCTGCAGGGCCGGGCACACCCCCAGCCTCCCCGGGCACAGGCTCTGGTACACCTCCCCGAGACTCCTCACCAGGCTGTCCACAGCCAGAGGCACCAGGGACAGCCCCTTCAGACGCGAGGACTCGTTGGTGAACACCCGCTCCAACGTTCCCCGCCACGGGTCCCGGTAGTGGCGGGCGGTGGGGAATTGAACCCTGTCCGGGACGACGGGTTGGGTGACTATGGCCGTGGTTATGCAGTAAGAGTGAGGGATGGACAGGGCCACGTCCGAGTTCCACGGCATGAAGACGTACTTGAGTCTAACGCTGGCATTCTCCGCGTGGATCGTCTGTAAGATCTCCAGCGTTGTGGGATGGTCGGTTAAAAACAGCACGGCCGAGGAACCGCTCGCTGCGCGAGAAGCTGCGTCTTTGGTGTTGCTTTCGGGGACTACAATCTCATCCGCCACGCACAGGTTTTTAGAATGTAACACTTCGTGAAATTTGGCGCGAAATCTTTCTTTCTCGTGGATGACGACTTTGAGATACGACCAACGGATGATGGTTAAAATCTGGGCCATGACGCGGAGGTGGGTGATGTAAGACTCGTCGCTCACGGAGTATTCCTCGTCTGTGATTTTCATCACGGTTTTAGACGCGGTGGAGTAGTCCCCGTAGTTTTTGAAATCCACGTAGGCGACCACCCTGGAGGGTTGAAGGACAACACGCTGGCCAGAGAAGCCTGTGTACGCTGTGGAACAGCTCTCGATGTTGGTCTTGATGGCTGCAGCACGGTCCTTGTCCCCACACGTATCTAGCACCACCCCACTCACGTTAACATGAGGGAAACTCTCTTCGTGCCTCTCTACATAGGTCTCCAGAATGGTCAGAAACCAGTGAGCTGCTTCCAGACCTTCAGAATTCTCCACACTGCATTTCTCTCTCCTGTCCTTATCTCTGCTTATGGGAAACAGACCCACAACCACCAGTGACGTGTCCTGCATCGATGACGACATGATTTTCTGAGGTGACGTCGTTTTAGGCATGCATACGTCACAAAGATGGCAATTGACGTCACAGCGGTTGCTGAGGTTGCGTTCGAGAAGGAAGCGGGGAAGATTCAAGGAATCAAAGAGCTGGGTGGTGTCGTGAATTCTCTCCCCTTTGTCCCAAACCACCACCTCAAAACTTCTCCTCCGCTTCTGCGCGTTCCCTGATCGCAAGACGTGAGATAAAGGAGTGCCATCTTCTCCCCTGTCCGCAGAAACATTTCTGGAAGCTCCCGGCCAAGGTCTGTTGCTGTCTGTTGCTATGGCAACCAGGACCTGCGCGAAGGCATCTGACAGCGCCTGAAGCACTGTCACAGTTTGAGCTGTCAGGTCGCAAGCTGTCTCCTGTAATGGTATGTCCTCTTCGTCTTCGTCGTTGGTGATGTTGCTGTTGTTGGTAATATTGATGCCATTGACGTTGCTCGTGTTGATGTTGTTGATGCTGTTGATGTTGATGTGGAGGGCAGCGCACATGGAGGTGTTCCAAAATGGTAGCAAGTCTGCAAATCTGGAGTGAGGAGTAGGGATGGTGGGTGAGGGTGGGTAAGGAATGATAAGTGATTTCGTTAGGCCAAATACATAGTGAATCAGTGTTCTAGAGGTAACGCACCTACCTTGAAAGCAAAAAGTCTGAGTTCGGAGTGTGTCGTGGTTCGAACCCCGTTTGTGCCCGAAACGTTTTCCCTTCCACTAGACCGCGAGTGATTGTCTGGGTGCTAGTCTTTCGGATGAGACGATAAACTGAGGT
>CM054142.1:36956287-36961287 GCA_028751875.1 Rapana venosa | reverse complement strand
AAGTTAACTCTATCTCCGTGACTGTGTCCACACTTACTGCCATCTGATGGACGTTTCTTATAGCTGTAGGACTTCAAGACTGGTGTTCTCCAGGCTCTCTCCTGCGCCACGCTTAACCCTGCTTAACCTTAGCTTGGGGAGAGAGCGAGAGAGAGAGAGAGAGAGAGAGAGGAGAGAGAGAGAGAGAGAGGAGAGAGAGAGAGAGAGAGAGAGAGAGAGAGAGAGTGCTTTGACCACTCAGCTATCCTGTGCTGAGCGTCTTGTGCGCATGTTAAAAACCCACTTACCTTTTGTAGAAGAGGAGGCCAGCCATGGCCGGTAGCAAGAACATACCCAGCATGCATCCTTTTTTCTTTTATTCTTTTATATCGAGGATAATGGAATAAGCACTTATGTGGGTTTTTTACACCCAGTCCCCGTGTGTATGCGGTTTTTTAAAATTCTGTCATCTGTTTCCACCGGCACACAATGGCCTACTCTTACTCCTAGTCCTGTGACTAGGAAGAGCGGGAGATATTTTACTACGTTTAACCAGCCGACGATCCAGATACAGAAAGAACACAGAAAAGAGAAAAAAAGGAGACAAATACAGAAGAAAGACAGAGTGAGAGAAAAAAAAAGAAAAAGAGAAAAAGAAGAGAGCGGGAGAAAGAAAAAGAAGGGAAGAAAGAACCCACCCCCTTCCCCCCAGAATTTAAACAAAGGTATGAAAAGAAGAACTCTCCCCGCACAAAATAAAACAGAAAACAGAGAAGAAAAGAAAAACGAAAAAAAAAGTAAAAAAAGAAAGACAGGAATAATAATGATAATAACAAACCAGGTAGGGAAACAAAGAATTAAGAAAGAGCAACAAACACGTTTTTCTTCAAAAATGAAAGAAAAGAAACAAACAATAAAAACGAACCAAAGAAAAACAAGACAGAGAAAAGAAAAAAAAAAGACAAAAAAAAGGAGAGAAAAGAAAACAAACCCGAACACTAAAAGAAAAACAAGACCAAAGAAAACTACAGAAAAAGTAACTCACACACAAAAACAACAACAAATAAGACAAGATTAACGAGAAAAATCCCAAAGGAGAATGAAATAAGAGAGAGAGAGAGAGAGAGAGAGAGAGAGAGAGTAGAGAGAGAGAGAGGAGAGAGAAGAGAGAGAGAGAGAGAGAGAGAGAGAGACACTTTAATGCTTTATTCAATTTATTGTCATTGCCCATCTAGGCCTTTTGACAAGGGAGGCAACAGAGAGAGAGAGAGAGAGAGAGAGAGAGAGAGAGAGGAGAGAGAGAGAGAGAGAAGAGAGAGAGACGCTTTAATGCTTTAAACAATTTATTGTCATTGCCCATCTAGGCCTTTTGACAAGGGAGGTAACAGAGAGGAGAGAGAGAGAGAGAGAGAGAGAGATGAGAGAGGAGAGAGAGAGAGACAGAGATAGAGACAGAGAGAGAGAGAGAGAGAGAGAGAGAGAGAGAGAGGAGAGAGAGAGAGAGAGAGAGACACGGAGAGAGCAAAGAAACAGTTATGCAAGTGCTTTCTATACAAATTACGATTCTTCATAGTACGTACTAACACGCTTGTCCTCTCTTTTTTCTTCTCTCTCTCTCTCTCAGGCACATACAAACACACACATACACGCACGCACACACAACACATACACACACACACACACGCACGCACGCACGCACGCACAAACGCACAAACACACACATACACACACGAGATCTCTCTCTCTCTCTCTTGTTCTCTCTCTCTCTCTCTCAAACACACACACACATACGTGCATACGCATTCACGCTAACACACACACACACACACACACACACACACACACACACACACACACACACACACACACACACACACACACACACACACACACACACACACACACACACACACACACACACAATGCACGCACGCACGCACGCACACTCACACACACACACAAACAAACAAACAACACACACACACACACCTCACTCCCCCCTCTCCGCCGACTGTTTCTATCTTCATTCCTTTTTCTCCACCACCATCATCATCATCATCATCATCATCATCATCATCATCATCATCTCATCATCATCATCATCTTTCATCATCACCACCACCACCACACCACCACCACCACTCATCATCATCATAATCATCTCAACCATTCCTTTTTTTTAACCCTTGTGTTTTTTTCCCCGTTTTTTTTTCTTTCTTTCTTCTTCTTCTTTCTTTCTTTCTTTCTTTCTTTCTTCCCTCCCTCCCTGTCTGTCTGCCTGTCTTTCTTTCTTTCTTTCTTTCTTTCTTTCTTTCTTCCTTCCTTTCTTCCCTCCCTCCCTCCATCCCTGTCTATCTGTCTGTCTGTCTTTCTGTCTGTCTGTCTTTCTTTCTTTCTTTCTTTCTTTTTCTTTCTTTCTTTCTTTCCGTCCTAATCCTCTTTCATCTTCATTTATTTATCTAATCCAGCGAAAGTTTTGTTTGGAAAACAGATCAGGTGGTAAAAATCTCTTTCTTTATGTGAGCCATTCTTTTTTCTTTTTTTCTCTTTTAAGAATTCTCGTCATCTTAGGCAAGCTTTTCATAAAGAGCTGATGTATGCACAACTGCTCTAAAATGTACATGCACACACGAAGAGTGTAAGACCGCTTGTTTGCGCGTGTACGTGTACATGCATACGCGCGTGCAGACACACACACATCACACAAACGCACGTGCATGCGCGCGCGCACACGCACACACACACACACACACACACACACACACACACACACACACACACACACACACACACACACACACACACGCGCGCGCGCGCACGCACACACGGAATGAGCGGAATGGGAACAGCAGGACAGATAGTTGGCAGAAGATAAGGCAGCAGAAACAAACAAACAAACACAAACCATATAAAAATCCCTCAAGGGCATATTTCTATGACCTTGTCAGGGCATCTGCCCCTTTTTTGTTATTTGGGAGAAATTTCTTGAAGTATATTCAAGCCCCCCCCCCCCCCCCCCCCCCCCTCCTGAGATACCAGGAGCTCTTTCAGCCTAAATAGCATTCCAAGATTCTGGAAATTTTGTGACTAAAATTTCGTCTTTTCTATCACTCTCTTCGTTTCTGTGTTTTTCCTTAGCCTCTCTCTCTCTCTTTTGGAAAAAAGGAACCCAACCAACCAATCAAAAGAGCCCCTCCTCATTTCTATGGGAGGGGAGTGGGAGGGAAGGGATTTTTGTGGCGGGATAGCCTAGTGGTTAGAGCCTTCAGCTCGTAATTTGAGGGCCCAGGTTCGAGTCACCACCGAGACGTTTGTTCAAGTGGATTTCCTCCATGGAGTTAACATCAGTACCAACTCCACTTCCCCGAAAGTCTATCGGATAAGACTAGAAATCCAGGCCCCGTGTGCCAACACGCGCAGAACATCTTGCAAACACGTTAAAAACCTGTTCCAAGAAAAAAAGTATAAAATTATGTGAGCTGTGATGGGTGAAGGGGGAATAGTGTTGACACATTAAAAAATAAAAATAAAAATGTTGTTGTCATGTTTTTCATTTTAATGTAAAGTTACTTGTGGTATTTGTATTGATTGCGCTGATGATGTGTTTCATAAGATGTGTTTGAATAATTATTGTTGTGCTGTGGTTTTGCTTTGCTATTCTTAACCTTTACTGGGGTGTGCGTGCACACGCGCATTCGTGTGTGTATGTGTGTATGTGTGTGTGTGTGTATGTGTGTATGTGTGTGTGTATGTGTGTGTGGATGGGTGTGTGTGTGTGTTTGTGCGTGTGGGGCGTAGATTGTTGTCGGCTTTTGAAAATACTTTTATTTCTTAATCTGTATTGTTTAATAATGCATGCACACACGCATGCCCTATCCTCCGAGAAGAAGTGGAAACAGCAGTCAGATCGCTGAAAAAGGGGAAGTCAGCAGGGGCTGACAACATTCCAGCTGAGTTGGTTCAAGCTGGAGGGGAAGCCATGATCAGCGCCCTACTAAGAATCTGCAACAAGATCTGGCAGACAGGAAAATGGCCAACACCATGGACACAGTCACTCATCATCACCCTCCCCAAGAAAGGAAATCTACAACAATGCCATAATTACCGCACAATCAGCCTCATATGCCACCCAAGCAAGGTCATGCTGCAGATAATATTGAATAGACTGAAGCCACAAGCAGAGACCATCATTGCTGAGGAACAAGCAGGTTTCAGAGCAGGGCGCAGCACAACAGAACAGATATTCAACCTCAGAATACTATGTGAGCGGTACCTTCAACATCAACAAGACCTTTACCACGTATTTATCGATTTTAAGAAGGCATTTGACAGGGTGTGGCATGCAGCTTTGTGGGCAACCATGAATTTGTACAGCATCAATGCAAACCTGATCAGAGTCATTAAACAGCTGTACAGCGAGGCCACCAGTGCAGTGTACTACAACAACAACATTGGAGAATGGTTTCGAACAACAGTTGGAGTAAGGCAGGGCTGTCTACTCTCACCCACTCTTTTCAACATCTTCCTTGAGAGAATCATGGCTGATGCACTGGAACATCATGAAGGATCAGTCAGCATTGGTGGCAGAACGATCACAAACCTCCGCTTCGCAGATGACATTGATGGAATAGCAGGATCAGAAAAAGAGCTTGCCAGCCTAATAGAACACTTGAATAAGGCCTCCAAAACATACGGCATGGAAATCAGTGCAGAGAAGACCAAACTGATGACTAATAACACCAACGGCATTAGCACTGATATCAGGGTTAATGACCAGAAGCTGGAAACAGTTCAAAGCTTCAAGTACTGGGAGCCATTGTATCAGACCAGGGATCCAAGCCAGAAGTAGTATGCAGGACTGCACAGACAATAACAGCTTTGTCAAAACTAAACACCATCTGGAGAGATAAAAATATCTCAGTTATCTCCAAGATCAGACTAATGCGCTCCCTTGTCATATCCATATTTCTGTATGCCTGTGAATCATGGACCCTGACTGCAGATTTGGAGAGAAGAGTACA
>CM054142.1:36928787-36951287 GCA_028751875.1 Rapana venosa | reverse complement strand
GGAGAAAGAAAGACAGAGAGAAAAAAAGAAAAGAAAAAGGAAAAAAAGAGAACACATAGTGGCGGGAGAGGCAGAAGCTGTAGACAAATCCAGAGATAGAGAGGACCCTTTATTTGATTACAATGAAGGAAAGTGGAAAGCTAAACAATATAAAAAACAAAACCCAAAAAAATCCACCCACCCCACCCCCCAGAATCAGAAGATGATGAAAACTGTTACACAGAGCCGAGTGTAGTGGACATAGCAATGCACACACTCTTCTTACACATACCCACGTGCACACGAACATGCGCACGTTTACACACACACACACACACACACACACACACACACACAACACACACACACACACACACACACACACACACACACACACACACACACACACACACACACCACACACACACACACTGTGCGTACAACCAGAGAGAGAGAGAGAGAGAGAGAGAGAGAGAGAGAGAGAGAGAGAGAGAGAGAGAGAGAGGGAGAG
Organism: Rapana venosa; assembly: GCA_028751875.1. Lineage (NCBI taxonomy): Eukaryota > Metazoa > Mollusca > Gastropoda > Neogastropoda > Muricidae > Rapana > Rapana venosa. Next base: position 36,950,797 of record CM054142.1, on the reverse strand, counting down.
GGAGAGAGGTGGGCTTTTTTCAATATAAAATGGGACACACACACTATATTGTGAATAATCAATTAATCAATGTAGCTAGACATTTTTTTAGCATATCCTTATGGTATTTCACGCTAAAGAAAAAAAAAGGTAAAGCATAATTGTTTCTTGCACCTTGCAAAAATTGTATACAAGTATATTATTGCCAAATAATTATTATATAATACTATTTTTATTCTTTGGTGCCACAAGAAAATAAAACAGGCTTGGCGTAATATTTCTGTGGAATGAATTTTAATCTCTGGTTGGAAAGGGTAGGGCTCTCCAAGACAATTGTTTTGCTATTTGCAAACATAGTGGACACAGCAGGTAACCCTTAAATACACCTTTATAGGCATAATCATGTACACATGATTCAGGTATACCTAATCGAATCTAGTTAAAAGATACATCTTTACCCTACGAGACAAAGTACAAATCGTGTATATTTAATATAAATCTATCACTTGACTCGATATAGTTTTCCTATGTTCATCATCTGTGTGGAATCAAATGCTTTTTCAAAATCAATAAAGCTACCTTAAAATTTCGATGGACAGAAATCTGTTTTCAAATAAAGACCACCCCCAAAGTCGGAATGCAGCTACCTTAATGGCGGGTAAGCGGTTGTATACATAAAATGCCTCCATTGATGGACCTCGGTACACTACCCAAGTATTGAAAAAAAATTGGGACCGAAATGGTAAATATCAATAGCTGGGTATCTATCCTTAGACCCGGCTTGGTATTCACAAGTTGTATTGGTTTGTTCGATGTAAAGTCTATTGATAAAAAAACCGAAACACTTAAGATTTGTTGTTTGTAACAATACATCTTCATCTTCATCTGGATTTAAAAAATACTTTACCCAAAATGTTAATAACTTCATTTGCAGCTTTAAGACATCGTCAAGGATTTCACCTGGGCCTATATTCTAAAGTGTTTTTATTTTATTTTAAAGAGCAAATACAAATTGTGCGATACATAATTATATGCCAACCCATAATATTCCTTTTGATAAGTCATAATCATAATCATGACAAGTTGGATAATTAGTTCCGAAGCAAGCTTTTGAAATGTCGAAACACGGTCATCAAGAGATTGTTCAAAATGCTTGTCTGCTTCTTTCGCAAAAACAATTTGCTTATGTTTGAAAATTCTGTTTGATTTTGTATGCGACACACAAGGTTACTTTATATAACTTGATTACATTTCTCCCGTCGAAATGCTTTTATGTACTCTCCCAGCATAAATATGTATCATAAACTCTGTTATGTCTTTCCAAGTTCGACACAACTTTCGCAGTAATTTACGAAAGTGGAGAGAGAGAGAGAGAGAGAGAGAGAGAGAGAGAGAGAGAGAGAGAGAGAGAGAGAGAGAGAGAGAACTTTTTTTTTTAACCTGGCAAACAGGACAGAAGAAGAGGAAGACGAGAAAGAGGAGGAGGGGGAAGAAGAAGAAAAAGGAGGAGGAGGTGAACAAAGAGCGTTTGAGGACAACAAAGAAGAATATGTATTTTGAACGGCAGAGAAAGGTTTTCGCTGCTGGTGGGCAAAAGACGACCCTCCCAAAACAGATGGTTAAAGGTCAGGCTGAAACAGAATCCAAACGGACTGGGTTTTTGTTTCCCTGTAAACGTTTGTACCCAAACTACCTGAAGAATCGGGTTAAACCTAACCATTCAGAATACATCATGATCTTTTTTTAAACGGCTGGCAATCAGCATTCGTTATTATGCCCAGGCCTATTTTGCACAAGATTGTGTGTGTGTGTGTGTGTGTGTGTGTGTGTGTGTGTGTGTGTGTGTGCGCGCGTGTGTGTGCCAGTTGTATAAAATTCAAATTTCGCAACTAGTAACGACCTTATCTCACAAACCTCTCAAAATGTTTATTTAGCAGTTAGTCTATTCCTTACAGACATTTTTTGCCCAAACAAACAGGCCTGAACCATCACCCAGTGTTTTAGGGTTGAAAAGGCTTGTGTGTCGTCGCCTTAATGCATATGCATAGTGGGAAAGGCGTTTCCTTTGTCGACCTTTTCTGTGGTAAAGTTGATGGTATACTCTGTATTGGTTTTCTGAACAAGTCAAACCTAAGTGTAAGTAAAGCGAAACTGAACAATTAGATCTTGAATGTTTGTAATTTATATTTCAAAGAAATTCCAGGATAGGGGAAAAATGTGAATGTTGTTTTATTTTCCACCATATTGTATTACATACACACATCTATCTATCTATCTATCTATCTATCTATCTATCTATCTATCTATCTATCTTTGCTCCAGCCTAAAAACCATATCAACAAAATCCCAAACCAGCTCACAAACTGGTACAAATAACAAGCATATCGACTGTTATTTATTTCAGGAGATGGACAGACAAGTATGACTATATACAAGACAACTAGCTACAGATATTCTGTCATGAAAGATGATTATGTATAACTACAGAACATGGGTAAAACAGGGAAATAACTTCGCATGTTTACATATTCATACGCAGGAAGAAGATTGATCTAGAAAACCCTGCAACCTTTGCCATGCCCTCCTCTATTCCCCTCCCCCCCTCCTCTTCCTCCTCCTCCTCCCACCCTCGTCATTTCCATGTCTATCCTTCCTACTAGCTTCTAGAAGAAACGAGTTTAGATCGCAACACGCCAGCATTATTTTCTGACCGTGGTACATCAGTGCAAAGGATGATTTTTATGAGGGAGTATATTATGTCGGGGACGGGATAGCTCAGTGGGCAGAGCACTCGCTTTCCCCAAGCTAAGGTTAAGCAGCATCGAGCGTGGTTACCAAGTGGATGGGTGACCGTTTGCGCGCCTTGGCTTTAGTACAGTCCCCCAGTTCACCCAGCTGTCAATAAGTACCTGCCCTCTTTAGGGACAGAGAAGGCAAAGCAGCGAAGGAGAGGAGATGGGCGCCGTCCCTTAAGATGGTGGCCCCGGGAGAAGCTGAGGTCTCTGACGCCTCGCTCCCCAACGACGCATAGGTTATGGGAACACCTTCACATTAAAAAAAAGCATTTTTTGATATTTTACCCCTTGAAAATAGAGGGGGGGGGGGGGGGGGGGGGCGGCGGCAGGGTGTGACAGAGATGGAGGGGTGGAGTGTGTCTTTCAGTGTAAAGAAATATATTTGGCTCAAGGGAATTCTGTGATAGCAATCTCTTTTTATAGAATCTTTTTCTTTTGTCTTTGCTTTCCCCCTCAGGTTTCCTGTTATATGCTTTCTCCTTTTTTTCTTCCTGTCTGCTAGAATCTTTTCCTAATCTCTCTCTCTCTCATATATATATATATATCTCTATATATATGTATATATATGATAGCATATGTGTGTATATGTATCTATATGTATATGTATCTATATATATATATATATACACATATATGTAATCTCTCTCTCTCTATATATAAAACAATAACAACTTTTAAAAAAAAAAGTTGAATATTTTGCTGTTGTTTTTTGTGTGACAATGTGTGTGTGTGTGTGTGTGTGTGTGTGTGTGTGTGTGTGTACGAGAGAGAGATAGAGAGAGAGTGAGTGTGTACATCTTGGCTGGGCTTGCTTCTGAGGGGATTCCTTTGAAATGCTTTGAACCCATGGAGGATATATCAGGTGTTCTGTTCATGAATCTTTAAATGATGATAACGGTAACAGCAACAACAAAAAGCATAGTAACGACAACATAATAATTTTAACAATGATAACAACAGAAACAGGAATAGCACCAAGAACAAGAACAACAATAATGGTGATTAAAAAAGGAATGATGATGATAATGATTACGACGACAACAACAACGATGATAATAATAATAACGATAATAATAATATAATAATAATAATAATAATAATAATATATGATGATGATGATGATGATGATGATGATGATAACAACAACAATACAGAAACGGCAGCAGCAGCAGAAGCAACAACAACAACACCACCAGCGCCACACGCACAACCAACAACAACATCAATTCCTGTGTACATCTAATCCATTGTGGATACACACGTACAGAAATCCTGCTAAGGAAGGGAGTTAATTAAGAAAGGTGATTTGATTCTCTCCCTTGAGGGGTTTGCAATTTGGCCTACGCTCCAATGCACTTCTGTTGCTTTGTTGTTGTTTTTTTTTCTGTTGTTTGCTTTCAAAACATGAAGATTGATCTGGAATATTTCTCAGGGCTCTACATAAACACACAAAACCAAAATACTGATGTAGCGAAAAACATGTGTAGGTGTGAATGCAATCTCAGTCTCTGTGTGTGCCTCTGTCTGTTTATGTGGTGTGTGTGTGTGTGTGTGTGTGTGTGTGTGTGTGTGTGTGTGTGTGTGTGTGTGTGTTTTGTGTGTGTGTGTGTACTCTTTCTCTCCCTCCCTCCTGCTGTCTCTCTCTTTCTCATCTATCTATCTATCTATCTATCTATCTATCTATCTATCTATCTATCTATCTATCTATCTATCTATCTATCTATCTATCTATCTATCTATCTATCTATCTATCTATCTATCTATCTATCTATCTATCTATCTATCTATCTATCTGTCTGTCTGTCTATCTATCTATCTATCTATCTATCTATCTATCTATCTATCTATCTATCTATCTATCTATCTATGTGCGTGTAAGTGTGCCTTTGTATGCATGTATATCTGCGCATATGCGTGCGTGCGAGTGTGTGTCAGTGCCTACGTGCATGTGTCTGTATGTGTGTACATGCATGCATGCATCCGCACACACACACATACACACACACACACACACACACACACACACACACACACACACACACACACAACACACACACACACACACACACACACACACACACACACACACACACACACACACACACACACACATGCGTGGTGCCTGCTAGCGACAACACGCACGACCTACATACCATCGGCTAAACTTGCACTATGGACCAGCAAGTGTGCAGGCAAGTGTGGCAGGCAGGCAGCTCCATTCAGATGGCTCACTGAGGCTGTGGCGCGAACTGCTGTGTGTGCTCTGATGGCCACGTAATGGCTCTCTAAGGACCAGGCCCTCAGATGGCCAGTGAATGGCGGTGTCAAAAGAATTCCATTTTGCTGATAAAAATATGGGGTTCTTGTCTTGTCTTGTCTTTTTTCTTTTTTCTTCCCCTCTCTTTTTGTTTCGTGGGGTTTCTGCTAGAAACTTGTGAGGTCAGACAACTTACCTCCCCCCACCCCCCCGTCCTCCCCAATCAACCAAACACACAAAGAAAAAATATATAAGCGCTCCTGAGTTCTGATGCATAATGAAAGACAGAAGTAGACACACAGAGAGAAACAGAGAGATACAGATACAGACAAATAAAAAAAAAGACAGAGAGAGAGACAGAGAGAGAGACACACACACAAAGAAAGAAACAGTGAGAGACAGACAGACAAACTACAGAGGGAGGCTGGGGAGAGGAGAGAGAGAGAAGAGAGAGGGGGAGAGAGGAGAGAGGGGAGAGAGAGAGAGAGAGAGAGAGAGAGAGAGACAGAAGAGACCAGAGAGACAGAGAGAGACAGAGACACAGAAACACACACATAAACGCCCGCGCACGTGCGCGCGCGCGCGCGCGCACACACACACACACACCACACACACACACACACACACACACACACACACACACACACACACACACACACACACACACAGAGCTTACTTGTTTGTTTGTTTTTCCCTTGTTGTCTTATGAAGCCCAGAAAACCAAAAACCAAGTAGAATTGGTTTTGGATACATTTCTGTACACGTTTCCAGTTTATGCATATTTTAAGTTTGATGTATGTGTGGCGGGTAAAACCCTATCTAAATTATTCAATTCTCACTTATAAATATTACACCATGGGGGCTGGGATAGTCTTGTGGTTAAGAGTATTTGCTTGTGAGCTGAGGGCCTGAGTTCGAGCCACCATGGGGGCGCCTGTTCGAGGGGATCTTTTCTCCTGGAGTTAACACCAGTGCCGTTTCCACTCCCCTGAAAGTCCTTCGGATGAGACTGTAAACCGAAGACCCGCGGGCAAATGCACGCAGAACATCTTGCCCACATGTTAAAACTCGTTCTGCCTTTTTGAAAGAGTAGGCCATCGCGTGCCTGTAGGAATGGATGACGAAATTTAAAAAAAGAAGACAGGCGCACTCTGGTGTCCTGTTTAGACATTTTTGCCTGAAGTCGGAATGCAGCTGTCTTAAAGTTTGGCGAAAATTGTTGCATACGCTCGATCTCAGCATTGGTGAACCTCGGAGCTCTAGCAAAGGAAACAAAATTACATAATGTTCATTGAAATAATTGGTGTTCTTGTTTGTGTGGTTTGTTGTGGTTGTGTGTGTATGTATGTGTATATGTGTTTGTGCGTGTGCGTGTGCACGCGCATGCATGCACACGCACGCGTGTGTGTGTATGATGCATATGTATATACATGTGTGCTCAAGCCAATTGTTATGTGCGTACATGTATGTTCATGTGTGTACGAGCTGCATCCATGCGTATATGACTGGGTATACACAACACCTTCTTAAACGTACATGGGTGTGTTCGCCAGTGTGTACATAACCTATCCAATCTGCTACACTTGCATTATTGAGAAGTCTTGCAGGCAAGTGTTAAGGAAGCTCCGTAACGTAAAGATCACTGACTTAGGTTTTTTGAGAATCGCTACGTGCTCTAATGGCCAGATAATGGCTCCCATAGGACCAAGCCCACAGCGTGCCAATGGTGGCATAAAAAGAATTCCATTTGGCTCCTATCGATTCCTTTCCTCTTCTTATTTCTTTTCGCTTTGTGGGGGGTTGTATTTTCGTGTCTTATGAGGCCAGATTAACAAGCCAAAAATAAGACTAAAAAGAAAAAAAGGAAAGGAAAGAAATGTTCTGGTGCATCTTAAAGATGTGTATAGTTCGTTTCTATATTTTCAGCTTTTGTTGTGGTTGGTCAATACCTGTTTGTCTGTTTTTGTTGTGTCTTATGAGGTGAAAAGAACAAGCAGAAGAACTGATTTGCTGTCTTTCTGGACAAATTTTTTTCCTGTATTCTCTCCCTTAACTCCTTGAGGAGTTGCTGGGGATGTATATTTGATGTATGTATGTAGGGAGGTAAACCACATCTGAGTTGTTGAATGAATCATCACTATTATCCGATCATGTTCTTGGAAGGATTCATGTTTCTTGTTTGTGTGGTGTGTTGCGGCTGTGGTTGTGGTTGTGATTGTGATTGTCGATGTGTGCGTGCGTGCGTGCGTGTATGTGTGTGTGGGGTGGGTGGTGGGTGGGTGTGTGCACGTGTGTGCGTGCGTGTATTTGGGTATGGGTGTATGCACACACTATTTTTTAATGAAATGGTTGTTGGTGTGTGTGTGTGTGTGTGTCTGTGTGTGTATGTGTGTCTCTGTGTGTGTGTATGTGCGCGTGCGCTCGCTCGCTCGCGAGACACACACACAAATAAAGAAATAGAGTAGTATATGTGGGCGTGCGCGCGCGCGTGTGTGTGGTTGTGTGTGTGTGTGTGTGTGTGTGTGTGTGTGTGTGTGCGCGTGCGTGGATGAAATGGTTGCTGGTGTGTGTGTGTGCGTGTGTGTGCGTATGTGTATCTGAGTATGTGTGTTTGTGTGTGTGTGTACGTGTGTGTGTTTGCGTGCGCGCACGTGTGTGTGTTTGTGCGCGCGGGAGAGAGAGAGAGACATACACACACAGAAAAAGAAATACAGTAGTATATGTGGGCGTGCGCGCACGCGCGCGTGTGTGTGTGATTGTGTGCGTATGTGTATGTGCGTGCGTGTGTGTGTTTATGTATAGGTGTGCAGTGGCTACACATACGCGAGCTGCATGCATAACACCCAAATGCACATATGCGAGCATGTACACGTACACACACACATCCTCTGCACACGAACACACATACATATGTACATACAAGGATACGTGTGTGCACAAACAAGGGTATCTCCATACTTTGTTATACCCACATACTTCGTGTGTGGTTCCACCAACGTGACTCATAACCTACACACACACACACACACACACACAACACACACAACACACACACACACACACACACACACACACACACACACACACACACACACACACAACACACACACACACACACACACACACACACACACACACAGACACACACAGACACACACACACTAACACACACACACACTAACACACACACACACACACACACACACACACACACACCACACACACACACACACACACACACACTCCAATTCTTAAGTTTACCTAGTAACTTAGCATGCCAAACTTGGTCATATGCCTTTCTAATATCAAAAAATGTTGCAAGAACATTCTTTCTTCTTGCAAACTGCATTTTTATTTGTGTTGATAGTTTAACCAAATTATCTATGGCGGATCTATTTTTTTGAAAACCTGCTTGATTGACAGGAATTATTTTATTTTTATGGCAGAAATACATCAGCCTTTTTAGAATAATTCTTTCCATTAGCTTGCCAGTGTGAGAGGTCAAAGCAATTGGTCTGTAGCTGGTTTTGTCAGATTTAGGCTTTCCCTGTTTATGAACTGGAATGACAATGGACTCCTTCCACTTTACTGGTATACTTCCCTCAATCCAACAATTATTGAATAGTTTGTGGAGTAGATAAATGAAATTTGTGGGTGTTTCTGGGCACTTGTATTTTTATATCAAAAGTTTTTTAACAGACAGAAAAATTCAAGTAAGAGTAGCTAAATCATATTCAAGTGTTAGATCGCTTCATATGGGACTACTGCAAGGTTCTGTGATAGCTCCTATTCTATTTAATATCTTGCTTCATGATCTCCCAATGAATTTATCAAAGGATATCATCTTAGTACAATATGCGGATGATATATGCATGTGGATGAACGTTACTATGAAACGTAATACACCAAAAAGAGCGTTAAATTACATAAAAAGAGTATATCAAAGCCAGCTTGATAACATCGATAAATATATGCTTGAAAATGGATTTACTTTGTCCACAGAAAAAACTCATGTTGTGCTTTTTAATAATGGCAGTAATCCGGAGGAGCTACCAAGATTTAAGATTGGGTCTGAAATAATTGAATACAAAAATACAATAAAGTTCTTAGGTGTTATTCTAACTTCAAAGCTAACTTGGAATACACATATTGAGCACTTATTAACAAAGGCAAGAAAGTGCATAAACTTACTGAAGATAATTAGTAAACAGTTCTGGGGACAAGACATATTCAATCTAAAATGTTTAGCTACATCTCTTGTTCGTTCGAAATTATCATACGGACAAGAAATCTTTTTCAGCGCTCCAAAATCTTTACTTAAAAAGCTACAGAGTGTAGACTGCAAAGCTTACAGGCTTGCACTTGGAGTTCCGTATCATGCATCAGCTCTGGGAACGTACAATGAAGTTGGTACATTGCCTTTGGATGATTACCGTCAACTGGCATGTGCTAAATATGTTCTTAGAAACAGAACGACTGAAAATTTCATTTCTGATGAAGTAGAAGTAAAATCTGAACTACAGTTTCCTAAAAGAGCAAAAGATATCTCTTCCTTAATGCCCATTAACACATATGTGTCTGATCTAGTGGAAAATTCTAATGTCAATCAACACAGAATGGACAAACGAGAGGCAATATTACCTTACCCATCGTGGGAGATGAACAGAGCACACTTCGATATAGAGGTAACTAATGTAAAAAAGAATGAAAATCTGAACATTATGGTTTCTGATGTTCGATCCCACATCCATCATAAGTATTTTCATCATTTACAAATTTATACAGATGGATCACGTCTGGATAATCAAGAAACAGGTTCAGCTTTTGTTATACCATCTTTAAAAATTGAAAAATCATTCTATGTTGGTAAACATCATTCGATTTTTACGGCGGAATTAGTAGCAGTCTTAATGGCTCTAAATTATGTTCTTGATTTGCCTTTGTGTATATTTCAAATCCTTATTTGTGTTGATTCTAAGTCGGTATTGTATGCTTTAAAATCCTTGTGGTACAAGAAAACTTCAAACATTGCATTAGAGATTAATCATGTCATACACCTTTTAACCTTAAAGGGCACAAATGTCACTTTCTGTTGGGTGCCTTCACACAGTGGATTCTTTCCAAATGAGTGGGCTGATAGAGCTGCTAAAAGAGGTGCAAAGCATGAACGGAAATCAGCAACATTGCACGTGCCTTTATCATTACAAGAGGGCTACCACTTATTAGAACAAACATCATGGAAAAAGGTCACAGAAACGTATCACCTAAAAGAGAGATTTCTAAACAGATCTGTCATCAAAGCTGATTAAAGCAAGTGTCGTGAGCCATTCTAAGGCTTGCTCAAATATCTCAACAGCAAGAAGAGTGAATAGTTTGTTTTATAGAATAAAACTTAATGCATTCGTAACCAAATTCAGTAGACACAGTAAATGTATGTGTGGTGAGAATATTTCTAATACTCATATAATATTTGAATGTAAGAATACAAAAGCTTTTTTACCCCAATTTTCTGAAAACTCCCTTAGAAGCATATTCAATAATTTGAATTTGGCATTTGATATTGCAAAAGGTCTCTGGCATAGTCCTATAGGACATTTGTTATAGTTTCATTAACGTTAATCACTTTTTATGTTTGTTTGTTTGGTTGGTTTTTTTAAATTTATTTATTTATTTATTTTTTTATTTTTTTTAATTGTATCTTTTGCTTTGTGCGGTTTCTTTTCATGATTAGACTACTTTTCCCCCCTCGCATTTTTCAGTAGGGCCTCCACCACCACCTCAATTCTCATACACCCCCTGTATATATATATATTTTTTTTTTCTCGTCTAATATCACTGAGAGTGAACAGACGTAAAATCGAAGACAACAACAACAACAACACACACTCCAAGACTTAGCCTACGGTCTGGTATAGTGTGTGGGCAAGTTCATCAGTGTGAACAAGTGAACCTTACATTAACATGCAGATCCTTCATTCCCTCACTGAGCTTGTGGAGAACAGTGCTGTGTGATCTAATGACCAGCCCCATAATGGCTCTCTGAGGACCAGGGCCACATCGGCCAGTGTGTGTATGTGTGTGTGTGTTGTGTGTGTGAGATAGATAGATAGATAGATAGATAGAAGAGAGAGAGAGAGAGAGAGAGAGAGAGAGAGAGAGAGAGAGAGAGATGAGAGAGAGAGAGAGAGAGAGAGAGAGAATAGAATTCCATTTTGCTGATAATATGGTTTCTGGGGGTTTTGTGTGTGCTCTTTTCTCCTCTTGGCACAGCCGCCAAGGATTAAATTTGTGACATGAAGAGTGACGGCAAGCCAGCTTGTATACACACATACTTACGATCATAGTGAACAATATTAAGCATGGGAAACAATGAATCTCTGCCACCTGGTAAATGATAAAGATATCCACACTCCTGGATATGGGCAATTTGGACACTTTCGGTTTGATGTAGATAAGTCCTGATAACTGCAAAGGTATACCCCCACCTGGTTTTTTAAAAATTACCCATCCCCTTACTAACACCCTCCTTCCCTTACCCCCTCAGCTACCCACACTCTACTCCCCCCCAACTACCCCTCCCTCCACCTACATCCAGCCCAAACTACCCCCTTCCTGTTACCCTCACCTATCCTGCCAGCTACCCCTGCTATTCCTCCCAAGCTATCCCCCCTTTTTCCCCAGCTACCCCTTCTTGGTTGTTGAGTCTTTGAGGGTGCCCCCACGGTCGTCAGACTATGGGACAGATAGATAGATAGATAGACCCCTTCTTCTCTCTAATCCCCTCCATCCCCCCCCCCCCCCCGTGACACCCCCCCCCCCACCTCTGCCCCTAGCTACCCTTCCCACCTCTGTCCCCCCTCCCACTCCTACCTCTGTCCCCCCAGCTACCCCTCCCACCTCTGCACCAGGTAACTTGGGGGCGGGGGGGGGGGGGGGGGGGTAATAGAAGGGAGGTTGGGATAGCTGCAGGGGGGGGGGGGGGGGCTAAGGATAGGGGGGGAGAGGTAGTTGAAGGGGGAATAGAGAAGGGAGGGTCACTAAGGGGGAGGGGTAGCTGGGTGGGTAAGTAAGGGGGTAATTGAAGGGGAAAGGGTAGCCAGGGGAATAGAGGGGGAGGAGTAGTTGGGGGATAGAGGGTAAGGGGTATCTGGGTGAGGGGGACGGGGAATAGAGGGGGGGGGGGTGGTGAGGGTAGCTGGGGAATAGAGGGGGAGGAGTAGTTGGGGGATAGAGGGTAAGGGGTATCTGGGTGAGGGGGACGGGGAATAGAGGGGGGGGGGGTGGTGAGGGTAGCTGGGGAATAGAGGGGGAGGAGTAGTTGGGGGATAGAGGGTAAGGGGTATCTGGGTGAGGGGGACGGGGAATAGAGGGGGGGGGGGGAGGGTAGCTGGGGAATAGAGGGGAAGGAGGAGGAGGGGTTGCTGGGGAAGGGGGGGAGGGGGAGGGTAGCTGGGGGAGGGTAGCTGGTGAATAGATGGGAGAGGGGAATCGAGGAGGAATAGAGGAGAGAAGTGTAGCAAATGGGAGGAGTATGGGGGGATAGTGGGGGATGGGTAGCTGGGAGATGGGAAGTTGGGGGCAAGATAAAGGAGGAGGGTAGCTTGAGGGGAAGGTGGGGGAAGGGGAATCTGGGGAGGGGAATAGAGGAATAAGTAGCTGGGAGATAGAGGGAGAGGGGTAACTGGAGATGGGTAGGGGGAGGGATATGTTGGGGGGGGGGGGAATGGGTAAGGAGAACTGGTAGGGGGGGGGATAGGTAAATGAGGAAGGAGCAGTAGCCACTAGTATGAATCCCTAGCAATTGCAAGGCTCTCACAGGGAAAATCAGTTCTCATCATCTTAGAACCTGTCTGTGTAAATGTTTCATCACAAGAGTGGTGTTTTCTAAGGCAATTTTCCAGCGACAACTTTCTTCAAGATGTGAATTTTTTTGTTTATGTGTGTTTAGACTTGCAAACACCTATGTGTGTGTGTTTAAGTAAGGGGGAGGAGGGGATACAATAGGGGATGGAGGGTAGGTAGGGGAGAAGTAGGGGTAATTTAGGGTGGAAGAGGAGAATGCAGAGAGGAGGTAAGTTAGGGGAAGAGGAGAGATAAGGGAACGGAGGGGATAGGTCAGAGAGGAGGTGGGTTAGGTTTTGGGGAGAGAAGGGGTGAAAAGATATGGGGAGAGAAGGAGGGGATAGGTTGGGGGAGGGAGGTAGGTTAGGGGGAGGAAGGGTAGATATTAGGGTAGTTTAGTGGGAAGGAGGGGGGGGGGGTAGAGTAGGGGAGGGAAGTGCAGGGGTAGGTTAGGGGAAGGTTGACATTTGTCATGGTCTATGATAAGTAGGCCATATATCTTTAAGTATCAAATTAAGTGGGAAACATATGGTCAATATAGTGTTTCCCATGCCAGTATTGTAGAGGAGGGTCCAAAGCATGTGTATGCTGAGAGGCACGGTGCTGTCACCCTCATTTGCAGGTTTTAACCAATGTCCTTGCATTAACCGCTGGACTATCTGTCGTTTCGATTCTTATGTGTTCTTTCACTGTCTCATATAAGAGAGAACTACATATACAGATAGATGGATAGATAGATAGATAGATAGATAGACTGATAGATAGAGACACAAACGGGAGAGAGAGGAGAGAGAGAGAGAGAGAGAGAGGAGAGAGAGAGAGAGAGAGAGAGAGAGAGAGAGAGAGAGAGAGAGAAAGAGAGAGATAGAGAGAGACAGATAGACAGAGAGAGAGGGAGGGAAGGAGAGAGCGAGAGAGCGAGCGAGCGAGCGAGAGAGAGAGGGATAGAGGGAGGCAAAGAGAGAGAGAGAGAGAGTGAGAGAGGGATAGAGGGAGGCAAAGAGAGAGAGAGAAAGAGAGAGAGAGACGCTTTGACGCTTTGACCAATTTATTGTCATTGCCCAAAGTGGCCTATTGACAAGGGGGGTTATACACGACTTTCTTTTGTAAATACAAACAAATACAAGAAAAATCACATGATGCATTTAACGTAACGAAAACCAAAAAACCAAAATGAGCTCTTATGAACGGATACGACTTTAAGTTGTGACGTAAACTCAGTTTCAAAATGAACACAAAGTAATACAGGATGAACAATAAGAACCAATAAGCAATAACTAAAATAATGAAAAGAACATTCTAGAATGCTATATTAGACCATCCATTGACATTGTATGTGAAATTTTCAAAAAATATCTTGCTGGAGACTACAGCGTAATTATAAATGTTTCTTTATGTGTTTCACAAAATGCTGGGTTTACATAATATAAATGTTACTTAGTTTAGTCACAATGTTAAGCTAATGGAACTTAGCTGTAATTGTCTTAATTTCAGTGCTTCAGCAATAAACTTTGCAACGATTTGATCACAATATCATCACGGACGATAAGATAAAAAAATATCTTCCTTCGGAAAGCTTCTAGATTGAGAACACACAGTTTTCACGTATGGAAACATATGATTGACAATCATGAAACAGGAAATGCACTTCATCATCAAGAATATGACCACACATAGGGCATGGGAACTGTGTGGACGTCTCAGGTTGAAACCATCTTTTGTTTGCATTGAAGCCCAGTGTTCTTAGTCGAAATCTTGCATAAATTAGTCGATACCATTTGTCAGTGACTATTCGAAGATACTTTTCAGCTTGAAAAGCACACTTAAACGAAAAAAACCAGCAGTATTTATCTTTACTTTCCATGTCCGAGTGCCAATTTTGTTTAAATGAACAAATGAGTCTGTCTTTCAATTCAGAAATAAACCCATGCTCGCTACCTACTTCCTGAGACAACCACACGATTCCAAAACCATGTTCTGATAAAAACTTTTTACTTGATATGCCCAATTCTTCTTACCCAGCTCCATTTGTATAACCATCATGTCATAAGACTGTCTACATAAACGTGACCCTGGAAGTTTCAGTAGTTTTAGCCAGTATTTAATACACTTAAGAGAGAGAGAGAGAGAGAGAGAGAGAGAGAGAGAGAGAGGAGAGAGAGAGAGAGGAGAGAGAGAGAGAGAGAAAGGGAAGGAGAGAGAAAGAGACAGAGACAAACAGACAGACAGACAGACAGATAAACAGACAGAAAAACAGACCAGAGATACACAGACAGACAGACAGATAAACAGACAGACAGACAGATAAACAGACAGAAAAACAGACCAGAGACACACAGACAGACAGACAGATACACAGACAGACAGACAGATAAACAGACCAGAGACACAGAGACAGACAGCCAGACAGCCAGACAGACAGAGACACAGACACACAGACTAAATGGCTCGTTCCATCATTTATAATTTCCTCTTCGATTCATTCATATTTCCGTTTTGGTTGCAGTGTTACTTTTCTTGGGTTTGATTTTTCTCCCTATCTCATGAGATTAAACAAACGAGCGGAAGAAGTGATTTTGAAGCATTTCTGAATGTGTGTCTGCGGATTCATTCATACGCTGCTTACACAGTGAGGGGAGGGAATAGCCAGTCCAGTGGTTAGAGCACTGAGGCTTTGATTTTACAGTGAATGAGAGCAGGGGTTTGAGCTTCTGCTTAGGTGTCTGATTTGGTGGGTTTTTCTGTGGTGTTAAAATGACTACTGGCTAAAAAATGTAGACACAGGACACAGAGAAACAGACACACACATACACACAGAAACATACACACATCACTGAAACCACTACACGCACACACACACACACACACACCACACACACACACACAAACACACACACACACACAACACACACACACACACACACACACACACAACACAACTACACGCACTCTCTCTCTCCCTCTCTCTCTTTCTACCCCCACCTCTCTCTCTCTCTCTCTCTCTCTCTCTCTCTCTCTCTTCTCTCTCCAAGACTTAGCCTACAGTCTGGCATAGCGTGTGGACAAGTTAATCAGAATGAACAAGTGAACCTAACATGCAGATCCTTCAATCCCCCTACTGAGCTTGTAGAGAACAGTGCTATGTGCTCTAATGGCCACAATAGTGGATCTCTGAGGACCAGGTTCTCAGTTGGCCAATGTATGTGTGTGTATGTGTGTGTATGTGTGTGTGTGTGTAAGTGTGTGTTTGTGTGTGTGTGTGCGCACGCGCGTGCATGCGTGCGTGCGTGCGTGTGTATGTGTGTGTGAAAAGAATTCCATGTTGCTGGTATGGGTTCATTTAGTTTTTCTTTCCCATTTCTCCTTTGTCGTTCGATTCCTATGTGTTCTTCCTTGCCTCATATGAGAGAGAGGGAGAGGTAGATAGATAGATAGATGAACAATGGATGGATGGATGGGGAGAGAGAGAGAGCGAGAGAGAGACGGAGAGAGAGAGAGGAGAGAGAGAGAGAGAGAGAGAGAGAGGAGACAGAGAAGAAGACAGACAGACAACAGGCAAACAGAAAAACAGACCAGACAAACAGACCAGACAGACAGAGAGATAGAGAGACTAAATGGTTTGCTCCATCATTTAAAATTTCCTCTTCGATTCATTCATATTTTTAAAAAAATTCCGTTTTGGTTTGTGGGTTATTTTTTTTTAGGGGTTTGATGTTTCTCTCTATCTCATGAGATTAAACAAACAGAACGAAAGAATTGATTTAGAAGCATTTCCGACTGTGTGCCTTTGGATTCATTCATACGCTGTTTACACAGTGAGGGGAGAGACTAGCCAGTCCAGTGGTCAGAGCATCGAGGCCTTGATCTGACAGTGAATGAGAGCAGAGGTTCGAACCTCTGCTTAGGTCTCTGATTTTGGGGATTTTTTAAAATCCTGGTGTTAAAAAGCCCTGGAGCAGAAACTGGTAACGTATGAGATGAAGTGCATGAGAAAAGCCGTCAACAAGACCAGGAGAGACAAGATAAGAAACGAGGTGATCAGAGACATGGTAGGAGCCACACCCGTCCTACACCAATTGAAAAAACCACGAACCAAGTGGTTCGGGCACCTCACACGGATGCCGCCAAACCAGCCAGCCTTGCGTGCTTACAACTTGAGGTACTCTGGCACGAGGGCCAGAGGTAGACCCAGGCGACGCTGGAGTGATTCCGTGGCAGAAACACTGAAAGTCCATGGATTGTCCCTCCTCCAAGCTACCCGCCTTGCAGCAGACAGACAGTTATATCTCCCCGCGACATCACAGAGTACAAGCGGAAGGAAAAAGTAAAAGTAAAGTAAGTTAAAATGACTACTGGCTTAAAATATATACTCAGATACAGAGAAACAGACTTAGATATACATACATACTGCTTAGTGGTTAGAACATTGCCTTCGCAATCTGACGACCCGGGTTCGAATCCCGTTCAAGGGGACTTTTCCTCTGGAGTCAACATCAGTTCAGACTCCACTCTCTCCAAAAGTCCTTCGATTGAGACTATAAACCGAGGTCTCGTGTGCAAACGCACGCAGAACGTCTTGCGCACACGTTAAATCCTGTTCCGCTTTTTGAAAGAGTAGACCATTGTGTGCCAGTGGGAACAGATGACAAAATTTACAAAACCGCATACACACGGGGACTGCATGTAAAGAAAAGCGCATGAGTGCTTATTCCATTATCCTCGATATAAAAGAATAAATAAACAAACAAACACTCACACACGCGCACACGCACGCACACACGCCCACACAGACACACACATACATATTTGTCTAATATCACTAAGAGTGAAGAGACGTTCAAGTGAAGACAACAACAACAACAACAACAACAACAACAACAACAACAACAACAACAACAATAGATACAATGACACACTCGCACTCGCACTCACAACCACAACCACACACACACACACACACCACACACACACACACACACACACACACACACACACACACACACACACACACACACCACACACACACACACACACACATTCTCTCTCTCTCTCTCTCTCTCTCTCTTCTCTCTCTCTGTAAACACACACACATACATACATACATACATACATACATACATACATACATACATACATACATACATACATACATACATACATACATACACACACACACAGAATTGATCCCCTGGAGTTTTCCTACAGACGAAAAACTGTTACAATTCATTTCTATGCATACCATCAACCCCCTCTCCCTTCCCTACACCCCACCCCCCCCCTTCCCAACTGCATAATTCTCCATTACAAACTGCGGACGCAGCAAACTTGTTCTCTATGCCTCAACACACACACATACACACACAAACAAACACGCGCGCACGCGCATGCTTACACACATAAAAATTTTAAAAATGACAAAAAATAAACACACATACACGCACGCATGCATGCACACACACACAAGCTTGCAAGTTTACTCTTTTAGCCTTAGTAAAGATCGTTTTGACTTGACTTGACTTGAGTTCATATACACACATAAACACACACACACACTACACTACACACACACACACACACACACACACACACACACACACACACACACACACACACACACACACACCACACACACACACACACACTACACACACACTACACACACACACACACACACAAACACACACACACACACTACACACACACACACACACACACACACACACACACACACACACACACACACACACACACCACACACACACACACTCACACACACACACACATAACACGCGCGCGCGCACGCGCACAAATCGATATCACTGCAGCAAAAACCGTCATAGGAGAGAATCCTCCCGTTGTTGCCAGCCCTTCTTTGGTTACATTATTAAACATATCTTCTGTCAAAATGATTTCATCACATCATCACACATGTAGCGTAGAGCAGGCTCTGCCCTTTGGCATGAAATAGCTATCGTGCATGCTTATTTTTTTATGCAAGTATAAAAACACCTCAAGAGATTTCGTTTTCGCAAAATATTGACCTTTGAAAAACCCACACACAACCAAAATAGGAAATAGATAAAGATTAAGGCGTCCGATTTATATCTGGATTAGAAAATGTGAGGTTGTTGCTCTGTTGTTGTTCTTCTGCGTTTTTGTCTCTGAAGTTACAGAGCATTTTCATGGAACAGATATACCCTCACCCCCTCCAAAAGAGAAGCATATAGAGTACATTGTGCAAAAACAGGGGTATTGACAGACAAGCAGGGGAATTGACAGACAAGAAGCGGTATTGACAGACAAGCAGGGGTATTGACAGACAAGCAGGGGTAGGGGTATTGGCTGACAAGCAGGGGTATTGACAGACAAGCAGGGGTATTGACAGACAAGCAGGGGTATTGACAGAAAAACAGGGGTATTGACAGACAAGCAGGGGTATTGACAGACAAGCAGGGGTATTGACAGACAAGCAGGGGTATTGACAGAAAAAACAGGGGTATTGACAGATAAGCAGGGTACCGAAAAACATCGAGTATTTACAGAAAAGCAGATGAAGTGACAGATGCAAGCAAGGGTATAGACGCACACGGGGTATTTACATAAATGCAGGGGATATTGACAGACAAGCACAGGGCACTAGCATACAAGCAGGGATATTGACAAGCAGGGATATTGATAAGCAGGGGTATTGACAAGGAGGGGTAGAGAAATAGGGATATTGACAAGCAAGGGTATTGACAAGCAAGGGTATTGACAAGCAGGGGGAACAGAAGCAGGGATATTGGCAGGCAAAGGTATTGACAAGCAAGGGTATTAACATAAAAGGGGGTTTTTGACAAGCGGGGGAAATTTGACAACCCAGGGAACAAAACAGGGGTATTAAACAAGCAGGGGGGGTTTGACAACCCGGGGAAAAAAGAAAGGGGGAAAGGGACAAGCAGGGGAAACCCGAAGCAGGGGTATTGCCAAGCGGGGGAAACAGAACCCGGGGGGTATTGACAAGAGGGGAAAAAGAAGAAAAGGGGGGGTATTGAAAAGGGCAGGGGAACAAAAGAAGGGGTTTTTAGACAAGCGGGGGAAAAAAAAAGTAAGGGGTATTGAAAAAACCCAGGGGAACAAAAGGGCCAGGGGGTTGACAAGCGGGGGTTTTAAACAAAACAGGGGGGTTATTGACAAGCGGGGGAAAAAAAGGGAAAGAAGGGGGATTGCAAGCAGGGGTTTGAAAAAGGGGCAGGGGAAATTGAACAAGCAGGGGAACGGGGAAAATACGCAAAGGTAGGGAAGGGGTATTGAAAAAAAAGGGGAAACGGGAAAAGGCGGGGTTTGACAAAAGGGGTTTGAAAAACCGGGGAACAGAAGCGGGGGGAAATTGCCCAAAGCAGGGGAAATTGACAAGAGGGGTTTTGAAAAGCGGGGGAAAAGGGAATGGCCAAGGGGTTTTATTGAAGACCCCCTTTGTTGTCGAAAAAAAAAAACTACCCACCTAAAAAGGGAAATAACGGGACAGGGGGGGGGGGGGGGGGCGGGGGGGTATTGATAAACAAGCGAGGGTATTGACCCACCCCTTCACAAAAAACCTTAAAAAACAAAGGGGGTATTGAATTAAACCCAAAAAGGGGAGAGAAACATGGGTGGGGGGGGGGGGGGGGGGGGGGGGTTTTAAGGGGGGGGGGGGGGTGGGGGGGGGGGTTGGGGGGGGGGTAAAGGCGGGGAAACCCCGGGAAAAAACAGGGGAAAAAAAGGGAAAAGAGAGAGAGAGAGAGAGGAGAGAAGAGAGGAGGGAGAGAGAGAGAGAGAGAGAGAAAAAGGGGAAAAGAGAGAAGGGCGAGGGAGAGAGAGAAAAGAGAAACCGAAAAAGAGAGGGAAGAGGGGGGGGGTGGGGGGGAGAGAGAGAGAAAAAGGGAGGGAGGGAGGGGGGGGAGGGAGAGAGAGGGGGGTTTGGGGAGAAAAGAGACAGGGGGGAGAGGGATGGAGGGGGGAGGGGAAGGGGGGGGGGACCCAAAAGAGGAAACCAGAGAGAAGGGAGGGATGGAGTGAGAGAGACAGAGACAGAGAGGGCAGACAGAGAGAAGAAAAAACGAAAGAGGAAAGAGAGGGGAGAAGAGGGAGGAGGATGGGGAAAAGAAAGAAAAGAGAGAGAAGAGAGAAGAAGAGGGGAGAGAGAGGAGAGAGGGAGGGGGTGGGAGGGAGAGAGATAAAAAAGGGGACAGAGGGGAGAGGGGGAGAGAGGGGGAGAGGGGGGGAGGGGGGGGAAGAGAAAAGAAAAGAGAGAGAAAAAAAGAAGAGAAGAGAAGCAGACAAGTGTCAATTGGCCCCCCGGGTCCAGAGTTCTTGGGGAAAAGTCCAAAAAATCCCCTTTCCACCCTCCCCCGGTTTTCCTCCTCTTCTCTTTTCTTCTCTCCAAAGGTTTTGAACACCATCCGGGGTTAAAACAGAGGCGGCAATTTACCCCCATCTGCGGGGTCACACACAACAAACACACACACAACAATACACACACCCCACACACACACACCCTCCTCTCTTTTTTTATCTTTTCCCCCTTTTCTTCCCTCGCTGTGTTTCTCTCGGGCTGGTTTTCTCTCTGTTTTATCTTCGTCTTTTTCTCTCTCTCTCCCCTCCTCCCCCCTCGAACTCTTTTCTCCCCCCCGTCGTCTGCTGTCCTTTTCCCTTTTTCCCCCCCCTCCCTCCTTTTTTCCTCTCTTCTCTTTCTTTCCTACCCTGTCTCTTTCTTCTGTATCCCCCCCTGCCCCGTAGTCTGTCTGTGTGTTTGGTTTTATTTCCTCTGCCCCTACCCCCTTTTCCCCCCCTACCTCCCCCCTCTCCCCCCTCCCTACCTCAACTTCTTCCTCACTTTCCCTTCACCATGGTTTTACCCAGATAGAAACTAGGTCACACTGATCTATTTTTTCTCTGTATTTTCTTCCTCTTCTTCTTCTTCTTCTTCTTCTTCTTCTCTTAAATGTTCACGTTTTGCTTTCAGGATTTAAAGTCTGCTACACTCACCTTTTCTATGAACACTGGTAGACTGATCCAGGAAGTATTGGAACAAGGGTAGCTAACACTATGTACCACGTGCAATGCACCATGTTTGAGAGCCAAGGGGGAAAATGACAATATTTTTAGGAGCAGTATGG
>CM054142.1:36903787-36918787 GCA_028751875.1 Rapana venosa | reverse complement strand
CACACACACACACACACACACACACACAACACACACACAACACACACACAAACACACACAGTGCAACGACAACCACAATGGCAGCGAGACTGATGACATATTGTTCATATTCGTGACCACCCGTCAATAAAGATGTCAGTACGTGATGACAAGACCTCTCAGAGGATGAGGTCTGAATTTTAAAATTTACTCGCCGTCTGGAGTTCTTCAGCATCCACTTGCTGTGAACTTGACCGAGACTGAACTTTCACTATTGATCCTTTACCTTGGCTTTATTTTGGAACGGATCTCTATGCCGAACTTCGAGAATATTCCCTTCATATGTTTCACCAAGCTGGCAAGTTTTTTTTTCCTAGGAAGCGAGTCCTATTGTGTCCTCTGCAAACCGAAGGTGAGCGATGGCTCTCCTTTTGGTACTGACTGAGCCCTGATGGTCTTCATGACATCCCTTATGGTTCGCTTTTTAAAAGAGGTTAAAGAGTGTGCGTAACAGAATGCTGCCTTGGCGCACACCAACCGAATTGAGAAATCATTCCACACAGAATCTTGCAAAAGAACTGGATTGCTAGCCCTGGTTTAATGCTATTTGGATGTGTGAATCAGATTCTGAGCCATGTTTTATCTATTCTTAGTTGCTAGCAGTGTGACATGTCACGCTGTGTCGAAAGCCTTCTCGAAGTCAATGAAGAAGTGGTAAATATTCTGTTGATGCTGTATTTCACAGAAGTCTTAGGTCAAAGATTTATTTTTGTGGTGGTTCTGCCACCGAATAACTCAGCTTGTTCTCCAGTAAGGACTATTTTTTACCTGTCACTTTCCTCTGTTATTTCCCCAATGGGGATGCCAGGGGCCGTTCAGTATAAATAGCATCCCCGCCTTCTAAAAATTATGCGCCAGGAATTCCCTCTGTTTTATTTTTCTCTTTCTTTCTGTCTTGTTCCTTTCCTTCATGTAACTTTTGGGGTCTATTTTCCGACTTCTTTGACTAATCTTCTACATTTTTTTTCATACAGACTTAAAAGTGAACAGTTCTCTCCAACGCCGAAGTCGGGTGCACCGGGCCTGACTTGTCAGGCACCTAACGGCAGCACAAAGCATTTTCGCTCATATGACAGACAACAAAAGTTGCTGTCTGAGCGTTTGACGAAGAAGAAGTCTGTTCTTGCGGATATCTTTTGCATCATTTTAACATTTTTTCGGTTTTAACCCCAGCTTATGATTTGAAGTAGTCTGAGGCAGTGGGTTCAAATCCACACTGAGGAGTCCGTCTGAGGGATTATTTCCACGGAGTTAACATTAGCGATGACCCCACTCCCCTAAAAGCCCTTTGGATGAGGTTATAAACGAAGGTTCTAGGGTGAGAATGCACGTATAACATTTTGCACACATGAAGAAAAATGATTCCGTCCAATGTAGAAGAATAGAACTGCCAATGCCAGTGATGTGGATGACACAGGCTTGCTCGTCACGGAATATGAGACTTGGGTAGTGCATGGGTTCCACTCCAGTTCAACTTGCTTAAGACACACAGCATGAAAGAGATTGATTGCTTGACTGATTGACAGAATGATTGCCTGATTGATTGACTGGTTGATTGACTGATTGCTTGAATGATTTATTAATCGGGTGATTTATTGATTAATTGATCGATTAGCTGATTGATGGACTGATTGATAGACTGATTGACTGATTGATGGATTTATTGATTGGCTGATTGATTGGTTGATTGATTGATGGATGGATTGATTAAATGATTGATGAATTGATTGGTTGATTGACTGATAGATGGATTGATTTATGTTTTTTATTCCCAAAGGTTACAGTTAAGTATTGACATATGTTTTGGCATCCGGTGCTTTGCCCTGAGAAGGGAGTAATATTAATAATCACAACTTAATAATTTCAAGAAAGCGTAAAGAGAATTCGATTTGATATAAGAGAGAGAGACGCAGACGCAGACGCAGACGCAGAATAAGAGAGAGAGAGAGAGAGAGAGAGAGAGAGAGAGAGAGAGAGAGAGAGAGAGAGAGTATAACCTGTGATGAGAGTAAAAACACGATATTTAAATTGGCTATCAATCTGGCATCAACAATATCAAATCAATAAGGAAAAGGAGATTCAATAACAAATATTATACAGTGTAAAAAAAGAACAGAGAGAGAGAGAGAGAGAGAGAGAGAGAGAGAGAGAGAGAGAGAGAGAGAGAGAGAGAGAGAGAGAGAGAGAGAGAGAGAGGAAGAGAAGAGAGAGATAGAAAGAGAGAGAGAGAGAGAGAGAGAGAGAGAGAGAGAGAGAGAGAGAGAGAGGAGAGAGAGAGAGAGAGGCAGACAGACAGACAGAAAAACAAAGAATCACAAGACAAATAAAGACAGAAACAGAAATAAAAACAGCACACACACACATTAACACACACACACACACACACACTCACACACACATACAAACACACACACACACACACACACACACAGACACACACACACACACACACACACACAAACACACACACCACACACACACACACACACACACACACACACACACACACACACACACACACACACACACACACACACACACACACAACACACACACACACACACACAAACACACAGAGAACGAAAACCAACCAGGGATACAGACAGACAGACAGAAAGGAGAAAAGAAAGAACAAAATAGAGAAAGATAAGAAAAAAAAGATGCACTGCGAAACTGGCATGTCGGGAAAAGGAAAGAGGAGAGAAGAAGAAGAAGAGAGGAGAGGAGTGTGTAGTAAGCCAGAGAAAAGAGATGGATAAGGGGGGAAGGGGAGGAAGGAGGAAGGTGGACAGTGGAGGATGGGGGAGGGGGGGGGGAGGGTGGCGGAGATGGGGGGGGGGGGGGCTGAGGAGGGAGTCTCTCAGTAAACAAGCGGTGGTGCTGATGATGAAGTGTTGATTTACCTGACGATTGACCAGCAAGAACAACACTGTCAGCAACGGGTGACAAGGAGGGGGGGGGGGGGGGGGGGGAAGGGGGGGGGGGGCGCAGGTGGGGAAGTGGAAGAGAAGGAGGAGGAGGAGGAGAATGTGATTTGGGGGGTGGGGGGTGGAGGGCTGGGAGTGAGGGTTTGAGGACGGGAAAGGTGGTGAAGGAGACGCAGAAGGAGGAGAGGAGGAGAAGTCTGTGACATCCTTCTGAAAATTTAAAAATAAAAATGAAGAAAAGACATCCTCCATCTCCTCCTCGTCCTTCTCCTCCTCCTTCTCCTGGCCCTTCTCTCTCTCTCTCTCTCTCTCTCTCTCTCTCTCTCTCTCTCTCTCTCTCTCTCTCTCTCTCTCTCCTCGCTCGCTCGCTCTCTCTCTCTCTCGCTCTCTCCCTCACCCCCCCCCCCCCCCCCCCCCCTCCCTCTTCCACTAACCCTGCTCTTTCCTGCTTCCTGTCGAACACGCTCTTTTTATTTTGTTTCTGTTTCTCTCTTCACCGCTCGTTTGTCTTTGACAAGTAGACAAGTGGGACCGACTTCGTTAGAGACAGATGTAAAACAAACAAAACAAAACAAAGCAAAAAAATGGCATTTGTGTGTGTGTGTGTGTGTGTGTGTGTGTGTGTGTGTGAGAGAGAGAGAGAGAGAGGGTGGAGGGAGGGAGATAGAGAGTGAGGGAGAGAGATTGAGGGAGAGAGAGAGAGCAATGCTTGCACACACGCTCCACCTTCCCTCCATCCCTTACACACACGCCCACGCGCTTACATAACAACCCTACCCTCCGCATGCTCACACATATACACACTAACAAACACACACAGAGACTCAAACAGACAGACAGACAGACAGACAGACAGACACACACACACACACACACACACACACACACACACACACACACACAACACACACACACACACACACACACACACACACACACACACACACACACCACCACCACCACCAACAAAGCTACTCACCCAAACTAACATTACCCTCGGAGCGAATCTTCTCCACAATATTGACAACGGCCACAAGCACGGGAACAACGCCTCTGACGTCATCCTCCAAAACTCTGGTGACGTCATCACCAACGACATGTTTGACGTCACCATCTTTTCCTTCCGAACCGTTTACGTCATCGGTCACGTCATGCGTAACGTCATCGAGAACCGTGCTGTTGACAGCAGCCTGATTCCCGTCGTTGTCTACTTCAGAATTGTTTCGGCTGATGTTGAAATCGTTGTTGACTCCAGGCCAGTCGACAGATTCACGCGCAGTGACGTCCACTTCTATGTTGACGTCGTGGGTTTTAGAAACGTTCATGTCGCTGTTGACGTCATCTTTGACCGACCTCCTGGTTTTAGACTCACTGGTGACGTCACCTGCTGCGGTGTTGACATCACCGGTTTTTGTCGCCTTACCCTCAGTTTTGAGCGTGACCCAGTTAAGGTCGAGAAGGAGGAGGACTCTGTGCTCTCCTGGAATTGTGAGGAGAGGTTCCAGACTGTTTTTGTTGTCAGCGGCGGTTGTCAGGACAATCGTGGTTGCTATGGTTACCAGAGCTTGAAGCTTCATCCTCGTTGTGTTTTTTGGTGCCGGCATGGCTTGGGTTTCAGTGAGCAGCTCGGGGAGAAAGAATCTGCAACAAGGTGGGAGAGAATGGGTTAAACAAGATGGGAAAAAATGAGTTAACTTTTATTTTTCTTATTCGTTGTCCAACGCTTAGACAGCAATTATCTCTGTCTCTCACATGAGCGACAATGTTTTGTGCTGCCGTTAAGCGCATGAAAAGTCAGGCCTAGCGCGTCCGACTTCTTAAGGCGTGGGAGAGAAGTAGTATCTTTTAAGTCTTTCTTGGGGAAAAAGGGCAGGACAATGGACCAACATAGGTAGAAATTAGACAAGAAGGAGGCGACAGGAAGAAAAAAAAGGACAAGGCAGAAATAAAAGAGGGATAGAAAAGAGGAACTTCTTAACACAGATTTTCCAGGAGCTGGGGGATGCTATGAATGCTGACAGGTCCCCGGCATCCCCATGGCTACATCTCCGAGGTTTACCACCGGTCATAGTTTGCGTATGCGATGATTTTTTTTGCCCAGGATTAAGGTAGACGAATTCCGAATTCAGGGATGATGACTGTCTAAACACGACGCAAGTGTGCATGAGCTTTTAAAATTTTTGGAGGTCATCTGTTCCAACCTGCATGCAATAGCATACTCTTTTGAAAGGTGTAACGGGGTTTTGATATGTGCACGATATGTTCTGTGTGTGCTCGCACACGGGACCTGAGTTTATAGTCTCTTGCGAAAGATTTTCGGGGGGAGTGGAGTCGGCACTGATGTTAGTTAACCTCAGTGGAAAAATTTCATGAAACGGGCGTCTCACTGGTGGATGGAACCTGTGCTGCCAGACTGCGAGTTCCAGGCTCTAACCACCAGGTCTATACCGCCTCACCTATAAAGTTAGAATGAAAAGCAGCAATAAGAATATCAGCAGCAGCAGCAACAGCAGCAGCAGCAGTAGTAGCAGCAGCAGCAGCAGAAGCAGCAGCAGCAGCAGCAAGTGCAGTGGCAGCAGCAGAAGCAGCAGCAGCAAGTGCAGCAGCGGCAGCAGCAGCAGCAGTAGCAGTAGCAGCAGTAGCAGCAGAAGCAGCAGCAGCAACAGCAACAGCAGCAGCAACAGCAGCAGCAGCAGCAACAGCAGCAGCAGCAACAGCAGCAGCAGCAGCAACAGCAGCAGCAGCAACAGCAGCAGCAGCAGCAACAGCAGCAGCAGCAGCAACAGCAGCAGCAGCAACAGCAGCAGCAGCAACAGCAGCAACAGTAACAGCAGCAGTAGCAGCAGGTGCAGTGGCAGCAGTAGTAGCAATAGGAGCGGTATAAGTAGCAGGAGAATTCTAACCCAAACCACTAATACAAGTATGAACAGCAACAACAACAATAATAACAACAGCGTTGATATGCAAATATAGAAACGAATGAATAAAAACTGCATTAAAAAATTTAGAAAACACCAATATAGGCTCGAAGAGAATGAGATGCTAGTTATGTTTAGATAACACCCGTTGTCAAAAATGAAAAAAATAGTAGGAAAGACAATGAACATTATTTTCTTGGAAATGATAATCCATACATCTATCGCTTTTGTTGCCATTGTGTGTATTAGAGAAACAATAACGACCCCCAAAACAACAACAAAAATATATATACCAGCCTTAAAATGGGTATTGCATATCATAGCAAGCCATACATTCACTCACAATAACCCTGGAACAATATGACATAAGTGTTACCCAATAAAAGGGTGGTGACAACGACGACGATAATGACAAAAAGACGATTACAATAATTATATCAATATTAGACGTTTCATAAACTCGATGACACAGATGATGATAATGATAATGATGAAGAAGAAGGAGGAGGAGTAGGAGAAGGAGGAGGAGGAGGAGGAGGAGGAGGAGGAGGAGGAGAAGAAGAAGAACAAAAGAGAGGAGGAGGAGGTGAAGAAGAAGAAGAAGGAGGAGGAGGAGGATATGAAGAAGAATGCAAAGAAGAATGCAAAGAAGAAGAATGCAAAGAAAAAGAGTAAGAATACAGAGAAGGAGAATGCAAAGAAGAACAATGCAAAGAAGAAGAAGCAGAATTGCGAAGAAGAAAAGAATTGCGAAGAAGAAGAAGAATACAAAGAAGAATTGCAAAGAAGAGTGCAAAGAAGAAGAATGCAAAGAAGAAAAAGAATGCAAACAAGAAGAAGATGAATTCAAAAAAGAGGAATGCAAAGAAATATAATTGCAAAGAAGAATGCAAAAAAGAATGTAAAGAAGAAGAATTGCAAAGAAGTATTGCAAAGTAGATGAAGAAGATAAAAATGGTGCTGACAACAACGACGACGACGATTATGACAACAATAAAGACAAAATGACGACAAAACACGAAATTAAAACTGCATAGTTACCCAACATAAACCCGATAAAGATAAAAGCAATGACGATGACAATGACGATGACATCGATGAAGACGAAAGGACGACGATGGCGATGTTGTGACAAAGACCACACCTCCAAGCTGTCACAGTATCTGTCCTGTTTTATCGACCTTTGCTGCTGTCAGCTTTCTGGTGTGTGTGTGTGTGTGTGTGTTGTGTGTGTGTGTGTGTGTGTGTGTGTGTGTGTGTGTGATGGAGAGAGAGAGAGAGAGAGAGAGAGAGAGAGAGAAGGACAGAGAAGAAAGAGAGAGAGAGAGAGAGAGAGAGAGAAGAGTAAGACAGACAGAAAGGCAGAGAGAGAGAGAGAGAGAGAGAGAGAGAGAAGAGAGAGAGAGAGAGAGAGAGACAGACAGACAGACAGACAGACAGACAGACAGACAGGAACTTTACAGTGACACAGATTTGCATCACTCAGAGGGGAGAGGGGGGGGGGAGGGTATAGGTGAAGGGAGGGGGTGATGGAGGTGGACAGCTGCTTGTGTGTCATCAAGGGAGAGAACAAACATCAGGCAAGGGAGACCACTCCATCCTCACGCGATACTTCAACTTGGTGAAGATGCTGTCGACAGCAATACGATAAGGGGTAAGAGGGTAGAGAGAGGGTGGGGTGGTGGTGGTGGGGGTATCGACATTTTCAAAAAAGGAGGAGAGAGAGAGAGAGAGGAGGGTAGGGATGGAGGGAGGAAAGAGAGAGGAGAGACATCAAAGAGGAGACACACACAGACACAGAGACAGAAAAAGAGAGAGAGATATATATAGACAGAGATACAGACAGAGAGACAGGAAGGGAAACAGAGATAAGAAGAAGAAGAATGCAAAGAAGAAGAAAATGCAAGAAGAAGAAGAAAATGCAAATATTTAAATAAAATAATAATAATTCGATAATAAATATTTGCGAAGAAGAATTTCAAGGAAGAATTGGTTAAAGAAGAAGAATTCGAAGAAAAATTCGAAGAATTCGAAGAAAGAAGAAGAATTCGAAGAGGTAAAATTCGAAGAATGCAAAGAAGAAGAATTCGAAGGAGAAGAAGAAGAAGAAGAAGACAATAGGCAATGTCGTGCACGAGCCGAACCTATCGGAGCTCATCCCACTCCAGGTAGAAGGACGCATGCTGGGCATCTGCTCATGCCATTATGCAACTGGCAAAAGCTAACCTACCATTCCTCTATAGCTGAAAGCGGTTTCGACGAGTGCGCGAGATGTCCATTGCCTTGTACATCAGATTTCCGCTTATACTCTCATCCGATGGACTTTCAGCGGAGTGGAGTCAGTACTGATGTTGGCTCCATAGGGAGATAGAAACCCATCGAACAGACACCTCAGTGGAGACTGGAACCCGTGCCTTTTGTTCATGTCAGATCACGAGCTGTGTGCCATAACCACTTGGCTCAGTCATCCCTCGGTTCTGGGAGAGCGGGGTTCAATTAGAAGTAAGAGCAATTGGGGGAAGGGGGTTAGATGAAAAGGTCGAGATATCTGCAGTGGGGGGTATTGTGTCGCAAAGTGGTTGTTGTCGTTAAATGGAAAGACTCAAAGGAGATAAACACTTTTCCCCTCCCCTAGGTCTGGAAACTTTCTGTGGAAACTTCCCTTCTCCTTTCCTTCACCAGGTGGGCTGCTGTCAATGCACATCACAGACTGTAAATCACAAGACAAACGATTTCATATCTGACCAGTCCTATTGTCTTTCTGTGAGTGTGCGAATTGGGGGTAAAAACTACAAATTTTCATCAGGGAAAGTTAGGGAGTGCTCTTTCTACGTTCGCAGTCCCGATTGAATTTTTATACAATAGTTACCTTTTTTAAAATTGTTGTTATTTATTTTTGGGGTTGTGTTTTCAGCTGTGTTGATAGAAAACGATGTGGCTAAGCAGTTAAAAAAAAAAAATTCCAGGTACGTTAGGACCGGGTTCGTGTAGTTGACTGTCTTAATTCGGTTAACGACAAGAACACCATTTAAGGACACCACAGTGGCGAGGAGGTAGGGAGGGGTTATTGGAGGTGGGGGTGGGGTGGGGGTGTGTGGAGTGGGGAGTGAATTGTCATGGATGTTTGCCAGAATTTTTAAAATACTTTTTTGGGAGTAATTCCTTTACTGGACGTAATTATCTCAGTTCCGTGTAATTTGGTTAATTTAGGATTCTGTCTGTCTGTCTGTCTGTCTGTCTGATTATCTGTCTGTCTATCTGCCTGTCCCTCTCTCTATCGCTCCTCACTCTCTTTCTCTCTCCCTCCTCCCCTTTCTCTCTATCTCTCCTCCTCTCTGTCTCCCTCCCTCCGTCCTCCTCTCTTTCTCTCTCCCTCCTCCCCTTTCTCTCTATCTCTCCTCCTCTCTGTTCTCCCTCCCTCCGTCCTTCTCTCTTTCTCTCTCTCTGTTTTCATGACGTGTATTTGTTAAATGTTCATCATTGCTTGTCATTTTTTTCTCTCTCTCCAGAAGACTGTCTGTCTATTTGTTTGTCTTTTTGTTTCTCTGTTTTCATGTCGCGCACATCTCTCTCTCTCTCTCTCCCTCCCTCCCTCCCCCTCTCTGTCTACCTCTCTCTCCCTCCCTCCCCCTCTCTATCCCCCTCTCTCCCTCCCCCCCCCTCTTTCCCCCCATCTCTCTCGTTCCTTATATCTCCCATCACCTTGTCACATAACGAGCTTTATCTTTTCTGCACGAATCTCCTTTATCACTGAAATATGTAATTATCAAATCATTACTCTTCTATTTCTTTGGAGCAAGGGGCAGGAGTAGGATGGGGGTGGGGTGGAGTGGGGGGGGGGGGGGGGGGGGGGGCTGGGGGGTGGGTGGGTGATGGAGGGGGAGCTGACACTTGTCTTTTTGCCTGGGATTATCAGCAAAACTTTCCGATGTGGGGATGCCGAGGGGGTCTGTCGGTATAAATAGCATCCCCACGGCCACCTCCTGGAAATTCTGTGCTAGGAATTCCCCCTTTTTTCTAGCCCTCTCTTTGTTTCTGCTTTATTTGTCTTCTTTTCACCTCCTTCTTGTCTATGTTTTGCCTTCTTGGTTCATTCTCCTGCCTTATTTTTTTTCTTCCAGAAAGACTCAATAGATAACAATTCTCTCCCACGATAAAACCAGACGTGCTGGGCCTGACTTGTCAGGCGCTTAACGGCAGG
Source organism: Rapana venosa (assembly GCA_028751875.1). Taxonomy (NCBI): domain Eukaryota; kingdom Metazoa; phylum Mollusca; class Gastropoda; order Neogastropoda; family Muricidae; genus Rapana; species Rapana venosa. The sequence continues at coordinate 36,908,702 of CM054142.1, read as the reverse complement.
GCAACACATTTTCTCTCATATATAAAAAAAGACAAGAATATTTGCTGTCTGACCAAGAAGAAGAAATCTCCACTGAGGTGTTTGTTCGAGAAGATGTTTTCCCTGAAGTTAAGATCGCTACAGACTGACTCCATTCCCCTAAAAGTCCTTTGGAAGAGACTATAAAGCGAGGCCCTGTATGTGAACGCATGCAGAACATCTTGTACACACGTGAAAACCCCGTCCACTTTTCTGTAGAAGAGTAGGCGAGCAATGGCCGGTGGGATGGATGACACCAACATACCCAGCATGCACCCTGCTACCTGGAGAGAGGGATGGGCTCCACCAGGTTCAACTTGTCCATAACACACTTCCTGAAATATTCAGCGCAGTGCCCCAAAGACTCCTGAAAGGGTTACAATATTTTCATTCTAATGCCACAATTCCGAGAGAGAGAGAGAGAGAGAGAGAGAGGGGGGAGAGAGAGAGGGGAGGGGAGAGAGAGAGAGAGAGGGGGAAGGGAGAGGGGGAGAGAGAGAGACAGAGAGAGAGACAGAGACAGAGGCACAGAGAGAGCTCTGTCTCATCAACTTGCATTACACTCAAACAAAATCAGAAAAAAACAATATGGAAAGAAAGTACAAAGGTTTGTGCAAAGTGTAAAATATCCAGAATATTTTCAGAGAAATCTATGTATCTGTCTATCTATCTATCTATCTATCTATCTATCTATCTATCTATCTATCTATCTATCTATCTATCTATCTATCTATCTATCTATCTATCTATCTATCTATCTATCTATCTATCTATCTATCTATCTATCTATCTATCTATCTATCTATCTATCTATCTATCTATCTATCTATCTATCTACCTATCTATCTATCTACCTACCTACCTACCTATCTATCTATTGTGAGACTGTATAAGTATTGGGTTATTATTATTAAGATGTATCCCTAACGGGCGGGGACTGGATGTAAAAAAGCACATGTGTGCTTATTCATTATCCTCGAAATAAAAGAATTTGTCATTGTCATTGTCATTGTCTATCGATCTATCTATCTATCTATCTATCTATCTATCTATCTATCTATCTATCTATCTATCTATCTATCTATCTATCTGTCTATCTGTCTATCTATCTATCTATCTATCTATCTATCTATCTATCTATCTACAAACAGACATAGAGACAGACAGGCAGACACAGACACAGACAGACACACACAGAGTTAAAAATGTGTGCTAACTAAATCTCACACATACAGAAGTTTAAGAAAAGTATGCTAACTTAATAACTCACTGCACATACACACATGCACACACACACAAATAAACAAACAACACACAAAGTTAAGAAGTGTTGTAACAAATAAACCGAATGTATGCAAGCACACACACATACACACACACACGCACGCACACACACACACACAGCACACACACACACAGCGCACACACACACACACCACACACACACACACACACACACACACACACACACACACCACACACACACACACACACACACACCACACACACACACACACACACACACAGAAGGAAGAGAGAAAGAAGTGTGGTAACTGAATTAGCCCCCGTTCTTGGTGTTGGCTAAAGGAATCTACATCCACACCCTCCCTGTCCAATGAAAGTCCTCAGTGATACTGTACCTACAGCACAGTCCGTCCACCTTGCTCAAAGTGCAGTCTCTGTCTGTCTGTCTATCTGTCTTTCTGTCTGTGTGTTAATCTGTCTGTCTGTCTGTCTGTCTGTCGATTTCTTTCTGTGTCTTTTTTGTCTCTGTGTGTCTGTGTCCCTGTGTGTTTGTCTTTTTTTCTTTCTGTCTTTCTGTCTGTGTGTCTGTCTGTCTGTCTGTCTTCTTTTTGTCTGTCTGTCTGTCTTTCTGTCTGTCTATCTGTTTTTGTCTGTCTGTCTGTCTTTTTGTTTGTCTGTCTGTCTGTCTTTCTTTCTTTTTTTCTGTCTGTCTGTCTGTCTATCTGTCTGTCTGTCTGTCTGTCTTTCTTTCTGTCTGTCTGTCTGTCATTCTTTCTTTGTCTCTGTATGTTCGTCTATCTGTTTGTTGCTGTCTGTCTGTGCCTGTGTGTTTATTTGTTTGTTCGACTGTCCTTGTATTCATCTGGGTGTCTGCGAATCTCTCTCTGTCTCTGTATCTCTGACTCTCTCTGAGTTTCTGTCTGGCCATCATAAAACAGAATATGCTGTGCCTTGCCTTGATTTCTTGCCATCCATTCTCTCTCTCTCCCACTCTCTCTGTCTCTGTCAGTCTGTCTTTCTGTCTGCCTGTTTTTCTGCCTGTCTGTCTGTCTGTCTTTCTGTCTATCTATCTATCTATCTATCTATCTATCTATCTATCTATCTATCTATCTATCTATCTATCTATCTATCTATCTATCTATCTATCTATCTATCTATCCCTCTCTCTGTGTCTGCTACTCTCTGTCAGTCTCTGTCTGTGTCTGTGTCTGTCCGCCTCTCCCTATGTCTCTGTATCTGTTTCTCTGTCTCTGTTTGTCTGTCTGCCTGTCTGTCTGTCTGTCTCTGTCTGTCTCTCTCTCTGCAGTTAGGCAGAACTACATCCCTCTTAAATATAGTAGACAGCCTAATGTATTAAGACTCTGTTTACTCCTGGCATCAAGTCATCCTGAGGTTGTGCGCAGCCTCACTTTATATTTGTGTAAAGCTTTCAGAATAAGAGAGATATTGTTATCCTAAGTCATATTTTAGTAGCTGACTTTTTGTTATACAGTAACATTTTGTCGTTACTATTGCTTTTACCCCCACCAAAATACTAAGCAGTTCGGCAACCCCTTCATGTATGGGCCAATGGCCTTTTTGTGAATAAATCATTCGAGTTCGAGTTCTCTGTGCACCCCTTTTCTTCTATTTTCCATTTACATTATTAAAACAACTTTTCTTTGAACTTCATCATTTTGTCTTTATATTTGTGTTATGAAATTAATTTGCCGTGCCTATTCTTGCTTGACGTATTCCTGTTTACATTTACTTTCATTTTTTCCCCTACATGTATGAAATTAGATTGGGGGTGAATTTGCATGGAAAGTTCATCATCAATATATGTATTTTTTCTTTCTTTCTTTATATTATTTTTCATGCTATGTATTGCATGTTAATTACTTTCGTTTTCTTTTTGCTTTTCTTTTTTCGCAGAGGGCTGGATGTAAAAAAGCTATTGTTATGCTTATTCTATAACCCTCTATAAATAAAATTTGTTCATTCATTGTTTAGTGTCTCTCTGTGTGTCTCTGCCTTTCTCTCTCTGTCACTCTTTCTGTCTCTGCCTCTGTCTCTGTCTCACTCTGTCTCTGTGTCTGTCTCTGTCTCTCCCCCTCTCTCTTTCTTCGTACCTTACTGTTTCTCTCTCTTTTGCTGTCTCTCTTTCAATCTGTGGACAAAGAAGTAGAAGAAGAAGAATGCAACAAAGAAGTAGAAAAATACAGAGAAGAAGTAGAATAAGAATGCAAAGAAAAAGAAGAAGAAGAATGCGAAGAAGAGGGAATGCAAGGAAGAAGAAGAATGCAAAGAAGAAGAAAAAGAATGCGAAGAAGAAGAATGCAATCGAAGAAGAAGAAAAAATGCAAAGAAGAAGAATTCAAAAGAAGAAAACGATTGCAAGAGAAGAAGCAAAGAAGAATGCAAAGACGAAGAAGAAGAAAAAGAATTGCGAGAGAGAATTGAGAAGAAGAATGCAAAGAAAAGAAGAATGCAAAGAAGAAGAAGAATTGCGAAGAAGAAGATTGCAAGAAGAATTGCGAAGAAGAAGAATTGCGAAGAAGAAAGAAGAAAATTGCGAGAAAGAAGAATTGCGAAGAAGAAGAATTGCGAAGAAGAATGAAGAAGAAGAATTGCGAAGAAGAAGAATTGCGAAAGAAGAATTGCAAAGAAGAATTGGAAGAATAAAGATTCAGAAAGAAGAATGCGAAGAAGAAGAATTTCGAAGAAAATGCAAAGAGAGAATTGCGAAGAAGAAGAAGAAGATTAAGAAGAATGCAAGAAGAAGAATTGCGAAGAAGAATGAGACAAAGAATTGAAGAATTTCGAAGAAATTGCAAAGAAGAAGAATTGCAAGAAGAAGAATTCGAAGAAGAAAAGAAGAGAAAAGAAGATAATGATGATAATGAATTATTTCAATGTAAGGATCATATCAAATTTTATCAGAATTTCCGAATAGGGATTGCAATCAATACAATTATGCTGTGCTGAAGAAATCGAATCAATTGAATGATAATTTATTTGAAAAGCGATAGAAATAAAGATGACAAGTTGTTTTACATCATATTAGTTTAATAAGATAATAAATTTTAAGGGATTTCATAGCAAATAAAGGGGTGAATAATCACACAATACACATTCTGTAAGAAATCAAGGTACAAATTTTGTATTCATGCAATACTTGAAACAGGCAGAAGTAAAAGAGAGAGAGCGAAGAGATTGAGAGAAGGCAGAATAGAACAGAGACATACAGAAGACAAAAGACAGACAGTCAAACAGGGACAGAGGCAAGAGCAAGAAAGGGAGAACGAAATTTTTCAAAACCATGTTAATGGATAAGCATAATTAATAATTTTCTGTCTTCTTAAACCAAGTTAAAGATAAGGAAAACATTTTTGTAAAGAAATTGATAGATGTATAGAAGAGAGAAAAAATACACAACTAGTTGTGACAACACACAACAAGTAAAAGAAGAGAAGAAAAAGAGAAGAGTGCTGGACATAAAAAATCATCTAATTCGCATCTACAAGCACGCACGCATTAGATGCACAAACATGATTGAGAGAGAGAATGGAGAAGAGGAGAGAGAGAGAGAGAGAGAGAGAAGAGAGAGAGAGAGAGAGAGGAGGAGAGAGAGAGAGAGAGAGAGAGGAGAGAGAGAGAGAGAGAGAGGCAA
>CM054142.1:36863787-36888787 GCA_028751875.1 Rapana venosa | reverse complement strand
GAAGGATGAATAAAAACAAAAAAATCATGGAGCTGTATAATGGCTACTGGAGGGAGACAAAGATAGGTAGAGAAGGATGAATAAAAAAAAGAAGAAGAAAAACTTGGCACAAACTTTTTGCTGCTGAAAGGAGAGAAGGTGGAAACAGGAGTGTTAGAGAAAGTGAGAGATGGATGAATAAAAAAAACAACAACCAAAAACACGGAGCAATCTCATGGTTGATAGAGGGAGCGAAGATGAGAAGAGAAGGATGAATGAAAGGAAAACTTGGAGCTATCTTTATTTGGTTGCTGAAAAAGAGATAAGATAGAAAACAGGGGTGTAAGAGAAAGTGAAAGAAGATTGAATAAGAGACACAGAGCTGTTTTGTGGTTGATGGAGGGATCGGAGGGAAGATGAGAAGAGAAGGATGAATAGAATAAAAAGTTTGGAACTATCTTTCTGGCTGCTGAAAGGAGAGAAGATAGGAACGGGAGTGTCAGAGGAAATGAGAGAAGGATGAATAAAAGACATGGAGTTGTCTTATGGTTGTTGGAGGGAAGGAAAGGGGGGAAGAGAAGGATGAATAAAATAAAAGCTTGGAGTTACCTTTTTTGCTGCTGAAAGGAAGGAAAGTGAAAATAAGAGTGTTTTAGAAAGTGAGAAGAATGAATAAAAACTTGGAGCTATATCTGTGGCTGTTGAAAGGAGAGAAGATAGGAACAGGAGTACTGGAAGGAGGGAAAGATGAGAAGAGAAGGATAAATTAAAAAACTTGGAGCTTTCTTATGGCTGCTAGAGGAAGAGAAAGATAGGAAGAGAAGGATGAATAAAAAAAAAACACTTGGAGCTATCTTTTTGCTGTTGAAAGGAGAGAAGATAGGAACAGGAGTGTTAGAGAAAGTGAGAGAAGGATAAATTAAAAAAAACCCCGTAGAGCTTTCTTATGGCTGCTGGAGGGAGAGAAAGATAAGAAGAGAAGGGATGACTAAAATAAAAACTTGGAGCTATCTTTTTGCTGTTGACAGGAGGGAAAATGGGAACTGGAGTGTTGGGGAATGAGAGAAGAATGAAGAAAAACTTGGAAGTCTCTGTTTGGTGCTGAAAGGAGGGAACATAGGAACGGGAGTGTTAAAAATGAGAGAAGAATGAATAAAAGATACGGAACTGTCCTTATGGCTGCTGGAGAGAGAGAGAGAGAGAGAGAGAGAGAGAGAGAGAGAGAGAGAGAGAGAGAGAGAGAGAGAGAGCGAGAGAGAGAGAGAGAGAGAGAGAGAGAGAGAGAGAGAGAAGCGAGAAAGAGAGAAAGAGAAAGAGATAGATAGATAGATAGATAGATAGAGAGAGAGAGAGAGAGAGAGAGAGAGAGAGAGAGAGAGAGAGAGAGAGACAGAGACAGAGACAGAGACCGAGGAACAGGAAGAATAAAATAAAACTTTGAGAGCTATCTTCTTGCTGTTGAAAGGAGGAAACATGAAAACAGGAGTGTTAAAGAAAGTGAGAAGATGAATAAACGACATGAAGTTATCTCATGGTTGTTGGAAGGAGAGAAAGATTTGAAGAGAAGGATGAATAAACACTGGGAGCTATTTTTTTGGGTGGCTGTTGTAAGGAGGAAAGTGGGAATAAGAGTGTTAGAGAAAGTGGGAAGAATGCAAAAGTGAAAAAAACAAACTTGGCACTGTTTTTTCGCTGCTGAAGGAAGAAAAAAAATGGAAACAGGAGTGTTTGAGAAAGTGGGAGAAGAATGAATAAAAGACACGGAGCTGTCCTTAAAACTACTGGAAGGAAGAAAAGGTGAGAAGAGAAGGATGAATAAAAGACACGGAGCTGTCCTTAAAACTACTGGAAGGTGGGAAAGATGAGAAGAGAAGGATGAATAAAACAACCTGAAGCTATCTTTTAGCTGTTAGAGGGGAAGAAGTTGGGAGAAGTTATGTTAGAGAATGAGAGAAGAATAAATAAGAACTTGGCGCTATCTTTTCGCCGCTGAAAGGAGGAAAAATGGAAACAGAAGTATTAGAGAAAGTAAGAAGGATGAATAAAGGACATGGAGCTGCTTTATGGCTGCTGAAGGGAGGAAAAGATGGGAAGAAAAGGAAGAATAAGATAACAACTTGGAACTATCTTTTTGCCGTTGAAAGGAGGAAAAATGTGAACAGGAGTGTTATATATATATATATATATATATATATATATATATATATATATATATAATATATATATATATATATACATATATATATATATATATATATATATATATATAATATATATATATATAATTTTTATTTTACTTTATTCTTTTATATCGAGGATAATGGAATAAGCACTTATGTGCTTTTTTTACATCCAGTCCCCATGTGTATGTGGTTTTGTAAATTCTCTCATCTGTTCCCACCGGCACACAATGCCTACTCTTACGAAAAGCGGAACAGGATTCAACGTGTGCGCAAGATGTTCTGCGTGCATTTGCACACGGGGCCTCGGTTTATAGCCTCATCCGAAGGACTTTTGGGGAGAGTGGAGTCTGCACTGATGTTAACTCCAGGGGAAAACATCCCCCTTGAACGGGAATCGAACCCGGGTCGTCAGATTGCGAGCGCAATGTTCTAACCACTAGGCTAAATCGTGCCCCCGTGTTAGAGAAAGTGAGATGAATAAAAAGCTGGAGCTGTCGTTTTGGCCACTGGAAGGTGAGAAGATAGGAACGGGAGTGTTAGGAAACGAGGGAAGGATGAAGAAAAACGTGGAGCTATCTTTTTTGTTGCTGAAAGGATGGGAAGTGAAAATAAGAGAGTCAGAGAAAGTGAGAAGAATGAATAAACACTTGGGCTGTCTCCTTGGCTGCTGAAAGGAGAGAAGATAGGAACAGGAGTATTACAAAAGTGAGAGAAAAATGAATAACAGACACGGAGACGTATTATGGCTGTTGGAAGGGGGAAAAGATAGGAAGAAAAGGAAGAATAAAATAGAAGAAAAAATACCCTGTGAACTATCTTTTTGCTGTTGAAAGGAAAAGAAATACAAACTAGAGTGTAAGAGGAAATGAGAGAAGAAGGAATAAACGACATGGAGCTGTCCTTATGGCTACTGGAGGGAGGGAAAGATGAGAAAAGAAGGAAGAATAAAATGAATTGAAGCTATCTTTTTGCTGTTAGAGGAAGAGAAGGTGGGAAGAGTTATGCTACGAAATGAGAGAAAGATGAATAAAATAAACTGAAGCTATCTTTTTGCTGTTAGAGAAAAGAAAAGGTGGGAAGTGTCATGCTACGAAATGAGAGAAGGATGAATAAAAAGACGCGAGCTATTTTATGACAGCTGGGGTCAGGTGAGTGGGTGGAGAAAGGAGTGACGGAAAATGAAAGAAGGATGAAGAAATACAAAGACACGAAGTTAGCTATGTTATGGGTGCTGTAAAGAGAGTAGGTGGGAAAGGGTAGTGTCAGAAACTAGAATGAAGAAAAGGCATGGATGGAACTTTTTTTTTTAAAGAGCGGTGTGTTTGTGTGTGTGTGTGTGTGTGTTTGTTTTGTGTGTGTGTAAGTGTGTGTGTGTAAGTGTGTGTGTATGTGTGTGTGCAAGAGAGAGAGAGAGAGAGGAGAAGACAGAGACAGAGTTAGAGAGAGAAAAAGAAAGAGAGAGACAGAGGAAGAGAGAGAAGAGAAGACAAAGACAGAGAGACAGACAGACAAAGACAGGAAAGACAGAGACAGAGAGAGATAGAGACAAGCAGATGGATAGAGAGACAGAGAGACAGACAGAAAGAGAGAGACAGACAGAGACAGACAGAAAGAGACAGAGACAGACAGAGACAGACGGATATGCATACAGACAGACAGAAAGCCCTTTGAAGACCTTAGTTCAATAGTCAGGAAAAGAATTCCGAAATACTACGGTCATGTCACAAGATGGGACAGCCTTTCAGAGATCATGTGGCCAGGCAAGTGCAGGGAGGTAAAGAGAAGAGAGGCAGACAGAGAAAGGCAGGGGTGGACATCAGTCATCATCCCGGAATGAACTCCACAGAGCTGTGCCGAGAAACAGGCATTGGCACACCATCGACACAAATGGAATGTGGTGTACTTTTTGTTAGGACAGCGCTCCCACGGCCACTTGTGGGGTTAAGGGACAAGTGTGGAGTAGGGGAGTGGTGTGTGGTGGAGTGTCGAGTAGTGGAGTGGAGTGGAGTGGAGTGTAGTGGAGTGGAGTGGAGTGGAATGTAGTGTTGTGTAGTGGAGTGTGATGTAGTGTAGTGTAGAGTAGTGCAGTGTAGTGTAGTGTAATGCAGTGTAGTGCAGTGAGGTGTAGTGTAGTGTAGTGCAGTGTAGTGTAATGCAGTGTAGTGCAGTGTAGTGTAGCGTAGCGTAGTGTGGTGAAGTGCAGTGCAATGTAATGCAGTGTAGTGCAATGTAGTGTAGTGTAGTGCAGTGTAATGTAGTGTAGCGTAGTGTAGTGTAGTGTAATGCAGTGTAGTGTACTGTAGTGCAATGTAGCGTAATGTAGCGTAATGTAGCGTAGTGTAGCGTAGTGTGTAGTGTGGTTTAGTGTAGCGTAGCATAGCGTAGCGTAGTGTAGTGCAGTGTAGTGCAGATTGCAGTGCAGTGTAGTGAAGTGTAGTGTAGTGTAGTGTAGTGTAGCATAGCGTAGTGTAGCGTAGGGCAGTGTAGTGTAGCATAGCGTAGTGTAGCGTAGTGCAGTGTAGTGTAGCGTAGCGAAGTGTAGCGTAGGGCAGTGCAGTGTAGCGTAGCGTAGCATAGCGTAGTGCAGTGTAGTGCAGCCCCATGCAGATGGCCTGGAGAGCAGTGTTCCCCATCATTGCCTCTCCACACTGTGCTCTGAAGGCAGGTAACACTTCATTAGACTCTGATCAAGCGAGAGGAATGTTTTCAGAAATTGGGCCACTCCTCCTCCTCCTCTCCCATCCTGCTCATTCTTGTTCTTGTTCTGGTTCTGGTTCTGGTTCTTGGTCTTGTTCTTCTTGTTTTCATTTCTTCTTGTTGTTCTTGCTTTTCTTCTTCTTCTTGTTGTTTTCATTCTTCTTGTTGTTCTTGCTTTTCTTCTTGTTGTTCTTGCTTTTCTTCTTGTTGTTCTTGCTTTTCTTCTTGTTGTTCTTGCTTTTCTTCTTCTTCTTCTTCTTCTTCTTCTTCTTCTTCTTCTTCTTCTTCTTCTTCTTCTTCTTCTTCTTCTTCTTCTTCTTCTTCTTCTTCTTCTTCTTCTTCTTCTTCTTCTTCTTTTGTTTTTGCATTCTTCGACTCTTTTTTTGCATTCTTTCTTCATATTTTCATTTTTCTTCTGGTTCTTGTTTTTCTTGAAGTTTTCGTTGTTGTTGATGCTGTTCTTGTTCTTCTTGTTCTTGTTCTTTCTGCTTACCTTCTCCTTCTTCTTCGTCTGGATTCTTTCGTTCTTTTCTTTATCCTTTTTATTTCATTTTTTCGTCTTTTTTTGCATTCTTTCTTCATATTTTCATTTTTCTTCTGGTTCTTGTTCTTTTAGAAGTTTTCGTTGTTGTTGGTAGTGTTGTTGTTGATGTTGTTGTTGTTGTTGTTGTTGTTCTTCTTCTTCTTGTTCTTTTTTTTTTTTTCTTCTTCTTCTTCTTCTTCTTTGTGTTTTTATCCAACTTCTCCTCCTTTCTTATTCAGCGAAAGACGTTTTGGCGAGGAGTTAGCACAGACACATTATTTTCCAGACAAATGCATTGGAATGGATTTTTGTCGTAATTTTTTTCCCCGGTGTTTTTGAATTTTTTCTCTCTTGTTTCTCTTTTTTTCGTTGCCCTGTTTTTGGGGTTGTTTTGAATCAAAGCACAAAGTGACAATAAAAAGCACGTAAGCTCACACATGCACGAATTATTGTTGTGATTATCAGGTGTGTTAAAAATAAAATGTTTTTAGAAACGACTTAGATGAGCTGGTAACCAAAATTTGTTGTTGCTGTTGCTGTTGTTGCTGCTGCTGCTTTTGCTTCTGCTGTTGTTGCTACTCTTACTCCTACTAGTACTAGTACTGCTGCTGCTGCTCTGCTGCTACTACTACTACTACTACTACTACTACTACTACTACTACTACTACTACTACTACTACTACTACTACTACTACTACTACTACTACTACTACACCTCCTCCTCCTCCTCCTCCTCCTCCTCCTCCTCTCTACTACTACTACTACTACTACTACTACTACTACTACTACTACTACTACTACTACTGTTGCTGCTGTTGCTGTTGTCGTCATGATTTATCTTACATATGGAACGATATCAAATGCACTGATGGAAGAAGTATTTGCCCACATCGCCAGCCTTGCTGACATACGGCACTGTGCACTGCACGTGGCCCCTGTCTGGCCCCAACACTGGCCACCTGCCTGCCCTCCCTGTAGGGGGTCTCTTTCCTCCTGGTCCACCGTGCATGAGGTCTGTTACAGACGAGGAAGTGAGCAGGAAAATCTGGGTCTTCTTAATGGATGCTTTCTTTGCCTGCTGTCATGCATATCTTCTTATTTTTCATTGTTGTTGCAACATTTCTGTATTATATGATATACTTTCTTTGCGTACTTTCATGCCTAGTTCTACTTCATACTTTCTTTTATAATATACATAGTTTCATTGCATGATATGCTTTCGTTGTGTTACCTACACATGCTGTCATGAATGTTTTCAATACATACTTTCCTTTACCTGGATTTCATGGTAAAGTAATTATTAAAAGTGGTGAGCAAAGAAAAAGGGTTTTTAATGGATACTTTTATTGTATACTCCCATACATACTTTCATTTTTTTATATTGCAGATATACTTTAGTACACGAAAATTGGTTTCATTAATGATCTTTTCATCTATATATCTTTTTTTTTACTTTTCTTTACAAACATTTTCATTATATTAATCTTTCTTGCGTACCACATCTATTGCACTTCATTTTTTTAAATTTTGATTGCATATTTAGCTTTCGGTTTGTTTACTAACATGCTTGTCATAATGTCCAATAATAAACTTTCTTTAGGATACCCAAAATGTGAATGATGCTTTAAATTGAGAAAAAAATCAGGGTTTAATGGGATACATAAGATAAGAAGGAGGTAGGAGAAGGTGGATATCAAACACTATTAAGATTGATGTTCATAAATTTAAATTTCCCCAGTCACTGTTTTAAGCTTAAATGTGTAAATAAACCCATGCTTTAGTATTCATGCATATTTCCCACAAAATTACAGTTCATCCTTTCTTTCTGCAGGAAATGATTCCTTTCTAAATGGTATACGTCTTTGACTTTTGCATAGTTGCTTGAATGTTTGTACTGAAACGGAAGTAAGCAATTAATATCTGTTAACTATGACTGAATTCGTAATCAAATTCAGTCTCTAACATTTACATAATATCATGAATTGAAACCTACAAGTTTGATAAAACATTTGTTGATTTTAAAAAAAAGCTACAGATTTGATAAGACATTTGTTAATTTTACAAGTATTATTTCTGATTTTTCTTTCTTGCCAAGTTCATCAATGAGAAAGACAAATAAATGAAACCTACAAACGGCACCTTGTCTTATCCCACTGAAGGTTTGATTGTCATTCAACAATTCACTGACGAAATGCATTCTCACCTTTAGATATCTCACACACAGGGTATACATCTGAACAAATTTCCATAAATATCACTGTATTTTCCTACTTTTGTACACTTCTTTGATAAAAGCGAAAGCTTTTTCAGAATCAAGACTTAGGACGGATTGCTCACAATTTAAACAAAACTGCCTTTGTGTAAGTCATGTATAATGTAAACTTAATGTTAACAAACAGTTGTAACGTGAAAAAAAACCCTCTGATGTAATGCATGCAGAAATGTTTTAAGGAGTATCAAATATTTTTGCCGAAAAAGTACCCAGTTTCTACAAAGTGCCTCTATTGTTTGTCCATACTAAACAGACTTGCTGAACGCTTTTAGAGGAAACAAATCCCGATCTCTCAAAACTTTGAAAGTTAATTTCTTATCCTATACAGATGATCAAATTCAGAGTCAAATGCTTTTTGCCTCGAAAGGTTATAGTTTCTCAGGAAAATGTTCGCATAAAACATTTTGCTGCATACAAAACATAGAGCATCATTATAGCATAGGAACATTTTGTCTTTTAAGTGCTTTATAAAGAAGTACAGATTAAGCGTTTTACAATATTTTCATTCTTCGTTTCCTCCTCCTCCTTCTTGTTCATCTTCTTATTCTTGTTCTTGTTCTTGCTATTGTTGTTGTTGTTGTTCTTTCTTCTTGTTCTTGCTATTGTTGTTGTTGTTTTTGTTGTTGTTGTTGTTGTTCTTCTTCTTCTTCATGCACTGAAATTTTCATGCTGTGTCTCTTGGGTAAGTTGAACCTAGCGGAGCCCATTCTTTTCCGGATACATGATGCATGCTGGGTATGTTTGTGTTTCTGTGACACACCAAAAATCCTGCAGATGAGATTATAAACTGAGCCCACGAAGAACATCTTGCACACATATTAAAACCTGTTCAGCCTTTTAGAAGAGTAGGCCATTTTGCGCTGGCGGGAGCGGTTGAGACAATCACCAAAACCGCATGCACACGGGGACTAGATGTAAAACAAGCATATGAGTGCTTATTGGAATACGCTCGAAATAAAAGAATGAATGAAATAAAATGTAAAATAGATAAAATGGCGTTAAAAATATTATTGAAGGTTGTGTGATGGGATTCTTTTAAAATATTTTACTTTCGTGTTTCACACGCTTGTATGAAAACATAAAAAGGATTTCGTTTTCGATTGATAACAGGCACAATATGCTAATATCCAACTGCAAACTCTTGGACATTTTTACAACAAACAATTCCAGAGGAATCAATGAATGTGTGTGTGTGTGTGTGTGTTTTAACATTATTTTTTGTTTATTTATGTATTTATCCACATTTTTTGTTTATTTATGTATTTATCTACATTTTTTCTTTTTTTTTCTTTCTTAAATAACGTTTTTTGTATGTAAGCATGCATGTATACATGTATGTATGCATGTCTCTCTGTCTGTCTGTCTGTATATATGTAAACATGCGTGCGTGCGTGCGAGCATGCAGTTGTGTGTGCACGTTCATGTGCTGTGTGTATGCGTGCACACGTGCATGCATGCGCGAATGCGTGTAATTGGTTTGGATGACACACACATATCCAGTATGTATCCTTCAATCTAATAGTAAAATACAGTCTCCATAAGGTTCAACATGTCAAGACACACACTTCCTGAAAACAACAACAACAACAACAACAACAACAACAACAACAACAACAACAACAACAACAACACAACAACAACAACAACAACACAACAACAACAGAAGCAGCAGCAACAACAGCAACAGCAACCCCCAAAAAAACAACAACAGCACTACCAACAACAACAGCAACAGCAAAAGCAGCAGCAACAAAGCAACAGCAACAACAACAACAGCAATAACAGCAACAACAATAGCAATAACAGCAGCAGCAACAACACAGCAGCAGCAACAACAACAACAGCAGCAGCAACAACAACAACAGCAATAACAGCACAACAACAACAGCAATAACAAGCAGCAACAACAACAGCAACAACACAATACACAGCAACAACAACCCAAAAACAGCAAAAATAACACAGCAACAAACAACGTACAACACACGTGGCCTAAACCGTCCTCAAAAAGTTCAGAGAAATCAAGTCAATTTTTTTACACGTTTTCCTAACCTGAACGCTAGTAACTGTTTGTCTTTAAACGTCAAATACACCCATGCAGTTTCTTTTTTTTATACCGTTTCCTAGAAAAATCCTTTATGCGATCATACTTCTTATGTTCGTTCTAGCTAGAGTCCTATGTTCACCAATGTGTGATGTTTTTTTCGTTTGTGAGGTGTTTTTTTGTGTTCCGCACCATGTAGGTAGCCGCATTTCCGCCGACTTGTGGATGTATGCTGGGAATGATCGCGTTTCCAGAATCCCGAACGTGGCATGAATGACATTTGTTATTTGTGCATTATTTAGAACATTTCTTATGTTTTGTGTGTGTGTTGTCTTGTCGTTGTGTTGTGTGTGGAATGTGTTGTGTGTGTGTGTGTGTGTGTGTTGTGTGTTGTGTTTGTGTGTGTGTTATGTGCGTGTGTGAAGTCAAGTCAAGTCAAGTCAAATTTTTATTTCCAGATGGTACATTGAATAAGCAATGCATTTGGTTTTTTTTTCATCAAGCCATCTATCTAAGAACAAATTTCTTAATGATTATACTGAAATACTACATTATTGCATCCTTTACCATTAAATTAAACCAGTAAAAAGAGGAAAATCGATAAGATAATAATGTGTGTGTGTGCGCGCGTGTGTGTGTGTGTGTGTGTGTGTGTTTGTGTGTGTGTTTGTGTGTGTGTGTGTGTGCGCGCGCGCGCGCGTGTGTGTGTGTGTGTGCGCGTGGTGTGTGGGTGTGTGTGTGTGCGTGCGCGCGCGTGATATACACGAAGGGAATTAAAAAACTCATGCTGGTCTGCTCTTGAAGTTGATCTAGGAGATGGTAGAAACAAACAAAAATCCCCATCCTTATTTTATTCGGTAAGCTCCGCCATCAAGATTCGAACCCACGACTTCAAAGACCATAGGTTTGAAGTTGACTGATCTTAACCACTCGTTTCTAGCGTCCGTCCCTTTGTGCTATAAATGATCTCTCTTACCAAGTTTCTGGAATATTTTTCTCTGAGAGAGAGAGAGAGGGGGGGGAGGGGAGGGAAGGGGGAGGTTGGGTGATGTAGATGGGAAGAGGAGAGGAGGATAGGAGGGTTGGAGGTGAGTTGGGGTGGGGGTGGGGGTGAGGGGGTGAGGGATGAGGATGGGAGGGGGGGGGTGACTTTGCTTTTCTCCTTACAAGTCCTGTTGACCAGTGATCTCAGAGCACAAGTGTATTGATCGTCCCTTCTTCCTCTCTTCTTCTTCTTCTTTTTCTGTCACCTCTCTCTCCCTCTCTCTCTCTCTCTCCTCTCTCTATCTCTCTCTCTCTCTCTCTCTCTCTCTCTCTCTCTCTCTCTCTCTCTCTCCCTCTCTCTCTCTCTATCTCTCTCTACCTCTCTCTCTCCCTCCATCTCTCTATCTCCCCCCCCTCTCTCTCTTCTCTTCTCCCCTCTTCTCTTCTCCTCTCTTTGCTGCAAAATGTTCCAGAGTTTCTCTCTGCGAGTGTGTTGAGTTGTAAGCCGACACTAGTCGCCAAGTTTCAAGAACTCTGTGTCTGTTTGTATGGCCGTTGGTGGGTTGGTTTGTTCGTCTGTACGTACTCTGTACGTACCTAGGTACGGATGGATGGATGTATGTGTGTATGTCTGTCTGTCTGTCTGTATGTATGTATGAATTTCTGTCTGTCTGTCTGCATGCATGCATGCATGCGTCTGTCTGTCTGTGTTTGTCTGTCTGCATAAATTCATGCATGCATGTCTGTCTGTCTGCATGCATACATGAATGCATGTGTATGTATATACGTATGTATGTATGTATGTATGTATGTATGTATGTACGTACGTATGTATGTATGTATGTATGCATGTATGTATGTTTGTTTGTTTGTATGTATGTATATATGTGTGTGTCTATGCAATTTCTCCCAAGCTAAAAACAAAACAAAACAAAAACAACTACCCCAACTTATTTTGCTTTTAAAAAGTTTTTTCTTCCTCCTCCCCTCCCCCCTTCCCCATTTTGTTCGCTATGTTGTATCGAAGATCAGTTTAATTACTTCTAGAAGATAGTTACCTCCCATTTCTCAGCTTCGTGAATTTGTAGTTACCTCCCATTTCTCAACTTCGTGAATTTGTAGTTACCTCCCATTTTTCAGCTTCGTGAATTTGTAGTTACCTCCCATTTCTCAGCTTCCTGGACTTTGAATCATTGATGCTTCAAGCTGTGTTCTAAATTCTCAACACAAAAAACAAAAGAGAAAAAAAATACTCCAGGTTTGTTGACACACATCTTGTGATACCTTCCTTTTGAATGTAGACACTAGAATCGAGTGGTTAAGACTGTTTGACTTCCATCTCATGGGTCCCTGAAGTCTTGGGTTTGAATCCCGGTGTCGGTGTCTGGTGAATTAAGGGTGGGGATCTTTTTACGATCTCCCAGGTCAACTTCAAGTGCAGACCTAGCTGCCAGTGCCTTAACTGCCTTCGTGGATATATACACATGAAGAATATCAAGTATGATCGTTAAAGATCCTGTCATTCATATCAGCATTAGGTGGGTTACGGAAACATGAACGTGCCCAGCATGCAACCTGTGCAGTGAAATGAACTGCTCTGAAATCGGAATGTGCCAGCTGGCAGACCTCCTGCACGATTCCAAGCACAGGAGAAGACCAGGCACTACGTACCCCGCCAGGAAGGAACAGAGAGAGACAGAGAGAGAGAGAGAAAAGAGAGATGAGAGAGAGAGGGGAGAGAGAAAAGAGAGAGAAGAAGAGGGGAGAGGGCAGACAGACAGACAGACAGACAGAGAGACAGACAGACAGACAACAGAGACAGAAAACAGACAGACAGACACAGAGAGAGAGAGGGGGGGGGGGAGATAGATAAATAGATAGACAGACAGACAGGTAGATATATAGATAGAAATGTAGACAGATAGATAGATAGATAGATAGATAGATAGACAGACAGACGACAGACAGATAGACAGACAGACAGATAGGGAGAGGGAGAGAGAGAGAGAGAGAGAGAGAGAGAGAGAGGAGAGATGAGAGAGGAGAGAGAGAGAGAGATCACTTGTGCCTTGGTCGATAACACTTAAATCAAGCGAGAAGGTAGCGAGCTAAGGAACTAACTCACTTGCTGATTAACTGACTTATTGACAAACTATCTTACAAACTGGGTGACTGACTGACTGACTGACTGACTGACCGATTAATTGACTGACTAACTGACAGATAGACTGACCAGCTAGCTTGCCAACCAGCAGACCAAACAACCAACCATCCTTAGAACTGACTGACTGACTGAATAAATGACTGACTTAGTGACTGAATGACTGCCTGACTGAATGACTGACTTACATACTCATTCACTCATTCACCCACTCACTCACTCCATCATTCATTCACTGACTGACTCAGCCACCAGCTAACTGACTGACTGACTGACTGATTGACTGACTCACTTACCAACCAACTAACTGACTGACCAGGTAACTATCTAACTAAGGCCCATCCCTCCTCTTGCTCGCCTTCCTCTCTCTCTCTCTCTCTCTCTCTCCTCTCTCTCTCTTCTCTCTCTCTCTCTCTCTCTCTCTCTCTCTCTCTCTCTCTCTCTAGAAGATACCACACAAATTGAAAAAGTACACACCTTTGCCATGAAAAAATTCTTATGTGTTCCATTACATGCATCAAATAAACTTATGTACGGAGAAACTGGTAGATACCCCTTTTATATAAGAACCATAACTAAATGCATTAAATACTGGATTAAACTTATCAGGCTTCCTATGTTAAGAATAAACAGACAAGCATACGAGATGCTGCTTATACAACATAATAATGGTAAAGTAAACTGGGCGACTAAAGTAAAAGATCTTTTGACGATAAATGGATTTGGTATTGTTTGGCTATGCCAGGGGGTGGGTTATGAAGAACAGTTTGTTAGAGAATTGAAAGATAGACTTATTTCATGTTTTCATCAAAACTGGCATGAACAGTTAATGTCTAGTGAAAAATACACTTGGTATAGCTCCTTTAAAGATGCGTTTGGTCCAGAACAGTATCTGATATCGTTAACTAATAAAAGGCTTCGAAGTAATTTACTAAAATTTAGGCTAAGATTGTGTGGTCTTTTGAACTGCAAACAATGGTATATTACAGCAGAGACAGACAACAACTCTTGTCCAGCATGTGGAGAAGAAGAAGAAGACGAATTTCATTTTTTGTTTGCTTGTAGAACTTATCATGACATTCGCCAAAAAATTGCTTTTTTGACAAACCCAACCAACAGGTCCACCAATCTTGTACAAAAGGTGTTATCTTCAAATAATATGTCCGAGCTTAAATCTTTAGCAATATATATAACGCAGGCTCTAGATAAACGTAAGCAGACTATGAATGAAACGGATCCTATACGTAATAACTGAAAATATTGGTTGGCATTTATCTGGACTTTGGATTATTACTCATGTCCTTTTCATATTCATTCCTATGTTAATATGTTACTTACAATTACCCCCTTTGACTGATGGGCTTGTAGCTTTTGTCAAATAAAATTCGTTCATTCATTCATTCATTCATTCATTCATTCATTCATTCATTCATTCATTCATTCATTCATTCATTCATTCATTCATTCATTCATTCATTCTCTCTCTCTCTCTCTCTCTCTCTCTCTCTCTCTCTCTCTCTCTCTCTCTCTCTCTCTCTCTCTCCCTCCCTCTCCTCCCCCTCTTTCTGTGTTCTAAAACAAACCTCATTTATTACTGCAGATGAACATAATTATATGTCTACTTTCCTGATTAGTTATCAAACAAATGGACGCGTTAATTCATTGCTTGTTTGATTATGATTATTCTTTCTTTCTTTGCTTACTTTTTAAAAATTACATTTATTTATAAAGTATAATTATGCATTGTTTTGAGGGTTTGTTTTATTTAGCGTATTCTGTGCTTTGTAGTCTGTTATTCTTCCATACTGTGAAAGCATCTGTCACAATTTGTATATAATATATGTATGTCATCACGGGACTATTGCCAGTTTAAGTATTATTCTGTCAAAACAATGCTTGTGCTTTTTGTTGTTGTTATAAAGATTGATTTCAATTATTTTTCTTGTTCCTGATCTAGAGCTCCGAGGTTCATCAAAGCTGAGATTTCTGTGCATGCAACAACTGTTTGTCCACTATTAAGGTAGCCGCATTCCGACTTCGGGGATGATTTCTCAGCACGAAATCGTTTTTCTATAAAACAAAATTGTCATCCGTCCCCACAACACAAAATATGGCCTACTCTTCTGAAAAGCGGAACAGGTTTTACCATATGCGCAAGATGTTCTGCGGGTGTGTGTCTTCGTTTTAACGTCTATCCACTAAAAAGTGATTCTAGATAGAGTGTTCTGCAGGTGTTCGCACAAAGAACCTTGATTTATAATCTTATATGAAGGACATTTTAAGGAAATGGAATTGGTACCAATGGTTAACTCCAGGGGAAATTTTTTTAAAAATCTCAGATAGACACCTTAGCGGAGACTGGAACCTGGGCCTTCAGTTTTTGTCAGACCACAAGATGAAACCAACTCTAACCACTGAAGCCATCGCCACACCCTCAACCCACTATCTCTAAACTGACAACCTCTCCTCCAGTCATCCCAGTTGTGCAGCAGTAGTCGAGTCTTGCCAGTCTGGCAGGGCAAGCATGAGGCTTCAGTGCTCTCAGAAGGAAAGTGTGGGGGCGGGCAGAAGGACACAGTCACAAAGTGAGCCACTTGGCAGAACAAAAAAACACATCATTTTAATTCTGGGACCGCAGATAGTGTGCAGCACGTGCTTGTACATATTCCTGCTCATGTTACACACCACAGTTAGATTCTGGCACTTTTCCTTCTATTTTCAGATATCACTCTTGCATTAGTACTGCATATACAAAGGCATCCATAGAAATAAAAACCACGTTTTCGTGAAAGACTAGCCCCTGACTAAAAGAAACTCAGGACAATACGAAAAAATCTGTTAGGTTTGAACTTTCTTTTTATTTTTTCAGCAAACACTGTAGCCCCTAAGTCCTGTATCATCTGCTAGCTGCCTCACCACACTATACATGTGCGGGGGTCAACACTGAAGGAACACAAGCAATCCTCATTTGATGATCATTTACCACTCACTTTCTCATCACTACTTGGTTAACGTTATTCTTATGGCATCAACCCCCAAAACACGTACACAGTGCATTTTTTATACTTTAAAAATATCTGTGAAAGCCAGCAAACATGTTTCTGACTGGCACTCTATAGAGATACTACACGGCCCCACAAGCTACCCCCGGAGTGTAACCAAAGTGGGCCACATGGCGGAAAAAAACATGATTTTCTTTTCTGGAACCGCACATAGTGTACAGCACGTGCTTTCACATAGTTCTGCTTACACATGTGTACTTTCTGCAGGGGGTTGAGTGGGGTAGAGAAGACGATGGTGTGTGTGCGTGTAGGGGGGTGGGGGGTGTGCAAGAAAGGGGGGGGGGGGCTCTGCTACTTTTCAGGGTCGTTGCTTATGTGGTATTTCAGGTTTATAGCCTCGTCAACCACAAAGTCCGTGTCAGGCCTGTTAACCCGCTAAGTTTTCAAACTTGCATGAGCTTTCAAGTTCAAAATCAACGCATGCTTCTTTTTTTTTCCTACAAACGCTCAGACAGCCATATGAGCAAAAAAAAAATGTTGCGCTGCCGTTGTGTGCCTGACAAGTCAGGCCCAGCGCATCAGATTTCGGTGTGGGAGAGAATTGTTATCATGTCTTTCTGGGAAAAAAAGGGGGACAGGAGAATGGACCAAGAAGACAAAAAATAGACAAGAAAGAGGTGACAGGAAAAAAAGAAATAAGGCAGAAACAGAGAGAGGGATAGAATACAGAGAATTCCCAGCAAAGAATTTCCTGAAGGTGGGGATGGTATTTGTACTGACAGGCCCCCAGCATCCTCACGGGGGGATACATATTGTATTTCCTTCAAATATCAAAGACCGTCAACCCGGAAAACAGCAACAACAACAAACAAAACAAAACAAAGAACAAAACCAACGACTGAAATGCCGCATGACCTTAACCATTCTTATCTGACTACAAATATAACCAGGGTGTTTTGAGGACTGACGACATTTCATTGCAATTTCATTATCCCCAGATGACAAAGAAAAGGAAGGCAAAACAGTAAGACAACTGTACTTCGAAGTAAAAAAACCAAAACAACAAATACATAAGAAATTCCATATGAGCAAACAACACTGCAAGATGAGCGTCCGTTGTCCATTCCAGTGTTTACATTGTCACTGTGTCGTATATCAGGAAAAGGGCAACATGTCATATAGCCTACTGTGTTTACAGAAAAAAACACACCCCACATACGCTCTTTTAGACTTGTTTGAAAAAAAGGCAAGAGAGTGGAGAGAGAAAGCAGATGATATGAGAGAGAGAGAGAGAGAGAGGAGAGAAGAGAGAGAGAGAGAGAGAGAGAGAGAGAGAGAGAGAGGAGAGAGAGAGAGAATCTGTGTGTTCCTGAAAAAGCTTAAACATCGTGATTTGTCAGAAATTAGCTCTCTCTCTCCTTGCGACGATATTTGGCCCAGATGCTACGACTGTGAATGTTGCTATCCTTTATGTCCCCAGTTATAAAAGACTTTGCAAAGAAGAACTGGCTTTTACAAGGCAGTAGCTGTGCATGCAATGGGAGATCTCTCTCTCTCTCTCTCTGTCTCTCTTTGTCTCTCTCTCTCTCTCTCTCTCTCTCTCTCTCTCTCTCTCTCTCTCTCTCTCTCTCTCTCTCTCTCTCTCTCTCTCTCTCTCTCTCTCTCTCTCAAAGAAATAGGATATTGTCTCCCATCGAAATTTTTGCTACTATTGTCACAGTCAATAGTAAAAAACACCCTTTCATCAGGGGAGTCTTGCTCGTATGAAGAGACTGGCTTTTATGTTGCTATCAATAATAATTGTTTTACGAGTTTGTTTAAAGACCGGCTGTAGTTTGTCTGAAATATTTAGTTTTGAATATGATTTTGTTATCTAAAATGCTTAGATATGTTCATATTCTCTCTCTCTCTCTCTCTCTCTCTCTCTCTCTCTCTCTCTCTCTCTCTTCTTTTATAATATATATTATATATATAAATATATATATATATATATATATAATATATATATATATATATTATATATATATATATATATAAACTCGCCCTCCCTTACTGCAATAAGGGTCACGGGCTTAGTAAACCTTAAATCATTCCTGAAGTCGGAATACAGTTACCTTAATGGTAGGAAATACGGTCACATTCGCGAAACCTCACCATTGGCAACCTCAGAGCCTTAGCCAAAGGACAAAAACAAAATCTTCTATAGTGAATCTTGTGAGCCTGTATTTTTTTCCTTTTATTTCTAATAGTTTATTTTGAACTACTTTGAACAAAATATCAAAGGTTTTTCCAATATTTCTGTTTATTCTTCACTTTTTTTCAAGTAGAGAAAGTATGGAACCCTACCCTCACCCCTCAAATGAGACAAAGCCTATTAAAACGACACTAATTACTTCCCTTTAAAAAATCGTTTTCAGGGAGGAAACGTGCAACTTAAATTTTTTGAAAAGTGCATTCGTATAATTATTGTTTTCGTGATTATTGCAACAGATTTTACTCAATGGTTCAAAGGAAAAATGTGCATACCAGCTTGAAGTTTATAGCTGCACAATTTAGAAAAAACCCAACTAGAATGTTTGCTTAAAAATCGCTTCGGAAATGCAATCTCTGTCAAAGCACAAGCCTTCTTTCCCCATACCTATAATATTTCTGTTGAATCCCTTCTGCATAACACTGACTAGACTTGACTTGACTTGACCTGACTTGTCTGGATCTGACCTGACCTGACATTATTTGACCTGGCTTGACCTGACCTAATATAATATGACCTGACCTGACCTGGCTTAGCTTCTGCCATAACTCCTTGAGTAGTCGTAGGGACCATGGCACTGACAATTTTTTTCTACAGGCAGTTTCTCTCGAGCAAGTAAAGCCTTAGTGGAGCCCATTCCTTTCCAAGTTGCAAGGTGCATGCTGGGTATGTTCGTGACATCCATACTTCCGACCATAATCAGCCTACTCTCCTACAACAAAAAATTCAAGCAGTGTGTGCGGAAGATGTCCTTTGTGCGTTTGCACCCAGGACCTCGGATTTATAGTCTCATCTGAAAGACTTTCAGGGGAGTGGAGCCTGTTCCATAAACACTATAGTTTAGCAGCTAGCTCAGTCGGTAACACAAGTTAGGATAACTTGTTTTCAAAGTTGTAAGTCTAGCCAACTTGTTTTTCATTCTCCTGACAATGACAATGACAAAGGAGAAACGGAGAGACAGAGACATAGAGAGAGAGACAAAGAGAGAGAGACAGAGAGAGAGAGACTGAGAGAGAGTGGGGGGTGGGGGTGGGGGTGTTGTTTACTTTCTTTCTCAGACTGTCCTTGGCAGAAGACAGCAGTGGATAAAAGTTTATTGATCGCAAATGGTCTGGGATTTTACTTACGTGTGCTGTTTGGCGAACGGTGTGTGTGTGTGTTGTGTTGTGTGTGTGTGTGTGTGTGTGTGTGTGTGTGTGTGTGTGTGTGTGTGTGTGTGTGTGTGTGTGTGTGTGTGAGTGTGTGTGTGTGTGTGTGTGTGTTGTATGTGTTGTGTGTGTGTGTGTGTGTGTGTTGTGTGTGTGTGTGTGTGTGTGTGTGTGTGTGTGTGTTGTAGTCTTGTGTAGTGTTGTTTAGCGGTGTTGTTGTTGCTTCGATTTTACGTCTGTTCACTCAAAGTGATCTTAGACAATGGGAAGGGGAGGGGGAGGGGGCCTTTATGTTGATGGTTGTGTGCTGTGAAATGGGTATCTGTTGCTAAATATCGTGGGCAGTACACAGAAAAGGGCTAAGCAATGATAACAATAATAAATACATAAAAAATGCTGATATGACTTATAACTATAACAGTGAGAAAGTCTGAGAAAGAAAGTAAAAAAACACCTTCCCCCTCCTCATTCTCTCTACAGTGCTGTAGTGGTGTCGTGTGGTGGGTAGTTGTGTGTGTGTGTGTGTTGAAGTGTTGTGAAGTGTTGAGTAATGTAGTGTAATGTGTGTGTGTGTGTGTGGGGCGCGCGCGCGTGTATGTCTTTGTCTGTGTCTTGTGTGTGTAAGCTACTTTCTTTTTTATCCACAAAGTCCGTCTCTGTCATTTGGAAATCAGAAGTTTGTGATGGCTCTCCCTCTATGATACTGACTGAACCCTGATGGTCTCCAAGTGTATCGCTCACAATGCGATCCGAGGGGGAAAAAAACAAGATATTAAAAAGTCTGGGAGATACACGAACGCCTTGGAGTACACCACCAGAAGTATTAATTACGCTAGTTTGCCACAGAACCTTGAACGAGAAGTTGCGCTGATAAGTTTTTTGGTACAAAGTTGTTAGATAGTGTACATCAGTTTGTGATGAGGAAGAGTGATTGAGTCCATGGTGTTGGCCATGTTCTCTGTATTGCATAGTCTCGTTCTACAGGTACGCCAGGTCGGAATAGGATTTGCACCAGGACACAAGAGTCTGGGTGGAAAGGGTCACATAATTATGGTGAAATGGTTGGAATGGGTTACATAATTATGGTGAAATGGTTGGAAAGGGTCACATAATTATGGTGAAATGGTTGGAATGGGTTACACTAAATTGGTGGAATGGTTGGAATGGGTCACATATGGTGGAATGGGTCACATTTGGTGAGATGGTTGGAATGGGTCACATATGGTGAGATGGTTGGAATGAGTCACATATGGTGAGATGGTTGGAATGGGTCACATATGGTGAGATGGTTGGAATGGGTCACATAGTTATGGTGAAATGGTTGGAATGGGTCACAATTAATTGGTGGAATGGTTGGAATGGGTCACACTAAATTGGTGGAATGGTTGGAATGGGTCACATTGGTGGAATGGTTGGAATGGGTCACACTAAATTGGTGGAATGGTTGGAATGGGTAACATTTGGAGGAATGGTTGGAAGGGGTAACATCAGATAGAGTGTTTGAAATGGGTCACATTTGGTGGAATGGTTGGAATGGGTCACATAATAGTGTGTGTAACGTCAAGAAGCCTTGTGATTTTCTACAGTGTTGGATCACCATCGTCAGTGGCATATTCTAGACAGTCATCAGGGGAAGACGAAGGACCTGTTGGTGGACAATGGTTTCCTGCAGGCTGATCTGCCTTCAGCCTTTCGCAGCAATGCAGTCGTGACTTTAACGCCAGTCAAATCTTTGATGTCCGTCCCGTTCTTCATCTGTCAGCCCATAATGTCTTCTTCCCCCATGTGTCCGCTGTGTTGGATAGCACCAGCTTATTGTAGCCAGGAAACTCTGACGTACAGCCATCTACCTAAGTCAATTGTTAAAAAAAAAATCCAGCATCACAAAAATTCCAGACTGAGAAAGCATGTTTTCTGCAACAGTAGAGAACCAGATACACACATGGATGAAGCAGGACTTCCTGGTCCACAACAAGCATCAACATATCAGCGCAGGGATGCTGCCTCAAATCTAGCAGACACATTACAACCCGTCTGAAAGCATCATCTGTTTAAAGACCACCGTGATCCACGTCTATGCATCTGTCTATCTCTAACTATGATGAAGTGGATACCTAGTTTTACATTTCCAAATTCAGTGTCATGCCCCCAACACCTTCTCAGAAAGTCGAAGCGAAAGTCAAGTCTAGACGAGACCTGTTTTACTGAGGTCCACTGGGCAGTTATCAAGGAGAAATGAAGGGAATTGTGCCATTTTCTCGCCATCACCAAGATGAGTCTGCTCTTGTGCCAGACAGTGGCAGGCACGTGCTTTCAGGGGATGACAGCATCCCTACTTCTGGCCCGTTCTGTGGGATTGGGTTTTTATGATCTTGTTAACTGGACAGCCTCTGTCCTGGTCTCCCATTCTCCGCGGTTTCCCGTAGAATAGGGAGGAGGAGAGGAAGATGAGATAAAAGAAATGTAAAGTAGAAAATGTGGAAGAAAATGAAGAAGAAAGATAAAAGGAAGAGGAAGGAGGAGGAGAAGGAGGAGGAGGAGGAAAAGGAAAGGATTAGGAGATTGCAAAGAAGCAGAAGAATGCAAAAAAAGGAGAAATAGAAGAAGAGGAAGAACTCGAAGAAGAATTGCAAAGAAGAAGAAGAATGCAAAAAGGAAGAATGCAAATAATAATAATAAGAGGAATGCAAAGAAGAAGAACGCAAAGAAGAAGAATGCAAATAATAAGAAGAAGAATGCAAAGAAGAAGAGGAGAAGGAAAAAGAACTAAGAAGAAGAATTGCGAGGAAGAAGAATTGCGAAGAAGAATTACGAAGAAGAATTGCGAAGAAGAAGAAGAGGAAGAATTGCGAAGAAGAATTGCTAAGAAGAATTGCGAAGAAGAAGAATTGTGAAGAAGAAGAGGAGAAGAAGAAGAATAAGAATTCCGAAGAAAAAGAAGAATTCGAGAAGTATTGCCAAGAAGAAGAACTGAGAAGAATAAGAAGAATTCATAAGAATTTGGAAAAAGAATTCCGAAAAAGAAGAATTGCGAAGAATTGCGAAGAAGAAGAAGTAGGCGACAACGACGAAGAAGGAGAAGAGAAGAAGGACAAACAACACAACAACAACAACAACAACAACAACAACAACAACAACAACAACAACAACAACAACTGCAAAGAAGAAGAAACAACACTGCAATATTCATCACAGACAAGTTGAAAAAAGTAGGTCATGGCACACGCGCAGTAACAGCCTAACAAAAACTCTCTACAAAAAAATGGCTGCTGTTTTTTTGGGTGTTCTTTTTTTTGTTTTTTCTAAGCTAACTGCTAATCCCATTGTCACTTCTAATTCTACGCCGATGCTTGAGTAATGGTAAAAACTTGGACACACTGTTTTTCTTAAGCACAAAAGGAACATAAAATACGAAGTGTTACAAAACTTAAAATCCATTTAGTACTTTGAACAAAAAAGAAAAGAAATGGAAGGGGATGTTTTCTTGTCTCTGTTCTTTTGCTTTCGTTTCCCTTCTTTTTTCTCCCCCCCCCCCCCCTCCTTTTTTTAAAAATTAAAAAGACCCTCATCTGTCTGTCTTTCTTTCTCTCTTGTTTTTGTCTGCCTGTCTGTCTCTCTGTCTTTTTTCGTTGTTGGTTGTCTTTTTTATTGTATGTCTGTCTGTCTGTCTTTATTCGTTGTTGGTTGTTGTCTGTCTTATTGTCTGTCTGTCTGTCTTTATTCGTTGTTGGTTGTTGTCTGTCTTATTGTCTGTCTGTCTGTCTGTCTACCTGTCTTTCGTTAATTCTCCTCTTTCCATTCGTTGCTCCTCTCTCTTTCTTTCTTTTTCTTCTTTCCAGCCGCATTTCGATTTTAGGGATGTGTCTAAACACCACACCAGAGTGCACGCGTTTTAAAATTGTGTCGTCCGTTCCCACCCCTGGAGTTAACATCAGTACAGACTCCACTCTCCCCAAAAGTCTTTCGGATGACACTATAAACCGAGGTCCCGTGTGCGAACGCAGGCAGAACATCTTGCGCGCACGCTATATCCTGTTCCGCTTTTCGTAAGAGTAGGCCATTGTGTGCCAGTGGTAACAGATGACAATTTACAAAACATCATACACACGGGGACTGGATGTAAAAAAGCACATAAGTGCTTATTCCATTATCCTCGATATAAAAGAATAAATTAAAAAAACCAAACCAGCAAGCAATGGCCTACTCTTCCGAAAACACACCACACACATACCCCCCCCCCCCCCCACACACACACACACACACATCCTACATTCCATTCGGTGGTACGTTTTAGCGTCAGTAAAAAGTTGGTAAAACTCTTCATAAAAGTTACAAACTTCATGTCTCGCCAAATTCCGGCACCTCCACTCAGGTGCCAGAGCTTACAGAAGGGAAGAAGAGAGAAGGAGAGGAGAGAGAGGGGAGAGAGAGAGGGGGAAGAGGAGGGGGAGAGATGGGGGAGAGAGAGGATCTTCTTGGTGGTGGTTGTTTATTTTATTTTCCAATTTCCTTGAAGGATGATTTGAGGGTATACAATTATTGATCCGTTTCTATCATCTCGCTTCACTGCATATACTGCACAACGTTTGGTGTCGATCTGTCTGTCTGTTTGTTTGTTTGTCTGTCTTTTTATCTGTCTGTCTGTATGTCTGTCTGTCAGTCTGTTTGGCTGGGTTGGGTGGTGGGTGGCTATCTATCTATCTATCTATCTATCTATCTATCTATCTATCTATCTATTCTATCTATCTATCTATCTATCTATCTATCTATCTATCTTATCTATCTCATCCTGTCTGTCTGTCTGTCTGTCTGCCTGCCTGCCTGCCCGTTTGCCTGTCTGTCTATCTGTCTGACTATGTATCTGTTTATGTCACACTCGGAACCTCAATTTATCAAATAACCCAAGACAAGCACCCAGACCACCACCCAGGGCCTAGTGGATGGGGGGAAGTTTGAATTTAGGCGGGGATCGAACCCACAGCCTATCACTTTGTAGACAGGTGCGTTACCTCTAGACCACCGATCCTCAATATGCCTGACATTCTTCCTGCTTGGAGGCACTGTATTATAATCAGACACATACAGATATAAAAGATCAAAATATGCACGTTAAAGATCCTGTCATTCTAATCTTCTTGTGGCCTTGTCTCATGGGTTATAGAAACACCAGCATGCCCAGCATGCATCCTGTATACCAAAAAAATGAGCTGCTCTGAAGTCGGAATCTGTCGACTGAGGATAGCGGGCCTGCAGAGTGACAAACGCAGGAGAAGACCAGGCACTACACACCCCACCTGGTAAAGGAAGGCAGAAGAGAGAGAGAGAGAGAGAGAGAGAGAGAGAGAGAGAGAGAGAGAGAGAGAGAGAGAGAGAGAGAGAACTCGAACCGACTCGAACATTTATTCACAAAATGGCCATTGGCCCATACATGAAGGGGGGTTGCCAAACTGCTTAGGATTTTAGTGAGAAAAATAAGGAAGCAAAAAAACCTCCCAAAATGTCATTGTATAACCACAACCACCACAATAAAAATCAGTTACAGAAAATATGACTTAAGAAACCAAGATATATCATATTCTAAAGGCTTTACACAAATATAAAGCAAGGCTGCACACAATCTCAGGGTGACTAGACGCTATGAGTAGACAAGAATCTAAATAAATTAGGCTGTCTACTATTTTTTACCGGAATGTAATTCTGTCTTACATCTTCTAATGCTGGACAGCACAGCACAAAATGAACTTCATCTTCCACTG
>CM054142.1:36858787-36861287 GCA_028751875.1 Rapana venosa | reverse complement strand
CCCTTTGTGTCTCTGTGTCTTTTTCTGCCTCTGTCTTTCTCTGTCTCTGTTTGTCTGTTTGTCTCTGTCTGTCTGTCTGTCTGTCTGTCTGTCTGTCTTCTCTCTCTCTCTCTCTCTCTCTCTCTCTCTCTCTCTCTCTCTCTCTCTCTCTCTATCTCTCTCTCTCGTGCACGCGCGTGCGCGCGCGCTTCTAGTCGCCAATCAGGGCATGGGTCAGATGGAAAAAAAGTGAATGTTTATCTGTAGCCCTTGAAAAATTAAGACCATTCACTAATTTTTCCCCAATCTCTGTGTCTCTCGTTTTTTGTCTTTGTCTCTTATTTTGCTTTCCCTCAGCCAATGTTAAGCGGCATCGAGCGTAGTTACCAATTGGATGGATGACCGTTTGTGCGCTTTGGCTACAGTACAGTTCCCCAGTTCACTCAACTGTAAATGGGTACCTGCCCTCTTTAGGGTCAGGGAAGATAAAGCAGTGAGGGAGCGGAGATGGGCGCCGCCCTCAATATGCTGGCCCCTAGAGAAGTGAGGTCTCTGACGACTCGCTCCCCTACGACCACATAGTTATGGGACACCTTTACCTTATTTTTCTGCCTCATCTTTTTGTATGATCTTCTCGTCCTGCTGTTCCCACTCCGGTTATCCCAACCTCACTGTCCCATCCCTGTCTAGGCTTTTCATGTCGTATCATCAGGGGTGGAAAGAAGTCCACAGGGAAGTCACCAATGTGTTAGGCCACCATGGGGTCACCGAACAGAGGCACCCTGCACTGCTGCTGGGTCACTTTGGTGGTGTTCAGTGGTGCCTGCTCTGAGCTGACGTACACATGACACCATCTGCTGACAACAATAATAGCTCAGTCGCAAGGCCAGGCTGAGTATGACGTCCATCCGGGAGGGGGGGTGACTACCACACCGTTCCACAATTCCCTTCTCATATCAACCTCCAGCCCCGGAGGCTTTGACACAAACTCACCACAGGCATAGATGTGTATGAGGAAACTGATACTGAGGTCACCATGAGACCAGAGCAACTGAACCCACTGAACCAGATACATCTTTTAAAAAAATGTTTTTATTGCACGAGGATTAGTGGTGATGACAATGATGTACTGATATTGCCATGATAAGCGAAAAAACAACTAGCTGTAAGTTATTTCTGATCTATAAACAATGGTGAAGTTTGATGTCTAATGTAGGGACCCCACCAGTCCCTAGAGTGTTTTTCCTGGAGCTCTACTGGGCTGGGCCACGTCTGGTGTGTCAGAGTGTTGAAGGTAGGACAGGACTGCAGGATATGAGAGGGGGGTTGTGGGCCTGTGCCACAGGGGCACTGGTCAGTGTGGGATATTTTTAGGCGGTGGAAGTGGGATAGGAGCTGGCGGTGTTCTGTTCGCTGTCTGAAGGTGGTGATGAATATTATAGCGAGATGATACGATAATATAAATCGTTAGGGATGAGTATAGATGTACTCTTCATAAGTGTAAAATATAAGAGGTATGAATAATGTACTCTGTGTGTCAGTAGTAGTAGTAGTAGCAGCAGCAGTAGCAGAAGCAGCAGCAGCAGTAGTAGTAGCAGCAGCAGCAATTAGCAGCAGCAGCAGCAGAACAAGCAGCAGCAGCAGCAGCAGCAGCAGCAGTGGCAGTAACAGTAGCAGTAGTAGTAGTAGTTGCTGTTGTAGTCGTAGTAGCAGTAGAAGTAACAGCAGCAGTAG
Source organism: Rapana venosa (assembly GCA_028751875.1). Lineage (NCBI taxonomy): Eukaryota > Metazoa > Mollusca > Gastropoda > Neogastropoda > Muricidae > Rapana > Rapana venosa. The sequence goes on along the minus strand of CM054142.1, from coordinate 36,859,574 downwards.
TAGTAGTAGTTGTCGGAACATTAACAATCGCAAGAGAAGCAGTAGTAGTAGTGACTGTGGTGGTGGTAGTAGCAGTAATAGTAGTAGAAGTAGCAGCAGCAGCAGCAGCAGCAGAAGAAGAAGAAGAAGAAGAAGAAGAAGCAGAAGAAGCAGCAGCAACAGCAGCAGCAGCAAGAACAGCAGCAGCAGTAGTAGTAGAAGTAGTTGTTGTGATTTGTCCTCTTCAGTTCAAAGTCTGTTGACTTTCAGTGACTGTAGACGAGAAAAACACTAAGGAAAGGAGGGGAGGGGAGGGATGGGGGTGGCGTGTGAGGGAAAAAGATGGATGAAACCTAGGTCGGTATGTGTGTACGATTAAAACCTGACAAAAGACCAAGGTACCTTCATGTTGAATGCGAGCACAATTGAATACAACAAACTCACCCAACATAAAACAAGTATGATATAACTATAGCAAAGGTTCAGATGGAATCAGCAACAAACAGCTAGCAACGTCAAAGGCCAATGTTTCATTATTAACTGCAGCTTCAAGAGAATGCTCACAAAAAGTATGCAAAAGTGTTGTTGTTGTTGTTTTTATTACAGCAATCAAATATGACATGAATAATGGAAATATGTTCACCATACAAGCACTTGACATTTTCACTGAATTTGGTAATGTGAAAGTATCAATAATAAATAAAAGTGTTATCCATTCTGTATCTTTCATATCTTACTTTTTGTTGACACTAAATCGGTATTAAATGCATTACAATTCCTATGTAAAAAGCGGATAGCCCAAATGATC
>CM054142.1:36851287-36853787 GCA_028751875.1 Rapana venosa | reverse complement strand
GTCTGTCTGTCTGTCTGACTGTCTGTCTGTCTGTCTGTCTCTCGCTCTCTCTCTTCTCTTCTCTCTCTCTCTCTCACTCTCTCTCTCTCTTTCAATTTCAAATCTGTTTTGTTTATTGTAAGGATAATGTAGTAGGTACTCATGTGCTTTTTTTTTATATACATTTACTCTCCGTGCGTATGCATCCGTTCCCATCGGCACACAATGCCCTTCTTTTTCCGGAAGGCAGAACAGGTTTTAATGTGTGCACAAGATGTTCTGCGTGCTCTGTTCTCTGTTTATAGTCTCATCCGAAGGACTCTGTGTGTGTGTGTGTGTGTGTGTGTGTGTGTGTGTGGTGTGTGGGTGTGTGTGTGCGTGGGTGTGTGTGTGTGTGTGTGTGTGTGTGTGTGTGTGTGTTGTGCGTGCGTGTGTGCCTAATGTGTGTGTGTGTGTGTGTTGTTGTGTGTGTGTGTTGTGTGTGCGTGTGTGTTTCTGTCTCCCTGTTTTCTGTCTATCTGTTTGTATGTCATGTTTTTTCTCTGTCTGTCTGTCTCTGTCTCTGTCTCTGTTCTGTGTTTCTCCCTCTCCCTCTCCCCCTCTCTCTTTCTCTATCTCTGTCTGTCTCCTCCCTCTCTCTTCTCTTTCTCTCTGTCTTTCTCCTTCTCTCTCCTCTCCCCCCTCTCTCTTTCTTCTCTCTGTCTGTCTCCCCCCCCCTCTCTCTTCTCTTTCTCTCTGTCTGTCTTCTCTCTCTCCATCCATCTCTCTGCTGTATGTCTGTCTGTCTGTCTCTGGCTTTGTAGTAATGAGTTCTCCTAGTCCATTAGGCGATAATCATTGTGAATGTATCAGGTTTTGGTTGGGGGTCTGTTTTTTCCATCTCTCTCTTCCCCCCTTCACAGTTATCCCTGTCATCATCTTAGTGGGGAACGGGATAGCCAGGTGGTTAGAGTGATGCGCTCGTTATCTGCTGACCCGGGTTCGAATCTCGTTCAAGAGGATTTTTCCTGCGGAGTTAACGTCAGTGCTGACTCCATTCCCCCTAAAAGGCCTTCGGATGAGACTATACACCGAGGTCCCCGTGTGCGAACGCACGCAGAACATCTTGTGCACTCGTTAAATCCTGTTCCGGTTTTTGGAAGTGTAGACCATTGTGTGCCGGTGGGAACGGATGACAAAATTTACAAAACTGCATATACCAAAGGATTGGATGTAAAAAAAAAAAAGAACACGAGTGCTTATTCCATTGTCCTCGAAAAATAAAAGAATAAAAAGAATAAACCTTTGCCTTGGGATAGATAAGGTAATTCCTTTTCAGCTTTCTGGAAATTAGAAACACTCACAGACACATCTGATGACGACAGCTCTTCAAGGTAAGGTTGAGGTGCAGAAGGAAAAGGAGCCAGACCACCAGCATCCTACATTGCCAACATCACTGAGATCAGCGGTCTGGGAGGGTTACAGGAGATCTTAGAACTCAGCAGAGACAGGGAAGTGGGGGGAGGGGGGGGAGGGGAAGGGAGAGAGAGAGAAGAGAGAGAGAGAGAGAGAGAAGAGAGAGAGAGAGAGAGAGATCTACATACAACATTGGCGATGGAGACAGTTGAGTTGAGCTAAGTTGAAATCATGTGTCATTACACTGGTCCTCCTTTGGTTTAGTTTTGGTATGCCAACATTGAAATCCCCAAACAAACCGCCAGTTGTTGTTGTTGTTGTTGTTGCTGCTGCTGCTGCTGTTGTTGGGTGTTCCCCAGCTTAACACTCTGGGGGTCACCCAGAATATACGCTCTGACTGGGAATCACTGTGAGATTGAAATTCCACACTGAATGAGAAATTTGCGTGTATGACTGTTTTTTTAAGTGCCTCGCCATAATATTGGCAGCAATACTCCGACTTTACAGGATGTGTTCTCCTTTACAGGAGAGTGCAGGTTGTTATGTTAAAAGCTTGTCATGGCTTGAAGGCAATCTCAACACAACGTTTTACAACATAACAACATTTTAGTGTAGGCCTTGGCAGTTAGCTGACATCTATAACTGACACAGCTTTTGGCCTGGCCAAAACAGCCAGTGATCGAATTGTGATAATTCTCGGTTAGACGTGACTTGACTTCTCGCTTAACTACCGCAGAAGTCTATAAAACATTGTGCTGATGAAGCTTTTTTTTTATATTATTCATTCATTCATTTATTCATTATTCATTCTTTTATCTCGAAGATAATGGCATAATCACTCATGTGCTTTTTACATCCAATCCCCGTGTGTATGCAGTTTTGTAAATTTTGTCATTCGTTCCTAGTGGCACACAATGGCCTACTCTTCCGAAAAATGGAACAGGTTTTAACGTGTGCGCAAGATGTTCTGCGTGCGTTCGCACACGAAGCCTCGGTTTACAGTCTCAACCGAAGGACTTTTTGGGGGGGGGGGGAGGGGGGAGTGGAGTCAGCACTGATGTTAACTCCAGAAGAAAAATCCTCTTGAACGAGATTCGAACCCGGGTCCGCAGATCACGAGCGCATC
>CM054142.1:36838787-36846287 GCA_028751875.1 Rapana venosa | reverse complement strand
GACCACCTAACTGCCCCTCCCCTTTACTGACGACAGTAATAGCTCAGACATGGAGCCAGACTGGGTGAGATGTCTACCCGAGGTAGTGACCACCACAACATCCCTTCAACAACCTTTTCCCATGAAACTTCCACACAGAAGACTTTGACACAAAACTCACTACAGGCACAGAAGTGTATAGAAAAACTGGAACTTGAGGTTATCATGAGATTAGAGCAACCAGGGCCATCGACTGAAAGACAGTTTTCTTTTAATGCGTGATGATCAGTGAGGATGATGTAATGCTACTGTTATGGAAGTACATCAGGTTTGAGACTACTTGACAGGGCTGTACTATACTATACGCATCTTATCATAACATATCCCAGAGTCAACCAGGCCCGAGAGATACAGACACCGGCAGCGTTTGATAAAGTAATTTAAGCAATACTCTCAAAAATCACAAGCGTAAAGTGGATAAAGCTGGACTGTGTGGTTCCAGTCTTCAAACTAAACCAATGGCGAACTCATTCTGTGTAGGATGCGGTCGGAATCAGAAAAAACCTTAACATATGACCTATGCGATATGGGATTTAAACCTGCAATTTTTCACCCAGGAACCGAACGTTCTAACCACCGCATAACCCTGAACACCTTTCCCCCCCTCGTTCCTCGGCTAGAGCTCCAAGGTTCTCTAATGGTGAGATTTTGCGTATGCGACAATTTTTTGCCCACCATGAAGGTAGCCGCATTCCGACTTCGGGGATGTATGCTGGGTATGTTCGTGTTTCCGTAACTCACCCAACGCTGACATGAATTACGGGATCTGTAAAGTGCATATTTGATCTTCTGCATGTGTATATACACGAAGGGAAGAAAGGCACTGGCAGGTCTGCACTGGAAGTTGACCTGGAAGATCATAAAAATCCCCACCCTTAATTCACCCGACTACACCGAGATTGGACCCACGACTTCATGAACCCATAGAATTGAAGTCGAACGGTCGATCGTAACCACTCAGCTTTCGCGTCCGTGGAACATAGAATGCAGCCATTGTGATTATTTTATCATCCTTTGAACATTTTCTTAGACTTTTTAAAGCTTCCATACAGAATCGCAAAACATGAAAAAAACCACAACCTGAGTTAGAACGAAAGAAAGAAAGAAAGACAGACAGACAGACAGACATACAGACAGTATCAACGTTAGACAAAAAACAGAGGTCACGGAGACACACAGATCAAAAGGACATGAACAAATAGACTAAAACAGAGGCAACCTTAGAAAAAAACAACACCCCAACAAACTATAGAGGTCACAGAAATACACAGACCACAAGGTTTCAAACAGACAAGACAGACAGACAGACAAGCGGCAGCAGCGGCAGATACAGCGGGCGGTCACGGAGATAAACGGACAGAAAAGGAACAAACAGACCGACAAACAGACAAACAGAAAGGTCATCAAGCAGGTTAGGTCCTTCACACAGACAGACAAACGGCAAAGCCTTAGAGGAATCTGGAGGCACTTGGACAGATTAGCTTTTCCCCATCCTCCTCCTCCTCTTCCTCCTCCTCCTCCTCGCCCTCTCTCTCTCTCTCTCTCTCTCTCTCTCTCTCTCTCTCTCTCTCTCTCTCTCTCTCACACATCAAACCTTGGGAGATGTACGTTTCATTTTTTTCTTCTTCACTTTTCCATTCTTGCCCCTTGAGAAATGTATTGTGGCCAAAGGCCGATCGATGTACGTTAAACCATTTCAGAGTTCAGAGTTCAGAGTTAAGAGCTCAGAGTCTCTCTCTCTCTCTCTCTCTCTCTCTCTCTCTCTCTCTCTCTCTCTCTCTCTCTCTCTCTCTCGCTCTCGCTCTCGCTCCTCTCTCTCTCTCGCTCTCGCTCTGTATTCGTCATCTGCTGACCCGGGTTAAAATCTTGTTCAAGAGGATTTTTCCCATGGAGTTAACATCAGTGCAGACTCCACTCTCCCCAAAAGTTTCTTCGGATGAGACTATAAACCGAGGTCCCGTGTGAGAACGCACGCAGAACATCTTGCGCACACGTTAAAACCCGTTCCGCTTTTCGGAAGACGAGGCCATTATGTGTCGGTGGGAACGGATGACAAAATTTACAAAAAGTACATACACACGGGGACTGGTTGAAAAAAAGCACATTAGTGCTTATTCCATTATCCTCGAAATAAAAGAATAAATTGCCTTATCTCCCTCCCTCTGTCTCTCTGTCTCTCTGTCTCTCTTCTCTCTGTCTCTCTCTCTTCTCTCTCTCTCTCTCTCTCTCTCTCTCTCTCTCTCTCTCTCTGCTCCCCCCCCCCACCCCCTGCATTTTTGGCCTTGTTTTCCAATCACCACTTTCTCTCCTCCTTCCCTCCCTGCCTTCTCTTCTCCCTCCCCCTCTTCCCTCCCCCTACCGTCATTTCCCGCCCATGGCAGAGTTTGCACAGACTGTGTCTGGAGTAATTGTCGCTGCATGGTCGGCTTCTGCTGTCACGAGAGAGAGAGAGAGAGAGAGAGAGAGAGAGAGAGAGAGAGAGAGAGAGAGAGAGACAGACAGACAGACAGACATACAGAGACAGACAGAGAGACAGACTGACAGAAACAGAGACAAAGGTATACACACAGACAGACAGACAGGAACACAAAGAGAGAGAGGCAAATAGACAAGCAGACAGACAGATACACAGACAGGCAGAGACAGACAGACAGACAGACAGACACAGACACAGACAGAGAAAGATGGACAGAGAATGGGAGAGAGAGAGAGAGAGAGAGAGAGAGAGAGAGAGAGAGAGAGAGAGAGTAAGAGTAAGAGAGACAGAGAAACAGACAGATATACATACAAACAGAAAGACAGAGACAGACAGAAAACCAGACAGACCAAAAAAAAACCACTCAGACAAATAGACGGAAAAGGATTCGGATGATTCCATTTCATCATAATGATTATATCTGGTCATTTCACTGCCCATGAAAGGGGTCAGTACAGGTCAGGAGGAACTGAAGCCAACGTAACAAGAACGTTCAATTCATGAACAATTCATGAAATCATTACACATCGTTTCTGGAAAGCCTCAGACAGCAATAGGATTACATTATTCAGAGTTCTGGTGCGAGAGAGAGAGATAGAGATAGAGAGAGATACAGACAGACAAACAGACATAGACATATTCAGAGAGAGACAGACGGACAGACAGACAGGCAGACAGACGGACAGACAGACAGACATAGACATATTCAGAGAGAGGGAGAGGGAGAGAGAGAGAGAGAGCGAGAGAGAGAGAGAGAGAGAGAGAGAGAGAGCGAGAGAGAGAGAGAGAGAGAGAGAGAGAGAGAGAGAGAGAGAGAGAGAGAGAGAGAGAGAGAGAGAGAGAGAAGAGAGAGCGAGAGGTAGCCTAGTGGGTCAGAGCGTTTTACAGTATATATAACACCCCCACCTTCTAAAAATTCAGTGCTAGGAATTTCCTCTTTTCTAGCCCTCTCTTTACTTTCAGCTTCATTCCTTATGTTGCGGTCACCCCACCCCTTCTTGTCTCTTCTCTGCCTTCTAGGTCCATTCTCCTGCCCCTCTTTTTAAAAAATATTTTTAATCCCCAGAAAGACTTAAACAACAATTCTCTCCTGTGCCGAAGTCGGGTGCGCTGGGCCTGATGATGAAGAAGAAGTTTCCTCACAATCAGTCGTGTGTTAGTTTCGATCCCTAAACCTCTCTGGGAAGCAAATGAATGTCCCTTTTTTGTTACAGTAACGCTAAGTACTGTTCTATCACAAGCGTGTGAACATACACACGCACGCTCGCACGAGCGCATGCACACACATGTGTGTGCGCGCACACACACACACACACACACACAGACAAGCACACACACACGCGTGCGCGCGCGCACACACACACATACATACATACAAACAACACACCACACACACACACACACACACACACACACACACACACACACACACACACACACACACACACACACACACACACACACACACACACACACACACACACACACACACACACACACACACACACAAACAACACACCATAACACAACACAAGACACACTCATACACAAAAGACAACACACACAGACACAAAGATACACAAACACACACACACAAGACAGTACACTCAAACACACACACACACACACACACACACACACACACACACACACACACACACACACACACACACACACACACACACACACACACAACACACACACACACACACGCACGCACGCGCGCGCACACACATACACAACACACATACACGCACACACACATTCACATACACAAACACCACACCACATTACACAACACAATCACACACACACACATGCACACACACACAGTACACACACATTAATACACACACAGACACGCTCAGTATACACACTTACAGAGGCAGACACACACACACACACACACATACACACACACACACACACACACACACACACACACACACACACACACACACAACACACACACACACACACACACACACAAAAGACAACACACACACACACACACACACACACACACACACACACACACACACACACACACACACACACACACACACACACACACACACACACACACACACATCCGCTGTCTGTCTGTCTCTCTGTCTGTGTCTCTGTCTGAATCTGTCTGTCTCTGTCTGTCTGTCTGTCTGTCTCTCTCCCCCTCTCTCTCTCTCTTTCTCTCTGTCTGTCTGTCTCTCTGTCTGTCTGTCTGTCCCTCTCTCTCTCCCTCTCTCTCTCTCTCTCTCTCTGTCTGTCTCTCTGTGTGTCTGTCTGTCTGTCTGATCTAGCTCAGTCACTCTACAAGTGCAGAAAGGTGTGAACTCTTCCAGCCTGTGACAGCACTGGAACACTGGGATGACCTCAGTCCTGACTCCCCAGAGAATGGCAAAGAAGCGAGGCCATTAAAACAAGAGCCAGACATGAAGTTTGCTTCAGTGGTCGAGCAGAGGTAAGGCACCAGTCTCTTTTTCTTCCTTCCTCCCTCCCTTCCTTCCTTCCTTCCTTCATTCATTCATTCATTCATTCATTCATTCATTCATTCATTCATTCATTCATTCATTCATTCATTCATTCATTCATATATACCACTTTAAATGCCTCTAATACCACTTTTAATACCACTGTCTTTTTTAAAATATTATATTTCTATGATAATTGAAAAGAAGCACTCGTGTGTCTATTTTTTCGTAAACATCAAGTCTTCGCGTGAATGCGGCTTTTGCACATTTTGTCATCCGATTCCACCAGCACACAATTGCCTACCCTTTCCGAAAAGAGGAACATGTTTGAATGTGTGCGCAAGATGTCCTACGTGTGATTTTACAAGGTGCCGCGGTTTACAGTCTCATCCGGGGTGAGAAAGTGTGGGTTTGATTCTCGTGTAAACTTGAAGATCAAAGTTGAGGTTATTCAATAGATCATCATATTCATCATCAATGCCTTTGTGCCTTATTGGCACGTAGGGCAGCAACAAATGTTCTCCACTCCTGTCTGTCCTGGGCCAGCTTCTGAATGGTTCCCCAGGTATGTTGGAAGGTCTTCAGCTCTGTTTCGACAGTCCGACGCCAAGTGTTCAATAGAGCCTAGACTTTTCTTTCTTTGTTTTCTTGTTTTTAATGACTGGTCCTCTTCTCCTTGTTCCCTCACATGTAGGACGCGTTGGGCCTGGTCTTTTCCTGCACTTGTGAGTTTGCAGGAGGTCAGCCCTTTAGCCTCCGCTGACAGGGAGAAACAGAGGAACAGACAGGGAGAGACAGTCACACACACACACACACACACACACACACACACACACACACACACACACACACACACACACACACACACACACACACACACACACACACACACACACACACACACACACACACAGAGTTAAAAAGAGGTAGAGACATATATTTTTTTATAAATATTCTTTTATATCGAGGATAATGGAATAAGCACTTATGTACTGTTTTTACAGCCAGTCCCCGTGTGTATGTGGTTTTGTGAATTCTGTCATCTGTTCCCACCGGCACACAATGGCCTACTCTTACGAAAAACGGAACGGATTTAACGTGTGCGCAAGATGTTCTGCGTGCGTTCTCACACGGGGCCTCGGTTTATAGTCTCATCCGAAGGACTAGACAGAGAGAGAGACAGACAGACATACAGACACACATACAGACACACATATACAGACAATCATAGAGATAGACAGACAGACAGATAGACACAGACACAGACACACACACTCACACACACTCTCTCTCACACACACATACACACGCACACATACATACATACATACATACATACAACACACAACACACACACACACACACCACACACACACACACACACACACACACACACACACACCATCATACAGACAGATCATAAGCCGTTGTGGACTAACACAGCAGACAACCAATCCTACGAGAAAAAGGGCAGGCGAGATAAACGCTCTCTTCCACCTCTACCACACCTCCACTTTCCCTCATACCCTCTCCCCCTGCCTTCCCCTCCCTTCCCCCTATCTTCCCATCCCTCCACCATCTCACCCCCCCCCCCCCCAACAACAACCACCCACTAACCCCCACACACTTCTCCTCATCCTAATACAAGACTAAAAGTGTTCCAGAGTTTGCACTGACTTTCCTCTAACTGACTTGTCCCAGAGTAAGTGAATAGCCTGTCCTTTGTAACCATTAGAGAGAGAGAGAGAGAGAGAGAGACAGAGACAGAGACAGAGACAGAGAGACAGAGAGACACGGAGGGACAGAGAGGGAGTCAGAGAGAGATAGAGAGCAGACAGATAGAAAGAGAATAAGAGAGAGAGACAGAGACAGACAGAGACAGTGAGAGAGAGACAGAGATGGAGAAAGAGAGAGAGAGAGAGACAGAGAGACAGACAGAGAGAGGCAGTGAGAAAGAGAGTGAGAGAGAGACAGACAGAGAGAGACAGACACAGAGAGAGACAGTGGGAGAGAGACAAACAGAGACAGAGAGACAGAGAGAGACTCCTTTAGATCAGTTTATCATCGGGAAGTTTGCCTCGTCAACCATGGGACAATATTATATTGGGGCTGTTAGTTTGCTGAGAATCAGAAATTTGAATAGGGGATAATTTATGAAATAAAATCCCCAGATCAGACCAACATTATTTGCTCATTCCTCATTCTAAAAGCCAAAGCCACTACTTTTGAATTCCAGGGACAATGTAAATTCTTTATTCTGTCTGAACCCTTCTGCAAATTTGCCAGTGTTTCTGACAGTGTGGGCGTTGTTTATTGCCTTAGTGTCATTGAAACTGTAAGGATGAAAATGGCCATCAATCCAATCATCTCTCAATTACCGCCCCCCCCCCCACCTCCCCCCCCCCCCCCCCCTAACTGACTATCTTTATTATCCATCAACTTCCTGTTTAAAATCCACGAACTTCCTGTTTAAAATCCATCAACTACCTGTTTCAAATCCATCAACTTCCTGTT
>CM054142.1:36816287-36833787 GCA_028751875.1 Rapana venosa | reverse complement strand
GTAGAATAAATCCCAAGAGAAGATGGATAGGAAAGCAGTGGTTGGGAATATAGAGAAAGGAGGGCTTGGTATAGCAGATGTAACACAAAATTAATATCTTTCTATTTTCAAACTCAGTTGGATTGGAAAGCTAGACACTACAGGATATGAACTGAAAAAAAAGTATGCATCTGTCTGTATTTTTAAAAATTAAGAGAATATGGCTTGTTGGAAAGTGATATTTTAAACATGAAATATGTGAGTCAGTCTTATCTGGTTGTTTTTTGTTGTTGTTATTTTTTTAGGGTGGAATTAAGATATTATGGCCTTTTGGAAAGAGACATTCTAAATCTGAAATATGTGCGTCAGTCTTTAGCTTTTTTGTTTTTAAATTTAGATATCATGGCTTTTTGAAATGGGACATTCTTGGCATGATATTTCTGCAGAAACTTTGGTTTGTTTCGTATCTCTGTCTATTCAACACTTCACCGTTTCTCTTTCTTTGTCTGTCTTTCTATTTGTTTGTTTGTTTCATCATATGTCTATCTATCTTACCTAGTGTGTATATAATTATCATGTTTATCTTTATGTCAGTCAGTCTGTCAATCTGTCTGTGTCTTACTGTCTGTTCTCCTGTTTCTCTAACTCTCTCTCTCTCTCTCTCTCTCTCTCTCTCTCTCTCTCTCTCTCTCTCTCTCTCTCTCTCTCTCTCTCTTCTATATTCTTAAATCTATATTTTCCCAGTTTAATTTACTTAAAAATTTTTTTTGCTTTGTTTTGAGTTCTCTCTCTCTCTCTCTCTCCTCTCTCTCTCTCTCTCTCTCTCTCTCTCTCTCTCTCTCTCTCTCTCTCTCTCTCTCTCTTTCCCTATCTCTCTCCCTCCCCCTCTCCCCACTATGGGCAGATAACCAGGGGTTCAGTTCACACACCAGGAACTGAGGGGAGTGAATGGAAATGGCGCAGACTGACTCTGCTGTTGTCAGCCCTAATATTGATTTCCCCCCCAGAACATTCTGGAACATTCCAAGTGGGGGCTAACCTCGACTGAGGGGATAAGGGAGTAGGAGAGGGAGGGGTAAGAAGGGAGGAGGGGAGGGAGGTGTTTGGAAGCATTTCTGAAAGAGAATGCTGACTTAGGATTTTTTTCTTTCCTGTCAGCTGGGCTGGGAGCTGTACATCTCTGTTGAGAGCAGTTTGAAAAGTGAAGGTTGATTTAAGGGTTTTTTGACATCCAGTGCCTTTGTGGCAGTTTCTGTTTTAGGCTTTTATTGTTTATTGTTGCTGTTATCCTTTATTGTTGCTGTTGTTGTTGTTGCCTCGTGTTCTGTGATGCACCTGCTCTGTTGTTCCCGCATCGCTCATTTCGGTCCTGCCACCCGGGCTATACACAGGTCCATCATGTTGCATCCTCAGAGCCAGCAGTTTACAAGGAGGTTATTCATGTCAGATTGCCATGGGGTCACCAGCCAGCAAGATCCTGCTCTGCTGCTGGGTCAGTTGTCAGTTTGGGGGTGTTCAACGGTGCGTGTGTTTAGGTGTATGTGATAAAATTTCTGTAACTTAAAAAGATTTTCGATAATTTGATCAATTACACACACACACACACACACACACACACACACACACACACACACACACACACACACACACACACACACACACACACACACACACACACACACACACACACACACACACACACACACACACACACACACACACACACACACACACACACACACACAATATATATATATATTATATATACATATATATATATATCTTTATGCATCTATATATATCGAGAGAGAGATATATATACACATATATTCATATAATATTATATTCTTCTCCTTCTTTGTATTCTACTTTCTGAAAGACACCATTTTCTCTGATTTGGCATGTATGAAATATTTTCTTTGTATTGCCAGTGTCTAAAGATGGACACAATGGTTGCATGTGTACAGCAATGTTTGACTGCTGGTTTTTAAAATATTGATGTTGCAGGTTTAAACCCTGGTAGCACGTGGAGAAGTAAGCTGATGCTATGTTCCCATTGTCCAGTGGCAATGCACACTTCTAGAACACATGAGATGGGGGTTTGAATTCTGCCTGAAGCCAGGTTCTCTCCTATAGACTGCATCACGAGGTGTGGTCTGGATCTTGTCTTTCAGACACGACAACTCAAGTACAACATAACATTTAGCGGATATAAAAGATTTCATGATGAGAAAAAAAAATTGTCTCTTGCGAAATTCTGCTACACAAAACAGTGTAAAAAGAAAACAAATACATTCGCAAACAGAAAAAACCCCAAAGGAAACAATTAGGAGTATTTCATAAGTAACAACAATATGTTTAATGTCATCCAAATATATTCCCCGAAGTTAGAATGCAGCTACCTCCTGGTCTGCAGAATTGGTCACATGCACAAAATCTTCCCATTGGTGAAGCCCCAGAGCTCTACAAAAAATAGAAAGAAACTTTCTGTGACTGTCAGTAGTATACAATCATAATTACACAAGATCAACTGTGTATATCAAAGATCTGGAACTGATAAAAAAAGTTTGATGTTCACAGAAGCTTGAACACAGCCAGAATGCCAAATCAAGACACAGAGATTAGGGCACTATTGTAGCTGATAATCATTATAGTCTAGTGGTTAGAGCATTGAACTTGTCATCTAACGGTCACTGGAGTCACTGGTTCCAATCTTTGAGTGGATTTTGCCCCTGGAGTTAGCATTGATGCTGACTCCACTCTCCTGTATGTCCTTCAGATGAAGCTATAAAACCAAGGTTCTGAATGCAGATGTTTCTAAAACACAAGTTTAAACTCTACTGGTGGGGATTAGTGGTCTAGAGTTAAAGCACCTACCTAGAAAGCTAGAAGTGTGGCTTTGATTCCTTTTTGTGTCAACCCCTCACCCCCAATCCACCAGGCCTTGAGTGGTGGTCAGGTTGCTAGCATGTTGGATGAAATGATAAACTGAGGTCCCATGTGCAATGTGCATTCAGCACACGCAAAATAGCCTATAGCAAAAGGAGAGATGCTCCTGGCAAAATTCTGTAGAAAAAAAACCGCTGCTCTAATAGGGAAACAACATTACACTTGCAAATTGGAAACTATAAGAAGAAACAAACAAAAGGGGTGGCACTGCTCCTGAGGTGACGTGTTCTCCCTGTAGAGAGCAGCCTGCATTTCATGCAGAGAAATGTGTCCTGACTGAAAGCAGTATTCAATTCAATTCAGTTCAATGGAATATCCACTTTTTTTGGCAGGAAGACAAGCTTACTATGCCTGGTGGGATGGATGACACCAACACACCCAGCATGCTTCTTGCTACCTGGAGAGGGATGGACTCCACCAAATTGAACTTGTCCATGACACACTGCCTGAAAAAAGTCAGTGCAGTTTTCCAATGACTCTTCAAAGAGTTAAGAGAGAAGTTAGCCAAGCCAGTCATATCATTTACCTGTATTCTAGCTATTGGGTAGCTTTAAGTCTTAAAAGAGGACTTTGTGTTGTGTCTTTTCTGTTTTGGGGGCAGAGAAATATTAGGTGTATTGTTTATTATTTGAATTAACTTTGTTCTCTCTCTCTCTCTCTCTCTCTCCTCTCTCTCTCTCTCTCTCTCTCTCTCTCTCTCTCTCTCTCTCTCTCTCTCCTCTCTCTCTCTCTCTCTCTCTCTCTCTCTCTCTCTCTCTCTCTCTCTGTTCAACGCTCCACAATCTTTTTGTCTTTGCCCACATTTCTACATGTGTATCTGCTTTTATTTCTATAAGTCTCTCTGGCTTTCAGTGTCTTTGTCTGTCCATATATGTGCTTTTCTGTAACATATATATATATCAGTAAGTGCTCCAACCTACCTATTCCCTCCTGTTTGTGTCTTGCTAGTTGGTATGCTAGGTGTATCATCTTCTGTTTCTATCTGTATCTCTCTGTCTGTATGTATGTGTCTTTGTCTCTGTCTCTCTTTTTCTGATTCTCTGTCTCTATTTCTCTCTCCCCTCTCTCCTCTCTCTCTCTCTCTCTCTCTCTCTCTCTCTCTCCTCTCTCTCTCTCTCTCTCTCTCTCTCCTCTCTCTCTCCCCACTACGGGCAGATAACCAGGGTTCAGTTCACAGACCAGGCACTGAGGGGGATGAATGGAAATGTCGCAGACTGACTCTGCTGTTGTCAGCCCCAATATTGATTTTCTCCCCAGAACATTCTGGAACATTCCAAGTGGGGGCTAACCTGAACTGGGGGGGAGGGGAGGGGAGGGGTGAGGGGGGGGCAAAGGGAGGGGAGAGGAGAGGGGGCTGGAAGGGGAGGGAGTGATTTTGTGTTGGAAGCATTTCTGAAAAAAAATGCTGACTCGGAATGTTTTTGGTTTTTCGTGTCTTCCGGAATGGGTGTCTGTGAATGTGTGCTTGGAAGGCAGTTGTGAAAGAGACTGCTGATTTAGATTTCCTGCCCCTTTGTCCATGCTTTTGTTTGGATTTTGTTATCGTTGTTATCTTTGTTCTTTTTGTTGTTGACTCATTTTCTGTGACAACACCTGTTGTGCTGTTCCCACATGGCTCGTTCCAATCTCACCACCTCAGCCATATCCAGGCTGGTCCTAGTGTAGGAAATCTTCGAGGAGGCTATGCATGTTGGGCCGCTATGAGCTCACCAGCCAAAAGGTCCCTGCACTGCTAGCTGCTGGATTGCTTTGGTGGAGGTCAGTTATACTTCTGGTTAGGTGCTTATAATTGTTATATTCATAGTTTTGCAGCTTTGTTTGGATTTGAAATATTAACTTTAAACACATCAAGCAATTCAGTCCTTCCCTCATACACCGTCGACCTTTTCAAATAAATATTTTAAAAATTTACTCTCATAGTTGTAATAAAGAGGATAGTAAATGGGAGGGGGTGGATGGAATAGCCTGGTGGTTAGAGCATGACTATTGCACCTACCATCAGAGGCCCTGGTTTGAGCCCAGGTTTGAGCCAAAACAGGAGACACCCATTCAAGGGTATTTTTCCCCCTGGAGTTAACATCAGTGCTGACTCAACTTCCCTTAAAGTCCTTCAGATGAGACTATAAGCGGAGCTCCAGTATGCAGAGCATCTTACGCACATGTTAAGAGCTGTTTCGCCTTTTGGAAGAGTAGGCCATTTGTGCCAGTGGGAACTCATGACAAAATTGTTAAAACCTCATGTACACGGGGACTAGATGTAAATAAAGCACACGAGGGCTTATTTCAGTATTCTCGAAATGAACGGGTAAGTAATGATGATAGAGAATGAATAAAGCAACCTAGAATACGTGAAATAGTTATATATTTAACAGTGCCATTAGAAAAAGGTCACAATCATTCTGTTTTTGTACAGTGCTAGACTGCTTTTTCCACAATTGTTCATGTTAGATGATTAAACCTGAATCCAGAGAGACAGACAGACAGACAGGCAGGCAGATTAACAGATAGACAGATTAACAGACAGATAGACAGAGAGATAGAGACACAGAGATAGAGACACAGAAAGGGAGAGAGACAGAGAGAGAGAGACAGGGACAGATACAGAGACAGACTGACAGGCAGACAGACTGAGACAGACAGACAGGCAGACAGAGACAGTCAAAACAAACAAAGACAGTCAAAACAAACACACAAAAACACGAGAGGAACAAAATTGACCAAAATTGTTTCTTTGTTCGAAAATTGAACATCGACATAATTATTTGCCTTTGTTTTTTTCCTCCCTCTCTCTCTCCTTTGTCTACAAAGTGACAATGACATAGCAATGCTCTTTGTTCTTTCTGCTTCTTTCCCTCATTCCTAAAGCCCTGTCTGCTTCAGATCTGTCTTGGGATTACTGTTCAGCTTTTTTCTTCTTTGTTCTTCTTGTTACCTTTTTGATGTGTACGGTGGATTTTTGTTTTGAATTTGGTGATAAGGAGCAAGTTGAAAAGTTCTTGCGGCTTGTTCGTTCTGCGTGACCTTTCAAATATTTGTCTCGCTTCTTTCTCTTCTTTTTAAAATTGTTGTTCCATCTTTCTGAGCGGTTAGAACTGTTGGACTCGTAATCTGTAGACATCTAAAGGCACGGGGTACGAATCTCTGCTGCGTTGTCTTTTTGACGGTAGATTTCTTCCCTAGAGTTAACATAGGTACTGTCTCTTCTGCGCTGAAAGTCTTTGAGATGTTTATTTATTTATTTGTTATTTTATATCAAGGATAATGGAATAAGCACTTATGTGCTTTTTTACATTCAGTCCCCGTGTGTATGCAGTTTTGTAAATTTTGTCATTTGTTCCTACCGGCACACAATGGCCTACTCTTACGAAAAGGTGAACAGATGAGATACTGAAGTGAAGTCCCGTGTGTGTAGACACACGCATAACATAACATCAGTACACACATTTGAAGTTATATTTGCATACCACTTTCAGTCACGGCAGATTTCTCTGCATGGAATTCGGGGTGCTCTCTCCAGAGACAGCGCGTCGCCACAATAGCACCGCCACCCATTTTTTTCTTTTCCTGTCTGCATGTGTATTTGTTTCCCTATCAGAAGGGCTTTTTCAACAGAAATTTGCCAGGGACAACTGTCTTGCTGCCGTGGGCTCTTTTTATGTGCGCTAAATGCGTGCTGCGCACGGGACCTCAGTTTATCGTCTCGTCCGAAAGGCTAGCATCCAGACCACAACCACTCACGGTCTAGTGCATGGGGAGGGGAAGTTTCGGGGACAAACGGATCGACCCCGGACCCGGATCGAACCCAGACTTTTCGCTTTCTAGGCAGGTGCGCTACCTCTAGACCACCGATCCCCATGTTAAAACACATCCCTTTTCCGTTGAAGAGTAGGTCAGGTATCGCCGGTGGTATGGTATGGATAGCACAAGCATACCCAGCATGCATCCTGAGACCTGGAAAGGGATGGGCTCCGCCAGTTTTAATTTGCCCGCAAATACACACTGCCTTAAAAAGAAGAACAACTTGGAGCAGTGCCGCAACGATGTGTCAAAGACTATGGAGGAGGAGAGGAGAATCAGCTTAGTGTGGTTTTGAACTGATCACGAAAGAACACAGTTCTTTTCTCGTTTTGCTTTTTCTTCTTCTCTCATTCTTAATTGAATCAAACATCCTTCCTTTCCACACTTCTCTAGGGTGTGTTGTTATTTGTTGAGCGTTCCCCAGCTTAACACCCAGGGGGTCACCCAGAATATACCCTCTGACTCACTCATTCCACATGGGAATCACTGTGGGATTGTAAAGTACACATTGGATGAGAAATTTTGCGTGCATGGGCTGTTTTCAAGTACCTCGCCATAACATTATAGTCAGTTATATCTCAGACTTCAGAGGGTTTTTTCTTTAAAGGAGAGTGGACTAATCATAGGCAGTTATATTTCAGACTTCAGAGGATTTTTTCTTTAAAGGAGAGTGGACTAATTATAGGCAGTTATATTTCAGACTTCAGAGGATTTTTTTCTTTAAAGGAGAGTGGACTAATCATAGGCAGTTATATTTCAGACTTCAGAGGATTTTTTTTCTTTAAAGGAGAGTGGACTGGCCTTGAGTGAAACGAATTTCTACGGAAAGCAGAGGACCGCGGGGAGTGGAGGAAGCTGGTTGTAAACTCTTCGTTGGTGCCCCCACGGGACTACGGGGTAAGCGAAGGTGAAAACAGGTTGTTAATGCTAAGAGCTTGTGGTGGCGGAAGACAATCTGAACATACCACGTCAAAGCGTAACACCGGTTTAAGGCAGGCGTTGGCGCTTTGTTTACAATAATCACTGATAGAGCTTTTGCCCTGACTCATTCTCTGGGACTGTGTTTTTCTATTTGTTTCACCTTTTTAACTGACTGATCGGCAAGGTGAAAAGTGCAGCTGGATTTATTCTGTCAGCTCGCTCTGTGGGGATGCCTGTCAGTATAAATAGCATCCCCATCTTCTGAGAATTTCTGTGCTAGGAATTTCCTCTTTTCTATCCCTCTCTTTATTTCTGCTTTGTTCCTTTTTTTCTTCTTCAAGTCACCTCCTTCTTGACTATTGTCTGCCTTCTTGGTCCAGTCTCCTGTTTTTTGGTGTGTGTTTTATTTTCCCCCAGAAAGACTTAAAAGATAACAATCCTCTCCCATGCCGAAGTCGGATGCGCTGGGCCTGACTTGTCAGGCGCTTAAGGGCAGTACAAGCATTTTCGCTCATATGACAGACAACAGTAGTTGCTGTCTGGGCGTTCAATAAAGAAGAAGAATGTTTCAGCTTGGTGCTGATCATGCTGTGCGTGAGTGGGATTCAGTTGGGTCTCTGATAAATGTAGTTTCCCTTTTTATGATGCATAGGAAGACGAAGAGGAGTAGAGGGAGGAAGGAGGACGAGGAAGAGGAGGAGGGGGAGAGGGAGGAGGACGAGAAAGAAGAGGAGGAGGAGAGGGAGGAGGAAGAAGAATAGGATGGTGGTGATGATCATGATGTAGCATTTGTGGTTGTGGTGGTGTTGATGGTTATGGTTGTGGTGGTGGTGATGGTTATGGTTGTGGTTGTGATGGTTATGGTTATGGTGGTGATGGTTATGGTTATGGTGGTGGTGGTGGTGGTGGAGGAGGAGGAAGAATTAAATGGTGGTGATTATAATGATGTCGTAGTGGTGGTGGTGAGGATGATGATGATAGTGATGGTGGCGGTGGTGGGGGTGGTGGGGTGGTGGCGAAGGTCTTGCTATTATTATTTTTATCATTATGGCTGTTGCTGTTGGTGTTGATAATCATGTTGATGATTATGATGTTGACGACGACAATGATGGAGATGACAATGATGATGATGATGATGATGATGATGATGATGATGATGATGATGGTGATGATGACAATGACAATGATTACAATAAAACAATTCATTTTTGAGGGTCTCTTCTTTCCTCTCTCAAACGAGGGTGTCTGTGGTTTTCTATAGGAACACAATGAACAGAAGACAAACAAACAAACAGACAGACAAACAACAACAATAACAGCACTTACTTTATTTTATTTTCTTCTTCTGTGCATGTGCCCTTGTGTGTTGATTGCTTCAGTTTAGATCGTTGTGCAATTTTCGACATTCATGTTGCAATCAATCAATCATACACAGAGAAAGAGAAGGAAAGAGAGAGAGAGAGACAGCAGAGACAGACAGAGAGACACAGACCCAGACACAGACAGACAGACAGAGACAGAGAGACAGAGAGAAATAGACTATAGATACAGACAGACAGAAAAAACAGACATACATACACACACACACCAAACACACACACACAACCACACCACACACACACACACACACACACACACACACACCACACACACACACTCAACACCACACACACACACACACACACACACACACACACACCACACACACACACACACACACACACACACACACACACACACCACCACCACCACACACCACCACACACACACACACACACACACACCCAAACACACAACTAACACACACACCACACACCAAACACCCCCTCCCCCCCCCCACAACACACAAACACACACACCACCCCATCCCCCCACCCTCCCATCCTCCACCCTCCCATCCTCCACCCCCACCCCCCACCCCCACCACACCACTCACACACACGAATACCAAAGGAAAAAATTAATTCATTTCCGAAACCATTGTTGCACTGGGCACAGAAGCTGCCACCACGTGCAGTATTGCAGATGGCACAGACATGGCGGAGCTCTAGGGGCAAAGGGCAAGGGGCAAGGGGCAGGCTGCCCAGAGAAAGCCTGACCTCTCGGGCAAAGTGGCAGGCTGGTTAAGACCTTCCCCTGCCTTACAAGTAAACCGTGAGGTTCTGGGTTCCATTCCCATCCAGCCTTGCCCCTTTCATTCTTCCCACTTCCCAGTTCGAACTGAATGTCGAAGTCCTTCGGATGAGACTATACTATACGCCAAGGCCCTGTGTGCGAATATGTGCACAGAACATCTTGCGCACTCGTTAAAAAACCGGTTCTGCCTTTCTCAAGAGTAGGCTAGTTCGTACCGGTAGGAACGGATGACGAAATTAAAAAACACAACACAACGACAAAAAAAGATCGCATGCACAACAGATGTCGTGTTTAGACAACATCGCTGAAGTTGGAATGCGGCTACCTAAATTGTGTTGTTCGGGGAGGGGGAGGGGAGGTGGAGGGGAGGGGGGAGAGGAGGGGAACAGTCTCATACGCAAAAACCTCACTATTGGGTGAAGCTGGGAGCCCTAGTCGAGGTAGGAAGAAAAACAAATATTATCAAAGGCAATCACTCCAGCTAATGACGTATCGTGCAGCACTGATTTCAAGTGCCTGTGGCTTAGGGCCATTCATTAAATAGCCGTCAATAGCTGTCGGTGCTGGGTAGCCTAGCGGTTAGAGCGTCCATCTCCTGATCTGACCGTAACTGAGGGCTACGGGTTCCAGTCTTCACTGAGGTGACTGTTCGGTGGGATTTTTTTTTTTAAATCCTGGAGTTAATATTGGTACTGACTTTCCTCCCTTGAAAGCCCCTTCAGATGCTAGACACAGATTCTCTGTATATACGCACGCGTGTTGTGTCGTAAAGTGGTTATTGTCATTAAGTGGTACAGGCTCAACGGAGATAAGAACTCCTCCTCTCCCAGGGTCTGGAAACTTTGTGTGGAAACTTCACCTTCTCCTTTCCTTCACCAGGTGGGCTGCTGTCAATGCACAGTACAGACTGAAAATCGCATGACAAACCATTCCAGATCTGACCATAAATTTCTGTTATCTTTGTAAGCAGGTAAATCGGTTAAAACAACAGATTTCCCAAGGAAAAGTTCAGGAGTATTCCTTTTACGGTCGTAGTCTAGACAGAATTTTTTTAATTTATGCATTATAAATATTTTTTTAATTATTGCCATTCTTTTGTGCGTGTTTTTATGCGGGTTGATAGAAAACAGGTTTGCTAAGCAGTTTGACATGAATTCCAAGTAACTTTTTCTGACCAGGTTTGTGCAGTTTCACGTTTTAATCCAGTTAGTGACAAAGAATCACTTTAACGACACTACCCACACTTTATATCTTGCACACGTGTTAAAAAACAACAACTTCAACCTTTTTGTTTTTAGAAGAGCAGACCACCTGTAGTTTATAACGGATGACAAACATACCAAGCATGCATCCTGGCTTCTAGAGAAGGATGGGCTCTGCCAGGTACAACTTACCCTTGACACACTGCCTGAAAAATTCAGTGCAGTTCCCGAATGACTCCTCAAGGAGTTAAGGGAGAAGTCAAGTCAGTGTCAGAAACAGAAACGTGATTGGAAAAGCAGACACTTTCGGCATTCCATCTCACCACTCTGGCCTTTTTTATTCTTATCTTCTTCTTCCCTTCTCCGTTAAGAGCCGTGTGTGCCAACTGAATGAATGAATAAATGTATAGATAAGTAGACAAACAAGGAAATGAATAAACAGAAAAAAGAACATCTTTGGGTTTCTCTCTCTCTCTCTCTCTCTCTCTCTCTCTCTCTCTCTCTCTCTCTCTCTCTCTCTCTCTCTCTCTCTCTCTCTCCCCTAACTGTGTAAGTGAATTGCTATGGGCTTTATTTTATTTTATTATCATATATATCCTTAAGGGCGGGGACTGATGTAAAAAAGCACATGGGTGCTTATTCATTATCCTCGAAATAAAAGAATTTGTCATTGTCATTGTCATTGTCCCCTCTCTCTCTCTCACTCTCTCTCTCTCCTCTCTCTCTCTCTCTCTCTCTCTCTCTCTCTCTCTCTCTCTCTCTCTCTATATATATAATATATATATATATATATATATATATATATATATATATATATATATATATATAATATATATAATATACCCTCCTAAAACTGTTTTTTCCCTGTTCTTTTCTTTCAAGATCTCAGCATTTGTGACGGGTTTTGAAGCAGGGAGGAGAGACAGAACAGTAGTGGGTGCCCACATGGAAGAGCGCCTGTGCTGGCATATTATGATACATAGATGCATCCACATGTATGTACAGACGAACCCCATGCATACATGCACGCACACACACACACACACACACACACACACACACACACACACACACACACACACACACAACACACACACACAAAGCACACATACACAAACACACCACACTTGTTTTTACAGATGGATGGCTTACATTTCTTTTTGAAAACCTAATCAGTTGCACTGACTATTCAAAGAACAATCTGAAAATGAAAGTTCTACTTTGGACTTTGACTTCACTTCACAAACACACACACATCACTTTCACACACACATACACACACTTGACTTTCACACACACACACAACACACACACCTCTCAACCCCCCCCCCCTCCACAACACACACACACACACACATATCCCCAACCCCCTGACCCCCACTTAATGACAAACCACGCAGACAGAAAAAGGGACATAACCCCTCCACAACCAATCAAAACCAAGCACTACGCTGCACCACGTGATCATTGGGGGGAGGGAGGGAGGGCGGAGGGGGGAGTTACACAAGTAATCAGGGAACCATTGATGTCCCTACACTAATCACCCTCATCTTCTGAAGTAAAAAAAAAAAACACAGCTGAAAAAAAACCCGTCCATCTCTTCAACGCTCCAACCTTGTTACTCCATAATTACCATCATCGCCAATGTATCCACACAGGGGGGCATGGGAGCCTAGTGGTTAGAATGATTTACTGGCAGTAAGGTAAGGCATGGATTCGAATCTTTGCTGAAATGTCCAGTTTGAGGGGATTCCACCCTTGGAGTTAGCATCAGTATTGTATTGTGTTGTATTGTATACCACTTTAAGTCACGGCAGATTTCTCTGTATGAAAATCGGGGCTGCTCTTCCCCCCGGGGAGAGAGTGTTGCCACAAGAGCAGCACTATCCTTTTTTTCCCCTCCTTTTCCCATATGCATCTGTATTTGTTTCCTTATCAGAGTGTTATTTTTTACAGAATTTTTTACCAGGAACAACTGTTTTGTTGCCGTGGGTTCTTTCATGTGCACTTAATGCGTGTTACACACAGGGCCTCGGATTATCATATCACCTGAAAGACTAGCACCCAGACCACCACTCACGGTCTAGTGGCTGGGGATGGGGGGGGGGGGGGGGAGTTTTGGGCCCAAACGCGGATCAAATCACCTTATACTTCAAACAGGGATTTGACACTGACTCCACTCCCCTGAAAGTCCTTCAGTTGAGACTATAAACACATACAGAACATCTCGTACACACGTTGGAACTCTATCCACCTTTAGTGGAAAAGTATGTCAAATAAGGTCGATGGTATGGAACAACGCGGATATACCCAGCATGCACCATGCTACCTGAAGAGGGATGGGCTCCGCCAGGTTCAACTTGTCCATGTCACACGCTGCCTGAAAAAGTTCAATGAAGAGATTCAACAACTTCCAAAAAAATTAAGAAACAAGTCAAGGAAAGTCAAATTAGTAGTAATTCCCGGAATCGGAATGGGGCTACCTTCATGGTGAGCAAAAAATAAAAAAAGGTTGCAGACGCATCATTGATGGTGAAATTCAAACCTTTAGCCAAGGAACGAGAAAAAACCAGTATTGCCTTCTTGTGGAACTGCAGCAGCAGCAACAGCAGCAGCAGCAGCAGCAACAGCAACAACAAAACAACAACAACAGCATCAGCGACAAGAATAACAACAACTGATTCGAAGAACACACTTGTCTGTCATTTCAGTTTTTTTTTCCCTGTTCTCTCTTGTTCCCATGAGAGAGAGAGAGAGAGAGAGAGAGAGAGAGAGAGAGAGAGAGAGAGAGAGAGAGAGAGAGAGAAGAGAGAGAGAGAGAGAGAGAGAGAGAGAGAGAGAGAGAGAGAGAGAGAGAGAGAGAAGAGAAGAAGAAGAAAGAAACCGAAAAATCACACACACACACACACATACACACACACAACAACACACACACACAAACACACACACACTACACACAACACAACACAACACACACACACACACACACACACACACACACACACCACACAAAACACACACACACACACTATGTTATTTGGCTTCCTACTCCTCCTTGTTTCTTTCCTTTCTACAGCCTAATTGGTAAGGACATTCTGTGAAGTGGAGCGTTGAGACAGAGGGGCGAAAAAACAGCATGTCATGTGCATGCATGCACGCAAACGTGTTTGTGCTGGTATTGGTATTGTGATAGCCATGCATGCATGCATAATAACACTTGTACACATTACAGACGCATGCAAACTCGTGTACACACCTATATGCACATATACACACACGTTCTGTCTGTCTGTCTGTCTGTCTGTCTGTCTGTCTCTCTCTCTCTCTCTCGCTTTCTACCATCTGTCTCTCTCACCGCCCCCCCCCCCCTCTCTCTCACTCACTCACCCACTCACTCTCTCTCTCTCTCTCCCTCTCTCCATCTCTCCATCTCTCCCCTCTTGACCCTCAATCTCTCTCTCTCTCATTTTATTTTATTTTATTTTATTTTAATCAATATATTTGTCTAAACATTAACAGTTGAGTCAGTCAAGGATGATGTCTTTTGTGGAATATATACATTGATTTCTTTTCGTTAAATTATAAGTTGAATTTAATGTTGTAGTCCCTAAATAGGGCAAGAACTGGATGAAAAAAGTGTGTTAGTGTTTACCTGTAACTTTTGAAAAATAAAGATCATTCATTCATTCATTCATTCATTCATTCATTCATTCATTCCTTCATTCTCTCTCTTTCTCTCTCTCTCATTCTCTCTAACACACACACACACACACACACACACACCACACACACACACACACACCCACACACACACACACACACACACACACACAGATATACACCCGTACATCCATCCATCCATTCATCCATCCATCCATCCATCCATATATCCATCCATCCATCCATCCATCCATTCTTCCATCCACGCATTCTTGCACGTGCATGTACTCGTGCCCGTGAGGTTACCAGGAGACCAGAGCAGCAGGGACTGACTACTGATTCAGACATTCTTTTTTTCCCACAATCAGCTGTCTTGCACACGGCATACGCTAATGCTACACAAGCCCACCAGCTTCGAGAAAACTTACCAAGGCTGCACTCCAAGATTCTTGTCATAATGTATCCTGGCATCAATCAACCAGGCTTTGAGAAATACAGACACCTGCAGTATTAGTCAAATAATTGAAACAACACTCTCAAAACGGCATATTCTGTAAAATGGATGAAGCCCAACCATGTAGTCTCAGCCTTCCCAACAGAGCCCATAACAAACTCACTTCGAGAGGAAGCTGACCTACTAGTGTCCTACAAAACCGTAATGTGTCTTTATCAGGGATTTAAACCCAAGGCCTTCAGCCAGAAATCCAACACACTAACCACATTTGCTTCCTTACACTTTCTTCCCTCTGTCCTGATGACAAACGTCACAGCTTCAACCCCCCCCCCCCCCCCCCACCACCACCACCGTCGCCCTCCTCCTACTGCCCCCCTCGTCGCCCTCCCACCCCCCCCCCTCCCCCCCCCTTTCGTCTGAAAATTAGAAAGGCAAATCAACACCCTGAAAACGAAAACAAAACCTTCAAGAACAAGAGAGAGAGAGAGAAGAGAGAGAGAGAGAGAGAGAGAGAGAAGAGAGAGAGAGAGAGAGAGAGAGAGAGAGATGGGGGGAGGAAGGAGGGAGCGAGAGAGGGGAGGAAGGAGGGAGTGAGAGTGGGAGAGAGAGGGGGTAGGAGGGGAAAGAGAGAGAGGGGGAGAGAGAGAAAGAGAGAGAGTGAGGAGAGAGACAGAGACAGACAGACAGACTGACAGATAGACTGACAGAGAGAGAGGTGAGAAAAGTGTCTGTAGAGGTGACTACTTCATTGGCACTGTCTGCTTTTCTCGCTTATGCACACACGCAGCATGCACGCAAGCACGCGCGCGCGCACACACACAGATACACACACGCACACACACATACACACACACAGAGCACGCACACACACACAGGACACTCACACACAGAGAGAATGCACACACACACATACACATCCCTTTGACCTGAGACAATCATGTCGACAACAGCGACCAGGTTACAATAACAATGACAAGAGATTTTTGTAACCACACTTTGACGGTTAAAAAAACAAACAAAGCCAGAAAAGAACAACAACAATAGATTAATTCAGAATATCAGCTGGGAAAAGCTCAGACAGAAAAAAAAGAGATAAAAAACAACATGGATAGATAATAAACAAGAAGAATAAAAAGAAATAAAATATGAAAGCTCAAACAAACAGAGAAAAGAAGGGGGGGGGGGGAACAACGACAAAAAACTTGTTCTATCAGTAAAAACCTGTATTCATTGTCACTGAGCCACATAGCAACATGAAACGATTCAAACAGGTAAAGTTCATGCTGACCTTTAGATCATTTCTTAGCAAAATAAGAGCGTTCTGTCCGTACAAGTGTATACAAAACTTTAACACTGTCAAATAAAAATGTTAATACCAGTATAAGTATATAACTACCTTTCACTGTGTTACGTATGCAAAAATAGTGTTTTAGCGATAGAGTCGTATTGTAACTGTCACTGTGTTGTTTAGACAACAATATTTTTTAACTTGAAAGTATGTACTGATTTCTACTATGTATCTTAACAAAATAAAACCATTCTTTCAATCAAACAAAAGTCTATACTAGATTTCAGGATGTTTCATAGCAGCATAAAACTACTCTGAGGGACGCTATAGTCGAGTGGTTAAAGCCACTCAACTTCAATCCCATGGGTCCATGATAGTCGTGGGTTTGAATCTCCGCGGCGTCTAATGAATTATAGGTGGGGATTTTACAATCTGTCAGGTCAGCTTCAAGAGCAGACCTGCCAGTGCCTTAATTCCTTTTCGAGTATCTATTCACATGCAGAAGATCAAATTATGCACGTTAAAGATCCCGTCATTCACGTCAGCGTTCTGTGGGTTACGGAAACATCATCACACACCCAGGATACATCCTGAAGTTGGAATGGGACTACCTTCAACGTGGGCACACACAAAAAAACGGTCGCGTTCGCAAAATCTTTAATTAGTGAACATCGGAGCTTTTGCCGAGAAACGGGAAAAAAAGTGTTCTGAGAGCGACAGTGTCTACTCCATTTTCTTAGGCTTCTGAGCAAAAGCTCTGAGCATCCTGCCAGCGTTACTTGACATCATTGGCAATACCTTTACGAGCCAATCACACTTTCCCTTGAGTACGTTTCTTCTCTTGAGGGTAAAAAAAAAATCGTTATTCAGAGAAAGAAGGAAGGAAGTTGTAGGGGTGGGGTGGGGGTCGGGGTGGGGATGGGTGGGGTGGAGGCTGACAGTGGGATGAAAATCAATGGAAGGGAAGGAGGAAGAGTCCATGGAGAGTCTCCCTGTCTGTGAAGCCATTTAAACAGCTGTGGCACGCTCGTGTCTGTCACTGTTTGTTTGTTTGTTTGTTCGTTCGTTCGTTCGTCTAGTTTTTCTCTGTTAGCTGGTGGTGGGTTGTTGGTT
>CM054142.1:36808787-36811287 GCA_028751875.1 Rapana venosa | reverse complement strand
CTCTCTCTGTGTCTCTGTCTCTGTCTGTCTATCTGCCTGTCTGTCTGTTTGTTTCTCACTCTCTCTGTCTCTGTCTGTTTGTCTGTCTCTGTCTGTCTGTCTGTCTGTCTCTCTGTCTCTGTCTCTCTCTCTCTCTCTTCTCTCTCTCTCTCTCTCTCTCTCTCTCTCTTTCTCTCTCTCTCTGTGTCTCTGTCTATCTCCCCGTCTGTCTGTTTCTCACTTTCTCACCCTCTCTGTCTCTCTGTCTGTTTGTCTGTCTCTGTCTCTGTCTGTCTGTCTGTCTGTCTCTCTCCACATGCTTGAAAGGAGCTCGGTACCAGAGTGGCTTCAGAGGCAGGAGGAGGCAGATGAAAAAGATGGCTGTCTTTGAACCCCGTTTGGAAAGGAGCCTCAGCAGATGTGTGTGTGTGTGTGTGTGTGTGTGTGTGTGTGTGTGTGTGTGTGTGTGTGTGTGTGTGTGTGTGTGTGTGTGTGTGTGTGGGTGTGTGCTTTCCTTATTGACAGAAATGGAGTAATTCGCAGCAGGCGAAGAGAGATCTTGTCATTATATATATATATATATATATTATATATATAGAGAGAGAGAGAGAGAGAGAGAGAGAGGGGTAGATAGATGGATAGAGAGATATATATAGAGAGATAGATAGATAGACAGATAGATAGATAGAGAGAGTAGATTGCACGGATATCTCTCTCTTTCCAAAAAACAAACAGTTATGGTACTTAAGTTACGGCATTTTATAATGATATAACATATCCTCGAAGTCGGAATGCGGCTATCTAAATGGTGGGCAAAAAAAAAACACACCACGGTCTCATGCGCAAAAATCTCACCATTGGCAAAAATAACTCAGAACCTCTAAGCTGAGGAAAGAAAACAAAAACTACATTCGTATGATTCTAACATGATTTGAATCGGGCTGTGTCTCATGTTCAGACATATTATTCACAGATGATTTTGGTAGTTCTGTTGTTATCGCTGTTGTATGTCACACGGTTTCAACCCAACCCGTTCGTGTTTTGTCTTAATGTCATCAATGTTGTTAGGACTGCAAGCCCTTACAAGATCTGTGCAGCGCAAAAGCTAAGTAGGGATAACATTCAACATACCGTTGGTCAGAAAGCTGTGCAAGCAAGGAAAGAGACAAAGTAAGGGAGGGTAAGGCAAGCTGCAGGGCAAGGTAGGGCAGGGTGGGGCAGGGCGGGGCGGGGCAGGGCATGGCAAGGCACGACAGGGCAGGGCATGGGAGAACAGAGCAGGGCAGGGCAGGGCATGGGATTGCAGGGCAAGGCAGGGCAGGGCAGGGCATGGGATTGCAGGGCAAGGCAGGACAGGGCAGGGCTAAGCAGGGTAGGGTAGGGCAGGGCAAGTCAAGGCAAAGCAAAGCAAGGAAAGGCAAGGCAAGGCAAAGTTTACTTCAAAACCTCATTTAAAATATATAATAAGTTTTACATGTTGCAGGCAACTAACGCGAAATATGCAACATGGTCTGATGGCCGTTTGGGAACAATTTAACAACACTCGTCAGAACTGCCCATGAAGCAGTGTTGTTGAAATATGAACAAGAAACTAAAAGTTTAATAATATGAACACAACAACAACAATAACAAGAAGAAGAACATCATAATAATAAACAAAGAACCTTGGTTTCTCGTTTCAGCACACTGAACAAAGCGGATTTAATAAAGATAATATTTGGTGCACACTCTCATTTCTAGTCCCCTGCGCTAGTTTCACTTTCTCACCTTCACCTTCAGCTTCACCTAACCCGTAGTCTAGTAGACCGTTGGGACACCACTGAAGATTCTGCAACCACCCTCCATTCCTTGCGGTTGTCAGTTTTCCGAAGCCAGTATTTCCACTCAAGGCCAGTCCACTCTCTGATGTTGTCTTCCCATCGTGTTTCTCTGTCTGCCTCTTCATTTCCCTCCTTGTACTGTTCCCTGAAGGACAGTCTTGGCCAGTCCAGATGTTCGCGTGACGTGCCCGTACCACTTCAGTTTGCGGTTTTTCACTGAAGTCAGGAGCTCTTTATATGGCCAGATGGCGTTTTCAATTATGGTTTTAACTTAATCGATAGTAATATGATCTCTGTATGAGATACTAAGACGTTTGCTAAGCTAGTCTATATAATCAAAAACCATTGCTTTTATGTTCTTATTGTATGTAATCATTCATAACTTCAACCGCTACACAGTGAAGACCCCATGCATTATTCATACCACAATGTAAAAATGAGTTTCAGAATCATGGACAGATCTGGCACGCACTGACCAAATCCCCCCAACAGTGGAGGATGGCAACAGACACAGAGTGTGGAGTGCTGGGATAGCTGAGTGGTCAGCCCTGTGCCCACAGAGACAGGCCTCTCCAGGCCACCATCTCCTGCCTACCTCACGGTCATGAATGGCTTCACCACAGCTCCATCCTTGACCGGCCCACCATTACTCTCACACCCTCCTTCTCTCCCCACTCCCCCCTCCTCTCACTTCTATGACG
>CM054142.1:36796287-36803787 GCA_028751875.1 Rapana venosa | reverse complement strand
TTGAAAGCTGGTTCCACTTGGCTCCTGGTTCCCTCAGATCATAGCGGAGGTGGCAGTTCTGATGACAATGATCATGAGACAGGAAACAGTCGAATATTCTAACATGTTTTCCGTTCCTCAGCTAGAGCTCTGAGATTCGCCAACGGTGAGATTTTTGCGTATGCAACTGTCCCCCACCCCCACCCCACCCCACCCCACCCTACACCACCCCACCCCACCCCATCCCACACCACCTAGGTAACTACATTCCAGCTTCAGAGATGGTGTGCAAAGGCTACACCTGTGTGCCTGCGTTTTTGAAGGTTTGTCATCCGTTCCTACCAGCACAAAATGGCCTACTCTTCCAAAAGGCAAAACGGGGATTTAACGTGTGGGCAAGATGTTCTGCGTGCATTCGCACACGGGTTCTAGGATTATAGTCTCATCGGAAGGACTTTGACTTTCAGGTCGATTTTCTCATTAAACTTGCAAGAAAGGACAAGGCTGGGAATCGAAGCTTGAATCTGATGGTTTCACTTGTTAGGC
Organism: Rapana venosa; assembly: GCA_028751875.1. Classification (NCBI taxonomy): domain Eukaryota; kingdom Metazoa; phylum Mollusca; class Gastropoda; order Neogastropoda; family Muricidae; genus Rapana; species Rapana venosa. The sequence goes on along the minus strand of CM054142.1, from coordinate 36,803,262 downwards.
AGGTGAACGTCTTAGCCATCCTGCCACCTTCCTTCTTGTATTTTAAACATATATAAAAACTGTATCCAATGTACCAACATTTCTGAACACGAGGAACAGAACGGCTTAGTCTTCTTAACATAAAATATGATACTTGAAATCTATATCTCAGACTTTCAAAATAGAAAGACACCATGTCCCCCGTGGGGATGCCAGGGGTCTGTCGGTATAAACAGCATCCCCACCTTCTGGAAATTATGTACCAGCAATTCCCTCTTTTCTATCTTTCTCTTTGTTAATGCCTTGTTCCTTTTCTTCATATCACCTCCTTCGTGTCTATTTTCTACCGCCTTAGTCCATTTTCCTGCATTTTTCCCCCAACAAGACTTGAAATATGACAATTCTCTCTCACGCCAAAGTAGGATGTGCTGGGCCTCCTTATTTGCCAGGCGCTTAACGGCAGCGCAACGCATTTTCGCTCATATAATAGACAACAACAGTTGCTGTCTGAGCATTCGATAAAGAAGAGGAATTGCGACGAAGAAGACGAATTGCAAAGAATTGCGTAGAAGAATTGTGAAGACTTACGAAGAAGAATTGCGAAGAAGAATTGCGAAGAAGAAGAATTGCGAAGAAGAAGAAGAAGATGAAGAATGCAAAGAATGCAAAGAATGCAAAGAAGAAGAAGAATGCAAAGAAGAAGAAGAATGCAAAGAAGAAGAACAAGAATTGCGAAGAAGAAGAAGAAATACCCCAGGACAATTATGTGAACGGAATAGAAGATCTTCCTCCGCAGTGGGAATTTCGCCATTTCTGTCAATAGCGGTTCAATATCTGTTGGCGTTCTTTTGTAACGGAGCTTGAAGACAACTGTCTTTTCACCCACGCCTTGTTCAAACTGTCACTTGATGGAACTCAAAGAAAAAGCAGTTCTGTCTGACGAGAGCGAGCAAGCGAGAGAGAGAGAGAGAGAGAGAGAGAGGAGAGAGAGAGAGAGAGACAGACAGACAGACAGACAGACAGACAGACAGAGCGACAGAGAGGGAGGGAGGAGAGAGAGAGAGAATGAATTATCATTGATACACAAGCAAGCCTCGTCTTACCATTTCTATTGTAAACCATACATACCTCAAAATAATAAGTGTCATAAGGAAATCAATCATACAACACACCGACGCACGCACGCAGACACACACACAACACATACAGGCAGGAGAGAGAAGAGGGGGGAGGACAGAGAGACAGAGAGAGATAGAGACAGGGACAGAGAGACACAGAGAGATGGAGACAGGGACAGAGAGACAGAGATAGAGATACAGAGACAGAAAGAGAGAATTATTGATCTTTAAAACACAAGAATTATTGAGACTTTAGGCCAAGCCTAGCCTAGTCTTAAAATCTGAACCTTGTAAACATACATACATACATACATACATACATACATGCATACATGCATGTATGCATACATACATACTACATACATACATACATACATACATACATACATACATGCATACATGCATGCATGCATACATGCATGCATACATACATACATACATACATACATGCATGCATGCATGCATGCATGCATGCATACATACATACATACATACGTACCTACCTACCTTCCTACCTACATACATACATACATACTTACATACATACATACATACGTACATACATGCATGCATACATACATACATCTAAACAACCAGTAAAATCTGGAAATCAATAAATCCATAGAGAGACAGACAGACAGACAGTTAGACATACAGTTAGACAGACATACAGACAGACAGACAGACACAGAAACTTGTTTTGAACCCTAAACTTTGAAATTCAAGTAGATATAATATATATAAGGTAACTGGATAAACCAGAGGTTTCTTTACTTCAGACCCTCTCTTATGGGAAGGAGGGAAGAGGACGGGGGTGGGAGGGGGGTGCAGAGACAAACAGAGGGATAAACAGACTGACAGAAAGACAAACAGACAGACAGTGAGGTCACAGAAGTAGAGGTCATTCAGCCTCTTCGTTCTGACCTAGTTTTTAAACATTCCATCCTCACGTCCATCCCCGTCCCCTTCCCCCTCCCCCCCCCCCCGTTCCTTACCCCTGTCCGTCTTTCAAGTACCATGAGCACCATCGATTCATAGCTTTCCGCGCTGTCTGTCTGTCTGTCTGTCTGTCTCTGTCTCTCTCTCTCTCTCTCTCTCTCTCTCTCTCTCTCTCTCTCTCTCTCTCTCTATGTTTTTTATAGATTTCCATATTTATTGCAGTGATGATTGTTTTCTTACTTTGCTGTATGAAAGTTTACAAAGACAGATTGTAAAACTAGGTTTCGCTTAAAAATCTCATCCTTTCGAAGAAAAGTTTCTCTCTCTCTCTCTCTCTCTCTCTCTCTCTCTCTCTCTCTCTCTCTCTCTCTCTCTCTCTCTCTCTCTCTCTCTCTCTCTCTCTCTCTCTCTCGTCTCTCTCTCTTAGTCTCTGTCTTTTTGTCGTGCATCCTGCCTGTCCTGTCTATCTGCCCTGTCGCAGTCTGCCCCTGCCTCTCACTTATTTTACTGTCTCTATGTGTCTGCGTGTACGTGTGTGTCTCTGTGTCGGTCTCTCAGTCTTAAAGAGAGAAACAAATGACAAAATTTACAAAACCGCATACACACGGGAACTGGATGTAAAAAAGCACGCGAGTGCTTACTCCATTATCCTCGATATAAAAGAATAAATAAATAAATAAATAAAGTCTTTCTCGGTGTCCATCTCTGTCTCCCAGTCCTTATCTGTGTCTGTCTCTCCCTTCCTTCAATCTCTATCTCTTTTCCCCTGAGTGTGTGTGTTTGTGTGTGTATGTGTGTGTGTGCGTGCGCGGGCGCGCATGTGCGTGCGTGGGTGTGTGTGTAATTATATTATATATATATAATATATATATTATATATATATATATATTATATATATATATAAAGGTATCCCATAACCTATGTGGTCGTAGGGGAGTGAGGCATCAGAGACCTCAACTTCTTAAGGAGCCAGCATATTGAGGGCGGCGCCCATCTCCTCTCCCTCGCTGCTTTACCTTCACTTCCCTGACCCTAAAGAAGGCAGGTATCCATTTACAGCTGGGTGAACTGGGCTACTGTACTGAAGCCAAGGCGCACAAATGGTCACCCATTTAAGTGCTAACCATGCTCGATGCTGCTTAATCTTAGCGGGGGAAAGCGAGGGCTCTGACCACTGAGCTATGCCGTCCCCAACATATATATATTATATATTCATTATCTTTTTTCTCATTCTATTTATTATCATTGTTCCATTCGTATTTCTCATTCTGTTTACATGTCCTTCTATTCTGTCCCTACCTGACCACTGAGCTATCTGTTTTTCTGTCCCTCTGTCGTTCTGTCTGCCTAGTCTGTCTGTATGTTGTCTTCTGTCTGTACAATCTGAGATACAGAGAGACAGAGACAGAGAGACAGAGGCATAGAGAAACATGGGAGGAGAGTGAGGGAAAGAAAGAAAGACAGAAAGAAAGAAAACAAGAAGAGGGGGGAAAAGAAGAAAAACAGAAGCAAAAGTAAAAAATGGAAAAAAGAAAGGAAAGAAGAAAGAACAGAAAAGAAAGAAAGAAGACAGAAAGGAAAGAACCAAAAAAAAGGGAGGAAATGAAGCGAAAAATTAAAAAAATCACAAATAGAAAAGAAAGAATGAAAGAAAAAAAAGAAAAAAATTACAGACAAAACCCCAAATAACAACAACAACAAAAGTAAAAGACAGAAAAAAGCAAGTAAGAAAGACAGACAGAAGCAAAGAGAGAAAAACAGACAGACAGACAGACAGAAAGCAAGAAAGCAAGAAAGCAAGCAAGAAAGAAAGACAGACAGACAGACAGACAAACAAGCAAGCAAGCAAGCAAGAAAGAAAGAAAGAAAAGAGCCTTCCCACAATTCCCTCCACAGTTTCCGGTTTCTTTCAGAGACAAGACAACTCAAATTAAGGGTGATCTATCTTGGCCTCTAAATGACCCACAGGACGGGGGTGGGGGAAGGGGTGGGGGTGGGGGTGGGAAGAGAAATGGCTGTACAATTATACAGCTACCCCCCCCCCCCCCCCCCCAGAAAAAACAAACAGACATTGGAGCATGTCACAGACGTTCACAATAGCACCAGAAAGAGAGAGAGAGAAGAGAGAGAGAGAGAGAGAGAGAGAGAGAGAGAGAGATAGAGAGACAGAGACAGAGAGACAGAGACAGAGACAGAGACAGACAGACAGACAGACACAGACAGACAGAATAATGGAATAAGCACATGTGTACTTTTTTTTACATCTAGTCCCTGGGTGCATGCGGTTTTGTAAATTTTGTCATCTGTTCCCACAGGCACACAATGGTCTACTCTTTCGAAAAACGGAACAGGATTTAACGTGTGCGCAAGATATTCTGCGCGCGTTCGCACACAGGGCCTCGGTTCATAGTAGTCTCATCCGAAGGACTTTTGGGGAGAATGGAGTCTGCACGGATGTTAACTCCCGTAGAAAAATCCCCTTGAACGGGATTCGAACCCGGGTTGTCAAATTGCGAGCGCAATGTTCTAACCACTAGGCTATCCATCCCCCCCCCATCCCCCTCCCCCCCCCCCCCCACCCGAGAGAGACAGACAGACAGACAGACAAATAGAATAAGCACTCGTGTGCTTTTTTTTTTTTACATCCAATCCCTGCGTGCATGCGACTTTGTTAAGTTTTGCCATCCGTTCCCACATGGCGCACGATGGCTTGCTCTTCCGAAAAGCGGAACAGGTTTTAACATGCCCGCAAAGCTGTTATCTGCGTGTGTTTTCACACTGGACCTTGGTTTTTCGTCTCATTCTAAAGACTTTTTGGGAAGTGGGGTCAGCACTGAAGTTAAGTCCAGGGGGAAAAATTCCCTTGAACGGGATTCGAAACCGAGTCGGCAGATTGCCAGCGCACTGCGCAACGCTCTAACCACCAAACTTCCTCTGTGTGTGTGTGTGTGGGGTGTGTGTGTGTGTGTGTGTGTGTGTGTGTGTGTGAGAGAGAGAGAGAGAGAGAGAGAGAGAGAGAGAGAGAGAGAGAGAGAGAGAGAGAGAGAGAGAGAGAGAAAAGAGAGAGAGAGTGTGTGTGTCTGTGTGTGAGTGCGTGCGTGCGTGTGTGTGAGTGAGTGTGTGAGTGTGTGTGTGTGGGGTGCGTGCGCGTGTGTGTGTGTGAGTGCGTGCGTGCGTGTGAGTGTGAGTATGTGTGTGTGTGAGATCAAATGAAATCAAATGAAATCAAATTCTTTTATCTCGGGACAATGAATAAGCATCGGTTATGTCTTTCCAGAGGTTCGTAATTGTACATCCATTTTCCTCCGCCCCCCCCCCCCCCCCCCCCCCCCCCCCCCCTTCCCCGTCCTGTGGGTCATTTAGAGATAGGACAGAGAGAGAGACAGAGACAGAGAGACAGAATCAGAGTCATAGAGAGACAGAGAGAGACAGAGACAGAGAGACAGAATCAGTCACAAGCAGAGACAGGACAGAGAGAGACAGAGAGATAGAGAGACAGAGACAGAGGCAGAGACAGACAGACAGAATCAGTCATAGACAGAGACAGGGACAGAGAGACACAGAGAGAGACAGAGACAGACAGAATCAGTCATAGACAGGGACAGAGAGACACAGAGAGAGACAGAGACAGACAGACAGACAGAATCAGAGTCATAGACAGAGACAGGGACAGAGAGAGAGACAGAGACAGACAGACAGACAGACAGAATCAGAGTCATAGACAGAGACAGGGACAGAGAGAGAGACAGACAGAATCAGTCATAGACAGATACAGGGACAGAGAGAGAGACAGAGACAGACAGACAGAATCAGTCATAGACAGAGACAGGGACAGAGAGAGAGACAGAGACAGACAGACAGAATCAGTCATAGACAGAGACAGGGACAGAGAGACAGAGAGAGAGACAGAGACAGACAGAATCAGAGTCATAGACAGAGACAGGGACACAGAGAGAGACAGAGACAGACAGACAGACAGAATCAGGTCATAGACAGAGACAGGGACAGAGAGAGAGACAGAGACAGACAGAATCAGTCATAGACAGAGACAGGGACAGAGAGAGAGACAGAGACAGACAGACAGAATCAGTCATAGACAGAGACAGGGACACAGAGAGAGACAGAGACAGACAGACAGAATCAGTCATAGACAGAGACAGGGACAGAGAGACAGAGAGAGAGACAGAGACAGACAGAATCAGAGTCATAGACAGAGACAGGGACACAGAGAGAGACAGAGACAGACAGACAGATAGAATCAGAGTCATAGACAGAGACAGGGACAGAGAGAGAGACAGAGACAGACAGAATCAGTCATAGACAGAGACAGGACACAGAGAGAGACAGAGACAGACAGACGGAATCAGTCATAGAGAGAGACAGGGACAGAGAGAGAGACAGAGACAGACAGACAGAATCAGTCATAGACAAAGACAGGGACAGAGAGAGACAGAGACAGAGACAGAATCAGCCATAGACAGAGACAGAGACAGGGACAGAGAGAGACAGAGACAGAATCAGAGTCATAGACAGAGACAGGGACAGAGAGAGAGAGAGAGAGAGAGAGAGAGAGAGAGAGAGAGAGAGAGAGACAGACAGACAGACAGACAGACAGACAGACAGACAGACAGACAGACAAAAACAGTCTCCATAGCATCGTTCTTCCTGATTTACACCCCCTTTCCGCTTTCGTTCCCCTTCTTGTACATAAAAAAATCTTTTGTTCCATTTTGTTTTGTTATGTTTTGTTTTGTTTTGTTTCGTTTTGCTTTGTTTTGTTTTTAGCCTCAAGAGAAGAAGCTCGTACAAGAGGTGAAATATGACTGGCTTGAAGATGTATTGCAAATGTCACGAAGTTACATAGCGAAATAAAAAGTAGAATACTAAACTCGTAGTTGTGAAAAGTTAGTGTTATGCTTTTAGTGGTAGACGGGTTTTC
>CM054142.1:36723787-36791287 GCA_028751875.1 Rapana venosa | reverse complement strand
TTTATATTTTATTTCAAGGACCATGGAATAGGCAATCGTGTGCCTTTTTTAAAAATAAATAATCCATTCCCTGTGTGCATGCAGTTTTGTAAATTATGTCATTCGGTCCCACGGACACAACTGGCCTACTCTTCTAAAAGGTAGAACAGGTTTTAATCTGTGTGTGCGAGGGCGGGTGGGGGGTGGGAGGAAGATGTTCTGCGTGCGGTTCCCACATTGGACAACGGTTTATAGTCTCATCCAAAGACCTTTCGGGGGTTGTGGAGTCAGCATTGGTGTTAACTCCCCTGGGGAAAAACCCACTATGTTTGTTTGTTTTTGTGTAATGTTCATTCACTACTTGGTGGTGATGAGAACAAAAACCAATCTTTGAATGGGGGTCTTGGTCATGACTCAACCCTGGGCTCGAACCTTACCGTCAGATTGCAAGGCTCTAACCACCAGGCCATCCTGTCCCCCTCTGTATAGGGAGGGAGGGAGGCGATGTTCCACAGCCTGCAATGCATCTCGCTAAAATAGTTCTGCGTAGATCTGCAGAAGGAAGGAGGCGAAGAAGAAGTAGACAGACAAAATCGGTGGACTGGCAACATTGCAGATGTAGTTACACAGCAGAGGGAGGCCAGTTTACTGAGAACTAGGCTTTGGCATATAGCATAAGTAAATGGAGGAATTTTGTGAACAGCTCTTCGGTGCGGGGTATCGATAACTTCCAGATAGGCTGAGGTAGACTTGGAGCAGAAGAGGAAAAATAAGAAGCAGCAGCAGCAGGAGTAGGAGGAGCGAGGCGGAGGAGGAAGAAAAAGATGTGATGATGACGATGATGACATGGTGATGATCAAATGATGATGATGATGAAGAGCAGTGCAAAGAAGAACAATGCAACTAAGAAGAATGCAAAGCAAAACAATGTTAAAAAAAAGAAGAAGAAGAATGCAAAAAAGAATGCAAAGCAGAAGAAGAATGAACGAAGAAGAAGAAGAATGCAAAGAAGAAGAATGCAAAAATGCAAAGAAGAAGAATACAAAAGAAGAGGAAGGAGTAGAAGAAGAATGCATCGAAGAAGAAGAAGAATGCAAAGAAGAAGAAGAATGCAAAGAAGAAGAATGCAAAAAAATGCAAAGAAGAAGAATACAAAAGAAGAGGAAGGAGAAGAAGAAGAAGAATGCAAAGAAGAAGAAGAAGAAGAATGCAACGAAGAACAATGCAAACAATGCAAAGAAGAATACACAGAAGAGAAAGGAGTAGAAGAAGAAGAATGCAACGAAGAAGAAGAAGAATGCAAAGAAGAAGAAAAATGCAAAGAAGGAGAATGCAAAAAATGCAAAGAAGAAGAATACAAAAGAAGAGGAAGGAGTAGAAGAAGAAGAATGCAAAGAAGAAGAATGCAAAAAATACAAAGAAGAATAACACAAAAGAAGAGAAAAAGGAGCAGAAGAAGAAGAAAGAAGAAAAGAAGAATGCAAAGAAGAAGAAGAATTGCGAAGAAGAAGAAGAATTGCGAAGAAGAAGAAGAAGAATGCAAACAAATGCAAAGAAGAAGATGAAGCAGAAAAAGAAGAAGCCTGCAAAAAAATGCAAAGAAGAAAAAGATTGCAAAGAAGAAGAAGCAGAAGAAGAATGCCAAGAAGAAGAAGAACAACAACAACAACAAGATCTAAATAAAATATGAAGCACCATCCTGCCCCACTATCTTCATCAATAGGACTTGACAAGAATTGACCTGATATGATTTCTCACATAACTCCTGTCTGTCTGTCTGTCTATCTATCTGTTCATCTCTTTGTCTGCCTGTGCATATAAAATTTAGGGATATCAGTCTTTCTGATATATTTTTTCCCAGGGGCAGATTTCCACAGGGAGTCACTATTCACTTAGGCTGCTACGGATCAGGAACAGTGGAGATGAAAAATCTCTAGACACAGTCAGTCCTGATGAATTATTCATGGCTGTAGACAGTTTTCTCCCCTTAGTTTTTACCCTGTTCTCTCCCTTCTTATCTTTTTTTTTTGGTCTTGAGTTCCCCCAATGTGAAGAGAGCGTGAATAGGTTAAAAGTGACTGCCAGCAATTACCCTCTGTCTCTGACTGTGTGCCTGTGTGTCTGTGCATCTCTCTGTCACTCTGTCTCTGTCTCTGTCTCTGTCTCTCCCCTCCACACCTTTCATCGCTTTGGAATTTTTTTCCCTTCCTTATCCAATTTTTGGCGGTTTTTTGTTGTTGTTTTTTTTAATTCTAACATTGTTATAAATAAATCGTGTCTTTTGGGGGCCAAAGATGAAATGTATGTCTATCTTCCTCTCCCTTTTAACGTTTTTAATTATAATTAAATGTCATAAAAACAAATCGATGATCCCTACTCAGGGCGCGGGCGCGCACGTGTGTGTGTGTGTGTGTGTGTGTGTTGTCTCCTGTTTATAATTGAGATTAGTCTTCATTTTTGTGGTCACTTACATAAATGTAAGTGTACGTAAATATCGGCACACACACTCTCTCTATATATCTCTCCTTCTACGCGTTGATTGATACGCAAGACTGTGTGTTCGAGTGATTGTGTAGAAAAGTGTGTGTGTGTGTGTGTGTGTGTGTGTGTGAGAGAGAGAGAGAGAGAGAGAGAGAAGAGAGAGAGAGAGAGAGAGAATGACAATGACAAATTCTTTTATTTCGAGGATAATGAATAAGCACTCATGTGCTTTTTTACATCCAGTCCCCGCCCGTAGGGATACATCTTAATAATAACCCAACACTTATACAGTCTCACAGTAGAAACATGGGGAAATAACCCTTTTCAAAGCAGCCCCCCCCCCCCCCCCCCCCCAAGAACTCCCCCCCCCCCCCCCCCCCCGAAAGCAAACTAATAAAAGAAAACCCTAAAAACATCCACCACCACCCCCACCCCCCCAAAAAAAAAAACAAGAGAGAGAGAGAGAGAGAGAGAGAGAGAGAGACAGAGACAGAGACAGACAGATACCCACACACAGATGAACAGAGAGCCTTTTCCATTATCTCACACAAAATGTCGAAACAATTTTTTCTTTGATGATCATAAAACAATTTCCTTCACCAGGAAATGAAACATGACCTTGCCTGGATAATTGTTGTTGTTACTGCTGGTGGCAGTGGTGGTGGGTTTGTTGTTTGCTTGTTTTCTTTCGGACTTCAAAGGCCATTTTCGTAAACACACTTTGTTTTGTTTTCTTTGATTGAATTGCCACTTGATGCTTTGTAAGTATGTGCAGCAGCAGCAGCAACAACCCTGGAAGCAGCAGCAGGAGGAGCACTGCAGAAACAGCAAGAGGCAGTAACGGCGGCGGCAGCAGCAGTGTGTGTATGTAAGAAATTTATTAGGGATCATTTCTTCCATGGATGTGTGTTGTATGTGCACACACTTACTGGGAGAGAAGAGAATAAGACGGACGAGACACACACACACACACACACACAGAGTCTTTATTGATTGATCTATATTCCCAAGGATTACAGATAAGTATAGACATATTTTTTAATCCGGCCCCTGCCCCGAGAAGGGACTATTCTCAATAACCACAGCTAATAGTTTCAAGTAAACGTAACACACACACACACACACACACACACAGATGTCAACAAAAAAATCCCCACTGATTCCATTCATCATATTGAATTAATCGAGTTTTTTATGTTTTCTTTTTCACGATGCTCGATATTTAAAATGAGAGAGAGAGAGAGAGAGAGAGAGAGAGAGAGAGAGAGAAGACAGACAGACAACAGACAGACAGAGACAGAGAGAAAAAGGGGGGGGGGGGGGGGGGGGGGCGCGCTGAAAGCTCTATCAAATTGCCAGCAAAAAGTGAATATTGCACACCATAAATTATTACTTGTCACAAGTGTAATAAGCTGGTCATAATTATGTAGAAAACATTTTCTTCACCGACTCCATTCATCACATTGAATTAATCGGCTTTTCATGTTTTCTTTTTCAAGATACTTGAGGTTGGAAAATGTCTGTATTTTTCAGTCAATCATCAGTAGCACACAAAATGTTTCTTTCTTCCCATGTGGCTTCTCAGAACACACACAATTTTTCTCCAATGTTAAAAATGTGGCTCTATTAGGAGCTGATTCTGATCAAGTTTGATACTGTTGTGTTCGGCCTGCTTTCATTGTTTAAACTTGCCTATTTTGAGCTTTTTTTCTTTCCTGAAATTGTGCTGCTACTGCTAAAGGAAGGGAAGTAATTAGTTCTCAGAATCTACTTGGCAGACAAGGGAGATAATTCATCCGCTAAATTTGTCAACTTCTGCTATGTTACAAGGGGATCATAGGCTACACATCGGTATTAAAAAATCACTCTTTTCCTTTGTAGCTTTTATATTCATACCACACGTACTAAGGCATCCACAGAAATAAAAACACTTTTTGTGAAAGACTAGCCTCTGACTCAAAACTCATGTGATTTTGAACAAATTTGGTAGGTTTGAAATTTTTTAATTTTTCAGCAAACACTGTACCCCCTCAGTCCTTTGTCGTCTGCTAGCTTCCTTACCGCAATATGCATGCGCGGGGTCAACGCTGTAGGAATACAGGCAAACCTCATTTGATGGTTATTTCCAACTTTCTCGTGACTACCTGGTATTGCTCTATGTCCTCAATCCAAAAAACAAATGCACAGTGCATCATTTCATGCTTTAAAAAATCTGTGAAAATCACCAACAGTTTTTTCCACTTGCACTCTATAGAAACTACTTGACCCCCAAATTAATACCGGTGTGTAGCCTGTATAGTCCCCGTTTTAACTTTTGGTTTAATTTTCAGAACAAAATATTTGTTTCAGGTAGGTGTTTGGTTGCTACAAGATTTTGCTGTTGACAGGTGAAAAAATTGAAAATGCATGGACTTTTCCATCCACACCTTACAGGCCAGCACAATCCTTCAGGGACATCATCACCGACACCAGCACACTGAGGCTCCAAGACACACACACACAGGAGCAGAGACCGTGAGGCCTGACGCTCCTTCACAACAAGGAGTGGAGCTCCCTCCATCACCCACAACCATGGAGACAGGTGACAGCTGAGGTGGCAGACCTAAGCCTAAACAGCTTTTCCCCCCAACACTTTTTCAAGGTCTGGAAAAGCTTTTCCTGTTTTCCCCCCAAGACTTATCCAGACTTCTAGAGCTCTGTTCCAACCCTGCAAACCAGTAAAGGTGTTGTACTCAGTGTTAGTGTACTTCTTTTTTTTGATTGTTCCTCTGCTTGAGCTTCAAGGTTCACTAATGGTGATATTTTGCAAATGTCGACTGTTTCTGCCCACCATGAAGGCAGCCACAGTGCGACTTTAGGGTCGTTTTGATGTAGTGAACTTATAGTCATTTCTGTAAGCTTTATGTAAGTTTTGGTCTAAGCAGACTAGAAGAAGGCACTGAGTGTGCATTATTATTATATTTATACGCAGAAACAGAATTATTAGTACTATCATCATGATAAGTATTATTATCGTCTTGTCATGTAGTGCTTTCCCCTTGTAATTTATTCAGATCACACTGAAGGGATTTATAGCCTAAGAGCTGAAGCCTTTGCATACACAATTTGACAACCCAGGATTTAGCTACAAGAGCGACACCCGTTCAAGGGCATTTTCCCCCTGAAGTTAAAATCAGTACTGACTCCACTCCCCTGAAAGTCCTTAATAATAATAATAAATGGAACTTACATAGCGCTATATCTTGCAAAGACAAATCAAAGCGCATGCATTCAACCTAATCTTACACAGTCATGCAACCAATGACAAATAATCAATAGTTTAAACAAACAGATATTACAAACATGGTACACTGCAGACCAAATCTATGAAATAAAATTGCAATAGTCAAATGTTTTTCAAAAGCACACACACACACACTCACACAGGTCATATACTTAAGCAGGTTGATAGGACATGGGTTAGTGAAGGTGGGATAGTTCTGATATGAAACAAGAGGGGGGAAATCTTAGGTTTGAAATAAATATGTCTTGAGGCTGGATTTAAAAGTGTCATAACTAGGCTTCTGCGAAGAGAGCTCATTCCAGGTCGATGGACCCGAAATAGAGAAAGAGCGGCGGCCAACGGTGGATTGGTTGAATCTAGGTATTCGTAGGTGGAAGGTATCTGCAGCAGAGCGGAGGGAACATGAAGGAGTGTACAGGTTAAGACATTCACAGAGGTAAGAGGGTGCAGTTTTGTGGAGACATTTGTAACAGAGGGTACTGGTCTTATAATTTACTCTCTGTGGCACAGGCAGCCAGTGGAGAGATCGCAAGAGAGGGGTAATGTGCTCAGATTTGTCCTTTCTGAGAACTAGTCGAGCTGTGGAGTTTTGTATACGTTAAAGGGAGTTGGTAGATGATGCTGGAAGACCAGACAAAAGAGAATTGCAATAGTCCATACGTGAAAGAATGAGAGAAGTGACAAGTTTGGATGTTGCATCGAATGACAGGTACTTTTGAATGGCACTAATACACCGTAATTGATAGTAGCATGACTGGCAGGTCTGGGTGATGAATTTCTGCATAGAGAGTGTGTTGTCGATAACAACACATCCTTCAGATGAAGACTACAAACCAACACCCTGTGTGTGAATACACACAGAAAATCTTGCGCACATGTTAAATCCCATTGTTCCTTTTAGAAAAGTCGGCCATTTGTGCTGGTAAGAGCGGATGACAAAAAATATGTTAAAAATATGCATGCGCTTGTGTTGTGTTTAAACATCATCCCCAAAGTCATAATGTGGCTACATAAATGGTTGGCAAAAATGGTCACATATGCAAAAATCTAACCATTGGCGAGCCTTGGAGCTCTAGCCAAGGAACAGGGAAAAAGAGAGAGAGGGGGGGGGTTTATACAGAGCTCTGTCTAAATGAGTCTTGTTCATTTCATATTCTTAAAGTAGTACAACAAAATGCTATGTTTTAAAAAGACAGCAAACAAGCAAAACGTCACCATATTTTTCATTCATAATTTATTTCACTTTCTTAAAATACACGTAGTCTTCACTGTGAACGCCCATATACACAAACAGCATAAACAATACCATTCTCAACACAGATCCAGAAACAAGCAACCTGCACTGAACATGTACACCAATATGTTTAAAAGATCACTTTCAACATTTAAAAACAAACACTTTTTGATCAATTATTTCAGAAGTCTAGTCTGCTGAAGTGGACAGTAGTTCTACAGATACACAAAGTCTGTCACAGTAATTTTATCTGACCTTGATTTTTTCCACTTGTGCTGATCTACAAGTGTTAGCTTTCGAAAGTTTTAACAATCTGAAGTAAAGGGTTCTTTTTTATCCAAAACACATTCACAGTTCATCCAGTGATTTTTTTAATGGTACAATTTTGCATTTGCAACCATTTTTGCCCACCAAGACGGTAGCCACATTCTGACTTCGGGAATACCCACAGAATATTTCTAACTACCTTTTATCATCGTTGTATGAGAATTATTTTTAAGAAAAAAAAAATCACAAAAAATTCAATTTTACATCATTATTATTGAGTATGTGTGGTTTCAGTACAGTGAAGTAACTTGACTTCTCTCTTAACTCCCTAAGGAGCTGATGGGGCACTGCACTGAATGTTTTTTCAGGCAGTGTGTTGTGGAACCCACCCCTCTCAATGTTATTTTCATAAGCTACTAACGCCACTGTCAGACCTTGTACGCCAGTGGATAGAATGTGGATGAAAAATATAATACAGGACTGACGATGTGCTGGGGAAAATGTAACAAAAGAAGATAAAATTTCTAAAATAACGGCAAGCAACTGAATAAAACTGTAGTGCATCCCAGGTCCTACACCTTTACTTTTTTTTTACATCCCACTCATTTTCTACCAAACCTTTACATGTTTTTGAAAAATAGCAAGTGAAATCTGTCTGCATGTGACCTATCATAGACCTGTTCAGACCGCCACTTTCCATGTGTTCTCTCCTCTCTCGTTCTCTCTCTCTCTCTCTCTCCTACTCTCTCTCTCTCTCTCCTCTCTCTCTCATCCTCTCACTCTCTCTCTCTCTCTCTCTCTCTCTCTCTCTCTCTCTCTCTCACACACACACAGAAAGCAAAACCCTGTCAAACATCATAAAGTACAAAACAGACAGACAATTTTATTTCAAAAAAAAAAAAAAAGCAAAGAAAAAAACTATAGGGCTGCCTATTGCTGAAGACGACTCTTGGCCGTGTAGGCTGACCACCAGACAAAAATGGCCAGCATGGCGGCCACAAATTCACTCTGCAGAAGGGGGCCACTCCACACTCCCTGAAAACACAACACATTGATTATAACACAGTCAGCTGCCAACATAGTACAGAAAAAACAACCACCAAAAAACGCCAAAATAACAACCATAACCCCCCCCCCCCCCCCCCCCTCTTCTTATCAAACTGGTGTAGTTTTTTTATAAAGAAATAATGAATTGTTGCATAAATTACAACTAATTCTTTTTGTCATATTTTTTTCATAGTATACCCCTCACCTTCCAAATTTCCTTTCCAATGGTAGAAATCTGTCAATTTGAAATAAAACTAGGATTTCAGCATAATGATTAAATGTAAAAGAGGTCTTGAGAGGGTAGGTTTGGTTCTTTTTTGCATTGCTTTTTGATTTTGCACTGTTGTTTATTTTTGTTTTGTTGTTCTTGGTTTAGGGGGGCTTTTTTGTTGTTTTGTTTTGTTGTTTGTTTGTTGTTGTTTTTTGTTGTTGTTTTTTGTTGTTGTTTTGAGTTTGATTGGGGTTGTTTTTGTGGGGTTTTTTGGGTTGTTTTTTTTGGGGGGGGTTGCTTGGTATTTTCAAATATATATTCCTTTGACAAAAACAACCATGAAAAAAAAGCTAATATCTGCTGCCATACAGTATAACACTGCGATTATATCCCACCCGTCATAGCAAGAATATGTACTCACAGTGACAACACTGCGACAGAGCAACACCTCCAGTGGGTTCACATTCAAGGTGAATTTGTAGGTGTTACATGTCCAACAGGAAACGATTATCGTCAAATGGTTTCTCCAAAAGTACACTTTCTCCAAGCGATCAATCAACCATTATGCTACCAGGCAGCACACAGTTTTCTACGTTCTCTCTCTCTCACTCTCTTTTTGTTCTGTTTGTTGTTTTGTGTTGCTCAAAAAAACAAATAAGCAACATAGTTGGGAACAAACACCCTAAAACTGAGTTTTAAGAGCAGATTTCAGAGCATACACTACACTACACTAGTCCCTGGGTCACGAGATTAGTTGTAGAGGTGCAGTGCTGTCAAGAACACCAGCTGTCTCTATCTATGGCAGTCTTGCGCCAATGCCTAGGCCTCAGCATAGCTTTACAGGATTTATCTAATGATGTCATCTATCTACCCATTTTTCTTTTGGGGTTTTGTTGTCAACTTCCCCATATGCCTTGCAAAATAGTTGCTGAAAAGCTGTTGGATCTTGTTATTTGACCATATCACTTCAGAAAGTACAGACATGAAAAACAAACAGAAAAAACAAAGATTGTGGGGAAACAAGTTAGGGCGCACTTACAGGATGGTTCAAATCCAAAGTGAAAAGAGGTTTGATGTTCTCTGTGTTCTCTCCACTCCTCTGGGCCTGCACACAGCACACACAGATACAATGAGTGAGCAATACTCAGGGTATACAGTGGACAACACACACACACACATACACACACACATACACACGCACGCACACACAGACACTCATGCACACACCTTCAGGTGAGACTATAAATCGAGACCTTGTGTGCAAACACATGCAGAACATCTTACATGTGCAAATGCACGCAGAACATCTTAAGCATACATAAAAGCCTGTTCCTCCTTTTGGAGTATTTATTTTTTTATTTTTTTATATAGAGGATAATGGAATAAGCACTAATGTGCTTTTTTACATCCAGTCCCCTTGTGTATGCGGTTTTGTAAATGTTGTCATCTGTTTCCAGTAGGCTGTTTGTGCTGGTGGTAATGGATGACAAAATTGACCTAACTGCATGCACAAAGGGACAGGATGTTAAAAAAAAGCACAAAAGCACTTATACCATTATCCTTGAAATTAAATAAATGAATAAATGAAACAATCACACACACACACACACACACACACACACACACACACACACACACACAAAGGATATGGGTCATTCTACAGAGTCATGTATCAAAAGTGTGACAAGGACAACAACAAAAAAGTACTTGAATAGATCTATATCTTATTTTCTGGATATGTGTGAAAGACACAGAGAGAACTGATCACGTCGTGTGGCCAAAAAGATAACTTTTTAATTTATTTCCTTACAGGAGGCGGATAGAGTTACGCAATATTTCAAATGTCCCAAGATAACATGGAAACCAAATAAGACCAAACAGACAAGAAAAGTAGTCAGCAGACAAATTAATACAAGCGAGAAAGCACAAAACAAATTAAACATTACACCTGCACAATAAAAAGAAATAACCACTTCAGCAACACTGCATCGGTACAGCTTCACACAGGAAAGTTCTTTTTCTCAAACAGACTAAAGCACTTGTGGCAACTCTCTGATAATGAAAGAGAGGGCTGTGATAGTGTTTCTGCATCTCCTCACCTTTCTAAGCCAGGCGTAGCCCTCTTCGTCAAAGACTCGCACCTGGTATGTTCCGGAGGGAAGCTTCTTGTGATCATCTGTCAAACTCAACTGAAACAAAAAATAGCGAGCAACGACTTCAGTTCTTGTGATCGTCGTTAGAACTCGTGAAAAAACAAAACATGCTATTAAAAGTAAGTTCCATTAAATTGTCAAACTCAACTGGGAAGAAATGGGTCGCAATGACATAGTCTCTGTCACTCAGATTCTAAAGAAAGAAAAAACACAACCAACTAACCAGACTCCCACATTTACACCAAATTAAACATACCTCCACATTACTCCCCCACCTTTCAACTTCTTCCACCCCACTGCAATTCAGTAAGTTTATAAATCATCTGTAACATGAAATCAAAAACACTCAGTGTGCATAAGATACTGATAGTGACACTTACCACAAGTGTAATCAAGTTACGTAAATACCATCACAGACTAAACAACAGGTATGGAAACAACAGAGGTAGCATCAAGCTGTTGAACAAAGGCAAGAGCTGTCACACTACACTTGCACAGATCAAACGGCACAGCAAAAAGCTATGCGATAAATTGTCCAAGTACACCTGTACTGCTAATTCACTGATTCTCCCCACCCCCCCCCCCCCCCCCAACCTACTTGTTCTAGCTGAGCATTTCAATACCTGAAATTTGTTGGGTTCTCCAATTTTGCTGGCTGGAACAGTTTTGCCTCCAAATTCTGCATACAGGTTGATGTTCTGCAACACAATACACATTAACAGTAAACAGTTCCAACAGCCTAACAAAGACTTTTAACTAAATCACAGTAAATGGGTGTTTCTGATCATGTTTAACAGTGTGTTTTACTTTTTTTTTCCACAGGCAAATAACTTGAAATAAATGAAAAAAATGATTCATCAATCATTTTTTTTCTTTTTTATGTATGAATCCTGACAATCAAATAAGGTATATTTTCTTAAAATGGGTCAGCACTTTTGCGTTTTCAACGTCAAAAACTTTCTCTTTATCAAACAAAATAAATGAACAAAAGTCTTACCTAGGTGATCTAGGCACAAATGTGAAATATGTCACTTAGTTGGTTAAAGTACTGGGACTAAACACAAAGGACAAAAAACAGAAAAGCCACTACTTCCCCACACCCAAAAACATACAAAACCAACCAAACAAAAAAGCTATTAACAAGACATCCAATATAATTTTAACCTTGTCCGTCCAAAAAGATAAACATAAATAATAAAAAGCAGGGGAAAAAAGTCAACACACACACTCACTCTTTTTCTCTTTCACGTTAAAACCAACCAAACAAACAAAAATGCAACAAATTACAATTACAGATCCTTCGGATGAGACTATAAACCGAGGCCCCGTGTGTGAACGCATGCAGAACATCTTGCGCACACGTTAAATCCTGTTCCGCTGTTCGAAAGAGTAGGCCATTGTGTGCCGGTGGGAACAGATGACAAAATTTAAAAAAACAAAACAAAAAAAACACCCCGCATACACACGCATTAAAAAAAAAAAGTCATCTGAGCGCTTTGATTTGTTGCTTTACAAGATTCAGCGCTTTATAAATTCCATACATTATTATTATTATTATTATTATTATCAAAACTTTCAAAAAATGCATTACCTGAAATCTGATTTATATAAAAAAAAATATTTTTAAGTAATGAAGTACCTTCAATCCATTTTTGCAGGTGACAGAAAACTCCACAATGAAGACAGTGTCAGTGGAAACAGTGGTCTCTGGGGTGGTGTAGGTCTGTGAGGTCACCTGAGGTCCAAGGCACATGTCACCTGCCCGAACAACACTACACTGAGGACACCACCTTCCAAGTCCATACTCCAATGACAACACTGGGCATTTGCTCACCCGGTGAACTGTTAGTGCCAAAAAATAATACAGGAATGCACGAAACCAAATTCCTGTATATTATATTTTGTCAAATTTCCTTACTTTGTACTAGTTGTACTTGTAGTAAGAGTGGCACTCCCCTTTTCCTGACTGGATACTCTAGTCTCAGTCTATCCTATTTTTGTCTCTCTCTCTCACCACACACATGCACACACCCACCGACCCACCCACCCACCCACAAAATCTACAGTTTATTATTTTAAACCTGAGAAAATACTCAGAAATACACACACACACACACACTGACACAGTGACACAGTCACACACACACACATGTACACACTCAAACACATACACGCACACACGTACACACACACTAAAGGGAAAGAAAGTTGTGCCAAGAACAAAGCAGAAAACATTTCATGTAGGCAGCTGCTGCCCAAAATAGCACATTATCATGATTATGTCATGAGCAATTTTACACAAAAATGTTATTAAAGAACCATTTTTAAAATTTAAAGGCAAACACAGTTCTTAACATTTACTGATTTAGAAGAAAAAAAGCTACTCATGTTCTTTCAAAAGTCAGATATTAATCAATGATTAATCTAATTAGAATGGCTTTTTATTTTTGTCCCAATTTAACCATGCAGAAGACTGAAACCCAGTGAAAGAACATAGAAACCATGACAGTTCTTAATTAACATTTACTGATTTAGAAGAAAAAAAAGCTACCCTTGTTCTTTCAAATGTCACAGATATTCCATGGTTAATGATAATCTGATTAGAATGGCTTTTTATTTTTTCCCCAGTTTAACCATACCAAAAACTAAAACCCAGTGAAAGAACATGGAAACCATGAAACTGAGGAAAGTGCTTATAAAGAGCCACACAACTATATAAATGTGATAGTGTGATCTGGTAAATGTTAACACTGATGATGAATAAGTATGATAATAATAATAATAATAATAATGAATTTATAGAGCGCTATATCTTGCAATTACAAATCAGAGCGCTTCCATTCAATCCGCTCCTACACAAGCAACCAACAATGTTTAACAATACTATAAGATACTATATACTATTTTCAGGAATCTGTATAAAATACTCAGCCCAATACCACAATATAGCTCTAGAAAGATTCAGGGCAAGAGACTAACACAGAGACAGACACCATGTTTAACTGACCAGCATTTCCTTCAAACTGCTGTTCCACTTTCAGTGTTTGATAAGCTCTGGACTGGAGCATTCAACACAATTCATATCAATCATGACTTGGAGCATTGATATATGACTTTACGAGTGCACAGTTCAAGTCTTGTTGAGTGGTCTGGATTTTTTTTCCTATTATTAGTATTATTTTTTTCTCTATTCTTTTATTTTGAGGATAATGGAATAAGCACTCACATGCTTTTTTTACATCCACATGATCCTGTCCCTGTGTGTATGCAATTTTGTAAATTTTATCGTCCGTTCCCACTGGCACTCAATAATAATAATAATAATAATATATGGAATTTATATAGCGCTGAATCTTGTAAAAAACAAACAAATCGAAGCACTTGCACTCAATCATTTACAGGCATGCAACTCTCCTTAAACATAATGAACAACAGATTTCAAAACCATGTGCGCGCACGTATGCACGCATGCACGCACACACATGCACACACACACACACACTCGGAACAACACTTAGAATGTGAAAGATGCTGTTGAAAATTAGGGACAGATATTTGGAGGGAAAGTCTCAGGTAGGAAATAAGTGTGTTTTGAGGCTGGATTTGAAGGTATCAAGTGAAGGCTTTTGGCGAAGTGAAAGAGGGAGGTCATTCCAGGTGGATGGACCAGAAACAGAGAAGGAGTGACGGCCAACAGTGGTTTGTTTGAATCTGGGTGTTCGAAAGCACAAAGTATCTGCGGCTGAATGAAGGGAACAGGATGGAGTGAACAGGTGAAGACAGTTACAGAGATAAGAGGGTGCAGATTTGTGGAGACATTTGAAACAGAGGGTATTGATTTTATACTCCAGTCTTTGTGAGACAGGCAGCCAGAGAAGATATCGCAGAAGAGGAGTGATGTGTTCAGATTTTTTCTTTCTTAGGACCAGTTGAGCTGCACAGTTTTGTATGCGTTGAAGAGAGTGGATAGATTATGCTGGTAGGCCAGCCAAAAGAGAATTACAGTAATCTAAACGTGAAAGAATAAGAGATGTGACAAGCTTGGAAGTTGCATCAGTGGACAGATACTTGTGAATCGCGCTTATGCGCTGTAATTGATAGTAGCAAGAGTGGCAGGTCTGGGTGATTAATTTTTTCATAGAGAGTGTGTTGTCAAGAACTACTCCTAAATACTTCACAGAGTTGGACAAAGGAACTGACGTATTGCCGAATTCTATTGAAGTTTTTGCGATAGAGGAAAGTTTATGTTGGGTTCCTATGAGCATGGCTTCGGTTTTATCGGCATTAAGTTGTAACTTGTTCTGAGTCATCCAGTTTTGAATGTCTTGAAGGCAGTAGGACACATTTGTCAGGAGGGAAGGCAAGTTTTCAACAGTATCACTGCACTGAAGCTGAGTATCAATGGCATAGAAATGATGATCAATATGGTGGTTGTTTATTATATGTGAGAGTGGAGCAGTGTAGAGAGTAAAGAGAACAGGGCCCAGGACTGATCCCTGCGGGACTCCACATTCCATTTTGACAGGTTTTGATTGAATTTTGTTTACAATAACTTTCTGGAACCGGTCGTGAGGTATGAAGTAAACCAGGTGAGGGCTGCGCCGTTAATACCAAACGTATTTTGGAGGCGAGAAAGAAGAATTGAGTGATCTATGGTATCAAAGGCTGCAGATAAGTCAAGAAGAGTGAGGAGGGAGATTTTTCCTGCATCAGAAGCAAGTAGAAGTGTATCTGAAGTGTGGACTAGGGTGGTTTCGGTGCTGTGATTGGGGCGATAGGCAGATTGGAAAGTGGGAAGGAGATCATTGGAATGAAGGTGACTGTTGAGCTGTTTGAGAACGACTTTTTCTAGTACTTTAGAGACAAAGGGTAAGTTTGAGACAGGCCTATAACTCTTCAGAATGTTGGGATCTAGGTCGTGCTTTTTCAGTAGAGGTGTGACTATTGCTGTTTTAAGAGCTGATGGAAAATTTCCTGACACAAGAGATGAGTTTACTATTTTAGTGATAATAGGTACAAGTTGTGGAAGGCATTGTGAGAAAACAGGAGCAGGTGTGGGATCAAGGTCGCATGATTTTTATAGTCATTTCCTTCAGAATTGTCATGATTTGTTTTTCACTTGTGGGATGGAAGGAAAAGAGAGGAGTGCCAGTGAACTGGGGATCAGGAGGCGCAGGCTCAATGGCCTACTCTTCTGAAAAGCAGAACTGGTTTTAACGTGTGTGTGTGTGTGTGTGTGTGTGACTCTCTGTGTGTGTCACTGTGTGTGTGTGTGTGCAAGATGTTCTGTGTGCATTTGCACACAGGACCTCAGTTTATAGTCTGATCTGAAGAACTTATTGGGGGGAGGGGAGTCAGCACTTCGGTTAATTCCTGAGGAAAAATCCTCTTGAACAAGATCTAATCGAACCTGGGTCAGCAGATCACAAGCCCAATTTGCATTGATACTATTACTAACCACCAGGCTATCCCATCCTGTTGATGGATGATGTATAACTCTTACCTGGAGTTAACATTAGTTCTAACTCCAGTCTACCAACCAGTCCTTCTGAGGAGACCATTAAGCCTAACTACGCTACACTCGTCAATAGATTATACTAATATTGATAGTATCATGCGTGAACTTATCTTATGCCTAAGGCAAGTTCTATGGAGTTCAACAGATGTGAGACCAAGAGGCTCGATCAACCCTATTGATCAACAAACGAACAGATCAACCCTGCTGAAACATCGCGAAAATAAATCAATTCAACTGCCTGTGACATCAAAACCACGCAAGTTGTCCAGCTCCAGAGATGCCATCTGAACAACAAAAAGAACAGAACATGCTGAGCGACTGCCACGCAAGCAGACACCGATGTCGACGTAGCACGTACAGAACTCCACCCCTACCATTGTAATTTTAATGAGGTGAAAGAAAAATTATTAGCTAATAACTGTTTTTCTCGTAGACTGAAGCTGATCTAAAAATCATAGTACTTGGAAAACAGTTTACATACCCTGGGCAATGATCGGAAGCATAAACAATGCGACCACAACGAGGACTTTGCCGGTGGCTGCCATGTTGATAGATGTGTAGAGGACGCTGTTGTCAGGGGAGGAAAGTACAATGAGCCTTTATTCTTAAAAATTATCTTTCCCTGACACGTCACGGGTAGACTATCGAGTTGCGTAAGAGATCAATGGAAAGAAATGGACGACGCATCTGTGGATATATAGATATAGATATATAGATAGATAGATATACGTGCTTTATTATTACAACATACAGTATGCATTGTCCAACGGTCGTAAAGCACATAATGACGAAAATGCTGTACCCAAAGCTGTAGTATTTCCGAAGAACTTGGCTTCTCGAAGTAATATATATATATGTATATATATATGTGTGTGTGTAATATATATAAGTAATATATATATATATATGTGTGTGTGTGTGCTTTATTATTACAACATACAGTATGCATTGTCCAACGGTCGTAAAGCACATAATGACGAAAATGCTGTACCCAAAGCTGTAGTATTTCCGAAGAACTTGGCTTCTCGAAGTGCCATATGAATTTTTTTTTTATCATATTTTTTCATTAATCAACACCCCCCCCCCCCCCAAAAAAAAAACAACAACAAACAAACAAAAAACCCCTCACCACCAACAACAAAAGCCCATACTTCTTGTACATAACGGAACTGCAAAGTATTGAACGCACCTAATAAAGACCAGCCAGACAGACGAGAGTGGTACTGATGGTGTTTTTTTTCACATCAACAACATGCTGAACTTTTTTGGGGGTATCATTATTAATTAACATCATGCAAGTGACAGTGATATTGAATAATTAAGAGAAAAAATGATGGAAAAAGTATAGAGAAAGGTGAACGTTCTTTTGAAGCGTTTCTTTGAGTCTTTCTTTTAACTGTTGACTTCTCACTAGTATCTAATTTAATAAACTGTAAACTGGATAGAATTTTATTTTGTTTACTTTTTCAGTAATAGGGTGAGAGGGTTAGAAAAAAAAAGGAGTGAAAACCAACAGAAATGGTTATGTATATTAAAACTTGGGATTTTTTTCCTTTTTATTTTACTTGATTTTTCTCTACTCATTCGGTTTTCTTTATTCAGTCAATGCTATCTAATACAGGGACTGTGTGTCTTCAATTTTACGTCTGTTCACTTAAAGTGATATTAGACGATGGAAGCAAGGGGGGGGGGGGGGGGGGGGGCAGCATAATGAGATAAGGGCTTTAAGTAGAAGAGATAAAATCCAGGGACTGTACCAACAGCCAATGACATGTTTCTTTACTCATCTATTTCCTTGTTTATACACGACCACAGATTACTCGTTTAGTATTTATCTGCCTAGAAAGCGAGAAGTAACTGGTTTGATCTCTGTTTGAACTGGAACTGTTCCCCATGCGTTAGACCTTGAGTGATGGCTTTGGTGCTGGTCTTCTGGATGAGATGATAATCTGAGGTCTGAAGTGCAATAATTATACATTTAGCACACGTGAAAGAACCCACAGCAACAAGAGTTGTGTCTGGCAAAACTTTGAAGAAAAAAAGCCACTCTCACGGGGATACATAGTACACTTACATGCTGGGGGAAGGATGGTTCTCATGGTGACACGCTCTCCCAGGGAGAGCTTCCCAAATTTCACATTAAGAAATCTGCTTTGACAAAGTAGTAGGCCTACGTAGTAAGCATGTGCACACGCGCGCACACTGTCATATCACCACCAAAAAACTTACTCTCAACAGTCAAAAGGGAATGAGAGGGAAGTCAATATATTAATATATATCGGCCTCTGTGTGTGTGTGTGTGTGTGTGTGAGAGAGAGAGAGAGAGAGAGAGAGAGAGAGAGAGAGAGAGAGAGAGAGAGAGAGAGAGAGAGCGAGTTCTTTATATTAACGTCTGTTCACCCAAGGTGATAATAGACCATGTGTGTGTGTGCGTGCGTGCGTGTGTGTGTGTGTATGTGTGTGTGTGTATGTTTTTGTGTGTGCGTGCGTTCGTGTGCGCGCGTGCATGCATATGTCTGGAAATGTACGTAATTATAAGTATGCATATGGATAGATGAAGGTCAGTAGTATCCATATATGCAACAATTACGTATAATTTGATTTACACCCCATCTGTTTAGTCATTTCTTTTTACTTCTTTGCGTTTTTGCTTATTTTTCGATTTATTTACTTTTAATATTTTCTTGGCTGTTCTGTCTGGGGTATTTTTTATATATATTATCAGCTTTAGTGCGTGTGTACGTGTGTTAGCACATACATGTATTTAAAGCGTGTGTGTGTGTGTGTGTGTGTGTGTGAGAGAGAGGGGAGAGAGAGAGAGAGAGAGAGAGAGAGAGAGAGAGAGAGAGAGAGAGAGAGAGAGAGAGAGAGAGAGAGAGTGAGTTAGTTCACGTGTTGTGCATTTTATTCTGGACTGTTCTTTTATGTGACAATTCTAACATTACCAGAGCATTTTTATCAATGCATAACTATGAAGTGACTTTTTATGTCAATTATTTGATGCATGAATTCTGGTTTATTTCCAGTTGTATTAAAAGTGTTAAGGGAGGAGGAGGGTGGGTGGGGTTTGAACACAAGCCGTTCAGTCACTTTGTCAGCATCTCAAGTGTTGCAATCTCAGCATAAAAATCACTTGAAATTGTAATTACAAATATTTATAAAAATCCAAAACTTACAAGGCATGTTTACTCTTCAAAATCTGCAAGAATTTTAAGTTTCTTTCGACATGAATTTCTGGACTTTTTAAATTCCCAGCAAGCTGGGTATGAAAGATGAAATGAGTTGCTGTGTGCTTATTGGAGTTTCTGACTAGTGGTTTGAGATATATTTACCAAAAAATAAGCAGCACTCCAAGGAAGTGCTATCAATATCTACAAACCCGTTCCAACTTAACAAGCAAGCATTCTGTCATCTCGGCCTTTTGAATCTGTTTCTCTATCTTTTTTTCATAATTATTATGGAATATCACCCACCTATTCCAAAAGCTGCCATTCATAAGTAGCCACATTAAGTCAAAGACGTATGGTTGCATTCATAGCGCTGGCCATTAATTATCTGCTTTTTATCTCTTTGTAAAATCTTGCAGTGTAACATGAAATTGGGATTAGTGTTCATATTCCTCCTCCCTCCCTCTCTCTTTCACACACACACACACACACACACACACACACACACACACACACACCACACACACACACACACACACAAATCTACACAAAATCACAATTTATTTATTATTATATACACATAAGCATCTGAATGCAAAACACACAAGATGTCTAAGATATCTGTAGCATTTTACACATGCTTATCAAAGGATTTATTTCTTTTTACAATATATGGATCTAATTAAAATAAAACCATATACATAAAAACGCCCATCATTTATGTATCATTCACATAAGCACCTAAATAAAAAAATGCACACCAAATACAAAAAGACTTTTTAAAAATGTAAAAATAATAATAAACGGAATGTATAGGCCTCTATAGCGCTGTATCTTGTAAGAACAAATCAAGACACAAAGACATCCAATGTCATTATGATGAATAGTTTAAACATTATGTAGACGCTCTTAAAATCAAGATATACGATTTTCAGGACCTTTCTGTAATTTTAAAGAAATTTTTTTTTTAAAAACCAAGTATAATCAGCATTAGACATTTCACAGCTTTTTCCCCTTCAGTGTTTGAAACAGCTATTTGTTTCAATCAAGTCCTCTTTTTAAGGTAACCCTTTCCCCTGCTCCCAACAAATAAACTTTTTTTTAACAAAATGAATGGTAGCAATTAAACACCCTAATCCCAAGTAACAGTTTAATCAAATGAAAAAATGATCCTAACTAGTCCAGCCAACATCAAGATCATTTTCAGGACTTCTCTTTATAAGCAATTTCCTGTTCTGCTAATAGTAATCACTATCCAGTCTATTTTTACATTTAAAAAAAAGACTGATGAAGACCTCCCACTCCTGATGCATTAAAAGAAACACCAAACCCCTTCTCGAAGCAGTGACCAATCTTAACCCACTGACTTCAACATACATTCTCCTACTTGTATCACATATTTCATCTTGTCTCTAAACCCTTCCCTCCTAAAAACACACACACACACACACACACACCAACCCCTTACTCTCATCTTTTCCTCATTACACACACATGCTGGTGTGTGCACACATTTTGCATAGCACTATATACAGCAACCATCTCTTATGTCATTTTTTAAAGGCATTTGTGTGTTGCTGTGAAATCTGCACATGATCTTCCAATGGAAGCGAAGCGTCACATAACTTTAATTTTACCACCCTCACTCATTCACACACACTGAAAACCTTATATGAAGTATCATTTGCATCATACTATCTACGTAAAGATTTACAAACACACACCAACTTATTTATATAATGCTAACAAATGTTTCCCTATTATGTACTTCAACATTAAAGGGGTTTTTAACAACAACAAAACCCCCTCTGTTTTACTTATGAAGGACTGTCCGCAGCCAGCATTAAAAGTGATTCAGTGACCACAAAAACAAAAACAAACCCACCCCTAAAAAGCAAGTTTCATCATATCTATTTTATCATGTCTTTCCAACAGAAAAAAACCCAAAAGCATACACACAGACCCTAAAAAACCCAACAACAACCCCACATATAAAAGAAATCCAAGGCTACTCGTGCAATAGCTTTTATAAGAGTAATTTATGTTCTGCCAAAATCAAACATGAGTTCATGACATCATCTGTGAAGGAATCAACCATCCATTCTTACCGACCTTTGCACAGATTTCATCCCTTTCATTCTAACATGCATCCACGGCTAAGTATGTTACAAAAAGTGTTTCAGTATCAAATTCAGTCAAATAAATACCAATTGATTCTGTCAAGAATTATGTGAAGCAGGCACAACACATATCTCTTTGGCCAATCCATAATGACGTAAACGGCTTACTGACCCCAGTGTAATATTTTCTTCAATATCCATTGTACCAAGGGTTCCTAAATACCACAGAGGGAATATAAAAAGACTGAATTTAATATCGATTATGCTATTTGCAAAAAACATGACAATATCATAAGTTCTGATGTAGAGCAACAGCTTGAATTATCCAAACCAGGTTTTGCTATCCCTGCACTGGAAAAATAAAGTCATTATGTCTTGGGAAGGGTTTAAAAAAATTAATTGAACTCTATGCCATAACTATGGCACTACATTATTATTTCAAATACCATCTATAAGCTAGAAGACCAAATGTTTTCAAATGTGTCATGCACCTGTTCTGAGCTCTCTTGTAAACATTCTTTTTCAAAGTACATTTTCAAATACAGTTTACAAAGAATCTGGCACTGAAATTTGACTGGTACCAGTTAACATACATTCACATAAATCAATCACTGATCTAGCTAAGATTTTACTTCCAAGTATTCTGGGGATATTTTATGTAATCTTTCTGTTTTGTTTTTGCAAGGTTGTCTACCTTCCTTCTGTCAATCTCTCTCTGTATTTGCCTCTAGTACTTTTAAAGGCTAGTAGCACCAAACATGAACGGACTAACATTGACAACTTGCATCTGCCTTACTTCCCTCCCATTCTCTTTCCAAATGAGAAAATATCCACAGCTCAAACCTCTCACCTCTACATAATCTTCCCTACAGACGTATGTGCATACACACCTCTACCTCCACCATCATAAGCAACAGCAAAACATTACATGGCATATACCTTTTGACATCGATATACAGTCTTCATCCTTAATGTCTTTTTTTTCTTAAGGGAATTGATGCGCTGCTGTAAAATCTCCAACAATCTTCCAATTGTAAAGTTGGAACATTATTGCAAGGATTTGCCAGTTAGCACCCTATAATGCAATGCCATAACATCAAAGACAACCATAGGACCCAACTTATTTTTTCACCTTACATTTTGGTCTTCTAAACGCAGTCAAGAACCAAACAAAACATTTTAAATAAAATCTTTTAAAAAATCAGAAGAAAATGTGAATTGTACATACACAAAGATCATCCATCCCAAAGTATAATTCAAATCATGTACATATTTTTTTTTTTAAATTGCTATATCCCCATACTAAACACACACACACATCTATATCCCTATACTAAACACACACAAATTATACCTTCCTTAGCAAAGAAAACATAATTCTCTTAAAATAATGATAATGAAGGTGTGGTGGTGTAGTATTGTGGGCGTTAGCAATAACAGAGCCACATGAACAAAGCCCTCTCAGTTCGGTTTAAGTGGAAGTAGAATTCTCTTGTTATATCGATCCTGCAATGGAGTAGGGATAAAGTTTTAAGTGAGATATCTCCTAGGTTACTTGACATTTCCTCTTTTTCGAGGTAAACATCTCTGATAAGTCAATATTTGTGGTTTTTTCTCAATGACTTTTCAAGGTCCCCGGCATCGACATAATTGTTCTTGCAGGACTTTCTTGCTAAGACCTTTCGGGGACTTTGATCTTTGACCATCTGCATCAGTGAAGTTTTTTCCTGGATTTTTTCAGCAGAAGTGTTGCCCTTGGAATCACCATTTTTGGATTAACTGTGGCATCAGCACCAGTATCCAGCTTGAAATAGCAGCTACTATGTCCACCCAGCTGCTGAAATTTTTTTCGAGTCAATCACCATACCAAAGTAGCATTCCTTTTTCCTCTGCTTCTGTGACATTACCTTGGCCTGCTGACTTACACACTCCTGTAGAATGTCCGATTTTGGAAAACTTGCACCTACCGAGCTTTTCTGGGCAGTCATTTCTGATTAGGTATCTCCTACAATGGTAGCACTCATCCTTTTCTTGTTCTCACTGCTGAAACGATTTTTATTACATTGTAGGGTTCACTAGTTCTTTTAATCTTTACTGACTATGAGGTGGCCAACACTCACGGTCCTAATACAAATGGTATCTTGCTACGAATGGTCTCGTCCATGGCAAATGTGAACTGCACCTTTTGTAGAGATCTACATCTTTTATCTCTATTAACTTCTTTTCAATATCACCCTCCCTGACCCACGTGACCTGCTTGTCACGTACCATCCTTTCCTCTTCTTTAAAGGAGCAGGTTGCTGTGCTTGCCTCTTGCCAGCAAGGTATTCATCAATTCCTTCAATGGTATACTGGAATCTTTCTATGGAACTTGGACCCATACACTTTACATATTGATCTCACACAGACTTCTTAAAATTGTTGTCTCGTGCATGTCGGATCTGCACCGCTTTGTAGTGATCTAGGTGCTTTCATCCTAGTAACATCTTTTGAATATCACCCTCCCTGACCCACGTGACTATCCTGTCACGTACCATCCTTTCGTTTTCTTTATAAGTTTGTTGCTTGTCTGGTGTCGGAAACATCTGTTCTATAATCATAATTTCCAAACACACAGACCTAGAAGACTGTACAGAGTTTTGCCTTTGCGGTGAGGTCACCAAACAGCTGATGCCGGTGATAGTGTCACTGAAAACCTTGCAGAGCGTGTTTTCCGTAAAATTTGACTACTTGCACAAATTCACTATTTTGCATCACTGAAAACCTTTACTGCAGAGCATCTTTTCAGTAAACTTTGAATTTTTGCACACTTTCACTATTTTGCATCACTGGAAACCTTCACAGAAGAGCGTCTTTTTGATACACTAATTGCACGTTTTACTTTCACCAATGCAGAGTATCTTTCCAATAGATTGTGAATACTTATGTATGTTAACTATTGCGCCATCCCACTTTACCCACCATGTTGTGTTGTAGTTGTGCAGGTGCAAGAAATTATCAGTGTCACAGAAACAAGGCACTCTTCAGTCCAGTTTAGGCAGGGGCAGGATTTTTTTTCATGAACAGAGGAGAAATAAAGTTCTGGAGGGGATAATATTTACCAAGGTTACGTAACTCAGGCCCACAGCACTGACTTCTAACATCTGTACCCTTATGAAAAAAGCAATTCTAAGTCAAATTGTCAGAAAAGTAAGGCAAATCTTGACAATCAAACAGACTTTCAAAACAATAGATCTGCAATGATAATTAAAACAACACAAGCAACATTTTGCACCACAAAAAATGCAATCAATCGAGTTTAGCTCGTTAAATTACAGCATAAACTAATTACTGGCTTTTCTAGAAATGTTCAACATGTTAACTTTTGGTTTAAACATATAAACACATGTATAAAAGCAAGTAGGTATATTCAAACCTTACGTGACTGACTCGGTCTACCACAGGGTTTTGTTTTAGTCCCTGTTCTGTTCTAAACATTTGCTATATGATCTGTCCATATATATGTCTAAAGATGTCAGCCTAGTACAATGCACCAATGATATATGCAAATGGATGTCATGATGTAGCATGTTACAACAAAGCGGATGATAAATTACACAAGTGAATTTTTTAAAAGCCAACTACATAACCTATATTGTTCTTAAAAAATGGTCCAACATTTTCCACAGAAAAAACCCACACTATGCTGTTTAACAATGGCAGTAATTCATAGATACTTTCAGAGTTTAAAAGAAGAGGGGAGCCATTTCAATAAAGAAAATATGGTAAATTTTTCAGATATTCTACTTTAGAATTAACCTGGATTGCTCATATTGGATACATCTACGTCACTTCTGTGTTTCAGATTTCCATATTGACAAAAGTAATTTTCAGTGCTGCTAATTTTCTTTTAAAAATCGAAACAGATTGTAAAGCCTGCAAACTTGCTTTTAGTGGGCTATTCCATACATCCACCATAGGAACTTAGAAATCAGGGGGCTTGCTGAATACCTTCAGCTTTCTTGCACCAATGATATGCTTAGTGGTATAATCTTTCAAATGAATTACAAGATCAAGCAAAAACAAACTTTCTCAAGAAAGGGCAAGATATGGATACCCATTAACACCAAACTTCATCTGGTTTATAAGCACAGAAAGTAGCTTTCCCACGTGACTCATGGCAATTTTGATACAGAATATCAATATTGAAAAAAAGCATGAAAATAAAAATATAGCTGCAGCTGTCTTTTCACATATTAAACAGAAGCACGTCGACTATCTAAAAGTTGATACAGATGGTCAGTTTTAGAAAACCCAAAACTGGTTCAGCCTTTGTCATACCATTATTTCAAAAACAGAGAAATCATACTATCAGGGAAAACATAGTTCTATATAAAAAGCTTAACTAATTGCAGTTTCAATGGCCTTTAGCTGTATGTTTCATTTGCGAACCTTACTATTTGTAAACTCTTAAATCAGTAAAATAAGTTTTAAAATCTTTTTCCATCAAGATATGCAAAACTATTTTTTAAATGAAATGTTTTACAACTGTTAAGAGGTGATTTGGTAATAATATAAAAAATGAGTACCTTCACACATGGGAATTTTTTCAACTGAATGTCTGACAAGAGTTGTAAAAAAAGGGGGGCAAGACAGAGTGCAAGGAACCAGCAAGTGCATGGTCTCTTATTTTTACATAAGGGATACCGTTTATTAGAACACGTGTCATGGGCATGTTTTGAGACCTTGATCAATTCAAGGAACAATTTTTAAAGAATTGTCTGACATATTTATGTTTCACGTCACTTTCCTCAAACTGATTCAGTTTTATAAGTGCAAGATGATTTAATAAGTATAGTTTAGAATGAAATTGAATACATCCGGTACAATTAAAAATGTTTACGTGAAGAACACATGTCCAACACTCAAATTATATTCGAGTACATGACTTTGAAATCTGTTACGCCTGTTTTCTGTGCAGTCTCTCAAAGTTGTATTTTAAAAATTCAAAGTTAACTGTAACACTTGCTGAAGATTTGTGGCGCAGTCCACTATAATGCTTGTTGCATTATTGTGTTTCATGTTAGTGCTGTATTGAGTTTAAAATTTCGTCCATGTTTAAGAGAAGTGATGGGGTTGGGTTTTTTTTATGCAAACACCAGCACACATGCTACCTCCTCGGTCTGCTGTCCGTGCACCCCCTTCTCTTCCCTACTTCTATACAATTTCCTCGTCTAATATGACTTACAGTCAAGAGACGTTGAATTGAAAAATACAGAACTGGAAATCGTAGAGCTCTCACTATTTTATCACTGCCCTTTCCATTTACCTTTTACTTTAATCCCACATGTAGGCAATTGGCCTCTGTACTGGTTTCATAACGGTACTTTAGCTAGTGAATGGAACCCCTACCTTAAGTATAAACCACTGAGCACCCACTATTTTGGCAAGTTTTCGTTCCTCCTACACAAAAAAACTGCTGGTTTCAAAATAGTATAATATACTTAAGCTGGAATACTGGCGGTAAACCATTGCATTGACTTGCTGGTGGCACAAAACATTCTTTTTCTTCTGATCTCCCCCTCCCCAGACTATCAACTCTTCCTATTTGATTTGTCTGCTTTACAAGATTTAGCACTATAAAAGTTCCATTAGTATATCTGAACACACTTCCTAACCCATCCTTTTTTAACACCCATGTCCTCAAGTATTGTCACCTATCCCCCCCCCCCCCCCCCCCACACCTTAAAAAGTTTGCTCTTTAACCAATGGCATGCCCTACCCACACACACCTGTCACCTATTTCCACATCCCAACTTTTAAAATATATTCATGGTACTTTTTGTTTTAACTCGTCTTTTCCTCTACAATGTCCATCCCTCCGTTTTACTAGAATAAAGGTACATCTCCCACACCCCCCACACACACAATTAGCCATTTCTTCTTTAGTTCCTACCTCCCCCATGCCAACTACTAAACCGTGATTTCTTTTTAAAAATAGGTGGCGCTGCGCTTGCTGCCTTGGACTCTTCTCACAGAGAGAGAAGCTCAAATTTCCCTAAAGAAATATGTGGTATTCTATCCAATTCAACTATCCTACCCAAATTTCTCTTCCACTCCCCTTCAAAAAGATGAATACCGTTTTTTCAAGCTTGTAACAAGGTATCTAACTGCCTTTGTGTCCACATGTGGTGCTGGGTTGAAAAGGTTACCCTTAGGTTAGAGTTAGGTTTAGTGTCAACCAGTTAGCATGCAGGAAAAGTTGGTAGGTCAGTCAGCTGGTTTGTCCGTATGTCTGAATGCATGTAGACACAAATGGCAGATAGGACACAATGATACAGAGCTTGTGTAGATAAAAAATGACCAATACCAGCATTACCAAGTCATTACTTGGACAGGGATGTTATAGGTTTTTTCCCCAAAACATTTCCAATTGCTGGATGTTCTGAAAATTTTCTCAAACATTTCCAACCTCTCGGATGCTTAGGAAATTTTCTCAAACTTTTCCGATTCTGCCATTAGCAAGGAAACTTTAGGCCTTGAAATTTTTTTAAAACGCACACAAATACCAGCCCTTGTCATTTCCCACTGATTTGGACATGTTCACTCTATCCCCATCTTCTAAACACTCCTCTCTCTTAAATACCTTTGCCAACACCCCTTTCTCTTAAACAGTAGGCCAATCTTTTAGCCTCAATGTGGTTTTAAATAAACCGTAAATTCTGTTCTGCAAATTTAGGTGTTGCATTCTTACTTCTTTGCTCTTACATCCTTTTTAATACCATTGCCATAAAACTATTGTCCCACCTCCAATCCCCTCTGCTTATACACACCCCCTTACAAACGGTCTTACCATAACCCCGTTTCAAAGGATTTAGAAACCCCAATTTATACAAAAATGCTTTTTTCTCTGTGCCTCAGTACAATGTAGATGATTTACCAGTGTTGAGCCAGCTGATCTGTCAGTGTGCAGTATCTTAGTCCTATTACCCCAAAACCTGCTAACAACTAGAATCTTTTTATTTTAAACCCTATAAGCTTGTTTACATTTACACAGCACATACTATTTCATTTCAGTACAATGGGTTCTGATAGCTGCATCTCATGCAAATGTGTACAAGGTGCTTGGATTAGTTTTGAATTTTTGGAGTGGAGCACACTTATGAACAACATTGTAATCTGAATTATGATATTCATTGACTTTCAATCTTCAAAAATATATATTTTTTTTTTGAGGGGGGGGGGGGGGATATCCTGAAGGACTGCACCACATTTATTTCCCTTATTTTGGGGGTGTTTGTGTTCATACTAGTACACTATGAATCACCCTCTTGGCTATAACACAGTACTATTAAAAAATCATATCTGAACACTTCTTGGATTTTGTGGGCGAACCCACTGTTTCAAAGACATTGTGCCACCATATATATATATATATATATATATATATATATATATATATATATATATATATACATACATACATATATACTGTTCAACTGTGTGTGAATTTAAGAGGAAAAACATGGACATTATTACACATCTATGGAAGATCCAAAATTAAAGTAACTTTGGTAGTTTTACCATAACTGGTCCAGCACGTCTCTGATCAGCTCTAAACTTCTCTTAATGCATTTTTTGGGGGGTGGGGGTGGGGTGGTACTAGTCCTTACAAATGGCTAGTCCAAGATAAGGAAAGGGAAATAACTGCTGGTCTTAAATGAGTTGAACTTTTTGGGTGGCTTATTATATGAAGATCATAAAGCATTATCTTGCCCACTTTTTCCCCCAACAGTTTTCCTGTTTGGTTATATATATATATATACCAATATAGATATATATATTGGGGGATGGGGCATGGCGGTGTTTTTAAAGACAGGTACTTTACACTTCTTTTCATAACAAAAAATATGTAAAAACCAACCCAAAAACCATAACATGAAAAAATCCCACTCTTACACTAATTTTTTCTTAAATCATTTTTCATACCTGCCCCCTCGTCATTCTTTCTTTTTGGAGTGGTATTAAGTGCTGTAATACTCTCTATTCTTTAAAAAAAACCCACCCACCGACAAGCCATAAAAAAACAACCTTGCTACCCATATTCAGAATTAAAGCAAAAAACATGCTTTCACTGATACAAAAAAAAATCTCTACCAATCCATTGACTTGTGTACAAGTCCTACCGTCTTTGAAGAAAGCCCCAAGCAGGAAAAATAGAAATTGAAAGAGGACAAATCAGAAAGTTTAAATAACAGTAATAATGTGCACGAGGCACTAGAAGAAATAAAGCCAGAATTGATGGCAACAACAGTTTTTCATTTTTACTGCAAAAATTGTGATTTACTTGCTTGGCTATTTTCATTTGTAGGTTTACAAGGCTGCACACTTTTAGTTAAAAAAAAGTTGTGTTTTTTGGTATATATAAAAAACGAATTGAACCCTAGATGAAAATTTTTTTGTTATTCTATTATCTTCTGAAAATAAAAATTCCTATTCCATAAAAAACCGTCATGTTCCATTAAAAAATCTTTACTCCATGCAAAGTCGTCTTTTTGCATATAAAATCTTTCTCCTCCATATAAGTCATCTCCTGTGTAAAGTCTTCCTCCTCCTTGTAAAGTCGTTGCTTCCCATGTAATAAAAAATTTTCATGTAATGTCCTTTTCCATGTAGTCTTTCTCCTCCATGCAAAATCTTCCTTTTCTGTGTAAAACCATTTACCATGCAAGTCATCTTTCATGTAGAGTCTTTACAAGGAAACGTCTTCATTTTTGCAGTAAATAAGTAAGTGCTTCATTTTCCATGCGAAGTCTTCATTTTCCAGGTAGATTCTTGATCCTTTATGGAAAGTTTTCCTCCTGCATATACAATCATTTTCCATGTAGATTTGTAGAAAAAAACAATAACTTTTCTGCAAATTTTCCTCTTTTCATGTGAAGTCTTACTTCATGCAAAGTTTTCCTGATGTAGTCTTCATTTTCCATAAGTTATATCCCATGTAAAGTCATCACCCCCTTCCTTGTAAAGTCTTTTTACTTCATGTTGTCTTAGTATTTATTCGAAGTCTTCCTCCATATAAAGGCCTCTTCAAGACCCTTCATTAAATTTGTTGCAGCTGTTTTAGACTGCTGTAAGAAAATTCTTGTGATTGCTTTTGTGTATTTCCATATTGAATCAGGGTTGATGATTTAAGCAATGTACTTAAGAAATTGTCTCTTCACCTTCTCTGTTTTATTATTATTTTATCATTTTTGTATCGATAAATGAGGAGGAATGCCATCCTCCTCCATGTGAAGTCCTCCTCCTTCATGTGAAGTCCTCGCAGCATCCTTTTCAACATGAAGTCTTCATGCCGAGGTTCTAGAAACGAGACAAAACAAGAAAATCAAGATTTGTATGTGTGACTGTGGTTCAAGTTCACCAATGAGACACTGCTTATGCATGCAACTGTTTGGCCAAAATTAGGTAAGGTAGGTGCATACCCACCTTGGAAATGCCTAAATGCGCGTGTGTTTAAAAAAGTTTACATTTTGTTATTCATTTCTGTTGGCACACAATAATCTACTTTTCTCAAAGGCAGATTGTGCTTGAACATATGTGCCAAAAACAAATACTGCATGCCTGTTCAAGGGAAGTTTTCCCCACGAGTTAACATCAGTACCGACTCCACTCCCTGCCAAATCTTTTGGATGAGACTACAAACCAATGTCCTAACAGCAGTTAAGAAAACTAATCAGTAACAGAGAAGTTTCCTGATAGATTTGATAGCTCAAATACTAATATTTATTTTACCACTGAACAAAAATAAAAAAGCAACTATTTTTAAAGGCTTTGTCACTTTTTGTCCCATGCTTTACTGGCTCACATGAAAATGATCTCATTTTGAAATGGAGTAAATTCACAAGCTTAAAGACACTGTCAATTGCATTAACCCTTAGCTCAAATACTACTATGACCTGATTTCATCATATTAATTTTTGGTTTAGCTTTCCAAACTTTTTTAAACATAAAATTGTAACATTTTTGCTTTAATCTATTAGAAATAACACCAATTTTCTCCCTAACAAAATCAATCTGTTCATATTTACAAAGAAAGTTTATATAATATACAGTATAACCATCTCCACACTGCATCTGCGCCAGCTTACTTTTTCTGCTAAAAACAGGGAAGATATTACCCAGATAAAATTTACAATATTTCAATCTCTGTAGATCTTGTCAAAATTTATCTTTTGCTTTGCTAGCTCAAAATCCCATTACCTACAACTTACCTGAATACCAGTTCATGATGGTTGTCACATCCCTCTCCTGTAGTGCCTCGATAGCACAGCCCAGTAGGTAGTGCATAAGTCTCATCCATCTCCTGTCACTTGATCCCAGATCCTGAAAGCAGTAAGAAATATAATAAAGAAACATTAAAATCCGGACAGTTCCCATAAACACAACACTGAATTGTTTCATTTAAATACATATCAAAATTATAAATAACGTTACATATCTTGTCATACAGTACCTGTAATAGTACCAGCAATGTCGATTTACTCTCATAATTTCCAATTGAATTATTCTTTTGGATCACTAAATCTGACAGTGAACTCAATTTTTACATGTACTTTAACACTATTCTTGTAACCTCAACATGTTATATTTTCTTACATTGAGGAATCAACAGTGCTGAATAGTTTATGTATGAACTTGAGTGTATTTCAGCATAAATTATTTATGGTACTTTTTAGACTGTACACTACTTTGAATAGCTTTTAAAAAATGAGATCAGTGATTTCCTTATCTGCACCTGGCACAATAGTTCTTGGTTCCACTTCATGAAGGCATGTGTCATACCTTGGCAGCAGTTGTCTGTTGTTGCAGGTGTATTATCATGAATCTTGACAGCAGTTTTTGTTGTTTTTCCCTTTTTTTGTTCTGGCCACCTTGCACCTGAACCAAGCAAGCGGACATAAGTACGAATGAAAATTCAGTTCATATGAAATATCGTACAGATTTGATAGGATCCAATTAACAGATTAATTTTGTGACAATTTTTATCAACACTTTTCTCTGTCTACCATGCATTCTGGTCTGCATTACAGTGATTTTTTTTTTCTGTAGACACAATCACAGAAGGAGTCAAAAGCATCATCTCCATGTATTTAATTTGAATTGTTTGCTTGAAGAGAGGAGGGGGGGGAGGGGGAATTGATACCAATACAAAAATGAAGACTTTCATATGTCTCTATACCTAGAATATCTAAACAGAAAAGTTAGAAATGGGATATTGTTAAAACAACTGCATAAAGCAAAAGAAAATCTGACCATACGAAATAATTATTACAAGACCACAGCTAAGAAAAAAATGTTTAAAAATAACTCTAAAGAGCAAAACGTTTTTCATCAATTTGTGTGCATCCAAGTAATTTAAATAATACTATGGCAATATCCTAAACAAACAACGTATACTTAAATACTACCTTTACAATAACAAGAATCCAAAACCCAACTAAACCTGAAACTCAAGTATCCAGAGAAATCATATTCTTTACCACTAGAGCAAAGCCCACAGCCAGATTCGGATCTTAAATGCTAAAGACTTCAACTGTAGCAACATAGTTCTGAATATACTTACACATGTGAGGTCTTGATGGCGTGGAGTCCCAAGAAGACAGCCACACTCGTGATGAGACCATGAAGAACTTCATTATGATCCACATGACAACTTTACTGCTATGTTAGGACCTCAGTATGTTTACAATGATGGAGGGGAAAATGCTTAGAAAATATGAGAGGTGATCTGAATCACACTCCCACGTGAGCACTGCCTCGCTTTTGCTGCTATTTCTGGACACCAACATCACTATTACATAGTCACTGTTACATAGAGTTTGTTTCATATTTTCATTTTGAAGTTTTTTTCTTCCCTTGTTCTCTTGGTCAGGAACTTCTATTACTAAGCATGCTGATATTCTCAGATTTTTTTTTAGGGGTTTGGGGGGTTTCATGTTCTAGAGGTTGGGGTTTTATTTGGGGGTGGGGACAGTGGGTAGGTTTTACAGGTTATGCTTTATAAGTTTAGATTTTAAGTTTTAAAGGTTTAGGCTTTAGCAGCTTAGGTTTTAGAGGTTCAGGTTTTAGAAGTTTAGGTTTTAGGGGTTTAGTTTTTAGAAATTTGGGTTTTAGGGGTTTTGGGTTTATGTTTTAGAAGTTCAGGTTTTAGAGTTTTAGGGGTTTAGATTGTAGTTTAGGTTTTAAGGTTTTGGGATTTAGGTTTTAGGGGTATAGGTTTAATGGGTTTAGGTTTTAGGGGAACTTGGGGTTTATGGTGTTTAGAGCAATTGGGGATTTGTTTTACAGGTTGAAGTTTTAGAAAGGCTATGTTTTACAGGTTGAGGTTTTATGAGGTTATGTTATACATATTTAAGTTTTAGGGGGTTATGTTTAATAGGTTTAGGTTTTAGGGGGGTTATGTTTTACAAGTTTAGGTTTGGGAGTTTGTTTTAGAGGTTTGGGGTTTTAGGTTTTAGAGGTTGGGGTTTTTAGGTTTTAGAGGTTTAAGCTTTACATATTTAGGTTTTAGAGGTTTAGATGTTAAAGGTTTAGGTTTTAGAGGTTTGGGGGTGTGCATTATGTTTTAAAGGTTTAGGTTTTAATTTTAAAGGTTTAGGTTTTATAAGTTTGGGTTTTAGAGGTTTAGGTTTTATAAGTTTAGGTTTAATAAGTTTAGGTTTTAGAGGTTTAAGCTTGACATATTTAGGTTTTAGAGGTTTAGATGTTAAAGGTTTAGGTTTTAGAGGTTTGGGGGTGTGCATTATGTTTTAAAGATTTAGGTTTTATAGGTTTGAATTTTAAAGGTTTAGGTTTACAAGTTTGGGTTTTAGAGGTTTAGGTTTTATAGTTTAGGTTTAATAGTTTAGGTTTTCGAGGTTTAGGTTTAATAAGTTTAGGTTTTAGAGGTTTAGGTTTTTTTTAATAAGTTTAGGTTTTAGAGGTTTAGGTTTAATAAGTTTAAGTTTTAGAGGTTTAGGTTTAATAGTCTAGGTTTTAGAGGTTTAGGTTTAATAATTTTCAATTTTGGAGGTTTAGGTTTAATAAGTTTTAAGTTTTAGAGGTTTAGGTTTCATAAGTTTAGGCTTTAAAGGTTTAGGTTTTAGGGGGGAGGTGATGTTATGTTTTACAGGTTTAGATTTTAGAGGTTTGAGTGTGTGTGTATGTGTGTGTGTGTTGTGTGTGTGTGTGGGGGGGGGGGTTATGATTTACAGGTTTCGGTTTCAGAGGTTTGGGGATTTATGTTTTACAGGTTTATTTTTTTTAGGGGTTTGTTGGGGGTATTTTGCAGGGGAGGGGAATATGTTTTACAGGTTAAGGTTTTGGAAGTTTGTTTGGGGTTGTTGTGTTGTTGTTTTTTTTTTTTTTTTGGGGGGGGGGGGGGGTACAGGTTATTGGGGTCTGTATGCCTTATTTCATTTATTCATTTGTATTTAGCTTTTATTTTATATGATGTCTCTGAATTGTAGGTATCAGCTACACAATCAACAGCTTTGCATCTCTAGTATATTCAACTTATTGTGGAACAGAAATTTTTTCGCATCGCTGACTTCCCTTTTCAGTCCTCAGGAAGTGGTCCACATATGGAGAGTCATAGTAGCACTTTGCACCTAAAGTGTTAATTTTTCTCAGTGTTTCTACTCTATCCCAAAAGATCTAAAAACATGACAATGGCCTTCATATGTGCAACGGTTTCAGTGTACATTAGGGATTTCTTTATTTTCTTTGTTTTGCTTGTGAATGATTACACTAAGAATGCGGAAGACTTTTGTTTATTAGATGAGGCATCCTAAAAAGTCTGATTTTCATTGTTTTGTTACTTTTATCCTATGTCTATCACCATAAACCTACAAGCTTTGAAACAAAAAAATGTTCCAAAATGGTACAGCCAAGACCAGCACATGGCTGCTTCTCAGATTCTAAGCAATGAAGCTCTTCAGAGCTTTGTCCCTGCAGTTTCTCCATTCTCTATCCCTAATCTAGAGGTCCAACACAACAGAACAAGCAAGATGCGTGGATACATCCAGTTCCAGGCCTCACATAAGAGTACCAATGGGCTAACATCTCTGGTGTCTCTGGCAAGGTCCAATATTCCTGCTTGCCAGTGTCTGAAAACAAGGACGTAGATTTGTCAAGTAAGGGCATTGCAGATCAATATGAGAGAGAGAGAGAGAGAGAGGGAGAGAGAGAGGGGGGGGGGGGGGGGAGAGGGAGGAGGATGCTGAGGAGTGCGAGTGTATGTGTGTGTGTGTGTGTGTGTGTGCGCGCGCGCGCGTGCGTTTTAGTTGAAATGCAACCTTTTTTCCCTGAGTTTGAGACTTCATTAAAAATAGGCTTTTTCGTTTAAATGGTACGAAATGTGATGCACACACTACACTGACAATGATTGTTTATGGCTGTAACCTTTTCATCTCTTGACTGAGGAAATTGCATTATTGAATTCTGGATATTAAAA
This sequence comes from Rapana venosa, assembly GCA_028751875.1. Taxonomy (NCBI): domain Eukaryota; kingdom Metazoa; phylum Mollusca; class Gastropoda; order Neogastropoda; family Muricidae; genus Rapana; species Rapana venosa. The sequence continues at coordinate 36,755,351 of CM054142.1, read as the reverse complement.
AATCAGCCAGTTTCCATTATACATAAAATATTTAAGCAATACAAAAAATCCAATATACCCCCAAATTCGGTTATGTTGGAGATTTTCTTGAAACTTGAACAATACAAATTCTTGGCAAGTGAATTTCTATGAAAATCACTGGTACTGTCAGTCTGTACACGATTACAATTTCACTCTTTCATTCCTTCAACATGATAGATGGTGAGCAGCCGAAAAAGAAGGGGGAGGGTGAGTACAATAGCTTAGTAGTAGGAGCACCGACTGGTGATATAACTGAGCACAAGTTCCAAGTACCGATTGCACAGAAATGTCCATTGAGGTTTTCACCATGAGTTAATAACACTCTCTCACTCTAGCTTCACTCTCAAGTCCTCTGGATGATGCTGTAAACCCAGGCATGAAAATTTTGTAAATGCTTGCAATACATCTTTTGCACAAATTGAAATATATACCTTTTATAGAAAAGCCAGCAATGGCAGCATCACCCTATTACCTGAAGAGGAATGGGCTCTTCCAGATTTGTGCTTCTAACACAGGCTAAGTTACCCTACTGGGCACACAGCTTTAAAAAGGACAAAATCTGGGCTCTGCTAAGGTTCAACAATTCAAAATTATGTAGGCATTGTTGGTTTTTTAACCTACACCACGTTAGAACGTTTTGCATTATTTTTTTTTTTATAGTTTCTCCGAGTTTCCATGGTACTTTGAGCACATGATAAATATTTTCTTAGAGGGGGCCAGTGGCATGAATGACAAATGTAATCAGCATGCTGTCACTTGGGAGTACAAGAGGCTTTGTTCAATTTGCCAAAGACGTTCCTAAAAACTCCTCTCCATTGCCTCAACTTCGGGAATTTTGAGTCATGTTTAAATACGCTATCTTTCTTCGCAATGTAGCCTACCCATACTGTATTTCCCTTTTTAACTTACAAAAGTTTGACAATTTTTCAGATGTGCCTCAGTTCGTTTGTTGTGTTTTTGTTGTTGTTGGGTGGGGTTTTTTGTTTTGGGTTTGTTTGTTGTTGTTTTTTTGGATGGGGGGGGGGGGGGGGGGGGGGGTTGCCTCACAGTCTGCTAATGTAAGCTGGTTTGGAGAAGTGCATGAATTTGAAGGTCATTATCTGAATCACTTTGTGGCTGTGACAGTCGGTCTGGCAGCACAAAAAGGCGAATAAATCCAAGCTCTAAAAACTAGGTCCCAAGATGGCCAGCTATTTTCAAATGTTGACAAAATGGCTGAAGCTGGAGTCCACTTTTGACACATTTGAAAAGGCATTTCTTCCCTTATTTTTCAAACTGAGGGCTTTTCACGATTTAAAAAGTGAAAACCTGGACAGGCCACCTAACCTGACGAACGTTTCTAGGCCTAATGCCTAAGGTCGAAGCGTCTCATTATTTGGATCTTAAGACTGAAATGCTTAATGTCAGTGTCACTCCATATTGTGCCGTAGCTGGTCCACCAGAGTAAGTTCAAGGCGGGGAACATATAAAACCGCTTTGTAAAAGTAAAACTATTGCCGAAGTGTCAACAGCCTAGGTGCAAACTGCTAGACCTGCGGTTATTTCTAGTCAAGTAAACGATATAATTAAAAAAAATATATATATGGCTTCGACCTCAGTTGAAATTGTTGCCTTACCTTGCTCCTTTCTTTGCCCTCTGCTTCCACTGTGTCGGCTAAAGGCAAAATGATACAACTCACATATTTGACCAATCAGTTGCCAACTGATTGAGCACGTGACCTACGTTTACTTAATATTGATTTTCCATAGTCCAGCTACCTGCAAAATTATAAGCATAGTAATATTCCTCGCTATAAACAGTACATAAACTCAAAATCCTGCAGTTCTCACTCCAGTTACTTTTAGCTTTTATACTTCTTCCAATGGCCTGCCACTTTCACTGCTTCCCTGCCGCAACTAAGGGCGATAATTCCCGATAGCCTGTATGTTGTGTGGGATGGCTTGCTAGCGTGGTATAAGCTACTGTGTGTTTTGGAGCAACCGAAGTGTAAAGTAAGAGAGAGAGAGAGGAGAGAGAGAGAGAGAGAGAGAGAGAGAGAGAGAGAGAGAGAGAAATTCTTTTATTTCGAGGATAATGAATAATAATAATAATAAATGGAATTTATATAGCGCTATATCTTGCAGAGACAAATCAAAGTGCTTGCACTCAACTCATTCTTACACAGTCATACAACCAGTGACAAGCAATAGTTCCATCAAGTCCAAATGTGCACACACGCACACACACACACGCACACACACACACACACAGGTCACACACCCTGGCAGGGCAATAGAATCTTGGCTGTTGAAGGCAGGGGAATAAGCACTCATGTGCTTTTTTACACCCAGTCCCTGCCTGTAAAGATACATCACCTTTTTGCTCTTTTCGTTACACCACACACACACACACACACACACATACATACATACATACATAATACATACATACTATATTATATATATATATATATATATATATATATATATATTATATATTATATATATATATATATTATAAAAGTATTATGTCGTTTAACAAAGGTGGACGAGAGCATCAGACTTTCAAGCAAAAGAGACTGGATGTGCTCTTTGAAGATTTTTTTCCCCAGATCAGTTGACAAACATTTTTGTTATCTATGCTGAAATTTTGTTCAGGTGGCGTTTTGTTTCTTGACAAGATGTTTGATCAAATCAAGTAGGCCTAATACTATTTCATCATCAGACCTTACGAAAAAAAAAATGTCCGAAAGAGTAGGGAAAAAAAGCTAATGCTTAAATTTTTTTTTTCAAAGTTTAATATCTACAAACTTTGTTTTTTTTCTGCAAACAATACTTTTTTCAGTTTTATTTGATTAGAGCTGTTTATCAAAACAGTACTTAATGGTGGGCTAAAACGGTCGAATACACAAAAAGCTAACCATTGGGGCACCTCGCAGCTCTAGACGAGGAACCAGGAAAAAGAAAAAACACCAATAGTTTGGAGGTTTATTTTTCCAAGCTAGCAAGAAACAACAAAACAAAAAAATTATGATCAACACTTTAAGCAGTAGAGGAAGATTATGACGAACTAGAAGAAAAGGAATACACAAGAATCCTGTATCATGTCTGTCACACCACAGGGACAATTCTTTTTTTTTCTCTCTGAAACCTTATCTGGGTTTATCTAGCCCCCATCTTCCTCCCGCCAAACATGGTCATTGCCATAATAATTATTATGGACTAAAGCAACAAGTGCGATTTTTAAAAAGTATTAATAATGATGGCAATGATAATAATATGAGTATGATAGTGATAATGACAATAACAATGATGATAATACTAACAATAATAATAATATAGTAATAATAATTACAGCTAAATGCCGATAAAACGGAAGCCATGCTCATGGGGACCAAACATAAACTTTCTTCCATCACAACGACTTCAGTGGAATTCAGCAATACGTCGGTTCCTCTGTCCACCTCTGTGAAATATCTAGGTGTGGTTCTTGACAACACACTCTCTATGAAAAAATTCATCACCCAGACCTGCCAGTCTTGCTACTATCAATTACGGCGCATAAGTGCAATTCGCAAGTATCTGTCTACTGAAGCAACATCCAAACTTGTCACATCTCTCATTCTCTCTCGACTGGACTACTGTAATTCTCTCTTGGCTGGTTTGCCGGCATCATCCATCTACTCCCTTCAACGCATACAAAACTCTGCAGCTCGACTGGTCCTTAGAAAGAAAAAATCTGAACACATCACTCCTCTTTTGCGATCTCTTCACTGGCTGCCTGTCTCACAAAGAATAAAGTATAAGATTAATACCCTTTGTTTCAAATGTCTCCACAAATCTGCACCTTCTTATCTCTGTAACTGTCTTCACCTGTACACTCCGTCCCGCTCCCTTCGTTCATCTGTAGATGCCTTGTGCTTTCGGACACCCAGATTTAAACAAACCACTGTTGGCCGTCGCTCTTTCTCTGTTTCCGGTCCCTCCACATGGAATGACCTCCCTCTTCCACTTCGCCAAAAGCCCTCATTTGATTCTTTCAAATCTAGCCTCAAAACGCACTTATACTCTGCTCGAGATCTTCCCCTGTTATCTGTTTCTACTTCTCAATAGCTGCCTTCACCTCCACCACCCCCACCTAAGTGTGTTGTGTATATAAATTTGATATTTGTTTATCTTGATATTTATGTTGGTTGCATGCGTGTGAATGATTTGGATGCAAGCGCTTTGATTTGTTTACTTTGCAAGATTCAGGGCTATACAAATTCCATACATTATTATTATTATTATTATTAATAACGACGACGACTATGATGATAACTACCACTTCTGCTACCTGTACTAGCCCACGGCTATTATTATTGCTGCTACAACTACTCCTACTCTAAGTACTCATATTGCTTCCATTATCAGTTTTACTAAATAAAAAAGTTGGGTTTTCCTTCATAGAACGAGTTCTGCACTTTTATGACAAATTGAGGGATAAATAGATGTAGATTATTTTTAAAAAAATGAATTGACATATTGCCCTCAAATGGCCATGGTCAACACATTAGACTACTATTTGGAAATATAACCAACTGGCAACACATATTGCATACCGTGAGAAGCATATGCACCTCACATGCCTCATGTGACATGCAACGCCTTACAGACCATTTTCTGAAGAACATTTTTTTTTCCATTTGGTAGTAGGCTTACACTTCAACTCATTTACAAACTTTCATGACATCTGCAAGTGGGGCTCTCCAGGACAAAAAATTCGCACCGCACAAACTAGCTTTACACTCCCCAGGCTTCCAAATACGTGTCTGCGATGTTCCCATCCACCTGTTTGGGGTTTAATTTTAGTTTGTTCTTTCTTTCTCGTTCCATAGCTAGAAATCCAAAGTTTACCAATGGCGATATTCTATGCATGGGACCATTTGCCCACCATCAAAGTAGCCGCATTCAAGCTTCGAGGAATCCACCTTTTAAATGGTTTGCTGACAAAACAGGAGCTATTTTGCCGCTCTTTCCTCCCATGCTGTTCAAAGTCCGTGACTGGCAAAGCATGTGAGATGCCCTGCCTCGATGCCAGTGGAAACTAGTATTAAACGAAGCTTCTTCCTCTACACAGTTAATGTCTGGAACAACCCACCCCATGGCTGACATGAAATCATTGTCCAGTGCCAGACTGTGGACACCTTTGCTTTAAGGGTGTCAACACTTGTCTCATTCAAAATAATTACCCTCTACCTCCTATTTCCCCTGGGATGGGATAGCTCAGTGGTCAGAGCACTGGCTCTGCCCAACTTGGGGACTGCTCTGAGCCAAAGGCGCTCCTTTTCCTGCTCGTTTCCAGCCCCTCCCCTCCCGATATCTTTTCTCCCTGCTCTCCCTACCCCTCCCTTAATCTCCTTCCTGCTGCAAAGTTTCATACTGATGAAGTATCAAAGGTTTAACTGTTGGTCGTGACAGGAAGAGCAAGGTCTGATCTCCAGCATATATCCAAGATGGTCGACTTGTTTTCCCCTGGAGGACTAAAAGGCTAAGGAGGAAGGACACCCTTTTTACTGGCTATACTTCAAGACTGTGGTATGTTTAAAATAGTACAGGATTATTTTTTTTTGGGGGGGAGGGGGGGGGGGGGGGTTAGCGCGCGCGCGTGTATATGTGTGTGTGTGTGGAGGGGTGGGGGGAGCACATAGAACTATTTTTTTGTATATGGAGATGGCTACTGTAAACACATGGACATCTTGCCCTTCCCTGATAGCCTAATAGTCCGTTTAATTTGCCCACTTTGATTTTCTTTTTTTCTATATCTTAGAGGGGGATGCTGTTGTTCTTTTTAAACGTTTTAAATAACCTGGCATACAACTGAATGTTTACAATTTCTTATGTATTTTCTGACTATCAACGATTGTGCGTTTCGAAAAAGGAACAAAATAAATGGGATGGGGGTATAGTTATTTTTTATTTCATCATATTTCTGTTCATTTCAAATACAAATTTATTTTTCTCGTAGATGTAGCTACTGTAGCATATGGAAATCTTGCCCTGTCATGATATTGGCCGCTATGAATTAATTAACTTTTTTCTTCTTCATTTTTTAAAAACACGGCGTACATGAGAACTTTTACAATATGCTTACCAGTTTTACAAGACGGTCTCACTTTAAACATCTTATGGTAACTGCCATGAATAGAAAATATCAACAATAATACTTTACCTGTTGAATCCCAAGGCCTCTGGTCCCCTGACCAGTGTGCCGCCAATATGCAGTTTCTATGTTTCAGACATGAGGCTGGTTGACTGTGAACCAGGACTGCCACTTCCCTGTCAGCTTCTGCCAGATAGAGAATGAATACACAAGGAATGGTGGGGGCTGGGGAAGGGGGGGGGGGGGGGGGGGGGGGGAGCTGGCGTAGTTATTTTTTATATCTTCGTATTTCTGTTCACTTTTAATATGGGTTTATTTTTCTGGTGCTTCAAACAACATCTGCACGGATGGGATTCGTAGCTGCTCACACAAGAGCCCTCCAATCTGTCACCATCTCTGCGTCTCTGTGTATAGCTGCACGCGCGTGTGCATGTGTAAGGTGCACATGCGTGCACGAACGCATATGTTATGTAAGTGAGCGCCGTGTGCTTATCAGTTTTGTTCTGTGCCTACGAGGGTGTCAAAGTCAGTCAAATTCAAAGTCCCTTGGTTTGTTGTTGTTGTTGTTGTTGTTGTTGTTGTTGTTTTAAATTCAATCCAGCTGGTACATTGAACAAGCAATATATTTGCTTTCCTTGCTTTTCCTTTTGTTGTTTCTTTGGTGGTGGCTTTTTCATAAAATGATCCATCATAATAAAAATCATCATTAAAAAAAAAGAAGGTTAACGAATGAATGAAGCAAACTAATGTAACGAATTTGAAGCATACCACACTACAACTGACATACATGTAGCCTACTTTTGTAACAGACATTTTATTCAACTTTATAACGACAGGAAATGTTTACATATGAACATCACAACATTAGATAATCAACTGAAAAATAATGCGCATGTAATGACTGCACAAACTACGCTCAACAAACTGTCAGACATCTGGACACATTTATAACCAGACAGATAGATGAAGAGACAAGCAACCTTAAAGAGGCACAAACCGACAATTAAACAAACGCACAAAGGAACTGACACACGTACATATAGCTTACCAAACAAAAAACGATACAAGCAGTGTGCATTTTCGTTCTTTTCGTGGAAATGCCGGGGACCTGTCAGTATAAATACCATCCCTACCTTCTGGAAATTCTGTGTTAGGATATACCTCTTTTCAATCTCTCTCTTTGTATCTGCCTTGTTCCTTTTCTTTTAGTCACCCCCCCCCCCCCCTCTCTCCTTCTTGGACCATACTCCTGTCCTTTTTTCCTCAGAAAGACTTAAAAGATAGCAAAATTCTCGCACACCAAAGTGGATGGCTTGGCCTGACTTGTCAGGCGCTTAACGGCAGCGCAACGAATTTTCGCTCATATAACAGAAAACAGAAGTTGCTGTCTGAGCGTTTCAAGAAGAAGAACAAGAAAAAGATTGCATGTAGCCTACGGGCAGCTACCTCCCCCCCCTCTCTCTCTCTCTCTGAAAGGAGGAAAGAGATAAAGAAGATTAATTCCATCCGTCACACACACACACACAACACACACACACACACATCCAATCAACCAAACAAATCCCAAAATAAACAAACAGAAACCCCTTAAAAGCTGCCCCAAGATACAGCACTGGTATTGAGAGAAGGCAGAGGTTTTGGAAAATATTGATGTTTAATTTGCATTAGAAGCAAACGTGTGGCTTCTTCCTTTTGATCACTTCATTGTTGTTGAAGTTATATCATAGTCCCAGCGAGATATCCGATGTAGGGACTGAGGTCGCGAGCCATCCCACTTTGGCGCCGTGGGTCACCCAAAATAGCAGTTCGGCCTATTGAAAAGCAACGGTGCTATACAAGCATAAGGATGATGGGCAAGTTTTAATTAACACTCCTGTCTGCTTGTGGGTCACGTAGTATCGTAGTATCGTGCGAGTCAGAAAAAATGTTTGCTGGTTTTCACAGATTTTTTTAAAGTATGAAAAAATGCACTGTGTACTTATTTTGGGGGTTTAGGCCATAGATTAACACCAGGTAGGCTAGTGATGAGACAGTGTGAAATGATCATCAAACTGAGAATTGCTTGTTGACCCCACACATACATATTGTGGTTAGGCAGCTCATGTTGTCCTTAATTTTGAGTCAGGGGCTAGTCTTTCACAAAAAGTGGTTTTTATTTCTTTGGATGCCTTAGTACGTGGAGTATGAATGCGAGAGTGATGTATGAAAATAGAAGGAAAACTGCTGAAAGCTATTACAGTATTAGGCCTACTTCATTAAAATTTGGTTTGCTAAGCTAGGCAAACGTGTGGCTTCTTCCTTTTGATCACTTACTTTGTAAGCTAGGGCCTATTTAATTCCCTTTACCGGAAGTAAGGTAGGCCTAGCGGAAAGGGAACTTGCCACGTCCGCTTTGACGAATCAAGGCAGACACGTCGCTTGAAAAAGCGTGCCTTTCTAACACGATTCTATATTATTTGACATTCTTCTGGAATTGATATTTTAAACCAGCTTCACCGTAAACCAACAAACCGTGTACAATGGTAAGTCGGGCGTTTGTATCTCTTTCTGTATGTGACTTAGTGTCCATGTTCACGCATGTGTTTTCATTTTCTGCTTGTTTCGGTAGAACTTATGAGAGGGATGTCTGCTTCTTCTGCTCTCAGATCTCCCTGACGACCATTAGAGTCAAGCGACAGGCGATGATCATGGTGCATCTTGTTAGTTGCAGCCTGGTGCCAGCCACAAGGCTTTCACTGAGCACTCTTTATTCCTTACACGTTACACAGGCAATTGGCAGAAATCGCGGAAGTCTTTGACAAGTTCGAAATCTACTACTACTTTGTAATTCAAATTTTATTCTATTGGCTTTTTGTTTTAATGTTTTATTGCTAACGAACCCCAGCCGTCGAGATAGGCTACTACTGACTCACTTCGTAAGTTAATTACAACAATTCATTGTGGAAAACTTAATAATATTTTCTTGTGTACAATAATGTTTTGTAAACTTGTACAAACACACACACTGGCACACACACACACACACACACACACACACAGTGACACACACACACTGACACACACACACACACACACACACACACACACACACACACACACACACACTCACTCACTCACTCACTCACTCACTCACTCACTCACTCACTACACACACACACACACACACACACACACACACACACACACACACACACAGAGCAAATGCAATGCTTATTCAATGTACCATCTGGAAATAAAAATTTGACTTGACAAACAACACACACACACAATGACACACAGACAGTGAGACACACACACTCACAGTAGCACACACAAAAGATTGATTGTTATTGTGTGGATCATACAGCATGCTTAAAAAGTGCTAATATAAGAATAAGAGTGCATAATTATGACTCATATGAGTAAACATTTGCGTATTATGACTGTGCAATGTGGAGGGAGAGATGACTGTCATTGCTGATGACAGTATGAATTTGTCAATCCGACTCCTTGCTAACGTCAATAAATACCTTGTAAAATAGTATATAATTTTGTGTGTTTTGTTCATATTCTTTTTTTGTTTTTTTGTTTTAATTTTTTATATATAAAGTATGATCGTGAAAGATTGGGTGACACTGATTGTGTAACCTGATATTAGTGATAATGTGAATTGTGATCTATAAAGTATAATTGTTTGACATTTTATCATTATGATTAAAAAAAAAAAAAATTTCAATGTAAGTGAGTGTGTAACTGTAAGGGTGTGTATGTGTGTTTTGCAGTGTATTGTTTTATTGTTGTTGTTTTTTTGTTCTTATTGACTTATTCAATTATTGTTAAGGGTTGTGATAATGTTCTTCTAGTTAAATATCATGATTAATTTTTGTCCCAAGATAGATGACTTGATGCAAATTATGCATCGCTTATTCAATGTATCATCTGGAAATAAAAATTTGACTTGACTTACTGAAGTTACTCACATAGTGTACTCACACACACACACACACACACACAGACAGACACACACACACAGTGACAGTCTGACACACACAGTGACACACGTACACACACTGACACACACACACACACAGTGGCACACAAGCGACACACACACACACACACACACACACACACACACACACACACACACACACACACACACACACACACACACAGTGACACACACACACACACACTTAGTAGTACTATCACTAACTAGTAGTACTAGTATGGTTTGATATTGTTCAGGGTTTTTTGTTTTGTTTTTAATTTCATGTATGCATATATTATTCAATTTATTGTCTTCTCTTATTTGATTTGTATGGTTTATCATTGATTAGGTTTTTTATTCTATGTCTGCATATATATTTTTCTCTCTTTTTTTTCTTTAGAAAGATGGCTTGATGGAAAAAAAGCAAATGTGCTGCTTATTCAATGTACCATCTGAAAATAAAAGTTTGACTTTGACACTGAGTGACTCACTCAAAACAAAATGATTTGATTTTACACACACACACACACACACACACACACACACACACACACACACACACACACACACAGTCACACACACAGTCACACACACACAGACACAGACACACACACACACACACAACAACACACACACACACACACACAACACACACACACACACACACACACACACACATATCACTGACAGTGAAGCCTGAAGGTTAGAATGTTGATTGTTGTGTTCATTAATGTTCCTGATTCAGTGGTAATGGTATACATACTATTATAGTATTAATATATATCTTATTAAAGTTATAACTAGTAAAATAGTATATTAGTATTACTCTTACTGTCAATCATTATCATCACTTTTTATATTTCAGGTGTCTGTTATCAGTTCTGTTGACACTGGGCATGAAGACATGATTGTAAGTATCGACTATTGTATTGATGATTATTGTAGCATTGAAGCTATTGACATTTTTCATAGATTTTGATCATTGATGTACTGATTGATGACAGAGTCGTATGGTTGATATTGTAATGTGATGAATGGTTAGCTGTTTTCAGTGTTTTGACTCCCCCTATTTAGTATAATTTGTTAGAATATTTAACTAAATTGAAATCTTGAACACAGTATAACTCTTACCATTAAAAAAAATTCTGTTCCATAATCATAATGATATAAACATATAAAAGACAGTGAATTTAGTGATTGTAACAGTATAGTGTTTTATTTTCATACAAAATGTTATACATTATGAATTACTTTACTCATGGTTTTCCCAGTTTACGAATACACTCATTTTTATTGCACATTGTATCAGCAACTAAAGAAACGAAGAAAATTGTTATATTTGGCAGCATGATGCCCAGTTGGATTACTATGGGACCAAGCTGGCCACGTGTTCGTCAGATCGCTCCATCAAACTGTTTGACGTCAGCAGTGGTCAGCAGGTGCCCATCAAAGATCTCAGAGGGTGAGTGTCTTGTTTTTGTCATGCTGTTCTTGCTGATTTCCTTCAGGACTCTGTGTGTGTGCATGCATGCGTGCATATATGCACATGTGTGTGTGTGTTTGTGTTTGTTTGTGTAAGACCTGACTACCTCAGTACCTGTAGATTTTTTTTGTGGTTTGTTTTTAGGGAAAAATGACAGCTTACAAATGTATAATATATGTAATTATTCATTTATTGATTTAATTACTTATTTTTGCTGACATATATTAAAATCAATACATAAAAACAACCCACCAAGCTCCCCCCCAAAAAAAAACTTCAAAAGAAAAAAAAAAGAGACAAATATTATATTATGCTCTTTCATGATGGTTACTTCCCTTTATTGCATTTCAGTATCACAAGTTGTTGCTTGTGCCTTTGTCATGGGAAAACTGGGCTGTTGTGTGTTCCCCAGCTTAACACCCTAGGGTCATCCAAAATATGCACCCTGACTTGCTCATGAATCCCACCTGGGGATCACTGTGCGCGATCATTAATGCTCATTGGATAAGAAATTTTCATGTGTGACAATTTTCATGTACTTTGCCATGATGATGGTTTGGGGTGGGCAAGCAGGTGAAAATGAATTTCCTTTAAAACATAGCAGATGGACACATAGTGACATTGTCGGAGCATCAACAGAAGATGAAGCAAAGATGGTTATCAGATAAATCTTCACATTCAGTATTAACTATTATATAGAAAGCAGCAAGATCTGTGACTAAAGAACTATAAAATATATTTGAGGCTGTGTGTATTGTTCTTCTTTTTAAAACCTCTTTTTATGATATGATAATACACATGCCATGCCATACTGATACCGTATATATATTTTTAAAGACTGTGTTGTTTTTCTTCATTCTAACTAAACATATAATTTCATGTTGTTTGTGTTTAATAAAACTGAAGTTATACTGTTTTGTAATTGTAGTTTGTACTGTATTGTATTCTCCACTTTTACAGTTTTAGTCATGGCAGTTTTCTCTGCGTGAAATATGGGATGGTCTTGTTGAGGTGAGCACTCATTGCCTAAAGAGCATCACTATCTATTTACATTTTTTTTCTTCTCAGCATTGTGTTATTGCCATATGACATTGGCTCCCCCCCCCCCCCCCCCCCCCCCCCCCCCCCCCCTCCCCCTCAAATGTTGGCAGGAATAATTTTTGCTGTGGGTTCTTTTAAATGTGCTGATGTGTGCTTACATGTGTTTGTTATACAGACATGAGGGACCGGTGTGGCAGGTGTGTTGGGCTCATCCCATGTACGGCAGTGTTCTGGCCTCCTGTGGCTACGATCGTAAAGTCATCATCTGGAAGGAGATGAATGGCTCCTGGGACAAGATATACGAATACTCCAACCATGACTCTTCAGGTAACCCTGCTCCCCTTCTGCACATTCTGGGCCAAAAAATTTTCCCTTTTCTGTCACTCTCTCCTCTTTGTTTCTTGCCTTTTCCCTTATCTTTTTATTTTCTCGCTCTCTCTTATTTTCTGCCTTCCCAGTCCATTCTTCTTAAAATCTTTAAAGTCTGACATTTTTCTTTGAACATGTTAATGACAGTGTGCCTTGTGTTTATCCTGGAGATCAGGTAGTGATAAACTGAGATGGGCACAAGATGTTCATTTTGCAGTGTTATGACATTTGTTAAAAATATGCCCCTGTGTCATGTCTTGCCTTAAAGCGGGACATGGGGGTCGAAACTGAGAAATGTTGTTTACAAGCTCATGTTAGAAGTTGTACCATACATTGAAAGGGCATCACTTGTAAATGCTAAACATCTATAAATTACTAATTTTTATGCACTGTTGCCATGGAAACAATCCAGAAATGGCTGCCAAAACTAAATGTTTCAAACTCCCTAAGTGTTTTTGTCTATAACAGGTACAAGAAACCTGTTTCTTTAGACATGTTTTACACCTAAATTCTTTAAATTCACACAGAGAAATCTCCATATGTGCATCTAGCAATTTTTTATTCTAAAAAAACATGATTTTGGCCCCTTTTAGAGCCTTGTCTTACCTTAACTAGAACCTGTAGACCATATTGTGTTCAAATGCGTCAGTGGATCAGCCCATAAGATGGCAGTCAAATCTTCACTTGTGTTGATGTTTGGATAAAAATTGTTTGAAAGAGGATCTGTAGATTATGAAAACATTGTTGACAGACTGCAAAGAAAAAAGAACAATGTGTAGCAGAGGGTTTGTTGATGATGAATGAAAAATATGTTGCTAAGAAAATTCCTTAGTAATGTTTTGTATGTGCTGCTGTCAGTCGCAGCAGATTTCTCTGCATAAAACTGAGAATGGGCTGGTTTTGTGTGTGTGTGTGCGCGCGCGTGTATGGGTGCGTGTGTGTGTTTGTATGCACGTATGCTTGCTTCTTCATGTGAACGAAAGCATGTGTGTATACATGTATGCAAATGACATGTTTGTCTGTGATGACTGTTGACAGTCAACTCGGTGTGCTTCGCTCCCCATGAACTGGGGCTAATCCTGGCCTGTGGCAGTTCTGATGGGTCCATCTCCATCATCTCCACCACAGGTGCGTTCTGTTTTGTTGGCTTTTTGCCCGTCAATAGCACGAGTCTGTGATGGTAGTGCGTGTCTATCTTGTCTGGTTGCATTGGTTATGTGTGTGTGTGTGGGGGAAAAGGGGGTGGGGACAAGGGTTTGAATGTGTAAGAGTGTGTGTTGGTGTGTGCACTCAAGCACACATGTGTGTGTTGGTGTGTGTTGGTGTGTGCTGTGTACTGTGTTTCTTGTGTGCTTCTGTATACATTGTGTGTTTGTACCTCATAGTCATATTGTTTTCCTCAGTCCCCATCCCTTCTCACCACCTATTGAAGGATTTTTTGGGGTTATTTTTCCTGCCCCAGTGGTGTGAGTATGTCTGAAATCTGGTTTAAAAAAAAAAAAAGTATTTTCCCTTTTTAGTGCTTTTTGAATCACAAGTTCATTATTTTCTCCTTGTATTCCTATCACCTTTGTGGGCCAGTCAGGCCCATTTTTTATCCCCCTAAATATTAAAAAAAATAATTTGTAAAAAGTTTCTGTCTGAAAGTCTTGACATTTTGCGCATTCCTCAAACCCAGCATTGTAAATTCATTTTTGTTATTGTACCACCATCCCCCCCCCCCTTTTTTTATTTTTTATTTTTTTTATTTTATTTTTTGTTTAAATTGTCTTGTTCTCAGAAGAGAAAGAGAGAGGGTAAAAGAAAATTTGGTTGTATGATGGAAATGTGTTTGCTTGCCTCCCTTTGCTGCTGCAGTTGTGATCAAAAGGTTGAGGTAAAAATGCAATATCTGTCACTCCACTCATTTGAATTATATTTTTCTTTTTCTCTTTTTTTCTCTTTCTAATGAAAAGTTTGCTTTTATTGTAGGAAAAAAAACTTTACTTTTGAGAGATGCACAACAGACTTAGAGTATCTCTTTGTTATGATGCTTATGCAACTGTGACACGCAGAAGTGGAATTATCTGTGCAAACTTTTTTAATGAATCAATGCTATATGTTTTTCTTCACAGGGGATGGGAACTGGGACCCCAAGAAAATCAATAATGCTCACACGGTAAGTTGTTCTTTTTACTTTATCATTTCTTCTCTTTTATTTTTTAAAGAAAGAAATCTGAAGTACTGTTTTTAAAATCAAGTTTTCTAGCAAGAGCTTTGAATGAAGATTTTTAAGCCCTATGCCAGGTTGTTTGATTAATCCATCTTTTGGAGCACATGATTTTTTTTGCGGAATATTTAAGAGTAAAATATAGTAATGGAGACATATAAAGTGTTTAATACTTTTTCAAGCTCTAGGTGATTCACAGTATGAAGAGATAAAAATATGCACAGCAGTAGACATGGCATAGACCATATAAACACAAGATGCCATACATGTCTTTGTGCTGCATGTATGCACACATGCTCATTCACGCATGCACACACGCTCACACACACTCGCACGTGCACGTACACACACACGTATACACACATACATACACACATACACACACATGTACACACACATGTACACACACACAATATATACATACTCATGCATGGATGTGCATACATGCACATTATCATATGCTTAGGATAATTGAAATAGAATAGGTGACAAAGTGCTTTACTAAAGGAGAGTCTTTGTCATTTGACATTACAAGAAAATTCTGTGCATTACTTGATGAGATAATCCTCTGCAATAACATGTACTCTTCGCTGCCATGTCCGTGAAGTATACTTGTGGGAAAGTCCAGAATTTTCATGGTTTTACTGTTTATAAAACAGAGGATATTTTTTGAAAGGTGAAGGTCTCTAGATTTTGTTGATAAGCAGTAATCTTGCATTCGTCACAAGGAACCCTCCCTTTTAAGCAATTTTATCTTTTTGAAGATATGTACCCATTTTAGAAGAAACAACTCTGGAAAATAATGTTTATCTTCAAGCTTAATTCCCTGACAGCAAAAGGGTTAAAGCTCATTACAAATACCCAGGCCTGTATAATTCAAAGACAGAAACCTCGTTCCTAGAATCATCACTAGAGTGATGTGAACACATTGGCTGCAGTGTCATGAAGTAGTGTGTTGTGAACAGATCAGTTGCACTGTGGTGATATGACTGGTTGTACGATGTGACGCGATGTATCATGAACAGATTGCTGTGATGTGATGTGAGGTAATGTGTCATGAACAGATTGGCTGCAATGCAGTGATGTGATGTAACATGGTTTATGTTGTAAACAGATTGGTTGTAACGCAGTGATGTGATGTAACATGGTTTATGTTGTAAACAGATTGGCTGTAATGCGGTGATGTGATGTAACATGGTTTATGTTGTAAACAGATTGGCTGTAATGCGGTGATGTGATGTAACATGGTTTATGTTGTAAACAGATTGGCTGTAACGCGGTCAGCTGGGCCCCCTCCACAGCCCCCAACGCCTTGTTTGATCAGGGAGCCCGTCAACAGCCCGTCAAACGCTTCGTGTCTGGTGGCTGCGACAACCTGGTCAAGATATGGAGGTGGGTACAACAGTAATGACAATATTCATACTAACAATGATCATGATCATGAAAATGAAAGTAATAATAATAATATCACACCCTTTGCTGGGCTTAGTGTCTGAAAGTGGCCAGTATGGCCACCTGGATTTGGCAACCACTGCAAGTGGCAAAACTATTTCAGTCAGTCCATGCCGCTTAGACTCCTTATTTAACCCAAAAAAAGTGTTGTGTTTCTTTTTTTAACGCTGTATAAGTTTATATATGGAATACATATGTCTAACCGTGACCTTGTAGTTTCTTGTTTTATTTATAAAGAAACATCAGAATGCGTTGGCTGAAAATGGTGGTGGTGTGGTGTGTGGTTGCAGGGAGGATGAGAGTGGTGGGTGGGTGGAGGACCAGAAGCTGGAGGGGCACAGTGACTGGGTCAGGGATGTGGCCTGGGCTCCCTCCATCGGGCTGCCCCGCAACGTCATCGCCTCCTGTTCACAGGTAATGCATACACACAGTCACGCACACATATGCGCATGTATGTACTTGAGCACACCTTCACCTTCATCTATCCTGTAGGCCCGTAGACCATTTTGGCACTACAGAAGATTTTGCTTACACACGCATGCACATGTATGTGTACAAGCACACATGCTAAGGTAAAAAGTTGAACGGTAATGGTTTTCCCATAATATATGTGGATATTGGGGAGTGAGGCATCAGAGACCTCAGCTTCTGTAGGGGCCAGCCAGCAGTTTGAGGATGGCGGCCATCTCCTCTCCCTCACTGCTTTACCTTCCATATCCAGAAAGAGGACAGATACCCATTTACAGCTGGGTGATCCAGGCGATCGTCCTGAAGCCAAGGTGCATGAATGGTCACACATCCAAGAGGTGACCATACTCATCGCTTCTTTTACTTCAGTTTTGGGAGAGGCGAGTGCTGTGACCACTTAGCTGTGGCGTCATGCAGACACAGCGATAAAGACGCAGGCAGGATAGAGTCTAACTTTGTCTTTGATATAGAATATTTTTGTTCCTTTGCTGTCTAAATTAGTTTCATTGTCAGTGGGAAACAAATCTTGAGATAAAGTAATTGATCAGTCTAAAAGCCTAAGTAGTTTCCCTTGAATTGAACCTTGATCAGTGTCTTTACAATTGAACCTTTTTCCTACATGTAACCTGCTATAGGGTAACCAACCATCTACTATCTCTCCGTATCACCCACTACTGTGCACAGTGTATGTGTACTGGGAAAGAGGGAAGAGAGCCCCTCTTTCCCAGTACATGTGCACTGTGCATGTTTGTATGCTCTGTAACCCAGTATGGGTGATACGGAGGGAAGGGCTAGTAGATGGCTGATTATCAAAGCTGTAGCTTCAGCAAGTCACACTCAGCAGTTTTGAAAACATGCAATTTCCCTCAAATCTGAAAGCAGCTACCTTAATGGTGGGCAAAAACCGGTCGCATACGCAAAAATCACATTGTTGAAGCTTGGAGCTGCAGCCAAGGAACAAATTAAAAAAAACAAACAAATAAAACAACCCCCCCAAAATGCAGTATTTGAATATTTCTGAGAGAGGCTGGGAGAGAGTCCCATGTAATGGGAGCCTGATCATGGAAATGATGCCTTGTCTCCTCAGTGAGAGAGCGTTTTTAACAGTTTAGAATTTAATCTTTTTTAGGCACATGAAAATATTCAGGTTAGTTTTGAAGAGGTGTAGTGCTTGCATACTTAGACTTGTAACTTTTGTGGAACATGATAGTTAAACTTGGCACAAATAGCCAAATTAATACAATCAGTATGTGTACCAAATTTAATACAGATATCTTTATAGTTCCTGGGGAACAAAAACTGGAAAAAATGACGCAGTGGTCCGTCCACCTTAAGATTAGTTTTGAAAGCAGGTTGTGGTTAAATCTTAAAGAGGGTGAGAGAGAGAGTTCCAGATGGTGGGAGCGTGATAGCGGAAATGGTGACATGGTTTCAGGATTGTCGCGTGATCATCTGGATGAATGATGGCAGCAGCAACCAGTGGACCTCGCGTGTCCTCAACAAGTTCAGCGATGTGGTGTGGCATGTCTCCTGGTCTGTCACCGGCAATATTCTGGCCGTGTCTGGCGGTGATAATAAGGTCTGTCTTTTCTCTGTGTGTGTGTGTGTGTGTGTGTGTGTGGAGGGGGAAGTGGGGGAGGTTGTGTGTGGGTTGTGTGCTTGTGGAGGTTGTGTGTGTGTGTGAGACAGCAAGCGAGTGAGTGAGTGAGTTTTATTTATTTATTTATTTATTTTTAAAAAAATTGTTTCTATCGAGGATAATGGAATAAGCACTTGTGTGCTTTTTTACATCCAGTTCCCATGTGTATGCGGTTTTGCCAATTTTTCATCTGTTCCCACCGGCACACAATGGCGTACTCTTACAAAACGTGAACAGGATTTAACGTGTGTGCAAGATGTTCTGCGTGCGTTCGCCTACTGAGCCTCGGTTTATAGTCACATCCGAAGGACTTTGTCTTTGAAGGAAGAAGTTGGGGGGGGGGCTTGCAGTTGTGCATATGTGTCTACAAGTGTATGTGAGGGAAGATGGGTTTGTGGGTAATTGTCTGGATTTGTGTGTGTGTGCGTGCGTATGTATTGAGTGTTGAAAGAAACAGACACAGAGAGAGTAGACAGAAAGGGAATAAGATCCAAATAATCAACTGTAATATTGAAAATTACATTCTTATATTTCAGAATGCTTTTTCAGACATTATTTTAAACAATCAATATTTTCCCCATATATTCATTGCGGATGGTAACACCATTTTGTTGTTTGTCATCAAGGTGACGTTATGGAAAGAATCAGTGGAAGGCCAATGGACATGTATCAGTGACGTCAACAAGGGTCAAGGTCAAATTGCTGATCAGCGCTCCTCATCTGGTTAGAAGTGAATTTGTACATGTTTCTAGTCGCTGTTTTTAACTTTTTTCCTTCTCTTTTTAAAAACAATTTTTAGGGAGTTTTTTTTTATAAAATAGGTTTTGATTTTTTTATATATAAAAGAATCTGGATTTATATATAATTATTAATGCTGGCAATATTTTAACCCTAGTAGCGCTAAATAAACAGCAACAAGCCTCACTTCTATTGGCTGAATTAACATTGGCTAGCATTGTTTTGGAGCATGGTGGGCTCAAACAACCCTTGATATTGATATATAAAACTGAATTAAATGTGTTAAGCTATAGATCACTGGAAAGAAGAGATAATATGCTTTTAAATGAGTATAATTTTATAATAGTGTGTAGTGTTTATGATTATGTAAAAAAAAATCAAAAAAAAAAATCATGTTCGCACTACCGATCACTGTTCCACTGTCAGGGCCCCGGATCGATTTTAACACGATAAGCAAAGTTCTTGCGGTGCATAAATGTCATGATTAGGTAAACACTATTTCTTGACATTAGTTTTCAAAAATAAGGAGTTTGTATCGCTTTATCGGTCACCAAATACTCGGAAAAGTTCAGCGACAGGATCCACGCCATCGCGACCGTCATGGCGGTATGTGCGAAGTGGTGGCTTTCTATGACAAAAATACAAAGATCGCTTGATTTCATGTGATGCAAAGTACTCAGCAGCATAGCGATTTGACTCAACAACAGTTATTTCGAAGCCTCGTTGCGTCAAAATAAAGTAAAACAATCTGTGACGTCGAAATCGCCGAGTAGCGAAAAAGTCCATCCAGCAAAACTAGCACCGCTCGATTCAGTCCGATCGCGATCGATTTTTACCAAGTTTTTCAAAAATATTCCACAATCCTTACCTCATCGTCTCTCTCATTGTTTATTTCAACCAAATCCAGCCTCTAAAACTCCTCCTCGCTGTCAATTTTGTAAAAAAGCTCGAAAAAACGCTTGAAGAAATTCTAGTGCAAACGCTGGCCGCCATTTTTGTTGAAGACGATCTCGGCTGGTCCGAAAAAAAATTAAAATACACTCTTAACCAATCAGATTCTTCGTTGCTTGTGTGTGTCAAACGACCTTCACCCCTTTCTGCGGGCCTACAACGGCCTTAACATTCATTGGCTGACCTTTGAAAGCGAAAGTAAGCTTTCAACTATGACCACCCACGTCATCCCGGAATATTCCGGGATCCGCCACACAGCCTAGACCCGCCTTTCCCGGAATATTCCGGGAACCGCGCCACTAGGGTTAAATGCAGAGAGCACTTTCAAATTTCTGTTTATTTTGGAAAAAAGAATCATATTTATGTCACAGTTTGTTTATTTTTTTAATTTTTAAAATTTTATAAAAGTGTTTTATGGAATGAGAGCACACAGAGAGAAAAGCAAGAAAGTTAGATTCCATTCAAGATGAGCAGCAAATGTTATTGTTTGAATTTCAAGAATCCGTTGTAAATGAAATGTCCTTTTAAGCTAGGGTTTTTAATGAAAGTAAAATTTGCAGAAAAATAGTTATTGATTATTAGGCGAGTGAAGAGAGCTGCATGAAGGAAAGAGATTTGTAGGGATTGTGTTTGTGTTGTTTTTGGTTTTGTATTTTATTCAGTTTCAAATGTGTACATAAAAAGTTCATTGAATCGTAATGTAAACATGCACACTGCCTTGAAAATATGATCCATTGTAGCCTTAAAGTGTATCAGCCTCATTTACTTGTTATTTTACTTGTTATTTTTTGTTTAAAGACTTTTTTTCCTTTGGATGCAAAGAATGTATTTGAAGTAATCACTTTTCGTGTAAAGGGTTGAAACAAATAGCAATGTTATCAAATGAAAAGGGAGAGAGTATCCTCTGTGGATTAGATCGTACTTAATTTGTTTCCAGGCACGTATTTTCAGACAGATAGCAAAATCATGTTTAAAGCTGATGATATTTTAAAAAAGAATTTTGAATCTATGTGATGAATGCCTTATGTTTTAAAAATGGGTTTTTAAAAAGCTAAGTAATTCTTTTCATGATGTTGTTGTTGCATGTAAGTAGATATGGAACAAAGAAAGATGAATGAATGTGTACATGTATGATTCATAGAGCACATGAAAATCTCCACCGCCACAGGTGTGATCTCAGCACTTGGGGAGGGTGGGGGTGGGGGGTAGGGGGGGACATTGAAAATTGTGGGGGGAGTGGTAAGGAGGAAGGGATAAAGCAATAAAGGGCTAAAACTCATAAAAAAATGTCTTTCTTCTTTGTGTGTGTGTTTGTCAGCAGAAACATATAAACTCAACAAACTTGTTTACACACACACACACACACACACACACACACCACACACTTACACAACGGAAAAAGGTATTTTGGGTTGGGGTGGTGTTGTTTTTTGTGTGCATATTTTTTTGTTTAATGATGCTTCCATTCTATGTCATGTAGGCTTTTTTTTCTCAAATGTTTTAATTTTATATTGCTATTTTGGCAGGAAATGTCTAGTGTAGTATGTATGTATGATATATGCGTGTGTTGTCCAGTACTTTTAAACGTCATAATACTACTGTCGGGCAGAAAAAGTCTGTTGTAGTGTATGTATGTATGCATGCATGAACTGTGTACATACATGTGCGGTCCAGTGCTCTCCATGGCTTGCTTTGTGACTTTCTTTCTCTGTGTAGACCCATCCTACAGCACAAAGCGAAGGATTGAACTCTAGACCCCTGCTGGCCTCTCAGCGACACGAAGAAAGAAATGTGTAGACAAGACTGTAGACTCACTCACACCTTGGTGCGCCCTCCCCCCCCCCTTTTTTTTTTTTTCCATTTGTGTTGGATCAATTCAAAGTGTGTTGCTTTTTGGTGATTTTCTGTATTGTACGGTGGTATGGTAAAAAAAAAAAAAAAAGAAGTTTACCGAATCATAAGAAGAAGAATTGTGTTTGAATGTTTGTGAAAGATGGTGATTTTGAACAGGGAAGGTGTGTGTGTGTGTGTGTGTGTGTGTGCAGGTGCGTGTGTGTGGCTGAGTGTGTGAGTGAGAGAGTGTGTGTGTGTGTCTGAGTGTGCACGTGTCTGTGCCAGCTTATGTACATGTGAGCGCATGTGCACACACTCGTGAGTGTACTACGTGTGTTTTACTTGTTAAATCGTTATTCATTTCTTAGTGCTGTCCTAGTGAAACTTCTGTTATCTCATTTTTAACAGGGTGAATTTCTGTCTATTTCTCATTTGAATATATACATACATACCATAGCCATACAGAAAGAGGACAGGCTTTTTTCAGTTTGTAAAATATCAACAACAAAAATTGTCAGCACCAATGCAGCACAAGACTGAATAACGCAGTAACGTGCTTTTCATAAACAACATTTTGCATTCTTAGCTAATTTTTTTTTCTTTTGACTTGACTTCTTCCTTAACTGCTTGAGGAGTCGTTGGGGCACTGCACTGGATTTTCCAGACAGTGTGTCGTGGGCAAGTTGAACCTGGTGGAGCCCATCCCATTCCAGGTGCATGCTGGGTATAGTGATGTGTCGATTTTATTTTAAACACAAATTTTGGTGTGAAAAGAAATTTTTCTCTTGTCCTTTTGATTTTTTGGTTGTAGTGAGTTCCAGTGTTGTTGTTTTTTTTGTTTTTTTAAAAGAAGATAATTTATTTCTGTAAGAATCTGGCAATGTTTCATCTGTTAAAATCAAAACTGATATTGACACAGTTAATTGAGATGGGGTTTTGGTGGTTGTTTTAGGTGCATTTGGGTTTATCGGTTTTTGTTTGTTATTTTTACTTGGTTTTGTTGTTGTTTTGGTTTTTGTTTGGGGATTTTTTGTTCTGTTTCTTTCTTCTTCTTTTTTAAACAGAAAAAACCATTATTGACCAGATATTTGAGGCAGTATAGCAGAACTTGTGTTTGAGGAGAGTGTAATGAACGAATCTTTTGCCATATGTGTTATTGTTTCATTATATTTGGAATCATGTCTGTTTGGTTTTAATATAAAGTAGGATGTAGGGTTTGTTTTGATTGTGTATGTTAAATTATGATGCTTTATTTTTTTGTTTATGTAAGTAAATATTGTGACATGAAACAAAAGAATTGGGTGGATCTTTAATTTTTTGTTGTTTTGGAATGTGTGTGTGTGTGGAGAGAGAGAGAGAAAGAGAGGGCATGTCAGCATGACCCTCCACCATGAAATGAGTCAGACTGCACCTAACCCACTTTTCCCCCAGGAGTGATTTTAGGCAGGTGGGGGTTCAGGTTGTCGATTTTGAGATTTCAACCGATTCTAAAACTATAAGCTTTCTTCTACCTTGTGCTGCAGTATCAAGGTGTGGGTTTGTTTCCTTTTGCTTTAAAAACGTGTATAAAAACTTCCAACCCTTCATCCTGACCACCTATACCAACGCAATATTTGTCAGCTTCTCATTTTGTCACTTCCTGGAGTCTAGCATTTCAATCTGTCATAAGTTTTCATAGACTTATCTGATTTTCTATCTGTATTTTTTTTTAATCGCTTTTTTAAAATTAGTTTTTCAAATAAAGTGTATTGCAGATTAATAACATATTAGCGAATAAACACGGACACGTGGTACAATGTGATTCATTATGTAGTGGAGGGTCACAGTATGGATCCTACTGTGTTCAGCAGTTTCTGCAAAGTGCTATTTCCCAAATGTGCCTTTTTTTCCACAGCAGCTCACATCTGCTGACAAACAACTCGCACTCGTGCATCCTGAGCCTCAAGAAAAAACAAAAAGAAGGTGCAACAACGCCTCCCCCTGCAGAAAACAAACAAGTGGAAATTTCACCACCACCAAGAAGCAGCACACACACAGACACAGACACACACACACATACACACACGCATGCACACATGCATTCACACACGTGCACACACACACCATCTGGAAACAAAACAAATGGTTATTCACCCCTGTAGTTGGAAAACGGCAACCTGAGCCAAACCTGTTGCATGTGTCAAATCACGTCCTTGGTAAACCTCTGAGATCCAGCTTAGAAATGGAAAAAAACAACAACAACCGACACTTATTCAGCTATTTGTATAAAATGTAAAGGTGTTCCCATAACCTATGTAGTCATTGGATAGCGAGGTGTCAGAGACCTCAGCTTCTCTAGGGGCCAGCATCTTAAGGGTGGCGCCCTTCTTCTCTCCCTTGCTCCTTTATCTTCCCTGTCCCTAAAGAGGGCAGGTACCTATTTACACAGCTAGAGGAGCTTACCATACCATAGTACCATAATGCCATGCAATACACGGCAACACACTTTAACACAATACAACACTACGTGAACAATGAGAGGATTATTCCTATTCATCAATGTTTTCCTTTAGTTATTAAAGAAACAGCACTGAAAGAAATGAAACTCAGAAAGGCATTTGCCATTCAGAGTCAGATATCTACAGGTATACACACATTCCATAAATTAAACCCATGCCATCTCTCTCACAACATTCACCAGGGTTCCTACAGAGTCCCGGGATTCTGGAAAAATGACAACACTTTTCTTAAAATGTCTGGGGAAAATCGGGTTTGGGCCTGTAATAGCTGGGAACGTCCTGGAATTTTAAAATTGTTCACCTGTTAGTGTTAACATCAAGAGCTCAGGAACCATATCACGAACCTCAAGAAAAAAAGAAGAAAAAATCTGCATAGAGAATGAAATTAAAAGTTTAAAGTGAAAACATGATCGTAATAGCAGAAAGCAGATAAATAATTATTAAGCAGAACAGGGTTATTTCCCTCTCTGCCAAGTATACTATGCTGAAAATAATTACTTCCCTTCTCTTTAACCATGTAGCAACTGGACATTCAGAAAACAAAAACAAGCACTCCCCCCACCAACAAAAAACCCCACCCCAAACCCCCTCCCCCCCACCCCCAGAACTATATCAAAATTTGGGCAGAAGAAGCTCCTACTGGAACTATAATTCGAATATAGGAGATTGTGTTCTGTGACGCCACAGTCATGGGAAGGAAACACATTCAACTCACTGACTGACGAATGACCGAAAATTCACTAAGGCCAGTTTTGTCAAAACAAATATGGTCAAACCCCAAGCATCACGAATTTTTTCTTTAAAGCCAACCAATAAACTGTGAGAAACATCCCCGAAGTAAGAATGCGGCTACCTTAATGGTGGGTTAACACAGCCGCATACGCCAAAATCTCACCATTGGTGAACAAACCTTGGAGTTATATAGCTGAGAAACCAAGAAAAAAAGAAATGATAAATGAAGTCAGTTTATCAGGACTTCTCACAATAAGACCAGCTTGTAAGACTTGCAACAAGCAGTAACGGAAAGCGTGCAACATTCCATAGTAATTTTTGCTGACGATGTGATAAAAGCCCTCACCCCCCCCCCCCCCCCCCCCTGAAATGGTATAGAAAAAAATCTGGAATGTTGTTTATATTCTATTTATATATTTTATTCACTTCTTTCAAAGATGATGGGATAAGTACTCGTGCGCTTTTCCCCCCTTCTAATTTTACATCCAATCCACGCGTGCATGCGGCTTTGTAAATTTTGCCATCCTTTCCCACTGGCACACAATGGCCCACTCTTTCAATAAGAAGAACAGGTTTTAACGTGTGCACAAGATGTTCTGCGTGAGTCGGCAAACAGGACCTCAGTTTATAGTCTCATTCGAAGAACTTCTTGAGGGGAGTGGAGCCGGCACTGATATTGATTCGGGGGGGGGGCATTCCCTTTGTTTGGCCAAAGTGGAAAGAATTCTGATTTCCTGTTACACTGGTCAGGAAAAGCTAACCATCTGTACAGACCTGTGCAAACAGGAATTAGTCACACCTTTCTCTTCCTTAATGCTGAAATAAAATCAGACGCACATGCCAGCACACACAGCCACACAGACAGACAGACAGACACACACACACACACACACACACGCACGCACACATACACACACACACACACACACACACAAGATTCAAGATTTAATTCCTTTCACCCCTTTTGGGGTATGTAGGATTACAAAGAATTCAACAGGAGAATAAACACACACACACACCCCACACACACACACACACCACACATACACACTTACAGTGCTCATTGATTTGCTGTTAAGTCTCCAGAATGGCGAGTTGATTTGAAGTAAAGAGTCATTGTAAGTGCTTTGGCGGACCCTTGAAAGCTTTTTCACAAGCCCATTGATTTTTGTTACCGTGTGAATTTTGCTTTGACCTGATGACTTCTCCCTTTAACTTCTCAGGTAGTCAGTGGGGTGCTGCTCTGACTTTGTCCGAAAGCGTGTCATGCACGTTAGTTTACACGTACTACAGAAAGCTGAAATCCGCGAGGAAGTGGGGGAAGCTGGTTGCCAAGTCTTCAGTGGTACCCCAACCAGTCGACCAGACTACAGGGATAGGTGAAAGAGTCATGCATAAGTTGATAAGTATTCTTTTCCAGGTGTAGCATGATTTGCTGGTGTATAATTATTATCATCCATACCACAAGCCCCCAAATTGTATTTATCCTGCTCTGAAAGTGGATTGTTATAGACAAGGTACTAAACGTCTGTTCACACACAGGACTTTGGCTTATAGTGCCACCTGAACAACTTTCAAAGGAATAGAGTTGGTAGGTTACTATTTCTTAAAGTCCCAGCGGAGATATCCGATTTAGGGACTGTGGTTACAAGTCATCCCACTTTGGCGCGGGGAAACTAAAAATAGTACAATTCTTTAAGCAACAGTGCTACGCAAGTATAATAATGCTGTGCAAACTTATTGTAACACGAAGAGAGTAGTGAACTCTCCTGTGACAAGTTATCACCCTCAGTTGGTGTCCCATGATGCATTGTTCATGATGACTGTTCACTCACAAAGCAGTAGTTAAGTATTGCAGTAGGTAGGGCAGATACTCTTCACTACTTACCCGACAACAACAGTAGCAGCAGCAACAGCAGCAGCGGCAATAACGACACCCTTCAATTGATGGTGGCCCATACAAGCCCAGGTCTACAAGCAGAATGAAACTACCCCTTGGGCAACTTTGACCTGAGGCTACAGGTAACTTTTGCTATTGTTTATGCAGATTTGCTTAGTGTTCTTGTTTTTACATGTCTAGGATAAAAACATTTCGAAAAGCAAGATGAATCGATTTTTTTGGTTTTGTTTTATTACAGATTCCAAAAAGAACTTGACTAGATTATCAAGAAGGGGCAAGATTTCCTGCCCTCCTTCTGCTGTAACTCAGCTTTTTACTTTTAAAACTCTTTTAGGTGTGGTTGAGGCACTGCATTGTAGTTTTTAGCAAGTGTCTTGAGCAAGCTGAATATTGTTGACCCCGTACCTTTTCAGGCTGTAGTGAACATTTGTAAGAAAGAATAATGATAGGTTTAACGTGTGCTTAAGTTGGGCTCTATTATGCAGTTCTCAACTTTGCTGTCTTTCCAACAACTTTTGAATTAACTAGAGGTGATCGTCGGCACGCTGAGTGCTTCATTCAAAACGATTAAGCCTAGTAGGCCTAATAGCATTCAGTGAGTGCCTACATGATTTTCCCGTGCGTCAGTTCCAAAATTCCGGCCCCTCGTTACGACGACGTGACAATACCTTAGTCCACATATCCAAGAAAATTTGTGACAAGCCCTTTAGTTTCTGGATAAAAAGGTTCACCAACGGTGAGTTTTTGCCATGCATGGGACAGTTTTTGCCCACCATTACGGTTGTAGCATTCCGACGTCGGGAATGTATGATGGGTACGTTCGTGTTTCCGTAACCCATCGAATGCTGACACAAATTACATGGTTTTTAATGTGCATGTTTCAGCTTCTGCATGTGTAGCCTACATACATGAAGGGAATTAGGGCACTGGCAGGTCTTCACTTGAAGTTGACGGAGAGATGGTAAAAATCCCCACCATTAATTCACCAGACACCGCCTAGATTCAAACCCACGACTTAAGGACTATGGGAATGAAGTCGAATGGTCTTAACCACTTGGCTATATAGCATCATCTATCAGCATACGACTTGAACCGGAAGATAACATAAAACAAAAAGGACACCACGTTGGAGATTCAAACCCACACGGACTGTTGCCGTCTGATTACGGTGTCAGCGCCCTAAAGACTATCTTACTCCTGTCCATGGGATCTTTTTGTTTTCTTTTTGCTGTTTGGCCAGCTTGTATTCATTCCCCCCCCCCCCCCCCCCCCATTCATTGTATTATGTCATGCTCAGTCAGCCATTGATGGGAAAACTGGAGCAACAAAGTGAGCCGTTCTTGGAGTACTTAAATGCTCGGTTTTGTTTCCTATTGATATTTTAATAGCCTTTCAAGCTTTGAGAAATACAAACGCGCCCACGAGACCGTTTTTCCCCCCTTTAAAGTAGGCGCATTCCGACGTCGGGAATGCGTGCTGGGTATGTTCGTGTTTCCGTCACCCACCCACCGCTGACATGAATAATCGGATCTTTAACGTGCATAGCAAGATATTTTGCAAGCAAAAGCTATGTAGCCTACATGATGGAAATTATGACATTGGCTGGTCTGTACTTGAAGTTGACCTGGGAGATCGTAAAAATTCCCGCTCTTAAATCACCAGTCGCAAACGAGATTCAAACCCACAATTTCATGGATCCGTGGGATTGAAGTCGAACGGTCTTAACCACTTGGCTATAGCGTCCGTATCACACAGGGATATGGGTTTTTTTGACAGATCGGAGAAAAAGTCGCACGTTTTTTCGGCTCATGCTCCAAAGTTCACCAGTGCCGATATGTTTATGTATAGGACCGTTTACCCACCATTCAAGTTGCCACATACCATGTCTAAACACGCCTGTGTGCATACTTAAAAAAAAAAAAATTGTCATCTGCTCATACAAGCACGAAACACACTTCCAAAAGCGGAACGGGTTTTAATGTGTGCTTAAGATGTTCCGTGTATTCGGGGCCTCGGCTTATAGTTTCACCCGAATTACTTTCGTGGGAGTGGAGTTGGTATCGATAAGTCCAGGGGGAAATCCTCTCGAACACGAAATGGCCTACTCTTCCAAAAGGGGAACGGGTTTTAGCGTATGCGTAAGATGTTCCGTGTGCGTTCGTACTCAGGACCTCGGTTTATAGTCTCATCCAAAAGACTTTGGGGGGGGGGGGGGGAAGCTGGTATTGAAAAAATCCTCTCGAACAGGTGTCTCAGAGGTGGCTCGAACCCGCTGCCGAATGTAAGATTACACAAAACAATCACCGCTGCCGGATGTAAGATTACACTAAACAATCACGCGTGATACCCCTCCTCCCCTCTCCTGCCAACATAGGCCGACATGTATGATGGCTGCAGAAAATGACGATGCAAGTGAAATGCTGTGTACTCCATGCCGGTGTTCAGTGCATTGCGGAAACTGACGAGCTTTTTTTTCTTTTTCTTTTTTTGGGGGATCAGATTTTCAGTTTTTCATATGTGCAACTACGAATTGATAGAATTACATCTTGTAGGCTAAACTGACGGGCATAAGCAGTAACCTTGTCGATGCAATAGGTGGAACACCTGAGTAGGTTTCATGGCCCATAGGCATAATTATTTTCAACAATAAAAGTGTGTGTGTGTGTGTGTTCCGTCCCTCGGCCAGAGCTCGGGAGGTTCACCAGTGGTGAGATTTTGCGTATGGGACCGTTATTGACCGGAAACTTTTCCCCCATCCATTAGACCATGAGTGGTGGTCTGGGCGCTAGTCTTTCGGATGAGACGATAAACCGAGGTCCCGTGTGTTACACGTAATTATTTAGCGCACGTAAAAGAACCCACGGCAACAAGAGTTGTCCCTGGCAAAATTCTTAGAAAAAAGCCACTCTGATAGGGAAACAAAAAAAACAAAACAAAAAAAGGGTGGCGCTGCTCTTGTGGCGACGCGCTCTCCCGCTCTCCCCGGGGAGAGCAGCCCGAATTTCACGGAGAGAAATCTGCCGTGACTTAAAGTGGTATGAAATGAAATCTGAGCGCTTTGATTTGTTGCTTTACAAGATTCAGGCTATATAAATTCCATACATTATTATTATTAGTAGTAGTATTAGTATTATTATTATTGCCCACCATCTAGGTAGCCGCATTCCGACTTCGGGGATGTAGCCTATGCTGGGTAAGCCTATGTTCGTGTTACCGTAACCCACCGAACGCTGACATGAATTGCGGGATCGTAAACGTGTGCATAAAGAATACAGAAATAAGAGTGAAAAAAGTGCAGATTGCAAACACTTCATACATGCTCACATGCACACATACTCGACACACTTGCCCACAAGTACACGGGCATGTACACACGCAAGCATGCACGTAAAGCTCGTGCACGAGCATACACATGTACGTACCCGTGCGAACGCACTGAGTGAGAGTAAAACGAGATGTGATAAAAACCCAGTAGAATTCATAGTGCTGGTCACCAGTTAGAATGACGTGCTCAATGAGAACTAACCGAAAACGTTGTGCTCGCAGGAACGCATCAGAAAGACGATATGCGGGCCACCTCGTGTACTACGGACCGACCTTGTAAACCTCGCCTTTGACTGGCGGTTAACTTGTCAGCAGAAGACAACACGTACAGAGGCCAGAGTAGACTTCCCCCCCATGAGAAAAAACTTCTTGCGGCTGATGATGCTATTGCACAGCCACTGCAGTAGCAGCGTTCGACTTCAGCGAAAATCTCATTGTGAGTATGGTCACATTTTTTGCAGACACTTGTGTATTTGGTAGGCTATAGTTATTTGAATATATGTCTGGACGAGTTCAGTGGAGTAGGCATGGATGCTGGCAGGCAGGTACTGGCACCCACCCAGTGGCAATAGGCGCGCATACGTCCGCGTAGGCGCACTCGCATGCACACAGACACACCACTGTTTTGCACAAACATACTATTTGTTTATTTATTTATTTATTCTTTTATATCGAGGATAATGGAGTATGCACTCATGTGCTTTTTTACATCCAGTCCCCGTGTGTATGCGGTTTTGTCAATTTTGTCATGTTTCCACCGGCACACAATGGCCTACTCTTCCGAAAAGCGGAACAGGATTTAACGTGTGCGCAAG
>CM054142.1:36686287-36718787 GCA_028751875.1 Rapana venosa | reverse complement strand
AAAAAACTAGCCCCAAATTAGATTTAAACTTAGATAGAGAAAAATTAGATTTAAACTAGGGACAAACAAGTTAGTACAAGAGATCAAAGGAAAGCAGTCTCGGTGCCAGTGATATCCTACAAAGGCTTTGGGACAGTGGTTAGGAGGGATTGGGACTTCATTTTTGAGGCAGTGGTTATGAGGGAGTGCAACTTCATTTTTCAGACATTGGTCATGAGGGAGAGTGACTTCATCTTTGGGACAGTGGTAAGAAGGGAGCGTGACTGTGTCACCTTCTGGCATCTTTGGGATATTAGTTAGGAGGTAGTGTGACTGTGTCACCTACTGGCATCTTTGGGACGTTGGTTAGGAGGAAGTGTGACTGTGTCGCCTACTGGCATCTTTGGGACATTAGTTAGGAGGTAGTATGACTGTGTCACATATTGGCATCTTTGGGACGTTGGTTAAGAGATAGTGTGAATGTCACCTACTGGCATCTTTGGGACGTTGGTTAAGAGGTAGTGTGACTGTGTCACCTACTGGCATCTTTGGGACGTTGGTTAAGAGGTAGTGTGACTGTGTCACCTACTGGCATCTTTGGGACATTAGTTAGGAGGGGGTGTCTTTGCCAGCCCCTCACATTTTTCCAGGCATTTCCTTCAGCTTTTACCTTCCTACGCTTTACTACATATGGTTCCTAATCTGGTTAGTCATTGTGTGGATCACATGGGGCTGTGAATCGTGTGGATCGCAAAGGAGTCAACTTATCAAGCTTGATCAAGCAGAGGACAGACAAGCCTGGAGAAAACTGTCGACCAACGCATCCGTCATCAAGGGACTGATGATACAAGACCAGAAAATGCCACTAAATTCCACCACCATTAGGTGCTGTGACATCACGTCCGACAAAAAATGAAAATCAGGTACCATTCGTTTTGTCATATTTTTGACTAAGCTAGAATCTATCTGCCTTTGTACAGTGCATTTGTTTACATGTTTTGTTTTCAAATATGCCTGCCAATTCTGTCTGGGTTATGTGTCTTTGCTTGTTTGTCTTTGTTGCCTTTTTCTCTCTTGGAGCCTGTTCATTTGGAAATGCTCCAGTACTGTTTGGTGGAGTCTGTGTTTGCATTTGTGTTATATCTTCGTGCTCTTTTCTGCCTGTCTAGGGCATGGAAGAAAATATCTGATCAAAAGGAGCATATAAGCTAGTTTTAAAAACGACCAAAAACTGCATAATACTTAATGGTCATGCAGCATTAAATTAACCAGCTTTTAAGACTACTTGGCAGTGATATACTCTGCAGTATTTTTTAAAATCAAAATAGGCTCAGCGTTATCGATCAGGCCCGAAAGCGACAGGCACCTGCAGTATTGCTCAAATAATTTATTTAAACACTTAGTGATGCATCTGTAAAGTGTTTGATGGGCAGCTTTGGGGTCTCAGTCTGCTCAGCGTTTTGGTCCCAGCCCTCCCATTAGGCACATACACTTTGCTCTGGGTCAGGGCTGGCTAGATTTAGATACTGTGAAAAAACCTCCTAAATTTATGCCACTTAAGGGTTTTGGACCCACAACCTAACAACCAAGAATCCAGTGTGCTACCTTTTATGCTATGGTAACTGGTTGATTGATTCATATTTGTCATATGTAGATTTATAGCTTAGTTTTAATATCTGCTGCTTATTACATTCTAAAGTTTGGGACTCACTTCTGTTTAAACAGGTACAATAAGAGCCAGAATAATTCAAGTTCATGGCCATCAGTCACTGAATGATGGAAAGCATCGCCTGTACCAAAGTCAATACACCAGAACAGACCCAGTCAAATCCAGTGCCATCAATAACTGAATGATGGGAAGCGTCACCTGAGCCAAAATCAGTACACCAGAACAGCCCCAGTCAGGTCCTGCATCACCAGTCATTGAATGACGGGAAGCATCGCCTGTGCCAAAGTCATTACTCCAGAACAATGCCAGTCAGGTCCAGCGCCATCAAAAACTGAATGATGGGAAGCATCGCCTGTGCCAAATTCAGGATACCAGAACAGCTCCAGTCAAATCCAGTGTCTTCAAAAACTGAATGATGGGAAGCTAAACTCAATACTCCAGAACAACGCCAGTCAGGTCCAGTGCCATAAAAAACTGAATGAGGGGAAGCATTGCCTATGCCAAATACACCAGAACAGCTTTAGTCAGGTCCAGCACCATCAGTCACTGAATGAGGGGAAGCATCGCCTGTGCCAAAGTCAACACACCAGAACAGCTTCAGTCAGGTCCAGCACAATCTTATCAGTCACTGAATGATGGGAAGCATCACCTAAGCCAAAGTTCCAGTCAAATCCAGCGCCACCAAAAACTGAACGATGGTAAGCATCGCCTGTGCCAAGGTAAACACACCAGAACAGCTCTAGTCAAATCCAGAGCCATCAAAACCTGAACGATGGGAAGCATCGCCTGTGCCAAGGTCAACATATCAGAACAGCTCCAGTCACATCCAGCGCCGTCAGTCACTGAGTGAGGGGAAGCATCACCTGTGCCAAAGTCAACACACCAGAACAGCTCCAGTCAAGTCCAGTGCCATCTTATTAGTCACTGAATGATGGGAAGCATCACCTAAGCCAAAGTTCCAGTCAAATCCAGTGCCACCAAAAACTGAATGATGGGAAGCATCGCCTGTGCCAAGGTAAACACACCAGAACAGCTCCAGTCACATCCAGCGCCGTCAGTCACTGAATGAGGGGAAGCATCACAGCTGTAAGTTCCCTAAACCTGCCTGCATGAAGGGGATCAAGACCCAGGTGAGAATACTGCTGATCTCATTTGTAACTAAACCATTTACATCTTTTGTTTTTTTACATTGACTTGTAGCCCTCGTCTTAAAATTTTTTTAAAGCATGTTTTACATAATTGTTGTGTACATTAATTGTAGATTGATTCATCAACAACAGCAACAACAAAAAAACTGCATTCAAATAATTAAGATAAATTGTAATGTTATGTACTAGTTCCAGGTTTCATGTTTGAAAAGTATTGTCATTGATACTTAGCTAAAAAGTAAATGGGCATTATGACACACTATGTAAATAATACTTAATTCAACCTCTTTTAAAGCAACATGGTCAGGTGACTGTCATATTTGTCCAAGAAAACCGAATTTTCAGTGTTACTGATTGGGACTCCCGTGCTTTCAGGGGCTGTGGGACTGGAACCAAGTGCCACGTGTGCAGTGGCCGCCATCATGAACTGGAGTCAAAAAGAGTGGCATGGCCATAGTTCGAAGAAAGGTATGAAATCCTTGTCGTAATTGAAAGTGGAAGATATCTTCAGAATATTTTATGCCTTTAAGGAGTACATGTACATTTTTGATCCAAAGGGTTATCAAATCACCTTAAATCTGAATAGAGAAAAATATGGACTATACTTCTTTAACAAATTCTTGTAATTTTTTCCTCATTGATGACATTAAATTGTTTGAGACTGGTGGTCTCTCTTGGTCAATATGATCTTTTCAATTTGAAGTTGGATCATTCGGTCATGTCAATCCAGCCAGCAGTGGGTTTTAATGAGTAAATGTAATTTTTTGTTTCAAAGTGTTCTAAAATCGTTTTAAAATAAAGATTTCTATTTCAAAGTGTTCTAAAATCATTTTAAAATGTTTTTTCAAAGTGTTCTAACATCGTTTTAAAATTAAACTGATACAGAAAAATATGAACTACAATACATCTTTAAAAAATCTTTTGTGATTCTTTTCCTAACTGATGATATTAACACATTTTAGATTTGAGCTAATAAAGCAGAAGAGGCAAAAAGCGTATTGCTTCATCAATAAGTTGAAATCAGATTTAAACTAGTAGAGCCGTGAGCATATTCCCTGTCACTGATGACTTCTTAACTGCTTTCAGGAACTACAGGCCTGGAATCCAGTGTCGGAGAACAGATACACCATCCAGCACCACATATCAGTTACCAGGATGTGACCAGGTAACATTACATTTCATCCATTCTTTTTTTGGCCCAGGCCAAAGCTTTTTGAGTTTTTGATGTGAGCTAGGTGCCGACGTCTAGACTGAAGCAGTGTTAGATTTATTATAAAGTGGTATGTGGAGACTGTAGCATAGCCTGCACTCTCCACTAAAGGAGAAAAACCCTCTGAAGTTTAGAGTAAGATTGCTCAAGGGTACTCAAAAAGCATCGCACTTGCAAACTTCTTAACCAATATGTACCTAACAGTCCCAGTGATACAAAATACAGTGCTATATAAAGTATGCCATTTTGCAAAAAAAAAAACCAACACAAAAAAACTCACACCCACATTATCTTAAAAATGAGATTTGGGAGCATTGCAATGTCTAACTTACTGTATGTTGGTGCCACTTTCAGTGGTAGATAGGCTACATCATAGGATAAACTGCAAGGAGAACAGTAGTAGAGTTAGATATATACCCAGCTTTAATATGTATATAGTTGCACAATTTAAATCCCAGATTTAAAATTTGACAAGGTGACATCCCTGATATGGCCTCTGTGGTCGGAGGGGCTATAAACAACGGGATTGGATTGGATTGAAGTTTCTGAGGAAAAAATTAGGCTTATTGTTAAGGAATTATAGCACATTGACAAATTATGGCTTGCTGACATTGCATCAGCTTGCGGGAATGAAATCAACATGAATTTTCCAAACCAGGTTAAGTTGGTTAGGGTGGTGGCAGCAGTGACGTTAGAAGTGAAGGCAGGGACCATGCAAGGGACCACAGGTGATGAGGTCTGCCGGCACCTGTACCTCATATCGTTTTGCCGCGGTTGATTCCTAAGGTTAAAATATGTTGTTTGAGTCTCTTTGGTATGGGGTAATACCCACGTGGGAGCAGAGCTCGAATGTCTGCAGCTGTTGTTGTCATTGGGGTGGAAAGAGGATCACTGGGTGGTTGAAGTGGGGAAGATTTGAACTGGTGTTTCATGTGCAGTTGTTCACGCGGAAGCAGGGTTACACTGAAAATGGGTGCACTGTGCATCACTCTATCCTCCGGGGGATATGTGATAGTAAAGTTGTTGACCTACTGCCAGTGGTCAGTCAGTCACAGTCGATCTGGTCTGGGTTGAGTTAAGGACACCAAACCTACCATAAACCCAAATCATGATTTTAAACTATGTTTTACAAAATGCCAATTATAAGCAACTCCCACGACTGAGCTAAAATACTGTCGTTAGTAGGGGGCTTAGTATGAGGTGTCCTGTGTATGTTAGCTCAGAACAGGCACCACTGAACACCACCAAAGTGACCCAGCAGAAGTGCAGGACCCCACTGGCTGGTGGCCCCATGGTGGTCTGATATTGATGGGCTCCCTGTGGACTTCCGACCCTGGGGATGAGACAACGAATCTGGGTGTGACTGTGGCAGGAAGATTGAAATGAGCGGCATGGGAACAGCAGGGACAGGAATGTCACAGAAGATGAGGCAGAAAAGAAAAGGAAAAAAATTAAGCAACCCTTCCCCTTCTTTAATTTAGTAATTGTGAGCAATTTGCCCCATTTCCCGTTTCTTGGCTAGAGCTCAATGGTGAGGTTTTGTGTATGGGACTGTTTGTTTATTATAAAGGTAGCCTCATTCCGACTTCAGGGATGTATGCTGGGTATGTTTGTGTTTCCATACACCACCAAATGCTGACATGAATTACAGGATCTTTGATGTGCATACTTGATCTTCTGCATATGTATATCCATGAAGGGAATGAAGGCACTAGCAGGTCTGTGCTTGAAGTTGACTTGGGTGATTGTAAAAATCGCCACCCTTAATTCACCAGACAACCGCCAAGATTTCAAAATATGACTTCATAGACACATAGGATTGAAGTCGAATGATATTAATTACTGGGCTATAGCATCCATCCCATGTGTCACCCATTTCCACCGGCACACAGTAGTGTTACTCTTTTATAAGGCAGAACAGATTTTAACATCTGTACAAGATGTTTTGCCTGTGTTTGCACACAGGGCCTCTGTTTATAGTCTCGTCCAAAGGATTTTCCGGCTAGTGGCTTCGGCACTGGCTGTAACTGCAGGTGAAGAATCCCCTGGACAGGTGGGTAGCTCAAACCATATGACACTTAAAGGGCAAATAATGCAAAGTTGCCTGACACGTTTTGGGGGATTTGATTCAGAGCACAAGAAAGAAAGAACAGTGATACAGAAATGGGAGGCAGGTTATATCTGGCTACCAAAAGATTTTATCACAGGAAGAAAGGGATTTCTTTTGCACAGTGGTCACTTTGATGTGGCAGTGCCTGGGTTTGGGAAGTTTACAGATTTGTATCCAAAGTTGAACAAAGATGATTTGTGGCACCAATAAACAACATGAGTGGTGTGTGTGTGTGTGTGTTAGGTGGCAGTGAGGAGAGGAGGGGGCAGATTACACATTTGGATAAGTGGGGATAGGGAGAAGAGGGCCGCCGATAGTGATAGATTTTTCTCACCTGTTGATTTTGGCCCTAGTTTTCCAAAAAAGTAATCATCTCATTGAGTTTTGGCCTGGATTTTTCAAAAAGAATTCACATGGTTGATTTTGACCTTAATTCAAAAGACCTCAGATGGTTTATTTTGGGTTGTTTTTTTAATGGACAAAGTCTTCAAGTCTTTGGGTCTGAAGTTGCTTTGCTGATAGCAGAGCTAGAAATTTGTGATAAAAGAAATCCAAATTTAAAATCCAGAAAGTCCTGTTAACTGGTAACTGTGTCTACAGCTATGTACCACCAATTCTATCTGTTGCTGTGTCCACATGCTTTCCAACAGACAGACCAGACAACCGACCCTTTCCTTTATTGCTAACTGTTCATACTAATCCTCAAACTAATCCTGGCCCAACATGTGGACACTAAAGGCAGGTAGATAGTTTGATGCATGCTGACACGATGGCAAATTCTTTTCTTAGAGGGGTTGGGGGTGGTGGTAGAATTTTAGGAAAATAGGTGCTAGGAAGGGGGAGGGGTAGGATGGTTGGGAGTGGGGGAAGAGGTATGATTGATTGTGTGTGAGTGGACAGGGATAGTTATGGGGGGGTTTCGTTTGTTTTTTTAAATTAAGGGGGAAGGCACCTGAGGAAGAAGCGTGTTTGTGTGTGTGTTTGAGGATGGTAGTGTGTGTGTGAATGATGTGTGTGTGTGTGAATGATGGTGTGTGTGTGTATGTGTGTGAGAATGATGTGTGTCTGTGTGTGAGAGAATGAGATGATGTGTGTGTGTGTGGAGAGGATGGTGGTGTGTGTGTGTGTGTGTGTGAGAATGATGTGTGTCTGTGTGTGAGAGAATGAATGATGGTGTTGTGTGTGAGAGAGGATGGTGGTGTGTGGTGTGTGTGTGAGAATGATGGTGTATGTATGAGTGAGAATGATGTGTGTGTATGGGGGGATGTGGTGTGTGTATGGGGGGATGTGTGTGTGTGTGTGTGCATGAGAATGATGGTGGGTGTAGTGTGTGAGGGGTGGGGGTGTAGACAGAGACAAGGGGTGGAGGGAGGGATGGAGGTAGTGAGTATGCAGTATAGGAAAGGCGTGTGTGTGAGGGAATAATTTATACTGTGGGCAAATCAATGGAATGGTATATCGCTGGTATTTCATCACCAGTGTATGCTGTTGTGAAATCAGCACATTTGCGTTGTGTGTAAATTTCAAGTTTACACATATTCACATGAGCTTTGGATGGACATTTGCTTATGATTGGCAACCGGTCTCATTTGCATTTTTTTCATTTTCTTTTGATGTTGAAATGCCAGCTAACAATGAGCTGGTCCTGTGGTAATCACAAGAATAGCTACCATTTCTGTTTGTTCAGCAGGCAACAGTATACTGCAATGGTTCTGACAATGATTTTCCATGAGATTGAATGCAAGAAATGCTATTATTCTGTAAATTGCTGAGCAAAATGCAAGAGCTTACATAATTGTGTGGAAAGTATGTGGGGAGAAGGGGCCATTTTGTGTTTTGAAACCAAGTACATACATATGTATATTTCGTTTTTAAATTTTGGGTATTTGTGTGAAATCATATGAAATGTCAAAGCAAAAAAGAAAGCTCATTGTTATTAGCATTCATTATGCAATAAATTTTTTTTGATGTTGGTGGCAGATCTGTGTATTGATCTTCTGCTGGAAGATTGATGGCAGATTTTACGCCAACATTTGTGAGCAAAGAAAATTCTGGTATATGATTTTAAATCTAGTAGTGGTCAGTGTGTCTGTGGTTTCTTTGTAGATTTTTGTTTGGTTCTTTTTAAAAAAATTGATTATGAGATCAAACGTAATTGAAGAAAAATGTAACATGTTCTACAATGACATGAAGAAAGTGTGAGAAGAGGTTTTCTGTTTGTTTTTATTTTTGTTTTTATGGGTTAAAAATATTTTAAAGACATGCCTGGGTTTGGGAAGTTTACAGATTTGTATCCAAAGTTGAACAAAGATGATTTGTGGCACCAATAAACAACATAAGAGCATTTTTAATCAGTAGAAATATGAATAATAAACCATGAGACTTTTCTGGAATTGTTTGGTTTTTAAATGTTAGTCATTGTGTTTTTTTCTGTTCCTTGGCTAGAGCTCCAAGGTTTACCGGTGGTGATATTTTTGCATATGTGTGACCGCATTTTCCTCCGCCATTTAGGTAGCTGCATCTGACTGAGGGGATGGTGTCTAAACACGACACTTGTGTGCTTGCATTTATGATTTTGTCACCCTTCTTACTGGCACGAAATGGCCTACTCTTTGAAAAGTGGAATGTGTTTTTAACATGTGCATAAAATGTTCTGCTTGCATTCGTACATTTGTGATTGCACCAGAGGCCAAATTTCAGTTATTGACATGTTATTAATCTGCAAAAAAAAGGCTATCCTATAAAAAAAAGTTTGAAAATCGGACAATTCTGTCAAAAGTTATTACAAACTAAAATAATAGACTGCAGGAATTAACAAAATGAGAAATTGGCGAGTTTAGCATCAAAACATTTATAGGTCAGAATGATGGCTTGGGTATTTTTAAACGTATTTTTAATTCAAAAGGAAACACAATTATGACTGGATACTTCAGTACTTAGTAGAAGAATGGCTATAGTTTATAATCAATCCAAATCTCAGAATCGTCAGCTTGACTCTCACCTGCCTAAAATGGCTCCTAGCAGAAAAGTGGATCAGGTGCAAAGCGACTCATTTCATGGTGGAGTGTCACATTTGGTTTATTGTCTCATCCCAAGGACTTTGACATTCAGCTCAATTTTTAACCTGCCACCTTTCTTAGAATCACTATAAAATCCCTATAAAGCCACGAAACCAGACTTTCTCTTTTTTCATCAATATTGCTGGATGGTGGTGATTGTTTCAGTAACATCAATTGCTTTATACTTAAGACATAGGTGATAATGTTACCAATAATTTTTAATTAAATGGCATTTTGACCTTCTCATATGTGTCAGTTAAGCAGGAAAATATCACTGTGCAAGTAAAACTGATTCTTTCTTTCTTTATTTGTCGATGCCCTGTCAAATTTGTCTTTAATCACCATGCCCTTTTTATGTTTCAGTCTTTTTCCTGTGCACATACACAAAAACAGACAAAAATATAAACAAAATCATAGGAAAATAAACGTCACAGAAATGATTTTTTTTCTACTAAGTTTTCACTTGTTTAAAAGGGTAATAGTTACATGTTATACAATGTGTGTAATATTAGATAAGTCATTAAGTATGAAATCTACGTGTGCCATAAGTATATTAAAGGCCTGTACTGATGGTTGTAACTTGTGTATTTTGGCAGAAACCACCTGGAGGAGGACTTTGCCGCCGTAGCCGAGGACATCGCCTTGGACATCGCTGGCAAGGACATCGCCGAGGACATTGCTGCCAAGGACATCGCCAAGGACATCGCCAAGGACATCGCCGAGAACATCGCTGCCAAGGACATCGCCAAGGACATCGCCGAGGACATTGCTGCCGAGGACATCGCCGAGGACATTGCTGCCGAGGACATCGCCGAGGACATTGCTGCCGAGGACATCGCCAAGGACATCGCCGAGAACATCGCTGCCAAGGACATCGCCAAGGACATCGCCGAGGACATTGCTGCCGAGGACATCGCCGAGGACATTGCTGCCGAGGACATCGCCGAGGGCATTGCTGCCGTCACCGAGGACGTTCGGATGACGGTGATGTTGCAGAAGAGAGCAGGACACTGCTGTCATGGAAAACATCCCCATCACGTTCTAGTGCTGGACTCCCAACATTGTGTGCAGCAGCTAGGGGGAAAAACTGTGACACAGAAAATGCCAACAGAATTTGCAACAGACAATGCTGCAAAGTACACCCTACTGTCAGTGTTGACTTAATGTAAAAAAAAGAGTATTGATATATATGACTGAAAAGTAGCACCCATTAAAAAAAAGCCAACCCCGCCCCCCCCCACCCCCCCCTCTGCCATGGTTAAAAAAAAAAGAAAAACCATGGTTAAAAAAAAAAGAGAAAAACGGAGAAAAAATAGAAACCCCTCAAAAAAAAGAAAGAAAAAAAAGACCCCCAAAAAATTGAAACGAAAAAGATGGTGCTTTACAATATGCATGTGAAGAAGAAAAAAAAAGGCACACGCAGGAAGAAAAGAGAAGAAAAAGAAAAGAAGAAAAAAGAAAAAGAAAAAAAAGAAGAAAAAAAGGAAAAAAAGAAAAAAGAAATGTTGTTTTTACTGAGTTGGATTTAATGATCATCTGAGACAATGCTATTGTTGAAACATGCCATACAGGGCTGGCAACTATTTGTAATGCTGCCTCACTCTTTTTTTGTGCACTTTTAAAAAAATGAATCCCAAAGAGCTATTGGAAAATACTTGATGTAATGCCCGTTGAAGCCGGTCAATCCATGTAAGGATGACTTTCACATGTGCTGCTTTTATAATTGGAAAAGGAAGTTGTATAGATGATGGGGGCAAGTTCTAAAGGAATGACAATGATTATGTGTGTTTACTGTTAGCAAGATTGGTGATACTGTTACAGTATTGTGAACCAGTCTATGCGGTGATCTACCTCTGGTTATCTTTCCATGATTTTACTGCAGTGTAAAGTTTTATAGGTTTTTAGTAAGAGGTAGGGGGTGTGTGTGCGCGTGCGTTTGTGTGTGTGTGTGTGTGTGTGTGTGTGTGTGTGTGTGTGAGGAGATAGATAGAGGTGGTGTTAAGTGTATGTGTAGAGTAGTGATGGTGGTGTGGTGTGTATGTGTGAGAATGCTTGTGTGTTGTTGTAGGGTGAGTTCGAGATGGTGGTGTGTGTTGGGTGGGATGTGTGTGTGTGTATGGGGGATGTGTGTGTGTGTGTGTGCATGGAATGATGTGGGTGTATGTGTGTGAAGGGGTGGGGGTGTAGACAGAGACAAGGGGT
Organism: Rapana venosa; assembly: GCA_028751875.1. Taxonomy (NCBI): domain Eukaryota; kingdom Metazoa; phylum Mollusca; class Gastropoda; order Neogastropoda; family Muricidae; genus Rapana; species Rapana venosa. The sequence continues at coordinate 36,707,410 of CM054142.1, read as the reverse complement.
GGAGGGAGGGATGGAGGTAGTGAGTATGCAGTATAGGAAAGGCGTGTTGGAGGGAATAATTTATACTGTGGGCAATCAATGAATGTATATCGCTGGTATTTCATCACCAGTGTATGCTGTTGTGAAATCAGCACATTGCGTTGTGTGTAATTTCAAGTTTACACATATTCATGAGCTTTGATGACATTTGCTATGATTGGCAACCGGTCTCATTTGCTTTTTTTCATTTTCTTTTGATGTTAAATGCCAGCTAACAATGAGCTGGTCCTGTGGTAATCACAAGAATAGCTACCATTTCTGTTTGTTCAGCAGGCAACAGTAACTGCAATGGTTCTGACAATGATTTTCCATGAGATGAATGCAAGAAATGCTATATTCTGTAAATTGCTGAGCAAAATGCAAGAGCTTACATAATTGTGTGGAAAGTATGTGGGGAGAAGGGCCATTTGTGTTTTTGAAACCAAGTACATACATATGTATATTTCGTTTTAAATTTGGGTATTTGTGTGAAATCATATGAAATGTCAAAGCAAAAAAGAAAGCTCATTGTTATTAGCATTCATTATGCAATAAAATTTTTTTTGATGTTGGTGGCAGATCTGTGTATTGATCTTCTGCTGGAAGATTGATGGCAGATTTTACGCCAACATTTGTGAGCAAAGAAAATTCTGGTATATGATTTTAAATCTAGTAGTGGTCAGTGTGTCTGTGGTTTCTTTGTAGATTTTTGTTTGGTTCTTTTTAAAAAAATTTGATTATGAGATCAAACGTAAATTGAAGAAAAATGTAACATGTTCTACAATGACATGGAAGAAAGTGTGAGAAGAGGTTTTCTGTTTTGTTTTATTTTTGTTTTTATGGGTTAAAAAATATTTTAAGCATCACATCTTTTAAAAATGTATGACAGATTAATGCTGTATAAGTATAGTGGTGTGTGATATGTGCCTGTGTGTTTCTTGCTTTTTGTGGTTGCAAAATACCACCCAGAGATGACGAGAAAAATGCAAGAGCTTGCCTAGTTGTGTGGAAAGTGTGTGGGGAGAAGGGGCCTTGTTTTCTTTTTAAACCAAGTACATACATACATATATTTTTTTAAATTTTTTTTTATATGTTTGTGTGGTTTTTCTCTCTCAAGAAATCACATGAAATGTGAAAGAAAAAAGCTCAATATGTGATTAGCATTGATTAGGCAAAAGATATTTGTCATCGATGTTGGTGGCAGATTTGTGTATGGATCTTCCACTGGAAGATTGATGGCAGATTTTACACCAACATATGTGAGTGAAGAAACTTATGGTATATGATTTAAGTCTAGTAGTGGAATGAGTGTGCCTGTGGTTTCTTTTTCTTTATTTTTGGTTTAGTTTTGTTTTTTCTCCTAAATTTTAGATAAGATCAATGGTAAATTGAAGAAAAATGTAACATGTTCCACAAAGGTGCGGAAGAAAGTGTGTGGGGAGAAGTTTTCTGTTTTGTTTTATTTTTGTTTTTATGGGTTGTTTTTTTCTAGTAGAGTTTACTGCGTCACATCTTTTGAGAATGTATATGACAGATTAATGCTGTATAAGGATAGTGGTATGTGATATGTGATATGTGCCTGTGTGTTTCTTGCTTTATGTGGTTGCAAAAAACCAGCACAGAGATGAAATGTAAATTGATGAGAAAAATGCATGTTTACATGATTATGTGGAAAGTGTGTGGGGAGAAGGGGCCTTTTTAAAATTGTTTAAAATGAAATGCATTCATATGTATATTTGGTTTTATTTTCATTTTTAAGCGTTTTCTTTGTAAAATCACACGAAGTGTGAAAGAAAAAAAGAAAGTTAATTATATGATTAGTATTGATAATGTGAAAAATATCTTTATTGACGTTGGTAGCAGATCTGTGTATTGCTTCCACTGGAAGATTGATGGCAGATTTTACACCAACATAATTATGTGAGCAAAAATCCCAAACTATATGTGATTTTTAAGTCTAGTAGTGGACAGAGTGTGCCTGTGTTTTTTTCTTTGGTTTAAAAAAAAAAAGTTTAGACAATGAGATCAAATGTAAATTGAAGAAAAATGTAGCACGTTCTACAATGATATAAAAGAAAGTGTGCAGGAGAGTTTTTGTTTTTTTTATTTTTGCTTTTATGGGGCTTTTAGATGGAGTTTTTAAGCATCACATCTTTTAAAAATATATGACAGATTAATGCTGTATAAGTATAGGGGTGTGTAATATGTACCTGTGTGTTTCTTGCTTTTTCTGGTTGCAAAAAGCCAGCAGAGAGATGAAATGTAAATTGATAATAAAAATGCAAGAGCTTACATAATTGTGTGGAAAGTGTGTGGGGTGAAGGAGCCTTTTTAAAAAAAAACCCACCATGTACATGCATACATAGATATATTTTGTTTTTCTTTTGATTTTAAATGTTTTCTTTGTAAAATCATATGAAATGTGAAATAAATAAAGCTGATTATGTGATTAGAATTGATTAGGCAAAAGATATTTGTCATTGATGTTGGTGGCAGATCTGTGTATTGATCTTCTGCTGGAAGATTGATGGCAGATTTTACACCAACATACATGCACAAAAAAACCAACTTATGGTATATGATTAAAGTCTAGTAGAGGACAGAGTGTGCCTGTGGTTTCTTCTTTTTTGTTTTAAATTTTAGATAAGGAGCTGAAATGTAAAGTAAAGAAAAATGTAGCATGTTCTACAATGATGTGGAAGGAAGTGTTTGGGGAGAGGTTTTCTGTTTGATTTTTTGTTTTAATGTTTTTTTTTTTTTTTTTTTTTTTTTTTTTTTTTTTTTTTTTTTTTTTTTGTAAAAAAGCCAACCCCGCCCCCCCCATCCCCCCCCTCTGCCATGGTTAAAAAAAAAAGAAAAACCATGGTTAAAAAAAAAAGAGAAAAACGGAGAAAAAATAGAAACCCCTCAAAAAAAGAAAGAAAAAAAAGACCCCCAAAAAAATTGAAACGAAAAAGATGGTGCTTTTACAATATGCATGTGAAGAAAAAAAAAGGCACACGGCAGAAGAAAAAGAAGAAAAAGAAAAGAAGAAAAATGAAAAGAAAAAAATAGAAGAAAAAAAGGAAAAAAAGAAAAAAGAAATGTTGTTTTTACTGAGTTGGATTTTAAGATCCAACTGAAAATGCTATTGTTGAAAAATCCATAACAGGTGGCAACTATTTGTAATCTAGCCTCACTTTATTGTGCCTTTTTAAATTTTAAAATCCCAAAAAAAGCTATTAGAAAATACTTGATGTAATGCCTTAGAAACGGCATCCATGTAAGGATGATTAACAATGTGCTGCTTTTATAATTTGTACATTTAAGTTGTATAGATTTTGGGGCTAAGTATGAAGTGTTTAACAATAGATTTTTAAAAATATTGACTGTTAAAGATGTGATAGTGTTACAGTATGTAACCTCTATGCGGTTCTACCTTCTGGTTATCTTTCCATGATTTTACTGCAGGTAAAGTTTAATAGGTTTTTAAGTAAGAGGTAGGGAGTGTGTAGTGTGCGTCGTTTGTGTAGTGTGGTGGTGAGTGCTGTGTTGTGAAAACCACTATGGAGAGTGCGAACTAATAGTAGTATGTGTTTTTTTGATTTAAAGTTTCTGAAAATCAATGTAATGTGAATATAATAAGATTAGTATTAGATTGTTAGGAAAAGTAGAAGTATGTGATGGGAAGTCTTGTATTGATTGTGTTGGGATGTGTGTCGATTGTTCCAGTGACTGCTAAAAACCCAAACTTTGTAGTAGTAAGGTTAGTGAGATGTAGTGTGCTTGTTTGCTTTTGTGTGTTTAATGTTGTAGTGATGATGTAAAGTAAAGTAAATGTTATGGTGTATGCATTGTCAAGTGTGTGGTGAAGTGTGTGGAGAGGTTCGTTTGATTTGTTTTAATGTTTTTTTTGTTGTTGGGAGATTTTACAGCATCACATCTTTTGAAACCGTTTTCTTTCCACACAATTATATAAACACATAATGAGCTTTCTTTTTTTTCTTTCACATTTCATGTGATTTGAGAAATAAAATTCATCTGTGTACTGGTGGTTTGCAACCAGAAAAAGGCAAAAACACACAGGTACATATCACACACCACTATACTTATACAGCATTAATCTGTCATATACATTCTCAAAAGATGTGATGCTGTAAAATCTCTGACCAAAACAAAACCCCAATAAAAACAATAATAAAACCAAACAGAAAACCTCTCTCACAACACTTTCTCCCCATCATTGTAGAACATGCTACGTTTTCCCTCAATCTACATTTTACCTCATTCTCTAAAATTACACAGAAAAAAACACTTCACACCCGCCCCACAAAAAAAAAAAGAACAAAGAAAAAGAAAACATAGGCACACTCTGTCCACTACTAGACTTAAAATCATATACCATAAGTTTTTTGCTCGTATATGTTGGTGTAAAATCTGCCATCAATCTTCCAATGCAAGATCAATACACAGATCTGCCACCAACATCAATAAAAGTATCTTTAACATTATCAATGCTAATCACATAATGAGCCTCTTTTTTTCTTTCACATTTCGTGTGATATTACAAAGAAAACAAACATTTAAAAACAAAAAAAAATTAATAAAGCAGAATGTACATATGTATGCATTTCGTTTAAAATATAAAAAGGCCCCTTCTCCCCACATACTTTCCACATAATTATGCGAGCTCTTGCATTTTTCTCAAGCAATTTACATTTCATCTCTGTGCTGGTTTTTTGCTGTTTTTTTTGCAACCACAAAAAGCAAGAAACACACAGGCACATATCACACACCACGATACTTATACAGCATTAATCTGTCATATACATTCTCAAAATATGTGATGCTGTAAAATACTCTAAAAAAAATCTACAACAACAACAACCGATAGAAACAAAAATAATTCAAAAACAGAAAACCTCTCACCACACACTTTCTTCCACACCATTGTAGAACATGCTACATTTTTCTTCAATTTACATTTGACCTTATCTAAAATTTAAACACAAAAAACAAAAACCCAAACACAAAAAAGCACCCCCTCCAACCCCCCCCCCCCTCCACCAAACAAAAAAGCAACAGGCACTAAACTTTAACTTATATGCCATATTTTTTTGTCCCACATATGTTGGTATAAAATCTGCCATCAATTTTTCAACAAAAGATCAATACACAGATCTGCCACCAACATCAATGAAAAATATCTTTCACAATATCAATTCTAATCACATAATGAATTTTTTCTTTCACATTTTGTGTGATCTTACAAAGAAAACAAACACTTAAAAATAAAAATATAACCAAATATACATATGTATGTATTTTGGTGCTTTTTTTCTAAAAAAAAAGCCCCTTCTCCCCACACACTTTCCACACAATTATGTCAGCTCTTGCATTTTTTTCAGCAATTTACATTTCATCTCTGCTGGCTTTTTGCAACCATAAAAAGCAAGAAACACAGCACATGTCACACACTTCTATACTTATACATCATTAATCTGTCATAAACAGTTTCAAAAATGTGATGCTGTAAAATCTCCCAACAACAAAAAAACGCATTAAAACCAAAAAAAATCAAAACAAAACAGAAAATCTCTCCCCAAACACTTCCTTCCACATCATTGTAGAACATGCTACATTTTTCTTTACTTTACATCTCATTTGGTTATCTAAAATTAAAAAGAAACAAACAAAAATCAAAAAAGAAAAAAAACACAGGCACACTCTCAATAAAAGATATCTTTCACATTATCAATGCTAATCACATAATGAATTCTTTTTCTTTCACATTTCATATGATTTCAGAAAAAAACCCGTTTAAAAACAAAAATAACACAAAATATACATATGTATGTACTTGGTTTTAAAAGAAAAAGGCCCCTTATCCCCACACACTTTCCACACAATTATATAAACACTTGCATTTTTCTCAGCAATTTACATTTCATCTGTGTACTGGTTGTTTGCAACCAGAAAAAGGCAGAAACACACAGGTACATATCACACACCACTATACTTATACATATTAATCTGTCATATACATTCTCAAAAGATGTGATGCTGTAAAATCCCTGACGAAAACAAAACCCCAATAAAAACAATAATAAAACCAAACAGAAAACCTCTCTCACAACACTTTCTCCCCATCATTGTAGAACATGCTATGTTTTTCCTCAATCTACATTTTATCTCGTGCTCTAAAATTATACAGAAAAAAACAGTCGACCACCCCCCCCCCAAAAAAAAACAAAAAAAAAGAAGAAAACATAGGCATAGGCACACGCTGTCCACTACTAGACTTAAAATCATATACCATAAGTTTTTTTCCTCACATATGTTGGTGTAAAACCTGCCATCAATCTTCCAGCAGAAGATCCATACACAGATCTGCCACCAACATCAATAAAAGATATCTTTCATATTATCAATGCTAATCACATAATGAATTCTTTTTCTTTCACATTTCACGTGATTTCAGAAAAAAACCCATTTAAAAACAAAATTAACACAAAATATACATATGTATGTACTTGTTTTTAAAAGAAAAAGGCCCCTTCTCCCCACACACTTTCCACACAATTATATAAACACTTGCATTTTTCTCAGCAATTTACATTTCATCTGTGTACTGGCTGTTTGCAACCAGAAAAATGCAGAAACACACAGGTACATATCACACACCACTATACTTATACAGCATTAATCTGTCATATACATTCCCAAAAGATGTGATGCTGTAAAATCCCTGACCAAAACAAAACCCCAATAAAAACAATAATAAAACCAAACGGAAAACCTCTCTCACACTTTCTTCCGCATCATTGTAGAACATGCTATGTTTTTCCTCAATCTACATTTTATCTCATTCTCTAAAATTACACAGAAAAAACCAGCCAACCCCCCCCCCCAAAAAAAAAAACCAAAACAAAAAAAACATAGGCACAGGCTGTCCACTACTAGACTTAAAATCATATACCATAAGTTTTTTTCCTCACATATGTTGGTGAAAAGTCTGCCATCAATCTCCCAATGCAAGATCAATACACAGATCTGCCACCAACATCAATAAAAATATCTTTAACATTATCAATGCTAATCACATAATGAGCTTTCTTTTTTTCTTTCACATTTCGTGTGATATTACAAACAAAACAAACATTTAAAAACAAAAATAAAGCAGAATGTACGTATGTATGCATTTCGTTTAAAATATAAAAAAGGCCCCTTCTCCCCACACACTTTCCACACAGTTATGTAAGCTCTTGCATTTTTCTCAGTAATTTACATTTCATCTCTGTGCTGGTTTTTTGCAACCACTAAAAGCAAGAAACACACAGGCACATATCACACACCACGATACTTATACAGCATTAATCTTGTCATATACTTTCTCAAAAGATGTGACGCTGTAAAATACTCTTTAAAAAAATCAACAACAACAACAACCCATAGAAACAAAAATAATTCAAAAACAGAAAACCTCTCACCACACACTTTCTTCCACACCATTGTAGAACATGCTACATTTTTCTTCAATTTACATTTGACCTTATTATCTAAAATTTAAAGAACAAAAAAAGAAACCCCAAAAAACCAAACCCAAAGCACCCCCTCCCCCCTCCCCAAACAAAAAAGCAACAGGCACTAAACTTACTTACCTTTTTTTCTCCCACATATGTTGGTGTAAAATCTGCCATCAATCTTCCAGCAGAAGATCCATACACAGATCTGCCACCAACATCAATAAAAGACATCTTTCACATTATCAATGCTAATCACATAATGAATTCTTTTTCTTTCACATTTCCTGTGATTTCAGAAAAAAAACATTTAAAAACAAAAATAACACAAAATATACATATGTATGTACTTGGTTTTAAAAGAAAAAGGCCCCTTCTCCCCACACACTTTCCACACAATTATATAAACACTTGCATTTTTCTCAGCAATTTACATTTCATCTGTGTACTGGTTGTTTGCAACCAGAAAAAGGCAGATACACACAGGTACATATCACACGCCACTATACTTATACAGCATTAATCTGTCATATACATTCTCAAAAGACATGATGCTGTAAAATCCCTGACGAAAACAAAACCCCAATAAAAACAATAATAAAACCAAACAGAAAACCTCTCTCACAACACTTTCTCCCCATCATTGTAGAACATGCTATGTTTTTCCTCAATCTACATTTTATCTCATGCTCTAAAATTATACAGAAAAAACAGTCGCCCCCCAAAAAAAACAAAAACAAAAAAAGAAAACAGGCACACGCTGTCCACTACTAGACTTAAAATCATATACCATAAGTTTTTTTCCTCACATATGTTGGTGTAAAATCTGCCATCAATCTTCCAATAGAAGATCCATACACAGATCTGCCACCAACATCAATGAAAAATATCTTTAACATTATCAATGTTAATCACATAATAAGCCTTCTTTTCTTTCACATTTCATGTGATTTCAGAAAAAAACCCATTTAAAAACAAAAATAAAACAAAATATACATATGTATGTACTTGGTTTTAAAAGAAAAAGGCCCCTTCTCCCCACACACTTTCCACACAATTATATAAACACTTGCATTTTTCTCAGCAATTTACATTTCATCTGTGTACTGGTTGTTTGCAACCAGAAAAAGGCAGAAACACACAGGTACATATCACACACCACTATACTTATACAGCATTAATCTGTCATATAAATTCTCAAAAGATGTGATGCTGTAAAATCTCTGACCAAAACAAAACCCCAATAAAAACAATAATAAAACCAAACAGAAAACCTCTCTCACAACACTTTCTTCTGCGTCATTGTAGAACATGCTACGTTTTCCCTCAATCTACATTTTACCTCATTCTCTAAAATTACACAGAAAAAAACACTTCACACACACCCCCCCCAAAAAAAAAAACAAACAAAGAAAAAGAAAACATAGGCACACTCTGTCCACTACTAGACTTAAAATCATATACCATAAGTTTTTTGCTCATATATGTTGGTGTAAAGTCTGCCATCAATCTTCCAATGCAAGATCAATACACAGATCTGCCACCAACATCAATAAAAGTATCTTTAACATTATCAATGCTAATCACATAATGAGCTTTCTTTTTTTCTTTCACATTTCGTGTGATATTACAAAGAAAACAAACATTTAAAAACAAAAAAAAATTAATAAAGCAGAATGTACATATGTATGCATTTCGTTTAAAATATAAAAAGGCCCCTTCTCCCCACACACTTTCCACATAATTATGCGAGTTCTTGCATTTTTCTCAGCAATTTACATTTCATCTCTGTGCATGTTCTGGGTGGCCCCCAGGGTGTAAAGCTGGGGAACACAACAACAACAAACAGGGATCCAACCTGCGACTGCCCACTGTTTGGACAAGTGCCTGACCTTTGAACCACTAATCCAATGATATGGTCAGAACATTAGTACAGGTTTTTGGCCAGCTGGGTTTGAGCCTGATTTTCAGTGTTGGCAATTAATTTTTAAAAAAAAAATCCTTTTGTTGATGTTGTTTGCTTGTTTGTTTTTGTTTTGTTATTTTGCCCTTGAGTTGCAAGATTTAGGTGAGACAAAATTATCCTGCCAGGAAAGTATTTTAGAGCCATATTATTACTCATAACACTTTTGGGGGGGAGGGGGGTCTGTATGCATGTGTTTTCATACCCTACAAGAGTCTCTGTTTTGGTAGGTGGTTGTTTTTTGTTGTTGCTTTGTCTACAGACTCATATCGCCAGGAGCAACTTTCTTTTGTGTTGTTTTTGTGGGATTTTGGTATTGTTTTTTGTTTGTTTTGTTGTGGGTGTGTGCGTGCGTTGTTTGTTTTGTTTGTTTTGTTGTGCGCGTGTGCGTGCATGCATGCAAACGCATTGTATTGTCTGTGTGTTGAGGGAGAGGGAGGGTAGTCTATGATGTTTAAGTAACAATAAATAGTTACGAAGAAAAAGAATCTATAAAACTTCTTTTTTTACAATGTATATCTATACAATGTCGATATGTTTGTAAATATCGTACAAAATTATCGACATTGTATAAATATACACTGTGTAAAAAAACCCACAATGTTTTACAGACCTGTTTTTCAGTTGATACTCTTTGCTTTCAAATTTTAAAAAGTCTACTGTAAACATAAGACATATATTCCATACAAACCTCTGAAGTTGCATTCCTAATCTATAGTGCTACTTTAGGAATAATAAAGCAAGGGCTTCTATCAATGAATCAAAGCAACTATTTCTCAGTAGGTCTTTTTCTCTGTCTTAGCCTACAGGTTACACTCAAGAGTTAGGTGCCAGGCAGAAAAATGTTTGCTGTCTTTTTTTTTAAAGTATGAAAAAATGCACCGTGTACTTGTTTTTTTTTTTTAGGGGGTTGATGCCTTAGATTAACACCAGGTAGTGATGAGAAAGTGGGAAATGATCATCGGGACCTCGGTTTATAGTTTCATCCGAAGGACTGTTAAGGGGAAAGTGGAGTTGGCACTGATGTTCACTCCAGAGGAAAAATCCTCTTGAACGAGATTCGAACCCGTGTGTGTGTGTGTGAACTACCCGGGAAAATTTCCCTACCGGGGAAAATATGTTAATGATTATATAACACGCGCGCGCGTGCACACACACGTGTGTGTGTGTGTGTGTGTGTGTGTGTGTGTGTGTGTGTGAGAGAGAGAGAGAGAGAGAGAGAGAGAGAGGAGAGAGAGAGACTTAAACATTTTTTTAATTCATAGATGATTGCATAAGTTTAAATAATTCGAATGTGAACGCTTTGATTTGTTGCTTTGCGGGATTCAGCGCTATATAAATTACATACATAATAATAACAATAATGATAATAATAATAAGAAGAAGAAGAAGAAGAAGGAACGAAGAAGAAGAAGTAGTAGTAGAAGTATAAGAAAAAGCTACTGTCGTACGGAAATAAAACAGTACTCCCTCCCTCCCTCTCCCTTTCTCTCTGGCTGCACACCGGTATTAAAAAATCACTCTTTTTCATTCTGTTTCTTTGTAACTCTTATATTCATACCGCACGTACTAAGGCATCCACAGAAATAAAAACCACTTTTTGTGAAAGACTAGCCTCTGACTCAAAACTCATGTGATTTTGAACAAATTTGGTAGGTTTGAAAATTTTAAATTTTTCAGCAAACACTGTACCCCCTCAGTCCTTTGTCATCTGCTGGCTTCCTTACCACAATATGCATGCGCGGGGTCAACGCTGTAGGAATACAGGCAAACCTCATTTGATGGTTATTTCCAACTTTCTCGTGACTACGTGGGATTGCTCTATGTCCTCAATCCAAAAAACAAGTGCACAGTTCATTTTTTCATGCTTAAAAAAATCTGTGAAAATCACCAACATTTTTTTTTCCACTCGCACTCTATACAAGATACTACGTGACCCCCAAATTAATACAGGTGTGTAGCCTCTCTCTCTCTCTCTCTCTCTCTCTCTCTCTCTCTCTCTCTCTCTTCTTCCTCCTCTCTCTCTCCCCCCTCCTCCCCCTCTCTCTCCCGCCCTCCATCCCCCTCTCTCTCCCGCCCTCCATCCCCCTCTCTCTCCCTCCCCCCTCAGTACTTCTGTAGATAGGGGAAAAAAAGAGTGGCGCTGCTCTTATGGCGACACGTTCTCCTCAGGGAGAGCGGGCTAAATTTCACGCAGACAAAATTAATTTGCCGTGACAGAGAGTGTTAAACAATCTTCTGAAAAAGAAGAAAAAAAAAGAAACAAAAGAACCTTGACATCAGTAAGAGTACTATTGGAAAAAAAAAAATTAACCCACGTAAAAAGTCCCTATAGAATAATTATGACAGTACTCTTTTAATTCTATTTGAGCTACTTGTATCAAATTACGAAGCAAACTGAGACTCCTCTCCCCCCCTCCACTCCCCCTCCCCTCCCCCTCCCCTCTGTACTGTACCGAATCAATCTGTGTGAAATAGATTGGGTGGGGGGGGGGGTTACCGAGTTACATTGCTTTGTGATTTCCCTTCTCTTAAGGTAGGTCTCTCAGCCTGTCTCCGTCCTCCTCCTCCTCCCCCACCCCCCCCCCCCCTCTCTCTCGCTCTCTCCCTCGTTCCCTCTCCCCTCCTCTCTTGGGGACTGGATGTAAAAAAGGCACATGAGTGCTTATTCATTATCCTCGAAATAAAAGAATTTGTCATTGTCTCTCTCTCCCGCCCTCCCCCCTTCTCTCACAACCCCCTCTCCCTCCCCCATCTCTCACAACCCCCTCTCCCTCCCCCCATCTCTCACAACCCCCCCCCCCCCCCCCCCCCCCCCCGCCAGTACCAATGATAGACATCTTGAACAGATCCACAGCCTCAGGCCTCCTCCTACTATACCTGCCTTCACTGTCCATTTCACAGTACAGCCACCTCTGGCACTGCTAAACTGATGCTGTCCTTGTGGTTCTGTAGACATGTTCTCTTGTTTGCTTGTTTGTTCGTTTGCTTGTTTGTTTGTTTGTTTGTTCGTTTGTTTGTTGATACGCTTTTCGTTATCTGATTATGACATTCATCTATTTTGATTGCATGATTATAATCTAAGTGTATGTACTGTGAATGTGAACGATCTGAGTGAAAGGGTTTTGATTTAAAAAAAAAAGTTATTTCATGAAAGATTGAGCATAATTATGATGATGATGGTAATGGTAGTTGTGGTGATGGTGGTGGGTTGGGGGTGCTAACAACTATGTTGTTGTTGTTGTTGTTGTTGTTGTTGTTGGTGGTGGTGGTGGTGGTGGTGGTGGTGGTGGTGGTAGTGATGATGATGATGATGATGATGGCGATGACGGTAATGGTGGTCATGATGGTGGTCATGATGGTGATGGTGATGATGCAGACGACGACAACAGCGACGACGACGACGATGATAACAAGGTGACATTATTTCCTCATATATTAAGCCCCATCAAATCAGCTCATTGCAAGTGAGTCTTGGAGGCTTTGTCTTCCCACGTGTGTGTGTGTGTGTGTGTGTGTGTGTGTGTTGTGTGTGTTAGAGAGAGAGAGAGAGAGAGAGAGAGAGAGAGAGAGAGAGAGAGAGAGAGAGAGAGAGAGAGAGAGCGTGTGTGTGTGTGTGTGTGTGTGTTTTGTTTGTTTCTTTTTTTTTTAATTGCAGGCGCTGTTCTCTTTTATCTCAGCCTCGCTATCTCTGTTTGCAAATCCATTCCCTATATGATGCGAAAGCATTACCTTGAATCCGCTACATACACTCAAAGCATACAGACAGAAAGCCTTTCTTTTATCTGACATCGTCTACGGTGTGCAATTTGAATGCCCTGCTGGTTTTGGTGGGCATTTTTCTTTCGTTCCTCGACTAGAGGTCCGAGGTTCACCAATAGTGAGGTTTTACGTATGCAACCTTAATTTTTAAAAAAAATAAAAACTAGCATTAAGATAACTGCATTCCGACTTCGGGGATGATGTCTAAACACGACACCAATATGCATGCGTTTTAAAAAAAAAAAATGTCGCCTGTTCCTCCTGGCACACAATAAATAGCCTACTCTTCCAAAAAGGCGGAACAGGTTTTAACGTGTGCACAAAGTGTCCTGCATGCGTTTGCGCACGGTTTATAGTCTCACTGGGAGGACTTTCAGGGGAGCGGAGTCAGTACTGATGTTAACTCCAGAGGAAAACAAAACCCTCGAAAGGGGGGCTCGGTGGTGGCTCAAACCCGGGCCGTTGGATCGTGAGCTCAACGCTCAAGTACCTGATCCGACCTGACCTGACCTGCCCTGACCTGACCTATCCCGTAGTCCGTCGGATCGTGGAGGCACCAATGAAGCTTTTGCAACCAGCTTCCTCCACTCCTCACGGTCCTCTGCTTTCCGTTGCAATTCGTTTCAAGGCCTGTCCTCCATTCTCTGATGTTGTCTTCCCATCGTTTTCTCTGTCTGCCTCTTCGTCTCCCTCCTTGTACTGTTCCCTGTAGGACAGTGTTGGACAAGCTTGCATCCGTCCGAACAAAGTCACAGGTATTTATCAACGTGTTTTCTTTTTCATGCTGTTGGTTGTCAGTGTGCTGCTAATATCTTCGTGTGTATGTGTGTGTGTGTGTGTGTGTGTGTGTGTGTGTGTGAAGTCAAGTCAAATCAAATTTTTATTTTCGCTTATATGATAGACAACAGTTGTTGCTGTCTGAGCGTTTGATGAAGAAAAGAAGAAGAAGGGGGAGAAGAAGAAGAAGGAAAAAAGTGTCAATTTCAACTTCAGACAAACTATCTTCTCAAACAGACTCCTCACGGGGTTAATACCACTGAGAGCTCCACACACGAACTATCCTCTTAAACGAACACCTCACCGAAGACCCGAGCCCCTGCTCCCAAGATGACCTCAAAATCAAGAGTTCAACGCTCTAACCACTAGGCCACCGCTTCACCAATCGGCGGTCAGACCCCGGCAATCATTGGGGCCTAGGCTAGGCTAGGCTCGCTCAACTCCTGCCTGTTCTCTGGCCGCCCTAAAGAAGATGACAGCCTTTTAGCCGCTTCTTTGCCCATGCTAAGACTAGAGATTTCACAACTCATCATTCTTCCTCTTCATCCCATCACACCCAGCAACGCACCCCCCCCCCCCCCCCAAATCGCCTCTACCCCACCACCACCGCCGCCGCCATTTCTTTATTTGGCTACACTCCTGTTTTAGCTTCCGGGTGATGTAGTGTCTTTGTGGAAGTGCTAGCAAGAAAACATTGTTTGCAATGTTTTGTTTTTAAATGCTTCCTCACGGGATTAAAACCCGAATCACACCAAACATTACACACGACTTCCTCTTAAACGTCACCTCCCAAACCCCAGCCCTCTCTGCTCCCCCCCACAGACCCACAAAACAAGATTCAACTACTAACATAGAACACGTTCACAATAGGGTAGACCAAAATAATCATTGGCTACTAACTAGCATATATCAAATCTTGTATTACAGTAGGTTTACGCTAAGAAATGACACTTTTCAGCAACTGATTTTCCCAGTAATGCTGAGAGCATTAAAACTTCATTGACTGTGCATTTCTTACTAACCCTCCTTACACCAGAAATGCACTCAACACCAAATGGTACTAATGAATAGACAACACAGCATTTCTTTAATATTTAATTCCTGTTTTAGCTTCCGGGTGATGTAGTGTCTTTTGTGGAAGCGCTAGCAGAAAACACTGTTTGCTTGTTTTGGGATAGGTTTAAGGTACGGAAATATGTGTTGTGTGAAATTTTTAAAAGAATTTTTTGCTTATTTCAGAACATGTTAAAAAAACTGTTTGCTTGTTTTGGAATATGTTTAAGGTACGAAAATATGTATTGTATGAAATTTTAGTTCAATTTTTTTAACCTATTTCAGGGCATGTTTAAGATCTGAAAATGTGCACTCTGTGGAGTTCTATTTTGAAAAAAACAACCTGTCACCCATTGTAGAATATGTTTAAGGTATAAAAGTGTATACTGTGCTGAGTGCTATTTTGAACAACAAAACCTTTTTCTTATCTTAAAAACGTTTAAAGCTTGAGAATGTGTGCTGTGTTGAGTGCTATTTTGAACACAAAATTTGCTTATTAAAACAACACCGTAATGTTTAAAGATATATCTTTTGTGGAAAAATTAGAAACTTTTATTTATTTTAAAGCATGTTTCAGGTATGAAAAAATGTACTTTGTGCAGCGGTTGTATTTTAAAAATATTTTTTGCCCAGCTTAGAGTATGTACAAGGTATCAAAATGTGTACTGCGTTGAACACTATTTAGAAAAAAACACCACCCAACGTTTACTCATTCTAATACATGTTTAAAGTATGAAAATACGTACTGTGTGCAGTGCTGTTTAGAAAAAACAAAACCCAGCTCATTTTAGAACATGTTTCAGGTATGAAAATGTGCACTGCGCACAGCGCACAAATCCAGCATAACTCAGTCAAGGGTCCAGGGCCCAGTGCTAATATTAGCCTGCCCCTTTCTTTTCACAAGTCCAAATGTGGTCAGTTCCTGCTGTAATGAGCACCAGCTGGCCCCAGCTGGGCTGGATGGGATGAATAGCAGCTGAAAGTGGGGAAACTGACAGCTGTGTTTTTTATTTAATTTATTTATTTTATTAAAAAAAAAGTATTTTATTCTTTTATATCGAGGATAATGGAATAAGCACCTATGCGCTTTTTTTTTTTTTACATCCAGTCCCTGTGTGTATGTGTTTTTGTAAATTCTGTCATCTGTTCCCACCGGCACACAATGGCCTAGTCTTACGAAAAGCGGAACAGGATTTAACGTGTGTGCAAGATGTTCTGCTTGTGTGTGTGTGTGTGTGTGTGTGTGTGTGTGTGTGTGTGTTGTGTGTGTTGTGTGTGTGTGTGTGTGTGTGTGTGTGTGTGGTAGATTGATTTTGAGGGGTGAGGACACAGACTGATGGCAGGTAGTCAAGAGAAAGCTGGACAGGATCCTCGTCTGAGGATTGCTTGTCTTCCTGCACCAATCCCCCCGTGCATGTAGATTGTGCTTAGGCAACGAGAAGAGAAACAACAGTGGTGTACAGTGACAAATGTTTTAACATCATACTTACTGGATTAGTGTGTGGCCAAATCACACGAGTTTGGGGTCAGGGGTCAGTCTTTGACCGAGGATGCTCGATCTACTTTGCTGGTGCTTTGGCCAGTGTTGAATGGTTAAGTGAATATTTTTATAAACACATTTTAGGATATTGTTATATAAACACACACACGCGTACGCACGCACGCACACACACACCCGCGCACGCACACACACACATACATATATATATATATATATATATATATATATATATATATATATATATATATATATATATATATATGTATGAATATATGACAAAACCAAATGTGGAGTTTAACCTTCTTTCCTGACCGCCCAGATATCTATCTATCTATCTATCTATCTATCTATCTATCTATCTATCTATCTATCTACTACTACTATAGGACACAACTAAATATGATGTTTAACCTTCTTTTCTTACCCCCCCCCCCCCCCCCCCCACTCCAACATCCCCTTCCCCACCTTCTCCCCCCACCACACCCTTTCTCCCATTCTTACAAGAAGAGTTGTACATCTTTTGTCCAACCCATCCCCCCTTCCCCAACCCTCCCACTCCCCCCCCCCCCCTCATCCTCGTTCAGTAATGGGCAAGGGGCAGGGAATGGGGGAAGGTGGGGAGGGAATGGGGATGGTATAGCAGCTTAAGAGTAATAATGCCAGAGAAGAAAAGGCGTTAAGATGGGAATGAAGTGTACGAGACAGTATTGATGAAAGATTCAGCGAGGATCTGGAATGAGAAAGGCTTTTGTGGGGTGGTGTGTAGTGTAGTGTAGTGTAGTGTAGCGTGGGAGTGGGAGTAGGGTGGGGTGGAAGAGGGTGGTGTGGTGGTGGTGTGGGGGGGGGCTGGATGGGAGTAGTGGGGGGGGGGGGGTTGGGTGGATGGGGGTCGTGTGTGTGTGTGTGTGGGGGGGGGGGGGGGGGTTGGGGGTGAAGGGAGAGAGAGAGAGATGGAGAGAGAGAGGTAGATAGACAGACAGGCAGAACGAACGAACGAAGAAACGAAGGAGCGAATTTTATTTGACAAAAGCTACAAGCCCATCAGTCAAAGGGGGCAGATCATAAGAATCATAGGGACATATTAGTGGATATGGAAAAAAGAGATCATAAGAATACAAAATCTAGATAGGTGTCAACAAACATATTTTCAGTTATTGCATATTTGTGATTGATTGCGAGAGAGAGAGAGAGAGAGAGGGGAGAGAGAGAGAGAGAGAGAGAGAGAGACACACACACACACACACACACACACACAGACACAGAGACACACAGAATGATCAGAATAGGGTCTATACCACAGACTTTTAGACCCGAGGGATCGGAGAGGGGAGGGAGAGAGGGGGGGGGGGGGAGAGACAGGGGAGGGGGTGGGGAGGTGGAGAGGGTCTTAATGACAACAGATATCGGCTGGATGCGGACAGATATCCAGTTTTAGCTGCTTAATCTCAGACGGCGGAGGACGCTAATCAGATTGATACAAAATGTATACGTCATTGAGTCGCAGAGAAGGATAGAATAACAGCCCGGAGAGAGAGAGAGAGAGAGAGGGAATGAATGAACGAATGGTCTTTATTTTCCAAGGGTTACAGAATAAGTATTCGTATACTTTTTTCATCCGGCCCTTGCCCTGATTAGGGATTGCCAACAAAACACACACACACACACACACACACACACACACACACACACACACACACACACACACACACACACACACACACACACACACCCAAAACAAAACCCCCAATTACAACAACAACAACAACAACAAAAGTTCAACCTATGATTTTAAGAAAAGATATACATGTGTATTCAACAAACGGAGAGACGGATAGAATAACAGCCCAGAGAGAGAGAGAGAGAGAGAGGAGAGAGAGAGAGAGAGAGAGAGAGAGAGAGAGAGAGAGGCAGACAGACAGAGACAGACAGACAGACAGACAGACAGAGAGACAGATAGACAGGCAGTCAGAGAGACATACAGACAGAGAGAAGGCTGGTTCTCAGAGTCAATGTTTTTTACTAAGCTAAAAGAAAATCTGGTGCTCTACACATGAGCAGTGAAGCCTGGCAAGACATATATCCCTTCTCCACAGTCAAAACACATTGCCCAAACACACAGTTCTGAAAGGCATAGCAGTGGGAGAGAGAGAGAGAGAGAGAGAGAGAGAGAGAGAGAGAGAGAGAGAGAGAGAGAGAGAGAGAGAGAGAGAGAATATCTATATAATCAATCTGAATCTGGCATCAACAAATTTCGAAGCAATGAGGAATCTGATATACAAAAATATAAAAACAACAAACAAAACAAAATGAATAACAACATCAAAAACCAAACGGGCGTTACAGAAATGAACATTTAAAACATAACATCAAATAAGAGCTCTGTAGTGTGTGTGTGTGTGTGTGTGTGTGTGTGTGTGTGATTATTTATTTATTGTGTATTTATTCTTTTTAAAATTTATTCTTTCATATCGAGGACAATGGAATCAGCAATCATGTGCTTTTTGTTTTTTTACATCCAGTCCTCGTGTGTATGCGGTTTTGTAAATTTTGTCATCTGTTCCCACCGGCACATAATGGCATACTCTTTCGAAAAGCGGAACAGGATTTAACGTGTGCACAAGATGTTCTGCGTGCGTTCGCACACGGGGCCTCGGTTTATAGTCTCATTCGAAGGAGAGAGAGAGAGAGAGAGAGAGAGAGAGAGAGAGAGAGAGAGAGAGAGTAGTGAAGCTCTGTGAGAGGCGGAGGAAGACAGAGAAAGATGGAGCGGGCTGGTTGTGGAGTCAGTCATACATGACGCCCCTGTGGTTGAGAAGTGATGGGATAGGTCATGTGGTATACCGGTATTGTGATTGGAAGGCGAGGGAAGAGCCGTGGTGTGGTACAGGTGTGTTTACGCGAGAAGTTGTGTGTGTGTGTGTGTGTGTGTGTGTGTGTGTGTGTGTGTGTGTGCGCGCGCGCGCGCGTGTGTGTGTGTGTTTTCTAGTCTCTTCATAGTTTTCATTTCTTTCGATTTTTCTTTCTTGGCCTTTATTGCTGTATTTTATTTTATTTTAAAAATTTTATGTCACTTAAGTCACAGCAGATTTCTCGGCGTAAAATTCGGGCTGCTCTCCCTGGGCAGAGCGCGTCGCCACAAGAGCAGCGCCACCCATTATTTTTTTTCTTTTTCCCGTCTGCAACTGTGTGTTTTTCTCTATCAGAGAGCCTTTTTTCGATAGAATTTTGCCAGGGAGAACTCTCTTGTTTCCGTAGGTTCTTTTATGTGTAAGATACGGGACCTCGGTTTATCGTCTCATCCGAAAGACTAGCACCCAGACTACCATTTATGGTCTAATGGGTGGGGGGGGGGGGGGAAGTTTCGAACCTAAACTTGGATTGAACCAAAGCACACTTCCAACCCGGACTTTGCGCTTTCTAGGCAGACGCAATACCTCCAGAGCACTGATGTATGTATGGGTCCGTAGCCCACACAGTACAGAAATAGGCAAGAGACAAAATAAACACAGCCGAAATGTGATTCTACAGGCGACTTCTTAAGAGTCAAATGGTCAATCAGAAGAACAAATGAAAGCATCCTTGATGAACTCTCTGTGCAAAGACGAAATGTTGGCTGAAATTGATAAGCGCTGACTGAGATAATGTTGGTCATGCAAGCAGAAACATATAGGCAAATCTGATGATGACAGTTCTCCAAGTTAAGATTGAGGGCAGAAAGAAAATGAAGCAGCTCACCAGCAACATCCTACATTGCCAACATCTCTGAGAGCAGTGGTCTTGGAGGAAGGGTTGCAGAAGATGGTAGAACTCAGTAGAGACACAGAGAGACGGTGAACTGGTGGCATTGCGTGGAGCTTCTGCCCACGACAGCGGCAATGGAGACAGTTGAGTTGAGTTGATGCCTTTTCCTTTTTGTTTTATTCTGTTTTCCCACCTTCCTCACTTCCGTCTCTTTACTTTTGCGGCGATGAAGTGGCAGTGATAGTAGTAGTGGTAGCAGTGCTAGTGGTGGCAGTGGTGGTGATGGTGGTGGTAGTAGTAGTGGTAGCGGTGGTAGTGGTAGGGGTGGTAGTAGTGGTAGCGATAGTGTTGATAAAGGTGGTGGTGGTAGTAGTTGTGGTAATGATGGTTCGAGCAGTATCGATAGTAGTGGTAGTTGTGGTAGTAGTAGTAGTAGTAGTAGTAGTAATGATGGTGGCGACTGTAGTGACAGTCTCAGTCTCGCAGCAGCAGCAGCAGCAGCAGTAGTAATGGAGATAAACGTGGTAGTAGTAAAGATGATGGAAAGGGGAAGCAACAAGAAGAAAAAAAAGAGAAGCGTTGAAAAGAGGGGAGACAACTCTCCCCCAGTGGCTGGTGCCCGCACATGACTATGCATGGTCAGTGGCCTGGCAGAGAACACAGACTCCCCCCTCCCCCCCCCCCCCCCCCCCCCCCCCCCGATCCTTTAAGTCTGCAGTAATGATAGCGCTAACGATCGGCCTGTCTCAGACCTTTGGGTTTTTTGTGTGTTTAGTTTGCTTCTTCTTTATCATCCTGATCAGGAT
>CM054142.1:36673787-36681287 GCA_028751875.1 Rapana venosa | reverse complement strand
TATATATATATATATATATATATATATATATATATATATATATATATATATAATGAATAAATATATATATAAAGTCCTTCTGATATGACTATAAACCGAGGCCCGTGTGTAAACGCACGCAGAACATCTTGCCCACTCGTTAAAACCTGTTCTGGATTTATTTTTTATCTTTTTTATTTAATTATCTTATATCGAGGATAATGGAATAAGCACTTATGTACTTTTTTACATCCAGTCCCCGTGTGTAGAAGAGTAGGCCATTCGTACCGGTCCAACCCAATCCAATCCTGTTGTTTATAGCCCCGCCGACCACAGAGGCCATATCAGGGCTGTCACCTCATCAAATTTTAAATATCAGATTAAAACTGTGGAACTATATACAGATGAAAACAGGCTATAAAACCAACTCTACTGTCGTTCCTTGTATCAACGCCCTGGCCAACCATAAGGGTCAACCCAGGACGGGCACCGCGTTGTGGGAAAACCGCATCAGCAACACATAAAAAGGAGATAAAACCAAAACCAGATTCCTTAATTTAAAACAGCCTTGTTCGTAGTGACCACCTGTAACACTTTTGACTCATAACAGACGGGAAAAAGCCCGATTCTCTCAGGATGTGTTCTAAAGAAAATGCACACAAACTGGTGTTGTGCTTCAAACACCATCCCCGAAGCAGGAGTGTGGCTGCCTGAATGGTGGGCAAAAACGGTCGCGTACGCCAAAAAAAAATCACCATCAGTGAATCTTGGAGTTCTAGGCGACGGACGGGGAAAAGAAAAACAAAATTTTCATCAATTTTCATTTCCATGAAGTATTGGGCCAGAGCCCTGTAAAATTCTTTTAATTTTTCTTTAATTCTTGCACATGCTACAGCTTTCAATTTCTTCCTTTCAAATTGACATTTTTCAAAGGGAGGAATACTTTTCCCTGTCATCAAGCAATTAATTTTATTATGGCTGCTGGTTTATGTAGAGGGTTACTATCATTAATTAATTAACAGTATATCTGTCATCTATGGCGCCTTATTCCAGTCAATTTTGACTTCTCTGGAAGGCGTCCATTTGAGATAGATCTAGTCCACTCCTATTCAACATTTCCATGCTTTTATTCACAGGCAATAGACCAATAGACATCGGTGAACCCTGGATAGCAACAACAAAAGAGAAAGATAGAAGTGCAACACGAGAAATATAATCATGGATAGATAAAAGAAAAGAAAAAAAGAGAGAAAAAAGTGAACGAAGAGACAAGGAACAAGCAGGCAGGCAGGCAGACAGATAGACATATAAACAAACAAATAGACAGACAGATAGACATACATAACAGACAGACAGGTAAACAGACAGAAAGACAAACAGGCATAAAAATAAACAGAAAGGCAGGTAGGAAAGACAGAAAGATAGACGGAAAGATTGACAAACAGGTAGGCAAATAGACAGGCAGACAAGCAGGCAGACAAATACGACAGATAAATAAACAAACATACAGACAGACAGACACGGAAAGACAGACAGACAAACGGCACCGACAGAATGAAAGAAAACAGAAATAAAGAGGAAAGGGATAGAAATGAAGGGAAACAACTCAAACAAAGAAACCATAAATAGCCAGAAATCAAGCACATGAAAGAAAGAAGCAAAGGAAAAAAAGAAAAGGAGAAAATCCCCCCCTACCCCCGCCACTTCTCTCTCTCTCTCTCTCTCTCTCTCTCTCTCTCTCTCTCTCTCTCTCTCTCTCTCTCTCTCTCTCTCTCTCTCTCTCTCTTTCTCTCTCTGCCTCTTTCTTCCCCCCACCTCTCCCTCTCTCTGTGTCTCTAACCTCTCTCTCTCTCCCGTTATCTCTCTCTCACTGCCTCTTTCTCTCTCTCCCTCTCTCTCTCCCTTTCTTTCCCTCTCTCCTCCTCTCTCACCCTCTCTCTCTCCCGTTCTCTCCCTCTCTCTCCCTCCTCTCTCACCCCCCCTCCCTCTCCCCCCTCTCTCCCCCTCTCTCTACCCCACTCTCTCTCCCTTTCTTTCCCACTTTCTCTCCCCCTCTCTCTCCCTTTCTCTCTCCCTCTTTCTCCCCTTCTCTCTCTCTTTCTCTCTCCCTCTCCCCCCTCTCTCTCTCCTCTGTCTCTCTGATATGGATGGATTCTTGCTGGATGCTAAAATATGAAATAAAAAACCAATCGAAGTAAAGTACAAAAAGAAAACCATGAAAAGAAAACCCCGAAAATATTAAAAGAAACGGGAACAAAAAAAAAATCAAAGAAAAAAAAGAAGAAACCCCTACCCCACTGCAAGCAGACCATCAAACAACACTGAAAGACGAACAGACAGACAGGCAGACAGACAGGCAAACAGATATATGGATTGACAAACATTGATGAATTCTTCAAGGCATGCAGCAAAATAAGGAAAAAGACAACCCCCTCAAAAAGAAAGATGAAAATAAAGTACGATAAAAGAGAGCATACAGAATTAAAAAAAACTAAAACCACAACCACCGAACCAAACAAACCCAGAAATCACAAAAAAAATAAAAGAAGCAAAGAGGGAAAGGAGGGAAAGAATTATAAGCAGACAGACAGACGGACATACAGAGAGGCAGGCACATAGACAGACTCACAGACAGGCACACAGATAGACAGACAGACAGACACACAGACACACAGACAGACTAAGAGATATTGAAGGATTGTTGAAGGCAGAGGTAAAGAATAGAGGAAAGAGGCCAACATAGAATATCATAGGAGGAAAACATGGTAAAAAAGATGATATAAAAACTATCCCCCCCCCCCCCAAAGAAAAAACCCAACCCAGAAAAAAAGGAAAGAAACGAAGGAAAGAAAGATGGACAAAAAATACAAGTAAACAGACAGACAGGCTAACGGAATGAATTCATGAACGAATAAATAATAATAATAATAATAAATGGAATTTATATAGCGCTATATCTTGCAGAGACAAATCAAAGCGCTTGCACTCAACTCATTCTTACAAAGTCATACAACCAGTAACAATTAATAATGAATGGATGAAAGAGAAACATATAACGCACAATGAAGAAAGAATGAATGAAGAAAGAAAGAAAGCGAGGGAGACAGACACACATTATAAACATACAAAGAAAACAACAAACAGAAAGAGAGAAAAGAGAGATAGAAAATACAAAGAAAGAACGAACGAAAGGAAGAAAAATAAAAAGAACAAAAGAAAGAAAAGTAAGAAGAAAGGACAGAAATGAAGCGAAGAAGGAAGAAATGAGGGAAGAAACCAAAGAAAGAAAGAACGAAGGTCAGACAGACAGACAGACAGACAGAACGAAAGGCATACATACATACAGACATACGTACATACGTACGTACACACGTACACACACATATATACATACATACATACACACATATATACATACATACATACAGACAGACAGACAGACAGACAGACATGCAGAAAGATACCCAGAAAGAGAGGAGGATAGAAAGAAAGCAAGTCAGGCATACCGAAACAAAACAAGATCAAACAAAAGAAAAAAGACAGAGATGCCAAATCAAGCGAACAAATACCACCATCCCCCAACCAAGAATACAAAAGCACTCCCCCCCCAAAAAAACAACCCAACAAACCAACAACCCAAAAAGCAAAAAAAAAATTCAAAAGCTACACACAAACAGAGAACAAAGAACCAAGCATCTAAACAAGCAAAAAAAAAGAAACACACACACTAACAAAACAACACACACACACACACACACCACACACACACACACACACACACACACATCACACACACACAACACACACACACACACACACACACACATCACACACACTAACACTACACTACACTACACTACACACACTACACACACACACACACACACACAACACACACACACAATATCCTGTTACATGATCTTCCTAGACATTTGCCTCAGAAAGTTGTCTTAGTACAATATGCAGATGACATATGCATGTGGATGAATGTTACCATGAAACAAAAAACACCGAAAAGGTCTTTAAACTATATTTTTAAAAAAACTATACCAAAAAGACCTTGATAATTTAAATAAGTACATAATTGAAAATGGCCTAAAATTATCTACAGAAAAAACGCATATGATGCTTTTTTAACAATGGTGGCAATCCAGAAAACTTGCCTGTGTTCAAAATTGAAAATGAGATAGTTGAATATAAACACTTAATAAAGTTTTTAGGTGTTTTTCTTTCCTCAAAGTTAACTTGGAATGCCCATATTGAATATATCTTTAAATAAAGGAAGAAAATGTTTGAATCTGCTAAAAATTGTTTCGAAAGCGATTGGGGACACGACATTACAGTTCTGAAACTTTTTTCTACTTCTCTAATTAGATCTAAATTTTCATATGGACAAGAAGTCTTTTTTAGCGCACCTAAGTATTTACTAAAGAAGCTTCAAAGTGTAGACTGTAGGCATATAGACTTTGCTCTGGTGTACCATTTCATGCCTCTGCACTTGATACATATAAGAAATTGGGAATGAACACCTTTTATGAATACCGACAACTTGTATGTGCCAAATATATTCTGAGAAGTTCTACATCTGAAAACTTTGCTTCAGAAGAAATAAAAATGAGGTCTGAAACTGATTTTCCCAAAAGAGCCCGAAACATAAACTCTTTGATGACAATAAGTACATACACATCAGATCTTTATGAGCGTTCTGAAATTTAAAATATGATGTAGACCCCCAAAGGGCAATTCCAGTTTGTCCTGCTTGGGAAATGAAAAAAAGCTCAATTTGATGTTGATTATATCAAAATGGAAAAGAATGGAATCCAAATATAATGGCAGTTAATGTTCAATTACATATCAACAAATTACTGTCATTGTCTTAAAAAATTTTTACAGATGGCTCACTTTTAGACAACATCAAGCAGGTTCAGCATTTGTCATACCAGCACTAAAAATAGAAAAGTCATATCATGTTGGTAAAAATCGATCTGTTTTTACAGCTGAACTGATCGCTATTGTCATGGCTTTGAATTTCATTTTAGATCATCTATACTCTTTTTTTCATATATTACTTTTGTGTGATTCAAAATCATACTATATGCCTTAAAGTCTACAACTTATAAGCAACCTACTAAACTTATACTAAACGTTAAAAAACTTCATAAATCTTCTGCGTTTAAGAGGAATCCATGTTTCCTTTTTCTGGATACCTTCACATATAGGATTATTTTCTAAAGAGTGGGCTGATCGGGGTGCGAAGAAAGGTGCACGTAATGAAAAGGGGTCTATAGAATTGCATGTCCCTCTATCCATTGCAGAGGCTTATCGGTTGTTAGAAAAAAGCATCCTTAAACAAATTTTTAGAAAAGCTCAGCAAAATAAACCGCTTTCACATTCAACTCCCAGTGTAATAGAGTAGTTGAATACATTGATCACTTAGAGATTCATACAAATGCTGTAAAGGAAAGAAAACCCAAGGCATTTTTTTTCAGGATAAGATAAATGCATTCAGACCAAATTCGCAAGGATGTTAAATGTTTATGTGGTGAATATATTTCAAATACCCATGTCATACTTGAATGTGAGAAGTTAAACCTCATCTCCCTGCCTTTTCTGAGAATTCCATTGAAGAAGTTTTGAACAATGTTAAGTTAACAATTGACATTGCCAAGGTTTATTGTTAAGTCCTATAGGGCATTTGTTGTAGTTCTTTTTTACTTTCAATTTTTATTAATTATTTTATTATTATTATTATTTTTTGAAATTTCTGTTCCTTATCTGTTCATTTTAAGATAAACTATTATTTGTGTGTTGGTTATTACTATTTTGTACACACATGAGCACGCACCAAGCATGCATGCAGGGGCACACACACACACAGCACATGCACTTAACAAAGTAGATCACTCCCCACCCCCTCTTTCTCTCCTCCCCTCCCCCTTCTCTCTCTCTCTCTCTCTCTCTCTCTCTCTCTCTCTCTCTCTCTCTCTACTCTCTCCCCTCGCTCGCTCGCCCGCTCTCGTATTCAGTCTCCTTATTTTAGGTTTGTGGTATCAAATTTAAGTGGAAAGACGTTAAAATTGAAGACTTACTTAACACAACCCCAAGCACACACACACCTATACTACACTACAACCCCACACACACACACACACACACCACACACACACACACACACACACAACACACACACCACACACACACCACACCTACACTGCACTACACTACATTACACTACACTGCACTACACTAAAACTACACAAAACTACACTACACTAAAACTACACTACACTACACTACACTACACTACACTACACTACACTACACTACACACACAATCACACACACACTCCAAATCCACTCCACTACTTATACACTACACTACACTACGCTACACTACACTACACTACGCTACACTACGCTACCCTACGCTACGCTACACTACACTACACACACACTACACTACACTACACTACACTACACACACACAACACACACACACACTCACCACACAAAACACCCAACACAACACACACACACACACACCACGCAAACCACACACGCGCGCGCACACACACACACACACACAACACACACACACCACACACACACACAACACACCACACACACCACACACACACCAACAACACACACACCAAAACACCCCCACACACACACAAAACACACACACACACACACCACACACACACAACACACACCAAAATCCTTAACTTCTCCCTTAACTCCTTCAGGAGTCGTTGGGGGCACTGTGCTGAATTTTTCAGGCAGTGAGTCGTGGACAAGTTGAACCTGGCGGAGCCCATCCCTCTCCAGGTTGCAGGGTGCATGCTGGGTATGTTGGTGTCATCCTACCACGGACTATTGAACTGCCTCAAAAAACAGTGCACAGTGTGCCACTTTCAGTCACAGCAGAGTTCTCAGCATGTAACCAGGGATGCTCTCCCCTAGGGCAGAAGGTATTACCACAAGAACAGCGCCACCCATTATTATTATTCGTTTTCTTTTTCCCTGGCTGTATCTTTATTAAATTCTGTTTCCTTGCCAGAGTTGCCTTCTTCTACAGAATTTTGCTACTAACAACTCTCCCTTGTTGCTGTGGGGGTCATTTCTGTGCGCTAAAAATGTGCTGCACACCGGACGCGAGTTTTTTTTTTGGGTGGTCTTATCCGAAAGACTAGCACCCAGACCGCCACTGAAGGTCTTGTGGATGGGGGTACAAATTTGAGCTCAACGGAGATTTAAACCCACACTCCTCACTTTCTAAGCAGGTGCGTTACCTCTAGACCACCTGTGTTTCAAGACCAGAAGACCAGGTGAAGAAGAGGCGAAAAAGAACGCGGCAAGGTTTAAAAGAAAATCGCCTTTTGTACTACTTTCTTCACTCCCCTCTACGGAAAGCAGAGGACCGCGGGGAGTGGAGGAAGCTGGTTGTAAAATCTTCATTGGTGCCCCTACGGTCCACGGGACTACTGGACAGGTGAATTTGAAGGTGAAGAACAAGCA
>CM054142.1:36638787-36671287 GCA_028751875.1 Rapana venosa | reverse complement strand
GATATCTGTCCATATCTGATGTCTGTCTGTCTGTCCATGTCTGATGTCTGTCCATGTCTGATGTTTGTCCATGTCTGATGTTTGTCCATGTCTGATGTCTTCAAAGGGCCAGGAATGGCCCGATGATGGCTGACCTGACACACACACACACAGTGCTGACCAGTGGACAGAGGAGGCATGTGAAGTGTTTGTCTGCATATGGACATGCTGTCTCTTTTGACAACCAGTTTTTTTTTAAACCATCACTCATCCCTCCCTTCCCACCCCCCTCACCCGGCCCCTCGTCCTTTTGCCCTTACTTCACTTCTTCAATGAAAGATGAATGCTTGAGAACATCAGGAAAGTGTGTACCTCTCCATCTTGCCTTCAACACATTTCTTTTGATTTTGCTTTGGTTTGGTTTGTGTTGTTGGCTTTTTTCCCCTTTATGTATAATTCTAACAGAAGTCAGCTTAGCCATCCAAACAAATTAATACCTGAGACTACCGTTGTACTGGCTATGCAGTCCTTTACAATTTTCCACCCCTCAAAAATATCGTTATGAATAATGTTAATTGTATACATCTTGCTGTTCTTGAAGAAGCAGAGAGTCAACTTTACCAAAAAAAATGATGTGAAAATAAGCAACTTTGTATTCTTCTTGTGGCAGGCAGCGTGCTCTCTCTCTCTCTCTCTCACTCACTCACTCTTTCTCTCTCTCATTTTCGCTCCCTTTGTAGAAGGAAGTTGTTATGTCAAAATATTATTAAAGGAGTGATGCACATAACAAGCTATGTTTTACAAATACCGTTGCTGTCATCCTGATATGAAATATTGCATTTTGACATAATGATTTTGGTGTATGTTACCGACAATATTAGTGCAGTATAATAATAATTATGTGTCTGTCAAGTTCCAAGCCTGTTTAAGATAGGGCCATTGTGATCATATTCCACAAAGAATGGGTTGTTTTTCTCGATATATTGAATTTTGCACGACATCATTATTTTTGTTTCCTCCCTCCCTCGCACTCCATGTATTGTGTACATATTAAACATGTTCAGAGTTCAGAGTTCTCTCTCTGTCTCTGTTCACATTGCATTAGCCTTAGGGCTGACATGGTTCTATATGGTGGGCCCACTGTTCTGGTGTGGTGATTGTTTTAAGAATGCAACAGTTTGCCAGTATTCTAAAACATTTGAAATTGCAAAAGTTAGTGAGCATTAATGATTTCAACCGTCTTGATTTACGTGCTTAATGTTTGTATTTTGTGTATGAGAAGGTTTTGATGTATCAGGCATAACTCCATCATTAGCTTTGTTTACAGGATAATTATCTGTTTGTGGTATCATGGGGTGCAGTTTGGGTGAACTGCAACGTTTTAACTGTTTCGTTTTGATTCCTGGTCTACGTCAGTCTTTCTTTAGTTATGATTTAGGAATATACATATTCATGAGTATACAATTTTGAGTACACGCTAAGGTATTGTGCCCAAGTCCTACCAAAGTTTGAGAAGTTATATTTCATTTTCGCATCTTCCATTTTTGCTCCTCTAAGTGTATTGTGGTCTAAGGCCGATGTACATTAAACCAGTTCAGAGTTCTCTCTCTGCCTAATTCTTTATCCATTTCATTATTGTTTGTTTAATTGAATGATTGGTTGATTGATTTACTTTTTGTACAGAGGACTGAATAAAAATGCCATTTCATTATTGTTTGTTTAATTGAATGATTGGTTGATTGATTACTTTTTGTACAGAGGGCTGAATAAAAATGTCACCATTGTGCTTATTCTTTTCCCTCAATAAACTGTTAATTAATTAATTCATTCATTCATTTTTTCATTCATTCATTCTATCTACCTATCTACCTATCTATCTATCTATCTATCTATCTATCTATCTATCTATCTACATTATACACACACACACACACACATATATATATATACATACAGTGACGTGACAACAATGACATAAGGAGATACAGGAGCGTTGAGGCTGCTTGACAGGGCTGTTACTCTACACTCCCTATCATAACGTATTCCAGAGTTAACCACACCCAAGAGGTACAGACACTCTCGCGAATGCCACTCAAGTCATTTATGCAACACTTTCCAAAACACACCCTCGCACGTACGTGTTGTTGCTCTTGTGTCATCACGATGACACCATAACATTGTATGCACACAGAAGATGAGTGATCAGCTTCGGACTCTTTCTTTTCTATCAAGGTCTGTAGATGTATCTTTCTAAAGGAATGGCTCCCAGCTAAGCGGTCCTGTAGAGATCCACCTGTTTTGTCTCTGCTCTATTTTCCTTTTGACTTCTCGTCATTTGACTTCTGCCATAACTCCTTGAGGAGTCGTTAGGGCACTGCAGTGAATTTTTCAGGCAGTGTGTCGTGGGGGCAAGTTGAACCTGGCGGAGCCCATCCCTCTCCAGGAAGCAAGATGCATGCTGGGTATGTTGGTGTCATCCATCCCACTAGTCATAGCTGGCCTACTTTTCTACAGAAAGGTGGATGGGTTTAGAACGTGTGTGAAAGATGTTCTCTGTGTGCGTTGGTACACAGCAACTATTTCCAGCAGGAATACTTCAACCCCCCCCCCTCCCAAGAGCCCCCTCTCTTTTTCTCTCTATCTCTCTTTTTCCCCCTTCTCTCTCCCACTCTCTCTCCCCCCTCTCTCTCCCTCTTTCTCTCCCCCTCTGTCTCATTCTCTTTGTCTGTCTGTCTCTCTGTCTGTCTCTCTCTCGCTTCTCTTTTTTTTGCCCACCCCACGGTCAGTTTTTGACTCATTTGTGTAAAAGAAATTAAAATGAACGTATATTTTTATCTTAATTTGTCCGTTTGTGTCTACATACATGTATGCGTGCTTAAGTGTTGATGGTAAACGTTCAAACTTAAAGAGTACATGTTTGTTAATGCCCAATGCAATGACTGATATTGTTATAAGAGGAAAAAACCACATAATTGAAGGGAGATAACATCGGTTACACAATAGAAATCACTTTAAGCTCTACAAAACCATGGCACGTCTCTCCACTGCATTCTGATGGTCAGCTACAGGGCCAGAAAACATCAATATTAAGCTCAAAACTGAAAAAAAGGGGGGAGGGGGTGGGAACTGCTCCATCCAAACTGATGCTGACATCTTTCATAAAACAGAAGACAGCAGTTGCTGTCACAGGCTCCTAGCTACACTGACCTTCACTGCCATCATGCTTGACCCCTGACCCCGACCCCTCCTCCCTCCCTGAATTGAACCGGGGTCAGCGACATGACCCCCACCACCTCCCACCCCCACGCCCCTGCTCTCCAAGGCCGATTCATTTCTCTCCACTGCATTCTGATGGTCAGCTTCAGTGTCCAGCCAGGAACAAGCTCACGTGAAGCTGAGGGCAGGGTGCCTGTCTGTGTCCAGTTCCTGGCATCAGGTGGATGGATGTCTCCGCTTCTAACGCCGCCTTCAGCCAGCACACAAGGAAAGTCAAGGAATCCATTCCTTCGCATCCCCGTGCTCTGTTCTCAGACAGGTCATTTTCCATCTGCAGGAGAGAAAGTCAAGTTGGGGGTGTGTGGAGACATACATCTCACCCTGTTATGATGGACATGCCAGCAAGGCTGAATCCCCAAAGCCCTTCTCCATTCATGTGGGATGCTAGCGGAATCAAAATGGTTCTGAATGATTCCTTTTGCTAAACAGATATGGACAAATCTGTGTGCTGAAAAATTGTTTTCATACCTTTTTATTTTTATTTATTTTTTTAATTCTTGCCTCACAACGGCTAAAGCATCTCACTGACTGACTGGTTCATGTGTTCCTGTTGTTTACAGCGGAGCCAACAGCAAAGTCCATTTCACGGTTGACACTTTGTCCAGAAAGAAAACACCAGAGTCATTAATTATAGAATAGGACAGTTATGGTTGATGGCATGGATGACAGGAACATACCCAGCATGCATTCTGTGCCTTAGGGAGGGATGGGCTCCAACAGGTTCATTTTGCCCAAGACACACTGCCTGAAAACTTCAGCGTCAAGTTGAAGTCAAGGGAAGTCAAAGGAAGTCAGAGACTTAGGTGACTAGTTAATAATGCTTCATACTTCATAGCGTTTCTTTTGTCCCCGTGGGGATACTCGGAGGGGGGGGGGGGGGCAGGGGGGGGCTGTCAGTATAAACAACATCCCCCCTCCGACGTTCTAGATAATCTGTGCTAGGACTTCCATCTTTTCTATCACTCTCTTTGTATCGACATTGTTCCTTTCCTTCCTGTCACTTCCCGCTTGCATGTCTTTAAAAAAAACCCTGCTTTCTTTGACCATTCTCCTGCCTATTTTCCACAAAGACCTGAACAGACAACAATTCCCTCTTATGCCGAAGTCGGATGCCCTAGGCCTGACTTGACAGGCTAATCTAAACTTAACGGCAGCGCAGCGCAATTTTTGTTCGTATGACAGACAACAATAGATGCTGTCTGAGCGTTCGACGAAACATAACAAGAAGAAGAATGATACAGTGTCTGTTTGCGTGACTGATGCTGTGTGCTGTGAAGGGAAGAGAAGAACAGCGGTCTTCAAGTTGTCAGCCAGTCTCTCCCACAGTGCAGACAAATCTCTTCCTTTCCTGCCCACACTGCGTTCACTAAAAACGATCAAAGGACACCTCCCAACCACCACACCCCTAGTGCAGGAAACAGGGCAGTGATGTCGGGGGATGTCAGATGACGGCACTTTTCATTGTCCAGCTCCAAGGACTGACCACCACGCCACCACTGACCCAGAGGGAGAGGGGGGTGTCCTGTCCAGAAAGAACACCGGACACCGAGGAGGAAGACAGCGCGTGTGCGTGCGTGCGTGTGTGTATGTGTGTATGTGTATGTGTGAAGTCAAAGTCAAGTCAAAAGTCAAAAACACTTTAATTATCCCCTGAAGGACATATACAATGCTGACAGGCACATAAATACAAATCATGATAAAATAATTATTTAAAAAAAGACACAAGAAAACTGCATATTGGCTTAAACATTCCAAGATAACTTCAAATAAAAATCATACATACATACATACATACACACGCACGCACGCACGCATGCATGCACGCACGCACGCACGCACGCACGCACGCACACACAGAGGGTATTTCTTAAAGTCGATATGAGGTTGAAGGGGGGGGGGGGGGAGAATAAAAGAAAAGCCATTACAATGCAACCACAAATATTCCCTCCCTATAATATAGTATAATATAGTGTAGTATAGTATAGTATAGTAGAGTAGAGTATAGCATAGTATAGTATGTAGCCAAGACCATGCGATGACTTCTTCTGCATCCCTCTTTAGGTCCTAGCGAAGAAAACAGGCTTGTAAACAGCGGCAACATTAGCAGTAGCAGCAGCATTAGCATAGCAGCAGCAGCAGCAGCAGCAGCAGCAGCAGCAGCAGCAGCAGCAGCAGCAAGAACAGCAACAAACTGACAATAACATTGGGAAGCAGCGCATGAAGTGAAATCGCATACATATAGAACCATTCTAGGGAGGAGGTATATCAGTTCATGTTCAGAACATACAGCTGTGACACTACAATTATGCAAAAAAGATGTGTACCAATACTGGGTACAGAAAACCTCATTCTGTAGACTACCAGTATGCCAGCTCTGCACATCAATGGAGTTTTTGAAACAGAAAGCTTTCTGCTGTCTGTGCTGCTGCTGCTGGTGCCAGTGGTGTTAATACTGAAACACCTGTACACATCACTAGAGTGTGTTTCTTCTTTTCTTCTATCTCAGACAAAACCATCCCCCCCACCTCCAGTGAGACCTACACCATGACTCCAACTGTCACCACACTACACAACTTTCTCCCCGATAACTGGTCTTCTTCCTGCTGAAGACAAACTCTAGCTTTCTTGTTTCTTTCTCCAGCCCTCTAATGACCAGTTCCAGACCACAAGCAATAACTGACACATCTTGTGTCTGTTTAATGATACCACTTCAGCTTTTACTGCTAGAGGGTTTGCCCTCAACTTTTCTCCTTCAAAAGTGGACAGAACCCCCCTATATCCACCCCTAGTCCCACCCATACCAACACTGTTTGCTATACTGAATTCTCCCACAGCCCACATTCCACGTGAATAGCAGTGCTGCTATTGATGCAGCAAACTCCAGGTCTGATGACTGCTGTGTATGCACACAACTCCGCTGACTTGTCCACACACACGTGTGTGAGGCAGACGTCTGCTGGTCCTTCCATTCTCCTTCCGTCCCCTGGGAAAGAACTCTGCTGTCCCCCAAAACGGTCCAGCAACTGGCGGCCATGTTTGGCCTGCAGAGAGTGGATGCTGTGACCAGCCCTGCCTCCTCCCTCCCCTGCCCTCCCCTGCCTGTTCATGGACTGTCTGCAGTACAGTGAGGGCACAGAGTGCTTAGGAAGCCTTGACACAGTCTGCAGGTACTGTACACACACACACACACACACACACACACACACACACACACACACACACACACACACACACACACACACACACACACACACACACACAAGGTATGCGTGCATTTGCAAACAAATACACAAATGTGTAATTGGAGTGGCAAGGGGATTGAGAGGGTGGGGGGATTCTGAATTTATCTTCAAATTGCTTTTCAGTGCAGCTAAAGGAAACTTGCCAATTGTAAGCTGAGAGTATGCAAAAAAAGCTCTCGCTAATCATTTCCCTAATACCAAGGGGTTTAGAATGTTCAAAATGCATTGTTTTGAAGACATCTTGCTCATGAAGGTGAAAGACCAAAACCTGTAATTAGGAGAGCTGCTATTTAATGTGAACACAATGAGAAAGTGGATGCAGAACGTGAGAAGAAGGTGCAAAAAGAGAGTAACTACAGAGTGCTTGATTATAGAGTTGTTGTGTGTGGTAAAATTATATTCATAAAGTCTGAAGCTATGTCTTTAGTTGCAAAATATAGGTTGGAAATTGGAATGTGTTTTGAGGTTTCCAGTGAAAACAAAGAAATGGCATTTAGTTCCTCTAGGGGATTTTTCTGTCTGAATAGAGTCCACGGGAGATAGGAATCCATTTTCCTCATATTTCAGAATGAGTTTGTTCTTGAAGAACTGCGACAGTGATTCATACGCCTGGTCTTTAAACTGACAGTTAGTTCTTCACTTCTGAAGAAATTGGAAAGCATACTGTGTGTATGTGCGTGCGTGCGTGTGTGTATTATATGTGTGTTTATGTGCCACAATGCGGTACCAGTCCTGAGTTGACACTTATTGTTGGCCAGGGCATTGATACAAGGAATGACAGTGGAGTTGGTTTTATACCTGGTTTTAATCTGTATACAGGTGCATGGTTTTAATCTAAGATTTAAAATTTGACAAGGTGACAGCCCTGATATGGTCTCTGTGGTCAGAGGGGTTATATATAACAGGATTGGAATGGACTGGGTTGCACACACCTCTTTTCTTTCTAATGTTTGCTTTTTTAAAACCAATTGAATTACAAAGTATTTTCAAAAGTCTTGTGAATGCATGTAAAGCGTGTGCACTACTTTGGAATTTAATGGGTTGACAGACTAGATTCTGACTTGCATGATCACAGGGCTAAAACTGCTGGTGACTTTGATGTTGAAACATGAGATGAGATATCTGCATATTTATCCTGCTATGGGGAAAAATCAGAGGTGAGGTATGATCAGGGTAATAGTGTAGAAGATACAGTTTGGACAAAATCTGCCCATGTCAGCTGAATGTAAAACCATATAGCGAAGAGAAGAGGTAGGAGGAATGGGGGAGTGTTTCTGATTGTGAATACTATGTGGGCAAGGACGCATCATCTGTGTAAGCAAAACTAGCTGCCCTTTGGATATGAACTCTTTTGGTTGAAGACAGTATGGGGTCTGAGCACTCATCACAGCCAGAAAAGGTGCAGGGTTTTCTGAAGGCACTGCAAGTTTTATTGTGCCCCCAGGACTGGTGGGCAAGGCGGCAAAAGGCGAGCAGATGATATGAAAAAGCTGTTGCTGTTCCGCCTCTGCTGATATGAAAAGGCTGTTGCTGTTCCGTCTTTGTGCGTTCTCTCTCTCTCTCTCTCTCTCTCTCTCTCTTTTCTCTCTCTCTCTCTCTCTCTCTCTCTCTCTCTCTCTCTCTCTCTCTCCCCTCCACTTTAGCAATCTTCTCACCCGCTTCTTGATCAATAATCTTGCCTCGAAAAGATTAATTCACATGAAATTTCCCCCATTTCAGCTTTAAAGATTTTTGGGCACATGACCCTTAAGGTGTGATGAGATGGCTAGGACTTTAATTCCAAAATCTTGACTATTTTTCTGTTGCTAATTTTTTCAAACCAATTAAGAGATTTTTCCAAATTATATATCAGCAAGTTCTGTGTTGCCCATTAATTAATCTGATGAATTCTCTAAGAACTCTGAACACGGAAAGTCTTTCTTCCAGTACAAGTGAGTTTCTTTATAACCCAGAGCCACAGGTCATACAGCTTGTTGATGTTTAGCAGCCATATGCAGTAATCATTCTGTTTTATTATGTTTCTGTTAAAATCCCACTTAAAAGTAAAGCCATGTTTACCCTGCAGAGAGTGAATGCTGTGTGCAGCTCTTCCCCCTCCCCTTCCCTCCCCTCCCTGTTCATGGATGGTCTGCAGTACAGTGAGGCACAGTGTGCATATGAAACCTTTAAACAGCCTGCAGGTACTGTCTGTCTGTAGCGATCTGCCTGAAGAGTTTGCCATAGACAGACAGACAGAAAACACACACACACACACGCACCAGTTACTTGTGTGCTTGGATACAGACACACCAATATTTATATTTTCTCTGTGTGTGTGTGTACTCTGAATTCATCTTCAAAGCTTTAAATGCAGCCAAAAAAACCTCACTTACCAGTTGGTAGTTAAACATATAACAAAAATCCACTTTTTGCTAAAAGCAACGCTTTTTGAAAAATCAAGTCACCAAAAACAGTTTGAAGACATCATTTTAAAGAAGTTTGAATGCCCAAACCTGTAAATAGAAAAGTTGTGGTATGCTTTGAAGTGAATGCAGAATGTTGTGGGAAGATGTAAACAGACATAGAAATTACAGAGTGTGTGATTACAGTGTTGCTCTGTGTGTATGTGTGGTGAAATAACTCTTTTTGAAGTCTGAAGTTAAGTTTTTATATGCAATGCACAGTTTGTGAATTGAAAGGTGTTCGGTAATTTCCCAGAGAAGCACAAAGCTACCATTTCTTCTTCTTCTTCTTCTTCTTCTTCTTCTTCTTCTTCTTCTTCTTCTTCTTCTTTCTTCTTTCTTCTTTCTTCTTCTTCTTCTTCTTCTTCTTCTTCTTCCTTCTGTTGTTGTTGTTGTTGTTGTTGTTGTTGTTGTTATTGTTGTTGTTGTTGTTGTTGTTCTTCTTCTTCTTCTTCTTCTTCTTCTTCTTCTTCTTCTTCTTCTTCTTCTTCTTCTTCTTCTTCTTCTTCTTCTTCTTCTTTTCTTCTTCTTTTCTTCTTTTTTCTTCTTCTTCTTTTCTTCTTTTTTCTTTCTTCTTCTTCTTCTTCTTTCTTCTTCTTCTTCTTCTTCTTCTTCTTCTTTCTCTCTTTTCTTCTTCTTCTTCTTCTTCTTCCTCCTTCCTTCCTCTCTCCTTCTTCTTCTTTGGCATTTCATCACTGGGTAGGATGCATAGTACCTTGTCTTTTCCCTTGCTTGTAACTCCACAGGAGGTGCCCACTAGCCTCAGTCAAAATACTCTGACCTCAGAGTAGTTCATAGCCTGTATAGTGCTGTGACCCAATTCTGTGGAGGATGCCATGGACTTGTTTTATCATCATCCGGGTTTTCTGCATCCATGCCACATTCACTATAGCTTGAGGCT
This sequence comes from Rapana venosa, assembly GCA_028751875.1. Lineage (NCBI taxonomy): Eukaryota > Metazoa > Mollusca > Gastropoda > Neogastropoda > Muricidae > Rapana > Rapana venosa. The sequence goes on along the minus strand of CM054142.1, from coordinate 36,661,448 downwards.
GTGCCCACCCTGTTCCATGTCCCCAACAGGAGAACACCCACATTAACATGGTGTGGAGGTGGAACTACAGAGTTTACTCCTGACCCTAACGAATAGGGGATCTTTGCAGAGCAAACTGCAATTTAATTCCTCCAGTGGCATTTTTTCTGCCTCAATGTAAGCCAGCAACGAGATAAGATTTCTTAGCTTTCCCCTCACATTTCAGAATGAGTACATCCCCAAAGTTGGAATGCGACTACCTTCATGGTTGTATATGCAAAGTCTCCCCTTTGGTGAACTTCTGAGCTTTAGATGAGGAAAGAAAACAAAGAAGAATAAGAACAAGTACGTTTAAAGAATGAGTGCGCTCTTCAAGAACTTCGAAAGTGAGGTGTCTGCATTGATATTCCTGGTCTTGTAAACTTGAAAATATTTAACTTAAAAAATATTCATCCATTGAAGTTTTGTGCATGCATATGTGTATACGCGTGTGCATGCGTGTGCATATGTGTGCAAGTGCACGTGTGTGCATGAACATTTTTGTTTTTGTAAAGACAGTTGAATGAGAAAGCTTTCTCAGAAGCTTTGTTGATATGTGTAAAACATATGCAATAATGTGTAGGTCAGTGGCAACAGGATGGACTTTGACCTGCATGATTCCAATGTTTCAAAATGTATGCTGCAATCAATGTTTAAACCTGAGATTAGATATCTGCAAATCTACATTGTTTCAAAAGAAAAGGAAATGGGGTGTAATTAAAAAAAAGGACAGTGTAGAACAGACATTGCAGTAACATCTTCCTAGATGAGGCTGATATGAAAATATACAGGGGAAAGTGATCCTGGTGGTGAATGCTACTAGACAATGACGTACCATGTGTTTTGTGTGAGCAAAAATAGTCCCCCTTTGGAAGAGAGCTCTTTTGGTTGAAGACAGTCTGGGGGCTGAGCACTCATCACAGCCAGAAAAGGTGCCGGGTTTTCTGAAGGCACTGCAAGTTTTATTGTGCCCCCAGGACTGGTGGGCAAGGTGGTAAAGGCGAGCAGTTGATATGAAAAAGCTGTTCCTGTTCCGCCTCTGCTGATATGAAAAGGCTGTTGCTGTTCTGTCTTTGTGTGCCCTCCCTCCAGCTCCTTTCAACACTTGAGCATTCTTCCCTTCTATGCCACAATCAATAATCTTGCTGCTGGAAGATCTATGACTATGAACTTTTCTTTAGGAGGCTTTAAACTAGTATAATGTCTGGCACATGATGAGACTGTCAAGATTCATTTCCATAGTAACTTTTGTCACTTTTCTGTAAAGTCTGTTATTTCCTAGGCCGCCATGTGATTTCTCCAAGGTTTGCACTTGCAGGGTCTGTGGCACTCATTACACTGCTACAGTCTGATGACATTCTCCCACAATATTCTGTGTTACTAACATCTTTATTCAGGCACTCATGATCTTGTGAATACAAGGAACAGCAAATATGCCATCCTTTCTAATTCCCCTTCTCCTGCAGCATTGTGTTTCTGATCTGGTATAAGTTCGTGATATAATGTTTTTGTTTTTCAAACTACAACAAACATGAATTTTGCTCTAAATGATTCAGAGGGTAATATAAACGCAGTTAATGTGACAATATACAGTTAAATGGACGTGGAACAATCTTTGCATGTAGCTGATCTGCTTTTAAAGACATTGTTTCAGTTGTTCTGATAGATGGATTGGAACGAATACTTTGTTAAGTGATTCACGAATGGTTTATGGGTTCTGACATCAATATCGTGGCTCCAAAAAGGGTTGGAAATACGATCACAAAATGGATGGTTCTATAAGGTTGGCTTATACCAGGCATTACTGTAAGCCATCAGCAGACATAGTGGGAACTATGAGTACAATAAGTGATATGTTACCTTTCTTTGTGATAGCACACGCAAAGCTGCTCTGTCATATGCTGGAAAATGGAGACATTATGAGCAACATTGGAATATTAAATTGTGGTTCCATCTTTCCACCAGTGCTAACATACATGGCTAGTTTTGCCCAAGGTGAACGATTATTTACTAATAAATGGACATCATTAATGGTTCAAAATAGGTATAATATTTTTTGTTGAAATGGCTATTTGGATTAATACAAAAAGTGCTAAAAATGGTTGTCAATACTTGAAGGGTTATAAAACATATCAGGTCATAGAATGCATTTGTAGTTTTCTGAGGTAACAGTATTTAAAAAAAACTGCCAAATGAAAGGAAAGATTCTCTTTCAAGATCAACCTTTCATCAATGCTCTAGAACAAAAAAACCCACAACAAAACAAAAACCCAACAATCAAACAAAACTTCTGCATGGCTGGCTACTTGTGCCATATAAAACAAAGGCAATTTTTCTTGCATTCTTTAAGGGACAGGGATGGGCAAGGGGATGAGGGAGGGGTGGGGAGGATGGAGCAGCACAGGGCAAGAGGATGCTGGGGACAGCAGCTGTGTGTAAGAGATGGATCTGTGATCAATGACAGACACAGGAACTGCCCAGGATTGGGGGGAGATGATAAATCTGTCTGCCACCACACACACCCCATCTTCTGACGCTGGTAGGGGTGTCAGCATGGCTTGGGGGGTTGGGGGACGGAGGAGGGGGGAGAGGAAGGAGGAGGAGGAGGAGGAGGAGGAGGAAGGGGAGACAGAAGTGAAGATTGTGGTTGGTGTAAAAAAGGATAAAGAAGACGAAGATATTGGAGAAGATGATGAAGATAGAGAAGTGTGGTGTGATTTAAAAGGGAAAGGGATGAGTGTATGTGGGTGAGAGAGGGTGATTAGTGTGGTTTGTACAGAAAGGAGTGAGATGACGAGGATGTAGAAACATAACATGAAGACAAAGGAGTGTGGTGTAGTTGTAAAGTGTGTCACAGACAGGGCCTCACCAGGCCTCTTCACTGGAAGAATTTCTGTTTCACTTTCTTAAGGCAAACAGCATCACCATATGGAGCAAAAGAGAAAACAGAAGAAAGCTTTGCTGAGACCTAAGCAGTGGTATACCACTGCCACAAATGGAGGAATCTGGTGGTGTTGTCAGTACAGTACACTATCGTGATAATTAATTAGTCCTAGAGTAGGGTGGAGTGCAGTGCAGTGTAAGTCATAGAAAAGGATGTGTCTTGTGACCAGAGTATTTTGAGAATAATGGAAAAAGCACTCATGTCTTTTTTTTTTACATCTAGTCCCCGTGTGTATGCAGTTTTGTAAATGTTGTCATCCGTTCCCAGAATATATATATATATATATATATATATATATATATATATATATATATATATATATATATATATATATATATGTGCGTGTATATGTATACACATACATATATATACATATCTATACATATAACATACACACACACACACACACACACACACACCACGCACGCACGCACGCACGCACGCACGCACGCACGCACACACACACACACACACACACACACACACGCACGCAGGGAGGCACACACGAACGCGCACACGCACGCAGAGAGAGAGAGAGAGAGAGAGAGAGAGAGAGAGAGAGAGAGAGAGAGAGAGAGAGAGAGAGAGAGAGAGAGAGAGAGAGAGAGAGAGAGAGAGAGAGAGAGAGAGAGAGAGAGAGAGAGAGAGAGAGAGAGAGAGAGAGAGAGAGAGAGAGAATAGCTTTCCTGTGTTAAAGAAAACGGTTTTACAAGTGAGATTGAAAGGAAGAAACTCAATCAGACTGTCTAGGTGAGTGGAATAAACTACTCTAAGCCAGGAGTTATAATCTCTTCTCTGTAGTTTCTAACTCTCAAAGACTGTTTATGGAAAATTTAGTGTAAAACAGAAAGAATTGATTATATAAAATGCCTCTTTGGTTTAAACCTGTTTATCGTAGAAAATACGACATAATTTTACAACATGGCACATTCCCCCAAAGCAATAACAAGTATAAAGCTTATATAGTACTCAGTCAAATGATAACAGCTCAAACATCTGTAGCATATACAAGCAATATAAAAATGTTATGGGAAAATGTGATATTTTATAAAGGAAATAAAAAATAATATTAGAGTGTTGTCAAAAAGTATTGTTTGATGTTGACTAAAAATCATTTCAAAGCACATAGTGCAGTTAGCATGTTATAATGAAAAAAATAGTGAGAACATCCTTTTTAAAATCTAGCATCTTCATAACCAGAAACAGTGTAAATAAAAATATTCAGCCATATCTTCAGTTAATACATATGAACATTTCAAATTAGGTGAAGATTGTGATTAAAATGATCTTTTTCAAATTTGTAATAACTAGGCAATATCTTCAATGATGTATCTGTTCAGTTTACTCCCTGAACCATAACATGGATGAATTATAGTATCATGTATCAGCTTGAAAAAAAAGAAGATTTAAATTGACTTAGAGAGTCAGTATACTTTCGTATTATTTGGTAGACTATTCCATTTTTAGCTGCAGATTGAATAAATAGGTTAGAGGATACTCTATCAATTTTAAAGTGAGACACCAGTCTCTAAAAAAGATTTTCATGGCTGATACTTCAATCCCAGTTATATCAGTGTCTACATGAAGAATGCCTGGAAGAAAACTATCACTGGTATCTCACGCAGACTGAGTGATGAAGTGAATCTTTAAGGTATTTGCTTTGTTCTTAGGCCTTGAGGACATGGTCAATAAAAACGGAAGGGGAGGCTTTGTCGGACTCAGCCCCTCTGTTTTTCAAAACATTTTGTTCATTTTCATCTTTTAAAAAAATTTCCAAAAGGTAACGTGTCGGACTCTTTTTGATTTAATTTGTTTGGATACCTAAGCTTCCTGTCTTTTACTTTGAAAATCACGAAATTTCTAAAGCGGCAGAAATGTTGCCGATGATCAAGCATGTTAACTGCTGCTACTGTTTTGTGCAGGAATTTACGGTTATTGATTAACAATCATAAAAACAATGATCTCAGTCTGTCATTCATTGCATGTTACCCCAGTAAATCTGATATGAAAGACTTGCAATTTAGCTAGATGGTTATAAAACCCCACCAAACACATCCACTCCTTTCCCAAAGACCCTTTAGGTATAATTTTGTTTCCGTCTTTTGCTAGCAAAAGTTGTCGAAATTGTTCTTTATGAAAATTGAAATGACAATTTATATGGAATTTTCATAGTGCTGAATTTCGTAAAGCAATCTAATGAAAGTGCTTTGCTTAATGGTTTATGACATTATGCTGAGCATTTTTAAAAGAAATTTTTGCTTTGAGTGGGATTTTCACAGAAACATGAACAAAAGAATGTGGCTGCATGTGGCTAGTATAATATGGATAGGCTGAATGACCTGTGGACTCTAGCTTATAAAAAAGTTTACTTGTACCGGAATATAGACACTCAGTTTTCGGAGTTGTGGGAGAATTTCAGCAGATTATAGCAGTGTAATGTGCAACTCACAACTTGTCAGTACATAACTTGGAGAAATCTTTTGATGTTTAAGAAAAACAGATATAGCAAAGGGAAAATAATAAAGATTCTGGGAATAAAATCCTAACCATCTCAATACACCTTAAGGGTCAAGTGCCCCAAAATCTTTAAAGCTTAAAGGGGAAAAGTTCGTATGAATAAAGCTTGTAGAAGCAAGATTATCGATCAAGAAGTGGGTGAGAAGATCGCTAAAGTGTTGAAAGGGACTGGGAGGAGAAGGCACAAAGACGGAACAGCAACAGCCTTTTCATATCAGCAGAGGCGGAACAGCAACAGCTTTTTCATATCAACTGCTCGCCTTTTGCCGCCTTGCCCACCAGTCTGGGGGCACAATAAAACTTGCAGTGCCTTCAGAAAACCCGGCACCTTTGCTGGCCCTGATGAGTGCTCAGACCGCAGACTGTCTTCAACCGAAAGAGCTCACTTCTGAAGGGCGACTATTTTTGCTTACACAGAGGAAGCATCTTTTCCCACATAGCATTCACAACCAGAAGCACTTCCCCCCTCCCCCTGCCCCTTCTCTATTCGTTTTTACAGTCAGCTGATATGGGCAGATTTTTTTCTGAACAATATCTTCTACACTATGTTTCTAGTCATACCTCGCCTCTGATTGTTGCTTAAGTGCGATTCGCAAGTATCTGTCCACTGATGCAACTTCCAAGCTTGTCACATCTCTCATTCTTTCACGTTTAGATTACTGTAATTCTCTTTTGGTTGGCCTACCAGCATCATCCATTCACTCTCTTCAACGCATACAAAACTCTGCAGTTCGACTGGTCCTAAGGAAGAAAAAAATCTGAACACATCACTCCTCTTCTGCAATCTCTTCACCCGCTGCTTGTCTCACAAACACTGAAGTATAAGATCAATACCCTCTGTTTCAAATGTCTCCACAAATCTGCACCCTCTTATCTCTGTAACTGTCTTCACCTGTACACTCCATCCCGTTCCCTTCGTTCAGCTGCTGATACTTTGTGCTTTCGAACACCCAGATTCAAACAAACCACTATTGGTCGTCGCTCTTTCTCTGTTTCTGGTCCATCCACCTGGAATGACCTCCCTCTTTCATGATACCTTCAAATCCAGCCTCAAAACACACTTATTTCCTACCTGAGATTTGCCCCTCATATCTGTCCCTAATGTTCAACAGCATCCTTCACCTCCTAAGTGTGAAATCTGTTGTTCATTATGTTTAAGGAGAGTTGCATGCGTGTAAATGATTTGAGTGCAAGCGCTTTGATTTGTTTGTTTTTACAAGATTCAGCGCTATATAAATTCCATATATTATTATCATTATTATTATTATTATTATTATTATTATTATTATTATTATTATTATTATATTATTATTATTATTATTATCATCATTATTATTATATTATTATTATCATCATCTTCATCATCATCATCATCATCATATCATCATTCATCATTATCATCATCATCATCATCATCATCATTATTATCATTTTATTATTATTATTATTATTATCATTATTATCATCATCATCATCATCATCATCATCATCATCATCATCATCATTATTATTATTATTATTATTATTATTGTTCCCCATAGCAGAATAAATATGCAGATATCTGATCTCATGTTTTAACACCAAAAACAGCAGCAGTTTTAGCCATCGTAATCATGCAGGTCAAATTCCATTCTGTTACCTCATTAACTTTAAATTAGCCCACATGTTTAACACACTTCCATAAAGATTTTGAAAATATTTTTTATTTCAAGTGTTATTACAAAAGCAAACATTAAAGCATCCACACACACACCCACACACCCACACCCACACCACACACACACACACACACCACACACACACACCAACCCACACCCACACACACACACACCACACACACACACACACACACACACCACACACACACACACACACACACCACACACACACACCACACACACACCACACACACACACACACACACACACACACACACACACACACACACACACACACACACACATCACACACACACACACACACACACACCACACACACACACACACACACACACACACACACACACACACACACACACACACCACACACTCACACACACACACACACACACACACCACACACACACACACACACACACACACACACACACACACACACACACACACACACACACACACACACACCACACACACATCACACCACACACACACACACACACACACACACACACACACACACACACACCACACACACACACACACACACTCACACACACCACACACACACACACACACACACACACCACACACACACACACACACACACACACACACTTTCTCTCTCTCTCACCACCACCACCAAGGTACGTTTCCCAATTTCTGAAAAAGGGAAGAACTGTCAGTTTAAAAGACCAGGTCTATAAATCACTGTCACAGCTCTTCAAGAACGAACTCATTCTGAATATGAAGAAAATGGATTCTAATATTATATCCCCTAGACTCCATTCAGATAAAAAGATGCCCCTGGAGGAATTCACTGGCATTTCTTTGCTTCATCAGGAAAGCGCCACACACCTTTCAATGTCCACCCTATATTTTGCAACCAAAGACGTAGCTACAGACTTTAAAAAGATAATTTTTCCACACACACCACAACTCTATAATCACACACTCTGTAATTACTCTGGCTATTTGCGCCTTTCTCTCACGTTCTGCCATCGCTTTAACATTCCCGTTCACATTAAATAGCGGCTCTCCTATTTACAGGTTTTGGTCTTTCAACTTCATGAGCAAGATGTCTTCAAAACAATGTAGTTTGATCATTCTAAACCCCGTTGCTATTAGAGGAATGATTGGAGAGATCATTTAAAAAAATCTCAGCTTGTAACTGGTAAATTTCTTTTAGCTGCACTGAAACATGCTTTGAAAATAAGTTCACAGTCGTTACTCTCTAACCTCCCCTCGCCCCCCACATCACACACATTCCGTGTGTCAAAGTCAAAGTCAAAGTCAAAGTAAAACTTTTATTTTCAGATGGTACATTGAATAAGCAGTGCATTTGGGTTTTTTTTCATCAAGCCATCTATCTAAAGAAAAAAGATTAAAAAAAAGATAATATATATGCAGACATAGATTAAAAACCTAATCAATGATAAACCATACAAATCAAACAAGAGAAGATAAAAATATATGCATACATGGAATTAAAAACAAAACCAAAAAACCCTGAACAATATTAAACCCTACAAATCAAATTAAATAAAAAATATCCTCTGTTTGTGTGTGTGTGTGTGTGTGTGTGTGTGTGTGTGTGTGTGTGTGTGTGTGTGTGTGAAGCACTAACTGCGGACTGTCTCAAGGCTTCCTGTGCACTCTGTGCCCTCACTGTACTGCAGACAGTGCATGAACAGGCAGGGGAGGGGAGGGGAGGGAGGAGGCAGGGCTGTTCACAGCATCCACTCTCTGCAGGCCAAACATGGCCGCCAGCTGCTGGACCGTTTTGGGGGACAGCAGAGTTCTTTCCCAGGGGACGGAAGGAGAATGGAAGGACCAGCAGACGTCTGCCTCACACACGTGTGTTTGGACAAGTCAGCGGAGTTGTGTGCATACACAGCAGTCATCAGACCTGGAGTTTGCTGCATCAATAGCAGCACTGCTATTCACGTGGAATGTGGGCTGTGGGAGAATTCAGTATAGCAAACAGTGTTGGTTTGGGTGGGACTAGGGGTGGGGGTTCTGTCCGTCTTAGCTTTGAAGTGATAAGTTGAGGGCAAACCCTCTGGCAGTAAAAGCTGAAGGTTTATAAACAGACACGCTGAAGAGTGTGCAGAGCTATTGCTTGTGGTCTGGAACCGGCCATTAGAGGGTTACAGAAAGAAACAAGAAAACCAGAGTTTGTCTTCAGCAGGAAGCAAGACCGATACTAAGGAAGCAAAGGTTGCTTAGTGTGGTGACAGCTAGAGTCATGGCTGTAGGTCTGACTGGAGGGGATGGATGGAATGGTTTTATCTGATGTAGAAAACAAAGAATCACACTCAAGTGATGTGTGTACAGGTGTCTCGGCATCATCACCAACATCAGAAGCAGAGGCAGCAGCCAGCATTCTGTGCCAATGGCTACTTTGATGTTGAGAGCAGCCAGACTGGTAGTCTACAGAATCAGGTTTTCTATTTCCAGTATTGACACTTCTTTTTTATGTATTGATCGCCACAGCTGTATGTTTTGAACATAAATCGATATATCACCCCCATAGAACGGTTCTATACATAGATATGAAGCCCATATATATTCGATTTTACTCCGCGTGCTGCTTCCCGATGTCATTGTTACAGTTTGTGGTCGCTATTGTTGTTGTTGTTGGTAGTGGTACTCTGCTGATGTTGCTGCTATTGTTACTGCTGCTACTATTATTGCTACTGCTGTTGTTTTTGTTGCTGCTGCTGTTGCTACTGCTGCTGCTGTTGCTACTGCTGCTGCTGTGGCTGCTGCTACTGCTACTGCTACTACTACTGCGGCTGCTGCTATTACTCCTAAAGCTGCTGCTGCTGCCTCTTCTTCTTCTTCTGCTGCTGCTCTACTACTACTACTACTACTACTACTACTACTACTACTACTACTACTACTACTACTACTACTACTACTACTGCTGCTGCTGCTGCTGCTGCTGCTGCTGCTGCTGCTGCTGCTGCTGCTGCTGCTGCTGCTGCTGCTGCTGCTACTACTACTACTACTACTACTACTACTACTACTACTGCTGCTGCTGCTACTACTACTACTACTACTACTACTACTACTACTACTACTACTACTACTACTTCTACTACTACTACTACCACTGCTGCTGCTGCTTCTGCTGCTGCTGCTGCTGTTGTTGCGCTGCTGCTGTTGCTGTTACTGTTACTGTTACTGCTACTGCTGCTTCTTCTACTACTGCTGCTACTGCTGCTGTTGTTGTTGCTGCTACTGTTACTGCTGCTGCTACTGCTGCTGCTACTCTCCTATTACTGCTACTATTGTTGCTGCTGCTGGTGTTACCACTTCTGCTGCTGTTATTCCTATAGCTGCTACTGCTGCTCATGCTGCTGCTTTCAAGTCTATGTTCTTTGCTATTACCTGAAGAGCGATACACCTGATCCATCTCCATGACACACTGCCTGAAAAGTCCATTGCAGCACCTCTATAAGCTTCTCAAAGAAGTCATCTCCTGGTCTTGGCTACTATACTACACTACACTACACTACACTACACTACACTACACTACACTACACTACACTATACTATACTATACTATACTATACTATCCTATCCTATGCTATGCCATGCTATGCTATGCTGTGCTGTGCTGTGTTGTCCTGTCCTGTACTGTACTGTACTGTATGTTCTGTACTTTTCTATACTATACTATACTATACTATACTGCACTGCACTGCACTCCACTGCACTCCACTGCACTCCACTCCACTCTACTCTACTCTACTTCACTCCACTCTACTCTACTCTACTCTACTCTACTCTACTCTACTCTACTCTACTATACTATTCAGTGGACAGAAGGCAAGCTGGCGTGAGGAGGACATGGCTTTGTGTCCACACAGAGGAATGGAGAACCGCACACACCACTCACAGTTCCCCCCCCCCCCCCTATCCCCACCCCCATCTCTCCACGCTGTCTTCCTCCTCGGTGTCCGGTGTTCTTTCTGGACAGGACACCCCCCTCTCCCTCTGGGTCAGTGGTGGCGTGGTGGTCAGTCCTTGGTGCTGGACAATGAAACGTGCCGTCATCTGTCATCCCCCGACATCACTGGCCTGTTTCCTGCACTAGGGGTGTGGTGGTTGGGAGGTGTCCTTTGACCGTTTTTAGTGAACGCAGTGTGGGCAGGAAAGGAAGAGATTTGTCTGCACTGTGGGAGACACTGGCTGACAACTTGAAGATCGCTGTTCTTCTCTTCCCTTCACAGCACACAGCACCAGTCACGCAAACAGGCACTGCATCATTCTTCTTCTTATTCGTCGAACGCTCAGACAGCAACTATTGTTGGCTGTCATATGAGCAAAAATTGCGTTGCACTGCCGTTAATTTTAGCTTAGCCTGTCAAGAAGTGGCCCAGCGCAATCCGATTTCGGCATAGGAGAGTATTGTTAGTATTGTTATCTGTTCAAGTCTTTCTGGTAAAACGGAAGGAGAATGGACCAAGAAGGCAGAAAAAAGGCATGCAATAAGGAAGTGATAGGAAGAAAAGGAACCATGTAGAAACAAGGAGAGGGATAGAAAAGAGGGAACTCCTAGCACACAATTTCCGGAAGGTCGGGGATGCTGTTTATACTGGCAGGCCCCATGGCATTCCAACAGGGACAAGACAAACACTATGAAATATTACACATTATTAATAGTCACCTAAGTCTCTGACTTCCTTTGACTTCCCTTGACTTCATGGAAAGTCAATGAAACACCACGCTGAAGTTTTCAGGCATTGTATCTTGGTCGTGATGAACCTGGTGGAGCCCATCCCTCCCCAGAGATTCCACAGATTGCATGCTGGGTATGTTCATTTCATCCATGCTACCAACAATGACTGACCGTTTCTTCTATAAATGGTTCTTGGTGTTTTCTTTGTTGGCGAAGTGGCAACCGTGAAATGGACTTCACTGTTGGCTCAGCTGCAAACAACAGGAACGCATGAACCAATCAGTCAGTCAGATGCTTTAGCTGCTGTGAAGCAAGAATGAAAAAAAGAAAGCACAAAATAAAGTATAAAAACAATTTTTCAGCACACAGATTTGTCCATGTCCGTTTAGCAAAAAGGAATCATTCAGAGCCATTTTGATTCCGCCAGCATCCCACATGAATGGAGAAGGGCTTTGGGGATTCCGCCTTGCTGGCATGTCCATCATAACAGGGTGAGATGTATGTCTCCACACACCCCCAACTTGTCTTTCTCTCTCATGCAGATGGAAAATGACCTGCTGAGAACAGAGCACGGGAGGCGAAGGAATGGATTCCTTGACTTTCCTTGTGTGCTGGCTGAAGGCGGCGTTAGAAGCGGAGACATCCATCCACCCTGATGCCAGGAACTGGACACAGACAGGCACCCTGCCCTCAGCTGTCAGCTTGTTCCTGGCTGGACACTGAAGCTGACCATCAGAATGCAGTGGAGAGAAATGAATTGGCCTTGGAGAGCAGGGGCGTGGGGGTGGGGGTGGTGGTCATGTCGGTGACCCAGGTTCAGTTGGGGGAGGGAGGAGGGGTCAGGGGTCAGGCATGATGGCAGTGAAGGTCAGTGTAGCTGGGAACCTGTGGCAGCAACTGCTGTCTGCTGTTTTATGAAAGATCTCAGCATCATTTTGGATGGAGTAGTTTTCCCCCCTCCTCCTTTTCAGTTTTGAGCTTAATATTGATGTATTCGTCTGATGTTTTCTTCTGTCATTTTTATCCATGGGAAGCACTTTGTGAGGATTTTCTGGAGGATTTTCTCACGGGTTGGTTCATTTTTGTTGTTGTTGGTTGGTCTTTTTTCTTTTTGTTCTTGTTTTTTTGGGGTGTTTTTTCACATCAATATCGAGGCATTGTTGGAAAATAACACATGGGAGAGAGGAGAGAGAGAGAGAGAGGAGAGAGAGAGAGAGAGTGGAGAGAGATGAGAGAGAGAGAGAGGAGGAGAGAGAGAGAGAGAGAGAGAGAGCATGATGATGATGATGATGATGATGATGACGATGAGGATAATAGCTACTAGGACAAAGATGATGCTAATGATGAAGCCGAAAATACAGTAGTAAAAGCACAGAGCGCAGGTCATCTCAGAGGGAGACTTTTCCACGCAAAGTTCATCAAGCAAATACCTGCAGCTAATTGTATTCAGGTAACGACCAGGCTCCTTAACAGTCACTCCCTAATCAGCCTTACGAAAACACACACACACCACACACACACACACACACACACACACACACACACACACACCACACACACAACACACACACACACACACACACACACACACACACACACCACACACACACACACCGGACATGCACGCACGCACGCACACACACACACATGAACGCACGCACACACACAAACACCGCGCGCGCACGCACACACTAACACATACATACACATACCCTGCTTTCTGTGTGTGTGTGTGTGTGTGTGTGTGTGTGTGTGTGTGTGTGTGTGTGTGTGTTGTGTGTGTGTGTGTGTGTGTGTGCACATACACACATGCATCATGTGTTGGGCGTAAGAAGTGTGTGCGTGTGCGTGTGGATGTGCGTTTGCGTGTGTGTGTGTGTGTGTGTGTTGTGTGTGTGTGTGGTGTGTGTGTGTGTGTGTGTGTGTGTGTGTGTGTCTCGGGGGGTGGGGGTGTTGTTGTGGATGGAAGACTGGCAACAAGATGAAGAGAACTGCAAAAGAAGGGATGGGGTGAGGGGTAGGGGGGGGGTAGGTTGCTTAGTGGTCACAGCGTTCCAACTCATGATCTGACGATAACTGAAGGCACGGGTTCCAGTCTCCGCTGAGGTGTCTGTTCAAGGATTCCCCCCCACCCCCAGAGTTAACATTGATACTGACTCCACTCTCCCGAAAGTCCTTCAGATGAGACTGCAACACGAGGTTCTGTGTATCAACGCATGCAGTACATCTTGAGCACACACGTTACAAAAATTCCCATCCACCTTTCTGTAGAAGAAAGGGCCAGCTATGGCCGGTGGGATGGACGACACCAACATACCCAGCATATATCCTGTTTTCTGGAGAGAGAGATGGGCTCCGCCAGGTTTAGACTTGGCCACAACACGCGTCCTGAAAATTTCAGTGCAGTGCCCTTCCGACTCCCCAAGGAGTTAAGGGAAGAAGTCAAGTGAGGCGAAGTCAAAAGGAAAATAGAGTAATGGTAAAACAGCGGGTCTCTCTACACAACCACTTAGCTATGTATCATCCCCGAAGTCGGAATGCGGCTAACTAAATGGTAGTGGTGGGGTGGGGGTGGTGAGGAACGGTCGCATACGCAAAATTCTCATCATTGGTGATGCTCGGACCTCTAACCGAGAAACGAACACCAAAAAATCCTTTGACATAGTTATGTTTAGACAGACACAGAGACATGAATAGAAAGAGTAAGAAGCTGATCCTTCATTTCTGGGTGCATAGAATATTTTATGATGTTAGCATGATGTCAATGGAGCAACAAATCGTGAGAGGGTGGGTTTTTTTTAAAGTGTTGCATGAGGAATTACTTGACTGACATTCGCGCGCGGTTGTCTGTAGGCAATCTCTTGGGTGTGGTTAACACTGGGCTACGTTATGATAGGAAGCGTAGAGTAACAGCCCTGTCAAGCAGCTTTCAAAGCTGGTGTACCTCCAAGTTATCGTCTTTATGTCGTTCTCTTCACTGTTGGCTATTATGGCATACAGGCTGTGACAGTTTTCGGCCACAAGGATAACGTACAGTTGTTTCTAGGCACCTCTGAACACTACCAAAGTGACCCAGAAGTAGTTGCAGGGCCCCTCTGGCTGGTGGCTCCGTGGCGGCCTGATATTAATGGGCTCCCTGTGGACTTCCGACCCTGGGGATGAGACACAACGAATATGGGTATGGCTGTGGCGGGGGAGATTGAGATGAGCGGCGTGGGAACAGTAGGACGGAGCGTCACAGAAGATGAAGCGACAGGACAAATGTACAGTTGTTTCTTTTCACAGAACATAAAACAGTTGATCTTCTGTTCTTTCTTGTGCAGCAAGAATTTATACCACGACCACTTTTTCAGGTTTCTTATTTAAACGGATTCTTTTGGTGTGGAGAATTGTAGAGGACTGCATAGCCAATACAGAGCGAGTCTCAGATATACATTTGTTTGGCTGGTTATGCTGCTTCTTTGAGAATTTATATCAGAAAACCCCCAACAAAACAACGCCAAAACAAAATCAAAAGAAATGTGTTGAAGGCAAGATGGAGAGGTGCCCACTTTTCTGATGTTCTGAAGCATGCATCTTTGACTGGAAGAAGTGAAGAAGGGGCAGAAGGAGAAGGGGCGGAGGAAGAGGAAGGAGGCCGGGGTGGTGGGGGAGGGGCGGGGGAGGGGGGTAGCAGCTGAGTGAAAGTGAAAAAATATTGGCTGTCAAGTGAGACAAAAAGTGCACATGAAGACACACACTTCACATAAAGAAAGTCCATATCAACTTACACATACACACACATACTTCACATAAAGCAAGTCCATATAAACACACACACACACACACACTTCACATAAAGTAAGTCCATATAAACACACACACTTCATATAAAGCAAGTCCATATGCAGACACACATTTCACATAAAGCAAGTTCATATAAACACACATACTTCACATAAAGTAAGTCCATATGCAGACACACACTTCACATAAAGCAAGTCCATATAAACACATATACTTCACATAAAGTAAGTCCATATGCAGACACACACTTCACATAAAGCAAGTTCATATAAACACACATACTTCACATAAAGTAAGTCCATATGCAGACACACATTTCACATAAAGCAAGTTCATATAAACACACATACTTCACATAAAGTAAGTCCATATGCAAACACACATTTCACATAAAGCAAGTTCATATAAACACACATACTTCACATAAAGTAGGTCCATATGCAAACACACATTTCACATAAAGCAAGTTCATATAAACACACATACTTCACATAAAGTAAGTCCATATGCAAACACACATTAACATAAAGAAAGTTCATATAAACACACATACTTCACATAAAGTAAGTCCATATACAGACACACACTTCACATAAAGCAAGTTCATATAAACACACATACTTCACATAAAGTAAGTCCATATGCAGACAAACATTTCACATAAAGCAAGTTCATATAAACACACATACTTCACATAAAGTAAGTCCATATGCAGACACACATTTCACATAAAGCAAGTTCATATAAACACACACACTTCACATAAAGCACGTCCATATAAACACACACACTTCACATAAAGCACGTCCATATAAACACACACACTTCACATAAAGCCCGTCCATATAAACACACACACTTCACATAAAGCACGTCCATCTAAACACACACACTTCACATAAAGCACGTCCATATAAACACACACACTTCACACATAGCACGTCCATATGCAGACAAACATTTCACATGCCTCCTCTGTCCACTGGTCAGCCAGCACCTGTGTGTCAGGTCAGCCATCGTCTGGCCATCCCTGATCCTTTGTGGACATCAGACATGGACAGATATCAGACATGGACAGACATCAGACATGGAAGACAGACATCAGACATGGAAGACAGACATCAGACATGGAAGACAGACATCAGACATGGAAGACAGACATCAGACATGGAAGACAGACATCAGACATGGACAGACATCAGACATGGAAGACAGACATCAGACATGGAAGACAGACATCAGACATGGACAGACATCAGACATGGACAGACATCAGACATGGAAGACAGACATCAGACATGGAAGACAGACATCAGACATGGAAGACAGACATCAGGCATGGAAGACAGACATCAGACATGGACAGACATCAGACATGGACAGACATCAGACATGGAAGACAGACATCAGACATGGAAGACAGACATCAGACATGGACAGACATCAGACATGGAAGACAGACATCAGACATGGAAGACAGACATCAGACATGGACAGACATCAGACATGGACAGACATCAGACATGGAAGACAGACATCAGACATGGAAGACAGATATCAGACATGGAAGACAGACATCAGACATGGAAGACAGACATCAGATATGGAAGACAGACATCAGACATGGAAGACAGACATCAGACATGGACAGACATCAGACATGGAAGACAGACATCAGACATGGAAGACAGATATCAGACATGGAAGACAGACATCAGACATGGAAGACAGACATCAGATATGGAAGACAGACATCAGACATGGAAGACAGACATCAGACATGGACAGACATCAGACATTGGACAGACATCGGAAATTGACAGACATCAGACATGGAAGACAGACATCAGATATTGACAGACATCAGACATGAAAGACAGACATCAGACATGAAAGACAGACATCAGCAATGGACAGACATCAGACATGGAAGACAGACATCAGACATGGACAGACATCAGACATGGACAGACATCAGCAATGGACAGACATCAGACATGGACAGACATCAGCAATGGACAGACATCAGACATGGACAGACATCAGACATGGACAGACATCAGACATGGACAGACATCAGACATGGACAGACATCAGACATGGAAGACAGACATCAGACATGGAAGACAGACATCAGACATGGAAGACAGACATCAGACATGGAAGACAGACATCAGACATGGAAGACAGACATCAGTCATCAGACATAGAAGACAGACATCAGACATGGAAGACAGACATCAGGCAGGGACAGACATCAGCAGTAGAAAGACATCAGCAATGGACAGACATCAGCAGTAGAAAGACATCAGCAGTAGAAAGACATCAGACATGGACAGACATCAGACATGGAAGACAGACATCAGACATGGAAGACAGACATCAGACATGGAAGACAGACATCAGACATGGAAGACAGACATCAGACATGGACAGACATCAGCTATGGTGGCGGACGGACAGACAGACAGACAGACGGGCCAAGAAGGGAACGCGGGTCTGGTCTGCAGGGCCAACATGACATCAGGGCAGTGGGTGGGTGGGTAAGGGGGGGGGGGGGGGTGCCGGAAAAGACGTTGATCACACTCCTCCAGACAGTCGAACGTCATTGGAGGCTGACGTCATGTTTTGAGAAGAAACAGACTACTACTTCCTTGACAACTTCTTCCTTGTCATCGATAAATACAGTGATAGAGAGACAGAGAGACAGACAGACAGAGAGAGACAGACAGACAGAGAGAGAGAGACAGGTAGACAGACAGACAGACACAGACAGACAGACATACAGGAAGAATAACAGACAAAGAGAGACAGACAGACAGACAGACAGGCAGATAGACAGACAGACACAGGCAGACAAACAGACATACAGATAAAGAGAGCAAACTGTAACAAATCACAGAAACAGAAACAAAGAGTTGATGTTATTTCCTAGGTTAAAAAAGATTCCAAACCATTTGAAGGCAATCAAGTAGCATCCTGTATCGTCAGATCAGCTCTTTGCCCTGCTGACATGGATGTGCATGATAGTAATGGGAACGGTCTGTGATGCCGTACATACATGCATACGTGCATGCATGCATACATACATACATACATACATACATACATACATATATACATACATACATACATACATACATACATACATACATACATACATACATACATACATACATGCATGCATGCATGCATGCATGCATGCATGCATACATACATACATACATACATACATACATACATACATACATACATACATACATACATACATACATACATGCATGCATGCATGCATGCATGCATGCATACATACATACATACATACATACATACATACATACATACATACATACATACATACATACATACATGCAATACTGGTCTTCACTTGGCTGGAAAAAGCAACGTGCAATCTGATATTTCTGAAGATCTGATCAACATGTCCTCCGGCTATGAATTGTTGATCTCTGTATTGGCAGCAGAGGTGCACAGTGTTGGAGTGATTTGACTTCTCCCTTAACTCCTTGAGGAGTCGTTGGAGGCGCTGCAGTGAATGTTTTTGTCTGGCAGTGTGTTGTGGACAAGTTGAGCCTGGCAGAGTTCACCATCCCCCAACTAAATGTTTTGTATGAAATGTCGTCTTGAAACTCTCAGTGTATTTCTGTCTCTGTGTTTCTCTCTGTCTCTGTGTCTCAGTCCCTGTCTGTCTCTGTCTGTCTGTCTGTCTCTCTTTTATATGTTATACAAGAAAGAGAGAGAGAGAGAGAGAGAGAGAGAGAGAGAGAGAGAGTACTGATAACAAAACTGTTAAACACTTGTCAGGTCAGACCAGCCAAAGGTGGCCTGGTGATACTGGCTTGTTCCAGACAGGCAGACCTGGTGCCTGCTTCTTTGGCCCCCTGTCTGTGTCATTGACCACATGAAGTATTGACTTTGTCAGCAACGAACGTACATGCCGTGACTTTTGCCGGTGAACACCAACTTTTCCCTCTGAGATCGCTGCTTCCTAAACATAATTATTTGGACTTTGAGAGAGGAGCCAGGGGCCACAAACTGTCCTCAGGGTGGGGAGTGCTTTCCCTTGCCCCAACAGAGCGCTGCCTAGCTTACAGCTTATGTGAAAGTGTGTGTATCTGGGTCTAAATATGGGCAACAACATTTTTGCTCATGCCAATAACTCGCTGTACTATTTGCGTAAGGTCTTTCAAGATATTTTGGTACATCTTGAACTAGAAGATAAGAATTTGTAGAAGGTAGTCCCTCAAAGTGTTTGTCATTTCTTTAGACCTGTTTTGCACACGCATTACAAAACTCATTTCTGTGATACTTTCGTTTATTAGGCAGAAGTTTGCCATGAGAGTTTCAAGAAGCCCTTGAAATGATAAAGGAGAGGGAAAGTTGTCAACAAAGCGCCCTTGACCTTGTCTGTCGGGGCTTTAGGCAGGAAGGCCACGTTACCCTCCTCCGTGGGAACCACTTGTGTCATCAGCACAGCAAAAGTGGTCTGCGATGTCATTTAGCACACGTAACAGAATCCACAGCAACAAAAGTGTTGTAACTTGCAAGCTTCTGTAGAAAAAGAGCCACTCTCATGAGTAAAACAAACATACATACAGATATAAATCTCTTTTTAAAAAAAATGGTGGCGCTGCTCTTGTGGTGATGCGCTCTCTCCATCCAAGGAGAACAGTTCAAATTTCATGCAGAGAAATCTGCCGTGACTAACAAATAAGTGATATTTTCTCCTTGGTTTGATGTCTGTTAATTACTAGGTGAATGATACAGGCAAAACTTTCAAAAAGACAAAAAGGTTAAAATAAAAGGTAAAGGTGTTCCCATAACCTGTGCGGTCGTCGGGGAGCGAGGCCTCATAGACCTCAGCTTCTCAAAGGGGGCCAGCATCTTGAGGGTGGCGCCTGTCTCCTCTCTCTCCCTGCTTTACCTTCCCTGACTCTGAAGAGGGCAGGTGCCCATTTACAGCTGTCCCGTCCACTTTTAAAATAAAACAAAGAATCAAAGTAGAGGGGAGTAGCAGTGTCCGAGGAAGAACTATAGTAGCCTTCACTTGTCCATTCCCTCTTTCGGTCCGTCTTTTTCTTTTGGAACAAAAATAAACTTTATTGATTCACCGCTTTTCTACAATTAACACAACTTGCTTTTGCCTCTTTGTCGTTTTCTATTTGTTTATCTGCCTGTAATTTGTTCGGCCTCTCTGTCTGTCTTTCTCTCTTTCTTTGTTTCTATCTGTTTGTCTTTCTTTCTTTCATTTTCTATCTCCCTCTTTCTTTCGTTTTGTCTTCTTTCTTTCTTTCCTTCTTTCTTTTCTGTCTGTCTTTCTTTCTTTCTTTTTTGCTGTTTTTTTCTTTCTTTCCTTCGTATTTTTGTTTTTACGCATTTTCTTTTTTTCTCTCTTTTCTTTTTTCCTGTGTTTGTTTCTTTCTGTCTTAATGCTATTCAATTTTCTCGTTCATTAATTAGTTAATTCAGCATCTAATGAATTCATTCATTCATTCATTCATTCATTCTGTCTGTCTGTCTGTCTCTCTGTCTATCATTCTGTCTCTTTGTCTGCTTACTGATGATTTTTTTATTATCTTTCTCTGTTCCTTTTCTGTATTCATTTGTCATGCTTTCTGGTGTTTCTTTTTCTTAGCAAAAATTCTTTCTGCTCATTTTTATCGTACTTTATTTTCGTCTCCCCCCCCCCCCTCACCCTCACCCCCCACTCCCACCCCGCCCCCTTTCATTATTTTGATGCCCTAAAGAATTCATCGATCTTTGTCGATCTGTCTGTCTGTCTGTGTGTTTGTTTGCATGTCCGTCTGTCTATTTGTTCGATTGTCTACTTGCACTAGTTTGTCTTACTTCAATTTGTTTGTGTTATTTTTGTGTGTTATTTTTGTTGCTTGTAATGATTGTTTTGGTTCAGTTCTTTGTAATATTTCCCTTCTTTGAACTCTTGACTTTTTTCTTTTTTTCTGATATTTTTGTGCTCCATCGAGAATTTAGTTTGTGTGTGTGTGTGTGTGTGTGTGTGTGTGTGTGTGTGTGTGTGTGTGTGTGCGCGTGTGTGAGCGCGCGCGCGCATGAGGGTGGTGGTTGTTGTTGTGGCTTGCCTGCTTATTTTTCTTTATTCTTGTTCTCTGCTTTTTTTTTCTTTTTTTGCTTTTTGGAAAAAAATTTTTGTTTTGTTTTAGCTTACTTGATTGTTGTGCTTCGCTTTTTTTTCCTGTATGCACTTTATTTCTTATTTCTTTCATTTGGTTGCTGCTGTCAAGACTCAATTGGTGTCTGTCTGTCAGACAGACAGACAGGAAGGTAGGCAGACAGATAGACAGGTAGACAGACAGTCTACCTGTCTATCTGTCTGCCTACCTTCCTGTCTGTCTGTGTGTCTGTCTGTGTGTCTGTTAGTCTGTCTGTTTGTCTATGTGTCTGCTTGTTTTCTTATTTCTCGTTTGTCTTTCTTTGTTTTCTCTCATTTTTCCTCCCCACCCCCTTCATTTCTGCTTTTTTGTACGTCTATTTTATTTTGATCTTTGTTGTTGTTGCTGTTGTTGAGGATTCTGTTATTAATTGTTATCAAGAATACAGCAATGTCTGTATGCCTGTCTGTTTGCTTGTTTGTTTGTCTGTCTGACTATCTGACTGTCTGCTTGCAGTTTATTCTTTCGTTTTTTTTTCGTTTTTCTTTTTTCAATCTTCTTGCTTTTTTAAAAATATATTGTTTTTGCTTGTTTGTTGGATTTTTTTTAACGTTATTTTCGTATTTTGTATCTGTCTTATTTCTGTCATTCTTTTACTACTGTCGAAAATCTATTGATGCCCATTTGTTTGTTTGTTTGTTTGTCTGTCTGTCTGTCTGTTTATCTGTGTGTCAAGTCAAGTCAAGTCAAAATTTTATTTCCAGATGGTACATTGAATAAGCAATGCAGTTGCTTTTTTTCATCAAGCCATCTTTCTAAGAGTGTGTGTGTGTGTGCGTGCGTGCATGAGTGCGTGCGTACATATGTGTGTGCAAACATGCGTC
>CM054142.1:36621287-36631287 GCA_028751875.1 Rapana venosa | reverse complement strand
TTGGCTGTTTGTCTGTCATTCTGTCAATCTGGCTGGCTGGCTGGCTATTTGTCTGTCTGTGTGTCTGGCTGGCTGTTTGTCTAGCTGGCTATCTATCTATCTATCTATATCTATCTATCTATCTATCTATCTATCATTCTATACTATCTATCTATCTATCTATCTACTATTTGTGTGTCCGTCTGTCTGGTTATCTATCTATCTATTTATCTATCTATCAGTCTGTCTGTCTGTCTCTCTTCTATTTATCTATCTCTCCATCTAGGGGACGGGATAGCCTAGTGGTCAAAACATTGCGCTCGCAATCTGACGACCCGAGTTCGATTCCCGTTTAAGGGGATATTTTGCCCTGGAGTTAACAGCAGTGCAGACTCCACTCTCCCCAAAAGTCCTTCGGATGAGACTGTAAACCAAGGTCCCGTGTGCGAACACACGCAGAAAATCTTGCGCACACGTGAAATCCTGTTGCGCTTTTCGTAAGAGTAGGCCAATGTGTGCCGGTGGGAACAGATGACAGAATTTACAAAAACCGCAAACACACGGGGACTGGATGCAAAAGAGCACGTAAGAGCTTATTCCATTATCGTCGATATAAAAGAATACAATAAAATAAATAAAAGTAGAAACCTCCTTCATCCACTGGTCACCTCTGGAGGTAGGGAGGTCTTTAAAGTTGTCTGTCTGTCTGTCCTTCTGTCTGTTCTTCTGTTTGTCTGTTGTCTGTCTATCTATCTCTTTTTCTGTCTGTTTATCTATTTATCTATCTGTCTGTCTGTCTGTCTATCTGTCTGTATGTCTGTCTATCTGTCTGTTTGTCTATCTATCTAGCTATTTATCTATCTGTCTCTCTATCCATCTACCTATCTGTCTGTCTACTTATTTGTTTACCCATCTATCTGTCTATCTACCTGTGGAGATGTAAATGAAGGCATGACAGAAAGAAAGACTGAGAGAGAGAGAGAGAGAGAGAGAGAGAGAGAGAGAGAGAGAGAGAGAGAGAGAGAGAGAGAGAGAGAGAGAGAGAGAGAGAAACCTCTTTTATCCACTTGTCAATTTCAAAGATGGAGCGGTTTGAAAATGTGTCTGTCTACCTGTCTTTGTCTGTCTGTATTTCTGTCTGTCTGCCTATCGGTCAGTCTATCGATCTCATTTCCACATATATGTTCTTGTTCTCAGTCCTATACCTTTTTTCTTGTACATATCTGCTCAGTGTATCTGTTTTTATTTGCAGATTCACATTAATTTTGTTAATACCATTCAGATTTGCAGATTCTTCACAGCTGAGCCTTTAAGACCCCCTACATCCCGTCCACATCTCACACACACACACACACATGTACATGAGAGTGCATACATAGGTGCACGTGTATGGTCACCCACACAGACCAGACACAGAGAGATACAGATACACACAGCACACACACACACACAGCACAATACAAAACAACACAACACACACACACCCCCACCACCACCACCACCACCACACCACCACACCACCACCACACCAACACACACACTACACCAACACACACAGACACAGCACAGCACAACACAACACAACACACAACAGCAACAAAACACACACACACACAACCACACACCACCAACACAACCAACACACACACACACAACCACAACACACACACACAAGCACAACACAGCACAACACAACACAACACACCACACACAACACAACACACACACACACACACACACACACACACACACACACCACACACACACACAACACCCACACACACACAACACCCCACACACACACACACACCACAACACACCACACACACACACACCACACCTGCGTCTACAAGTAATACAAGTGTACAAAATCAATTCAGTTGACCAGGCAACATGAAATTAAACTGGAGTATTTGTTACCTTCAAGAAGAATGCACAAAGGTTGTGATGTGGGGAGAATATTATGTGTTTTTGACGTGGTTAAAAGTAAAAGGTCGTAGCGGAACGAGGCGTCATAGACCTCAACTTCTCAAGGGGCCAGCATATTGAGGGCAGCGCCCATATCCTCTCCCTCGCTGCTTTACCTTCCCTGACTCTAAAGAGGGCAGGTACCAATTTACAGCTGGGTGAATTGGGGGACTGTACTGAAGCCAAGGCGTGCAAACGGTCACCCATCCAAGTGGTAACCACACGCGATGCTGCTTAACCTTGGCTGGGGGAAAGCGAGTGTTCTGACCACTGAGCTATCCCGTCTCCTTGTGATGTGGAGAACGCATCATTATGTGTTTTCCTTCTGCCAGCAATGTTTGCAGTCTACTGGGTGGCCACACATTAATATAAATACAATTTATTGATGACGATTTCTTGGCTATCACCTGCAGTCTTGCTGCATACAACAATATTCACAATCCTGCTTTAGAAATGGTGTTGTCCTTGTTGTTGCTTTTAGTTGTTGTTTTTAATAGATCCCGTTCTATCAGTTTTTCTTCTTTTTATTTTCATTTCTATCTTTTTTCTTGTATTTGTTTTCCTTAATGTCTTTCTTTTATTGTTTTTTTGTTATTTTCTTTGTTTCTTTCTATGTTTCTTTTTCTTGATGTCTCTCTTTTTAATGTTCTTTTCTTTCTGTCTGTTATTCTTTGTTCCTTTTTTAATGTCTTTATTTTATATTGTTCTTTTCTTTACTTTCTTTTTTCCCTTTCATTCCTGTTTGTCAGATATCCTGTCTTTTTCTGTCTGTCGGTCTTTTCTTTGTCTGTCTGTCTGTTTCACTATCTGTCTGTTTGTCTTTCTTTTTTTTTTCTTTTTTTCTTTCCTTCCTTCCTTTCTTTCTTTCTTTCTTTCTTTCTTTCTTTCTTTCTTCTTTCTGTCTTTCTGTCTTTCTGTCTTTCTTTCTTTCTGTCTTTCTTTCTTTCTTTTCCCATAACTCTTTCAGGAGTCGAAGGGGCACTGCAGTGAATTTTTCAGGCAGTGTGTCGTGGGCAAATTGAACCTGGCGGAGCCCTTCCCTCTCCAGGTATCAGTGTGCATGCTGGGTACATTCATATTTCCAAGCTTGTCACATCTCTCATTCTTTCACGTTTAGACTACTGTAGTTCTCTTTTGGTTGGCCTACCAGCATCATCCATCCACTTTCTTCAACGCATACAAAACTCTGCAGCTCGACTGGTCCTAAGGAAGAAAAAATCTGAACACATCACTCCTCTTCTGCGATCTCTTCACTGGCTGCCTGTCTCACAAAGACTGAAGTATAAGATCAATACCCTCTGTTTCAAATGTCTCCACAAATCAGCACCCTCTTATCTCTGTAACTGTCTTCACCTGTATAGTTCATCCCGTTCCCTTCGTTCAGCCGCAGATACTTTGTGCTTTCGAACACCCAGATTCAAACAAACCACTGTTGGCCGTCGCTCTTTCTCTGTTTCTGGTCCATCTACTTGGAATGAACTCCCTCTTTCACTTCGCCATAAGCCTTCATTTGATACCTTCAAATCCAGCCTCAAAACACACTTATTTTCTACCTGAGACTTTCCCCTTATATCTGTCCCTCATTTTCAACAGCATCCTTCACCTCCAAAGTGTGTTCGCGAGTGTGTGTATGTGTATGTGTGTGTATGTGTGTGTGCGTGTGTGTGTGTGCGTGCGTACGTGCGTGCGCGCGCACGGATTTGAAATATGCTGTTCATTATGTTTAAGGAGAGTTGCATGCGTGTAAATGATTTGAGTGCAAGCGCTTCGATGTGTTTGTTTTTACAAGATTCAGCGCTATATAAATTTCATATATTATATTATTATATTTCTGATACCCACCAAACGCTGACAAGAAATGCTAGATCTTTAACGTGCATTTTTACATTTCTACATGCGTATATAGACAAGGGGGCTTAAAGCACTGGCAAGTCTGAGCTTTAAGTTGACCTGGGGGATTGTAACAAATCCCTACTCTGATTTCACCAGACTGGGGTGGGGTGAGGGGGATAGCATAACAGTTAGAATGCTGCACTCGTCATCTGAAGGCTGAGATCGAGCCACAACCAAGGCGTCTGTTCAAGGGGATTTGTCCTCTGAAGTTAACATCAGTACCAACTCTACTCCCTCCCAAAGTTCTGCAGATAAGACTAGATGGAACTAGATAGACTAGTGGGAACATATGACAAAATTTACAAAATTTACAAAACCGAACACACACGGGGACTGGATGTAAAGAAAAAGCACATGAGTGTTTATTCCATTATCATCGATATTTATATTTTAAAAAAAGAAGTCATCTGAGCGCTTTGATTTGTTGCTTTACAAGATTCGGCGCTATATAAATCCCATACATTATGATTATTATGATTATTATTATTATGATGATTATTATTATGATTATGATGATGTTGATGATGATGATGATGATGATTATTATTAGATAAACTGAGGCCCCATGTGCAAAATGCACACAGAACATCTTGCACAAACATTAAGAACTTGTTCTGCCTTTTGGAAGAGCAGGCTATTTCATGCCAGAAGGAACAGATGACAAGATTTAAAATTTAAAAAAAAAGCAAGCACACCATTGTTGTGTTTAGACGTCATCCCCAAAGTCAGAATGCCGCTACCTTGATGGTGGGCAACAAAGGTCGCATACAGCAAATTCCACCATTAGGGAACCTTGGAGCTCTAGCTAAGGAACAAAATACAAAACAAGCAACAAACCCCCCCTCCCCCAATCAGCATGAAATCCATACACCTGAGAAGATTGATTAAAATGCAATACAACACACAGAGTATATTACTTGTCATGTTTAGAAAGAGTAACTTTTGCAAACAGTATCAATTTTCTTGACTAGCATCTTGTACAAATGAAATCAGTGTTTGCTTTAAAACTTAGCTTAACATGTAAAACATGTGGCAGTTCACACAAACATGCACATGCATGCACACACACACACAAACACACACACACACGAACGCACGCACGCATGCACGCACACACACACACACACAGACACACACAGGCGTGAGAAGCAAACTGAAAAAGTAGCAACACACACCACTAAGAGGCCTTTCCCCCTTATGGATGACAATATTGATTGTGCAAAGAGAAGGCTGGTGGGCAGCCAACCATGAAGACAATACCCTGCTCCTTCCATGGGGTCTGCCAAGCGAGAAATCAGGACACGCTTCAGTGGATAATGGCAGTCAGAAAGTATGGCGGCATGGGAAGACTGTGCCACAGGCAATATTGGCACTGCTGTCTGTAGGACAGGGGAAAAGTAAAGTCATTACATGAGGAAGTGGAGGAGGAGGAGGAGGCGGAGGAGGAAAACAAGCAGAAGAAAGAGGGGTGAAGAGGTGAGGAGAAGGAGAAGGAGAAGAAGAAGAATTCTGAAGAAGAAGAAGAAGAAGAAGAAGAAGAATTCTGAAGAAGAAGAAGAAGAATTCTGAAGAAGAATTCTGAAGAAGAAGAAGAAGAAGAATTCTGAAGAAGAAGAAGAAGAAGAATTCTGAAGAAGAGGAAGAAGAAGAAGAAGAATTCTGGAAGAAGAAGAAGAAGAAGAAGAAGAAGAAGAAGAAGAAGAAGAAGAAGAAGAAGAAGAAGAAGAAGAAGAAAAAGAGGAAGAAAAAGAATTGTGAAGACAAAGAATTGCAAAGAAGAATTGTGTAGATGAAGAAGAGAAACTGCAAAGAAGAAGACAAATTAAGAACTCTGAAGAATTGTGGAGAAGAAGAAGAAGAATTGTGAAGAAAGAAGAAGAAGAAGAAAGAAGAAGAAGAAGAAGAAGAAGAAGAAGAAGAAGAAGAAGAAGAAGAAGAAGAAGAAGGAGAAGAAGAAAAAATTAAAAGAATATGAAATAGAAGACTACAAAGAAGTAGAATACAGAAGAAGAAAAAGAATTGTGAATAAGAAGAAGAAAAAGAAGAATGTATATGAGAACATGACAGAAAAGAAGGAGATTGATTGAACCTTTAATGGGGAGAGAATTAGGCACAATAAAGACTTAGTTCTAATGCTGCCCTAAAAAGAAAGGGGAAAGGACAAAGAAAAGCAAAACAACCAACAACAAAAAATTGAAACCCCTCCTCATCCTCCTTGATGACTTGATGATGGAAGAAGAAGAAGAAGAAGAAGAAGAAGAAGAAAGAAGAAGAAGAAGAGAAGAAGAAGAAGAAGAAGAAGAAGAAGAAGAAGGAGGAAGAAGAAAAAGCAGGAGGAGGAGGAGAAGGAGGAGAAAGATGTGTAAGAGAAGAGGAGGAGAAGACAGGGAACAAAAAAGAAGGAAAAGAAAACAAAAACCATTAAGAGAGAGAGAGAGAGAGAGAGAGAGAGAGGAGAGAGAGAGAGAGAGAGAGAGAGAGAGAGAGAGAGAGAGAGAGAAGGGGGGTGGGGCAGAGACATGGAAGGCTTTCAGAGAGACAGCAGCAAAAGTGGGGGAAGAAGTCCCTCTCCTTCCTCTCCCTGTGTCTCTGTCTCTCTCTGGAAAAGAGACACTAAGAGGGCAATCTACACACACATACAGACCACACCACACCACACACACCACACCACACACACACACACACACACACACACACACACACACACACACACCCCAAACCCCCACCACCCCCAACACAAACACTCAACAACATTGTTGTTCTTCCCCTCCCCCATCCCTGCACACACACTACAACACCCCCCCCCCCCCCCCCAACCCCCCCCTCCCCCCACACACATGAAGCAAACTGAAAAGTAGCAACACACACCTCTAAGAGGCCTTTCCCCCTTATGGATGACAATATTGATTGTGCAAAGAGAAGGCTGGTGGGCAGCCAACCATGAAGACAATACCCTGCTCCTTCCATGGGGTCTGCCAAGCGAGAAATCAGGACACGCTTCAGTGGATAATGGCAGTCAGAAAGTATGGCGGCATGGTAAGATTGTGCCACAGGCAATATTGGCACTGCTGTCTGTAAGACAGGGGAAAAGTAAAGTCATCACATGAGGAAGTGGAGGAGGAGGAGGAGGCAGAGGAGGAGGAGAGAACAAGCAGAAGAAATAGGGCAGAAGAGGTGAGGAGAAGAAGAAGAATTCTGGAGAAGGAGAAGGAGGAGAAAGAAGAAGAAGAAGAAGAAGAAGAAGAAGAAGAAGAAGAAGAAGAAGAAGAAGAAGAAGAAGAAGAAAAAGAATTGCGAAAGACAAACAATTGCATAGAAGAAGTGTGTAGAGGAAGAAGAGAAATTGCAAAGAAGAAGACAAATTAAGAAGAAGAACTCTGAAGAATTTTGGAGATGAAGAAGAAGAATTGTGAAGAAGAATTGTGAAGAAAAAGAAGAAGAAGAAGGAGAAGAAGAATTCAGAAGACTACAACGAAGAATACAAAAGAAGAAGAAGAATGCATATGAGAACATGACAGAAAAGAAGGAGATTGATTGAACCTTTAATGGGGAGAGAATTAGGCACAATAAAGACTTAGTTCTAATGCTGCCCTAACAAGAAAGGGGGAAGGACAAAGAAAAGCAAAACAACCAACAACAAAAAATTGAAACCCCTCCTCATCCTCCTTGCTGACCTGATGATGGAAGAGAAGAAGAAGAAGAAGAAGAAGAAAGAAGAAGAAGAAGAAGAAGAAGAAGAAGCAGGAGGAGGAGGAAAGAGAAGGAGGAGGAGGAGAAGGAGGAGAAAGATGTGTAAGAGAAGAGGAGAAGCCGAAAGGGAACAAAAAAGAAGGAAAACAACCAAAAAACATTAAAAGAGAGAGACAGAGAGAGAGAGAGAGAGAGAGAGAGAGAGAGAGAGAGAGAGAGAGAGAGAGAGAAGGGTGGGGGGTAAAGACATGGAAGGCATTCAGAGAGACAGCAGTAAAAGTGGAGGAAGAAGTCCCTACACTTCGTCTCCCTGTGTCTCTGTCTCTCTGTGGAACAGAGACACTAAGAGGGCAATCTACACACACACATACAGAGCACACCACACCACACCACACCACACACACACACACACACATACACACACTCCAACCCCATCCCCCACCCCCCAACACACACACTACAACAACACCCTTCCCCCTCCCCCCCTGCACACACACTACAACAACCCCCCCCCTCCCCCCCACCCCACCCCCCCCCCCACAACCCCCTTCCCCCCCACACACACATGAAGCAAACTGAAAAGTAGCAACACACACCACTAAGAGGCCTTTCCCCCTTATGGATGACAATATTGATTGTGCAAAGAGAAGGCTAGTGGGCAGCCAACCATGAAGACAATACCCTGCTCCTTCCATGGGGTCTGCCAAGCGAGAAATCAGGACACGCTACAGTGGATAATGGCAGTCAGAAAGTATGGCGGCATGGGAAGACTGTGCCACGGGCAATATTGGCACTACTGTCTGTAGGACAGGGGAAAAGTAAAGTCATTACATGAGGAAGGGGAGCAGGAGGAAAACAAGCAGAAGAAAGAGGGGTGAAGAGGTGAGGAGAAGAAGAAGAAGAATTCTGAAGAAGAAGAAAAAGAAGAATAGAAGAAGAAGAACGAAAGAAGAAGAAGAAGAAAGAAGAAGAAGAAGAGAGAAGAAGAAGAGAAAAGAATGTGAAGACAAAGAATTGCAAAGAAGAATTGTGTAGATGAAGAAGAGAAATTGTAAAGAAGAAACAATAAGAACTTGACAATTGTGAGAAGAAGAAGAATGTGTAAGAAGAAGAAGAGAAGAATGAAAAGAAGAAGAAGAATTAAGAAGAAGAATGAAGAGAAGAAGAAGAAGAAGGAAGAAAAAAGAAGTAGAAGAAGAAGAAATTAAAAGAATATGAAATAGAAGACTACAAAGAAGTAGAATACAGAAGAAGAAAAGAAATTGTGAAAAGAAGAAGAAAAAGAAGAATGTATATGAGAACATGACAGAAAAGAAGGAGATTGATTGAACCTTTAATGGGGAGAGAATTAGGCACAATAAAGACTTAGTTCTAATGCTGCCCTAAAAAGAAAGGGGAAAGGACAAAGAAAAGCAAAACAACCAACAACAAAAAATTGAAACCCTCCTCATCCTCCTTGCATGACTTGATGATGGAAGAAAAGAAGAAGAAGAAGAAGAAAGAAGAAGAAGAAGAAGAAGAAGAAGAAGAGAAGAAGAAGAAGGAGGCAGGAGGAAGAGAAATGAGGAGGATGAGAAGGAGGAGAAAGATGTGTAAGAGAAGAGGAGGAGAAGAAATGGAACAAAAAAGAAGGAAAAGAAAACAAAAAACATTAAGAGAGAGAGAGAGAGAGAGAGAGAGAGAGAGAGAGAGAGAGAGAGAGAGAGAGAGAGAGAGGGGGCAGAGACATGGAAGGCATTCAGAGAGACAGCAGCAAAAGTGGAGGAAGAAGTCTCTCTCCTTCGTCTCCCTGTGTCTCTGTCTCTCTCTGGAAAAGAGACACTAAGAGGGCAATTACACACACACACACATACAGACCACACCACACCACACCACACATACACACACACACACACACATGCACACACTACAACCCTGCCACCCCTTAACACACACACTACAACAACACCCTTCCCCCTCCCCCCCTGCACACACACTACAACAACCCCCCCCCCCCCCCCCCACCCCCACCCCTCCCCCCCACACACTGGAAGCAAACTGAAAAAGTAGCAACACACACCACTAAGAGGCCTTTCCCCCTATTATGGATGACAATATTGATTGTGCAAAGAGAAGGCTGGTGGGCAGCCAACCATGAAGACAATACCCTGCTCCTTCCATGGGGTCTGCCAAGCGAGAAATCAGGACACGCTTCAGTGGATAATGGCAGTCAGAAAGTATGGCGGCATGGGAAGACTGTGCCACAGGCAATATTGGCACTGCTGTCTGTAGGACAGGGGAAAAGTAAAGTCATCACATGAAGAAGGGGAGCAGGAGGAAGAGGCAGAAGAAGAGGAGGAGGACAAGCAGAAGAAAGATAGAGGGGGGGGGGGGGGGGGGGGGGCATGAGACATACAGAAGAAGAAGAAGACTGCAAAGAAGAAGACTGCAAAGAAGAAGACTGCAAAGAAAGAAGAAGAAGAAGAAGAAG
>CM054142.1:36601287-36616287 GCA_028751875.1 Rapana venosa | reverse complement strand
CTTCCCCAGGAAACAATTAAATAATAACTATTTTGTCCGTATTGTTACGACCTGGTGACCAGGTTGAAGGTATTGTCAACACTGGGATGGGCACAGGATGTCCATTCTGTAGTGTTATTTGCAGTTATTATCATTATTTCGTACGTAGTTTTGATTACTTTGAACTGTTTGCTTCATCGTTTCTTTGCGATCTAGAGATGATGGACATCATGCAGTAGCTGGGGTCCTCAGTACTGCTTTCTTGGTTCTTTCCCCTGCCTTTTGTTTCTCTCCAGAAAGACGATAACAGTTCTCTCCCATGCCGAAGACGGATGCGCTGGGCCTGACTTGTCAAGAGCTTAACGGCAGCGCAGTGCATGTCTGCTCATATGACAGACAACGATAGCTGCTGTCTAAGTGTTCGACGAAAACGACGACGATGACGAAGAATTGCGAAGAATTGCGAAGAAGAAGAATGCGAAGAATTGCGAAGAATTGCGAAGAAGAAGAAGAAGAGAGAAGAAGAAGAAGAAGAAGAGAAGAAGAAGAAGAAGAAGAAGAAAAGAAGAAGATAGAGAAGAATGCAAAGAAGAGAAGAAGAATGCAAAGAAGAAGGAATGCAAAAGAAGAAGAATGCAAAGAAGAAGAATGCAAAGAATTCAAAGAATGCAAAGAATGAAAAGAAGAAGAAGAAGAAGAATGCAAAGAAGAAGAAGAAGAATGCAAAGAAGAAGAAGAAGAAGAATTGCGAGAAGTGCCAATAAGTGCGAAGAAGATGAAAGAAGAAGAAGAATGCAAAAGAAGAATGCAAAGAATTCGAATAATGCAAAGAATGCAAAGAAGAATGCAAAGAAGAAGAAGAAGAAGAAGAAGAAGAAGAATTGCGAAGAAGTGCAAAAGAAGAAGAATGCAAAGAAGAAGAAGAATGCAAAGAAAGAAGAAGAAGAATGCAAAGAAGAAAAAGAATGCAAAGAAGAAGAAGAAAGAATGCAAAGAAGAAGTAGAATGAAGAAGAAAAGAATTGCAAAGAAGAAGTGCGAAAGAAGTGCAAAGAAGAAGAAGAAGAATGCAAAGAAAGAAGAAGAATGCAAAGAAGAAGAAGAATGAAGAAGAAGAAAGAGAAGAAGAAGAAGAAGAAGAATGCAAAGAAGAAGAGAGAGGAAGAAGAATGAAGAAGAATGCAAAGAAGAAAAAGAAGGCAAAGAAGAAGAATGCAAAGAAAAAGAAATAAGAATGAAGAATGCAAAGAAGAAGAAGCATGCAAAGAAGAAGAAGAAAGAAGAAGAAGAAGAAGAAGAAGAAGAAGAAGAAGAAGAAGAAGAAGAAAGAAGAAGAAAGAAGAAGAAGAAGAAGAAGAAAGAAGAAGAAAGAAGAAGAAGAAGAAGAAGAAGAAGAAAGAAGAAGAAGAAGAAGAAGCATGCAAAGAAGAAGAAGAAGAAGAAGAAGAAGCATGCAAAGAAGAAGCATGCAAAGAAGAAGAAGAAGAAGAAGAAGAAGAAGAAGCAGAAGAAGAAGAAGAAGAAGAAGAAGAAGCATGCAAAGAAGAAGCATGCAAAGAAGAAGCATGCAAAGAAGAAGAAGAAGAAGAAGAAGAAGCAGAAGAAGAAGAAGAAGAAGAAGAAGAAGAAGAAGAAGAAGAAGAAGAAATGCAAAGAAGAAGAAGAAGAAGAATGCAAAGAAGAAGAAGAAGAAGAATGCAAAGAAGAAGAAGAAGAAAGAAGAAGAAGAAGAGAAGAAGAAGAAAGAAGAAGAAGAAGAAGAAGAAGAAGAAGAAGAAGAAGAAGAAGAAGAAGAAGAATCTGGTTGGCACCAGTGTCAGTCATCATAAACCAGGCTGGTTGCGGGATGTTCCTGGTGCTAACTGCGTTTTCCATCGGCTGTTTTGGATATCTGCTACACCATAAAGTTTGACAAATATTCCCCAACAAGCATAGGAATCGCTCTTTAAGCTTTCCTGAAAGGCAGAGAAGCTTATCTGTGGCGATCGTCTTTTTCTTCCTCTAGTTCTTCATGTTCTTGTTCTTGTTCTTCTTGTGTCTGTTGTTTGTTGTTGTTGTTTGTTGTTGTTGTTGTTGTTGTTCTTCTTCTTCTTCTTCTTCTTCTTCCTCTTCTTCTTCTTCTTCTTCTTCTTCTTCTTCTTCTTCTTCTTCTTCTTCTTCTTCTTCTTCTTCTTCTTCTTCTTCTTCTTTGCATTCTTCTTCTTCTTCTTCTTTGCATTCTTCTTTGCATTCTTTGCATTCTTCTTCCTTGCATTCTCCTTCTTCTTCTTTGCAATTCTGCTTCTTCTTTGCATTCTTCTTCTCCTTCTTCTTCGTTGCATTCTTCTTCTTCTTTGCATTCTTCTTCTTTGCATTCTTCTTTGTATTCTTCTTTGCATTCTTCTTCTTCGATCGCTCAGACTGCAACTCCTGCTTTCTGTCACATGAGCGAAGAAAAGAGAAAAAAAAGAAAGAAAAAGAATATCCGCATAAAGACAACACAGCAAATATAGTATGGACACTGTGGAGGATCGGTGGTCTAGAGGTAACGCACCTGCCTAAAAAGCGAAAAGTCCGGGATCGATACCCATTTGTGTCCGACCCCCCCCCCTCCCCCCCCACACACACACACCTACCCTCCATCCTAAACCATAAGGGATGGTCTTGGTGCTAGTCTTTCGGATGAGATGATAAACCGAGGTCCGGTACGCACACGCATTTAGCGCATGTCAAAGAACCCACAGCAACAAGAGAGGTTATTTTTTTGTCCCTGGCAACACTACAGAAAAAAAGCCACTCTGAGAGGGAAAGAAAATTCACTGAGCAGACAGGAAAATTCACCAAATGAGTGGCGCTGGTCTTGTGGCGACGCGCTCCCCCCTCCCTATCCTCCCCCCTCCCCTCCCCCGGTGGAGACCATCCAGAATTTCACGCAGAGAAATCTGCCGTGACAAAGCGGGGTATACAAACACAAACACAAACACACCACTACCAACAAAGATCTTTGTCAAAACGAACAGCCAGTGGTACAGGTAACCTAGTCTCTACCTCCACCATTCCCCGAGGGAAATCAGGTGTTTTTACCACAGGAAAGGAACGTTCAAGGTAGACGTCAGGGAGTGGTTGATGAAAGGTGGCGCAGTACCTTGGCTACCTGCGCAGAAACCGTGTCGTGGCAGGAAGACGGTTTAATGATGCATGAGCATGGCACGCGCCCAGGTTTTTCGGTCATAGGAGGCTGGTCCGAAAGCGATGATGACTGTGAGAGCAAGAGGCAGC
This sequence comes from Rapana venosa, assembly GCA_028751875.1. Lineage (NCBI taxonomy): Eukaryota > Metazoa > Mollusca > Gastropoda > Neogastropoda > Muricidae > Rapana > Rapana venosa. Next base: position 36,613,051 of record CM054142.1, on the reverse strand, counting down.
TGGTAGCTGGAGTTTTGGAGTTGGGCGTTTTAAGAGTGTTCAAGGGATTGGCTGTTGTGTCAGTTGTTGATGTTGTTGATGTTGTTATTGCTGTTGTTCCTTCACACACAGACACAGACAGAGATACAGATACAACTCTACATGCAACGCATGCTTGCTGGCGCGCATATGCATGCATACACATTTTTGTCTAATAATATCTATTTTTGTGTGATGAGGCGTATACTTGGAGACCAACCTACCAACCAACCAACCAGCCAGCCAGCCAGTTATATTTTAAAATTATTATTATTTTAATTTGGGGGCAATATGTCTCCTGTTCACGGTTGTTGCATTCCTATTGTTTATCTTGCTTGGTTTTTTTTTGTTTTTTTAGGGGGCAGGGGGGCTAGAGATATTGGTGTTTGTACTTGGGTTTTTGGTTGTTGTTGGGTGTTCTCGCTCTTGTTTTAAGGTTTTTGACTTTGTTGTTGTTTTTTGGGTGGGTGTTTTTTTTTGGGGGGGGGGGGTGGTTTGGGGTTTTTTTTGGTAGTGGGGTGGGGGATGGGGGAGGGGTTACGTACATTATAATAGGTTTTTTTCCACGTGAAATTCAGTAGTTGAAATTTTATTTGCATTTTTCATTGGAATTACTGATTTTGTTAGAAATTGTTAGAAATGCATTTTTGTGTGTGGCTTATTGTGGTTCAATAGGTTAGTAAGTAAAGGTGGTTTGTTGTTGCTTTTAAAACATTTTTTATTATTTCGCATGCATTGATCCCCCGAACTTCCTTCTCCTTTGCATTACCAACTACACCCCCCTCCCCCTCTGACACTCACACACCTTCCTTCTCTCCCCCCTACCCTATCTAATATCACAACTTGTGAAAAGATGTTAAATGAATTCGAACACACACACACACACACACACACACACACACACACACACACACACACACACACACACACACACACACACACACACACACACACACACACACTGTTCTGGCTGTTATTCTTGTCCTATGTTAGTTATTGTCGCTGTTGTTGTTGTGTATGTATATTTGTGTTTGTTTGATTGTTTATTTCCTTGTTGTGGTTGTTCTTGTTGATTCATCATTTTGTTGTTGTTTTATTCAGTTGGTTGTATGGTTGAAGGTTTGTGTGTATATGTGTGTGTGAGGGGGAGGGGGGAGGGAAGCAGTTGGTGTGGTTTTTTAAAATATTTTTATTCTGTTTTGTCTTCTTTGTTTGTTTTGGTTTGGTTTTTCTTTGTTGCTTGTTTGTTTGTGTTATGACGGATATTTTTTTCAAGATTTTTGAATTATTTGAATTGTATGGTCTAATATTTTTCTGGGTTTTTTGTTTTGTTTTAATTCCACATATGCATATGTTGTTGTTGTTGGTTTTTTTTGTTTTGATTTGTATAGTTTACCATAGATTAGGTTTTTATTCTATGTCTGCATATACATTATCTTTTTTTCTCGCATTTTTTTTCTTTCTTTAGATAGATGGCTTGATGAAAAAAAGCAAATACACTGCTTATTCAATGTACCATCTGAAAATAAAAGTTTGACTTTGACTTGACTTTGACACGCACCGAAAAACTCAACCAACCAACCAACCAAACCAAACCACAAAACGAACTTCAAAACACCACGGTGCAAAACATTTAGATTGATGGGCTGGAAATCCCACCACTAAAAACACAATTAACTCGGTCCCTGCAATTATCAAGCAGCAGAAAATTATGCCCCACCAGATGAAAATGGAGAAAAATTATTACCATTTACTCTTGGACATTGATTTCTTTGTCAATTATGGTCCTACACGGCTTTTAGGAAGGAAAATTGATTTTTAACTGTTTCCGTTGATAAGGTCATTGTTTATTTTGCGATAGAAAATAAAATCAGGACCGTGGAAACAAACGAATATTTTTTAAAATAAGAATTAAAGCAAACAAATAAATCAGGCATGTGCAAATAAAGAAATACATATTTTTTGGAAATAAACATTCAAAATAAACAAATAAAATCAGGAACGTGCAAGGAAACAGATCTGTTTGCAATGAAATTTCAAAATAAACACAGTTTTTTTCAAAACAAAAATTCGTGAAAGGTACCATCGTCTATCATGGAATAAAACATTGCCTTAGATTCAGGGTTCTTTTGAACTAGTCTCATGGTGACCTCAGTTGCGGTTGTTTCTTCTTCGTCGAACGCTCAGACAGCAACTCCAGAGGCCCTGACAAATGCTGCCGTGGGCTGAAGGTTCTCCAGGGGTTCCAAAAGTGTGTCCCTCATTGGCAGAACAGCAGGCCAGATATCGGCCCTCAGGTTTTGGTGTGTTGGACAGGTCTGGAGGAAGTATTCCCCTGCCATGGGAGATGTGCAAGAGGGGCACGCCTCAGAATGACCAATGTGGAACTTGGTGCAACATGACTGTGATGTCTGAGTCTGCAGTGTCCAGTCCTCAGCCTCACAATGGTCACTCGGTCCTCTCTGGGCGGGAGGTTAGGGTCGCTGTACTGTTCTGTATCCTTGGTGACTTTCAAAGGACCGGGTTGGTGACAAGCTTTCACAGTTGTTGCCCGCCAAACACCTGCAGTTGTCCGAGCTGCTTCGAGAACATTGCGTTCAAAGAAGTCATCCGACGGTCATTCATGCGCCTCTCGGTGATTGTGCGATTGCTGTGGTGCCCTCCCTCCAATACTACGTTCTCAACTGATGACAACATGACGTAAAATAACGAGAAAATTAATCATGAATGATGAAGCACAAACGAGCTACGTTACTGTTGATATAGCCAGTCTTATGCGGCTGATTTAATGACCAACCATTCAGCATGAGAAAGAATTGTTAAGTGGAACTGGCATCTCGATTCGTAGAGGAGTCACGGGACAAAGATACAGACTTATATTACTACGCTAGTAAGATTACCTCCCTTGTTGTTCCCTAACGCAGCGAAAGCATGTTTATTTTGAACAAAAGAAAGTTAATCAGAAGTGACCTACGACCTAAAGCTGACCTAAAATCTGAAGTTGAGTGGAGAAGAAAGTTTGCCCACTACGATGTACCGTGCTCACACGTCGAACGCAAACTCCAGTTGTTTGGCGGGTCATAACTCTAATAATAATAATATATGGAATTTATATAGCGCTGAATCTTGTAAAAGAAACAAATCTAAGCGCTAGCACTCAATCATTTACACGCATGCAACTTTCTTCAAATAACATAAGATATTTCAAGTTTATGCACACACACACACACACACACACACACACACACACACAGAGGTGGTGATAAAGGAAGTGAAGGATGCTGTTGAAAAAATAGGAACAGATAGGAGGGGAAAGTGTCAGGTGGGAAATAAGTGCGTTTTGAGGCTGGATTTGAAGGTATCAAGTGAAGGCTTTTGGCGAAGTGAAAGAGGAAGTTCATTCCAGGTGGATGGACCAGAAACAGAGAAAGAGCGACGGCCAACTCTCCGTCAACTCTACTGTGTCCGCCCACAGTGGTGCAACCACGCTTTCCTCAAATCGCAGTCGGAATGCCGCTACCTTCATGGTCGGCAAAAACGGTGGCATACACAAAATCTCATCTTTGGCGAACCTCAAAGTTCCAGCCGAAGAAAGAAAAAGAAAACAAGTACTACTGCAAACTCAAGGAGGAATACGGCCGGCCCCAATCGTATACTTCTTCAAGGGTTCGAATCCACGCCTTCAGTAATCATCAGATGACGAGTTCAACGCTCTAACCACTAGGCTAACTATTCTGTTTTAATAGGGAAGGATGTGGTTACTGCATCTAGATTGAAACTTAAAAGTGATAAAACGTATGTATCTGGTTTGTGTATAATCTTTATCTGGCAAAAGTTAGGTTGGAAGTTCTGCACAATGAATTTTTGCAGTTTTTGGTTTGTTTGTATTTCAGCAGAAATTTTTTTAGTTAAAGGATTGTGGAGCTTCAACACAAGGAAACCCAGATTCCCTCTCTCTTTCTCTCTCCCTCCCTCCCTCTCTCTCTCTCTCTCTCTCTCTCTCTCTCTCTCTCTCTCTCTCTCTCTCTCTCTCTCTCTCTCTCTCTCTCTCTCTCTCTCTCTCTCTCTCTGTACCAACCAAAACACCAAACAAAATGATATATGGAGATTTGTGTAGATATCCTCTCTATGTAAATTCATACACTGCCTGCATAAAATATTGGTTTAAATTATTACAAATGAATAATGAACGGTTACCATATAAGGCGTACCAAATGCTGTTGCAGCTAGACAATTCCGGAAAACAGTGCTGGGTTTCGAAAATAAGAGAAATCTTATGCTTAACTGGATTTAACATCGTTTGGTTGCAGCAGGGTGTTGGGGATGTGAAAAAGTTTCTAAGCATATTTAAACAGAGGCTCATCGATATGTTTATTCAAGAGTGGTCAGGAACTATAAGAGATCGTGATAGATATCAACCATATAGATCATTTAAGACTATATTCGGAAAAGAAAGTTATATTCTAGATATGGAAAATTATTGTTTTCGTGTTGCCATCACGCAGTTAAGGTTTAATGTACTCCCACTGAATAACAATGTACATCGATATAGTGAATCTGTTCATAAATTCTGTCCATTTTGCAAAAATCAGATCGAAAATGAAAACCATTTTGTGTTATTTTTTGCTACGTATGAAGATTTAAGGGTCAAATTTCTAAAAGAGTCAAAAGAACTTCCTCTGCACATGTTACTTAGAGCCACTGATCCTATCCACAGATACAATTTATCTAAATATGTGTTTCATGCAAGCAATAGGCGGAAGAAAATACTTTAAGTCCACAAGGTAACCACTCCTATGATGTACGTCTGGTAAACCATTTAAACATGTTCACCTTTGTTTATATCGCTATTATCAAGAATTCGTGGCATAACATGATCATGTTTTTCTAATTCTGTATCTCCCCTTTTATACTAATGTCTCTGACTCTGATCATTTCAGTAAATGTGAAATGTAATCTGTGATTTGACAACTATCCTTAAAATTTGAACTGTAGTAGGTATGAGATGTACCATTATGATTTTCAATTAACCAATGATTGTAGAATATAGATAGGTGCTGTTGTATAAGATATTTTCTTATTTTCTTTTCTATATTGTATTGTGGCCTAAGGCTACTGTGCAATTAAATCATTTCAGAGTTTAGAGTTCAGAGTTCTCTCTCTCATAAAGAGAGGTATGATGTGTATAGATCGTTTAAAAGTATTTTTGTAAAAGAGCAGTATTTAAACTCTATAGATGTCTACTGCTTTCGTGTAGCAATTACACAAGCAAGAGTTAACGTTTTACCTCTTAACAATAATGTGTATAGATATAGTGATAATATCCGAGATAAATTATGTCCATTTTGTAAAACGAACTTTGAAAATGAAGCCCACTTTCTATTGGAATGTTACATGTACACAAACTTAAGAGAAAAGTTTTTAAGCAAATGTATCAATGTACCATTGACAGATATGTTCAAAGTAAGAAATGATGAGTACAAACATAGTTTGTCTAGCTACATTTTTCATTCTATTAACAAAAGGAAAATAATGTTGACTCAAATACTTTATTGGAAAACTGCTACGATTTGATATATTCAATATGGATGATTTTTCTTAGACAGCATCTTCTTTCTATGATTGGGTTATGATTGATTTAAAGTTTATAATCAAGAAATAGAATAAATGGTGTTTTTCATTTTTATTCAGTCATGAATTGTTACTGACATAATCTTTTTGCATTATTTGGCTATGTATATGTTGGTGTTTTTCTTCCCTAATCAGTCATAAATCATTATTTGTTTGTGCATTTGCTTTGCCAATGATATGAATGAACCCATTGTTCTATCCCAAGCCCAACAAATGTATTGTGGTCCAAGGCCAATGTACATTAAATCATTTCAGAGTTCAGAGTTCAGAGTTCAGAGTTCTCTCTCTCTCTCTCTCTCTCTCTCTCTCTCTCTCTCTCTCTCTCTCTCTCTCTCTCTCTCTCTCTCTCTCTCTCTCTCTCTCCCCTCTCTTGTTTCTTTTTAAATGAATGTGAATCTTAAACTTAAATCTTAAATCCAGAAGTCCTTAATGTACCCGAAAGCAAAGATACAGACAGTCACCCTATCCTCCGAGAAGAAGTGGAAACAGCAGTCAGATCGCTGAAAAAGGGGAAGTCAGCAGGGGCTGACAACATTCCAGCTGAGTTGGTCCAAGCTGGAGGGGAAGCCATGATCAGCGCCCTACTAAGAATCTGCAACAAGATCTGGCAGACAGGAAAATGGCCAACACCATGGACACAGTCACTCATCATCACCCTCCCCAAGAAAGGAAATCTACAACAATGCCATAATTACCGCACAATCAGCCTCATATGTCACCCAAGCAAGGTCATGCTGCAGATAATATTGAATAGACTGAAGCCACAAGCAGAGACCATCATTGCTGAGGAACAAGCAGGTTTCAGAGCAGGGCGCAGCACAACAGAACAGATATTCAACCTCAGAATACTATGTGAGCGGTACCTTCAACATCAACAAGACCTTTACCACGTATTTATCGATTTTAAGAAGGCATTTGACAGGGTGTGGCATGCAGCTTTGTGGGCAACCATGAATTTGTACAGCATCAATGCAAACCTGATCAGAGTCATCAAACAGCTGTACAGCGAGGCCACCAGTGCAGTGTACTACAACAACAACATTGGAGAATGGTTTCGAACAACAGTTGGAGTAAGGCAGGGCTGTCTACTCTCACCCACTCTTTTCAACACCTTCCTTGAGAGAATCATGGCTGATGCACTGGAACATCATGAAGGATCAGTCAGCATTGGTGGCAGAACGATCACAAACCTCCGCTTCGCAGATGACATTGATGGAATAGCAGGATCAGAAAAAGAGCTTGCCAGCCTAACAGAACACTTGAATAAGGCCTCCAAAACATACGGCATGGAAATCAGTGCAGAGAAGACCAAACTGATGACTAATAACACCAACGGCATTAGCACTGATATCAGGGTTAATGACCAGAAGCTGGAAACAGTTCAAAGCTTCAAGTACCTGGGAGCCATTGTATCAGACCAGGGATCCAAGCCAGAAGTAGTATGCAGGACTGCACAGACAATAACAGCTTTGTCAAAACTAAACACCATCTGGAGAGATAAGAATATCTCACTTATCTCCAAGATCAGACTAATGCGCTCCCTTGTCATATCCATATTTCTGTATGCCTGTGAATCATGGACCCTGACTGCAGATTTGGAGAGAAGAGTACAGGCAGTGGAGATGAGATGCTTTCGGAGACTCCTTGGCATCTCCTACAAAGACCACATAAGCAACGAAAGCGTGCATAACAGAATCCAGCAAACCATTGGACCCTATGAGAACCTTCTAACGATCGTGAAAAAGCGTAAACTTAAATGGTATGGGCATGTCACAAGATCCCAAGGAATTACAAAGACAGTTTTGCAAGGCACTGTCCAAGGAGGAAGAAGAAGAGGCAGACCAAGGAAGAGCTGGGAGGATAACATCAGCGAATGGACAGGCCTAGAACTCAACAAAACCCTGAGAAAGGCAGAACAGAGAGAGGAATGGAGGGAACTGGTTGTTGAGTCTTTGAGGGTGCCCCCACGGTCGTCAGACTACGGGACAGATAGATAGATAGATAGAATCTTAAACACAGTAAAAGTGTCTCTCTTTCACTCTCTCTCTCTCTCTCTCTCTCTCTCTCTCTCTCTCTCTCTCTCTCTCTCTCTCTCTCTCTCTCTCTCTCTCTCCATCCCTCTCTCCCCCCTCTCCCTACCCCCTGTTCCCCTCTCTACCCTTGCCCTCCCTCAGTCTCTACTTCCAGAAACTTTTCTCTTAACCGTCAAATATCTTTTCCCTCTCTCCTCTCTCTCTCTCTCTCTCTCTCTCTCTCTCTCTCTCTCTCTCTCACTCTCTCTCTCTCTCTCTCTCTCTCTCTCTCTCTCTCTCTCATCTCTCTCTGTCTCCCCCCTCTCTCTCTGTATGTGCAGAATATATATATATATATATTATATATATATATATATATATATATATTATATATATATATATATATATATATATATATATATATATATAAAACACGTGCATGTACGTGTGTGTGTATGTGTGTGTGTTGTGTGTGTGTGTGTGTGTGTGTGTGTGTGTGTGTGTGTTTGTGTGTTGTGTGTGTGTGTGTGTGTGTGTGTGTGTTCGATTTCAAGTTACGTCTCTTCACAAAATGTGATATTAGAACACATGAAGGAAAAAAGTGGAGGGAAGGGAGGAGAAATTCTAGAAATAGGGTAGGGAATTAATGTATTAATTAAATCTGTGTGAGAGAGGGAGAGAGAGAGGGAGAGAGAGAGGGGAGAGAGAGAGGGGGAGAGAGAGAGAGAGAGAGAGAGAGAGAGAAGAGAGAGGAGAGAGAAGAGAGAGAGAGAGAGAGAGAGAGAGAGAGGAGAGCTACTTGCCCTTTTCTGGACACTTTTCCCCTGACCTATCAATCTTTTCCTTTCTGACATCTGCTTTCACGCTTCGTCCTCTTTCCTCCTCTGTCTCTGCCCCTGTCTCTATCTTTGTCTGTCTGTCTGTCTGTCTGTATGTCTGTCTGTCTGTTTCTTGGTGTCTTTGTCCTGCATCTATCCTTGTCTCTGTCTGTGTCTTGGTGTCTCTGTCCATGTCTGTCATTGTCTCTGTCTGTCTGTCTGTCTGTCTGTCTCTTGGTGTCTCTGCCTCTGTCTCTATACTTGTCTCTGGATGTCTGTCTCTTGAAGTCTCTGTCCCTGTCTCTATCCTTGTCTGTGTCTGTCTGTCTGTCTCTTGGTGTCTGTGTCCCTGTCTCTATCCTTGTCTGTGTCTGTCTGTCTGTCTCTTGGTGTCTCTGTCCCTGTCTCTATCCTTGTCTCTGTCTGTCTGTCTGTCTCTTGGTGTCTCTGCCCCTGTCTCTATCCTTGTCTCTGTCTGTGTGTCTGTCTCTCTTTCTGTCTGTCTGGCTGTCTCTTGGTGTCTCTGTCCCTGTCTCTATTCTTGTCTCTGTCTGTCTGTTTGTCTGTCTGTCTCTTTGTGTCTCTGACTCTGTCTTTGTCTCTCACTAAGTCTCCCTCTCTCCTTTGTCGAATGTTCAGACAGCAACTATTGTTGTCTGTCATATGGGCGAAAATGCGTTGCGTGCGCTGCCGTTAAGCGCCTGACAAGTCAGGCCCAGCACATCCCGACTTCGGCGTGGGATGGCATAGTTATCTTTTAAGTCAATCTGGATGAAAAAGGCAGAAAATAGACAAGCAGGAAGTGACAGGAAGGAAAGGAACAAGGCAGACACAAAGAGAGGGACAGAAAAGAGGAAACTTCTCGCACAGAATTTCCAAAGATGGGGGATGCTGCTTATACTGACTGGCCCCAAGCATTATTTGTGGCACTAAAATGGTCGCATACGCAAAATCTTACTATTGGTAAGGCTACACTCCTGCTCTAGCTTGATGTAGTATCTTCTATAGAGTGTAAGTCGGGAGAAAAATGGTGCTGATTTTCACAGATGTTTTAAAGTATGAAAAAATGCACTGTGTACTTCTTTGGGGAGTTGAGGACATAGAGCAATACCAGGTAGTCACGGAGAAAGTTGGAAATGATCATTAAATGAGGATTGCTTGTGTTCCTACAGTGTTGACCCCGCACATGCATATTTTTTTTAATATTTTATTTATTTTTATTTTACTCGTTTATATCGAGGATAATGGAATAAGCACTTATGTGCTTTTTTACATCCAGTCCCCGTGTGTATGCGGTTTTGTAAATTTTGTCATCCGTTCCCACCGGCACACAATGGCCTACTCTTACGAAAAGCGCAACAGGATTTAACGTGTGCGCAAGATGTTCTGCGTGCGTTCGCACACGGGGCCTCGGTTTATAGTCCCATCCGAAGGACTTTTGGGGAGAGTGGAGTCTGCACTGATGTTAACTCCAGGGAAATTATCCCCTTGAACGGGAATCGAACCCGGGTCATCAGATTTCGAGCGCAGTGTTCTAACCACTAGGCTATCCCGTCCCCCTGCATAATTATTGTAGTTAGGAAGCTAGCATACGACAGAGGACTTGGAGGGACTGAGTGTTTGCTGAAATTTTTTTTTTTTAAATCGAACTTACCAAATTTATGCAAAATCACCTTGAGGTTTTAAGTCAGAGGCTAGTCTTTCACACACAAAATGGTTTTATTCTGTGGATGCCTTAGTGCCTCCTAAAGCCCAACTCCTCGTCCCCTTCGCGCTGGAGCAAAGCATGGACTTCATCAAGGCCCAGCTGTCCACCATTGACCTGGAAGACTACCGCTGTGAAGACAACAGCTCTCCCATCTACAACCGCATGAACCCCGTGGCTGGGGTCATCGGGGCAGCGTCCAGTACCGTGTCCATCATGGTGGCCAATATCCTTCGCTTGTTTAAGGTGAGTGGTAGGTAGTGAGTGGGTGGGTGGGTGGTGAGTGTTGGTGGTGGTGGTGGTGAAAGTGGTGGTGGTTGGTGGTTGGTGGTGGTGGTGTTTGTGTTTTGTTGTGGAGATTGTAGTGGTTGTTTGTGGTTGGTTGTTGTGTTGTTGGTTGTTGGTGGTGTTGTGGTGTGTGTTGGTGGTGGTGTTGTGTGTGTGTGTGTGTGTGTTTGTGTGTGTGTTTGTTGTGTTGTATTTTTGTGTTTTTTTTATTTGTGTGTGTGTGTTTGTTGTTGGCGTGTTGTGTTGTGTGTGTGTGTGTGTTATTGTGTTGTGTGTGTGAGAGAGAGAGAGAGAGAGAGAGAGAGAAAGAGAGAGAGAGAGAGTAGGTGTGTCTTTGCTGTGTGTGTGTGTGTGTGTGTGTTTGGTGTGTGTGAGAGAGACAGAGTGTGTATCTTTAGTGTGTGTGTGTGTGTGTGTTTAGTGTGTGTGTGTGTGTGTGTGGTGTGTGTTTGTGTGTGTGTTTTGGAGTTGTTTGGATTGTTGTTTTTTTTTTTGGGGGGGAGGTTGTTGTTTGGGGGTAAATTTTGGGTTGAACGTTGAGTACTTTGTTTTGATAGGGTGGTTTGTTTGTTTGTTTGTTTGTGTGTGTGTTTTTTCTTTTTTTTCTTTTTCCCCTTGGCCCAGTGAGTTATATTTTTTCTTTGTTTTTCCTCTTGTTTTTTTTTTTCTTTTCGCTTTCTTTCTTTTTCTTTCTGTCTTCCTTTCTTTTCAGCTTTCACTTTTACTTTGATTTTTGCGTTTTTCTTATTTTCTTTGTTCTATCTACTATCTATCTATCTATCTATCTATCTATCTATCTATCTATCTATCTATCTACTATCTGTCTGTCTGTCTGTCTGTCTATCTTTCGTTTCTTTCTTTTTCCATTTTCTGTCATTTTCCTTCTTTTCTTCCCTTTTTTTCTTTCTCCTTTTTTCTTTTTTCTTTCCTATTTTCTTTCTTTCTTTGTTCTTCAGTTCATTTATCTCTTTTTTCCTTTAGATTTTTTATCTCTGATTTTTACTGTCTTTTTTATTTCACTTTTTTCTCTGTGTTTTTTCTTTTTTAATTCATTTTTTGTCTATCTATCTATCTATCTATCTATCTATCTATCTATCTATCTATCTATCTATCTATCTTTCTTTCTTTCTTTCTTTCTTCCTTTTTCTTTGTCTGTCTGTCTGTCTGTCTATCTATCTATCTATCTATCCGTGTATCTGTCTGTCTTTCTTTCTTTTCTTATTTTATTTCGTTTTCTCTTTCTTTCCTTTGTCTTTCTTTCTTCATTTTTAAAAACATGTTTTCCTTCTTTC
>CM054142.1:36576287-36596287 GCA_028751875.1 Rapana venosa | reverse complement strand
ACACACACACACACACACACACACACACACACACACACACACACACACACATATATATATATATATATATAATATATATAGATATATAGATATATAGATATATATATATAATGTATGTATACATATATATATATATATATATATATATATATATATATATATAAATAATGTATGTATGAGCATACACTCTTTAGTGGTATACAGTATACTTTGTCTCGAGGATACTGGAATAAGCATTTACAGACAGACGGACAGACAGACGGGCAGAAATGGATTGGGGGTGGGGGTGGTGGTGAGTACAGCTTTGCTTGAAACATTTGTGGTGTTGCTTTTTTAATCATTGCTATATTCCAAAGTAATGCAGCTTTGATCCAAATAACATAATAGCAATAATAATAATAACAACAACAACAATAAGAAGAATGATAATAATAAGAAGTATTATGTGATGACGATAATCATAATCATAATCATAATAATCATCAATATCATAATCATAATGATAATAACGACGAGGACGACATTGATGATGACGATGACGACGACAACGATGACAAATCATCATCATCATCATCATCATCATCATCATCATCATCACATCATCATCACAACAACAGTAACTACTACTACTACGACGACGACGAGACGACGACGACGACGACGACGACGACGACTACTACTACTACTACTACTACTACTACTTCTACTACTACCAAGAAATATATATATATATATATATATATATATATATATATATATATATATATATATATATATATATATATATATATATATAATGAATAAGCTAAGAAGAAGAAAAAACGAAGACGAAAATAAAGGGAAAAGAATTTTAGTAGCAATGATAATATTTTTTTCCTTTTTTCTATCATCATCATCATCATCATCTTCTTCTTCTTCTTCTTCTCTTCTCTTCTTCTTCTTTCTTCTTCTTCTTCTTCTTCATTCTTCTTCTTCTTCTTCTTCTCTTCTTCTTCTTCTTCTTCTTCTTCTTCTTCTTCTTCTTAGCAATTCTTCTTCTTCTTCTTAGCAATTCTTCTTCTTCTTCTTCTTCTTCTTCTTCTTCTTCTTCTTCTTCTTCTTCTTAGCAATTCTTCTTCTTCTTCTTAGCAATTCTTCTTCTTCTTCTTCTTCTTCTTCTTCTTCTTCTTCTTCTTCTTCTTCTTCTTCTTCTTCTTCTTCGCAATTCTTCTTCTTCTTCTTCTTCTTCTTCTTCTTCTTCTTCTTCTTCTTCTTCTTCTTCTTCTTCTTTCGCATTCTTCTTCGCATTCTTCTTCTTCTTCTTCTTCTTCTTCTTCTTCTTCTCTTCTTCTTCTTCTTCTTCTTCTTCTTCTTCTTCTTCTTCTTCTTCTTCTTCGCAATTCTTCGCATTCTTCTTCTCTCCATTTTCAAAATGAAAGGTGATGACGTATATTCCGTGAAAATCGACAGTGGCATAAACAATATTCAAAGATGGAATTGAATGTCAGCTCATGTCCCCTTGTGCTGAAAGACATATGTTGGATTTTTTTCTCTGGGGTTGAATAATGCTAGTGAAATTGGGAATTTTTTTTGGGCCCTCTTGCCCTTAGATTATAATCTTCCTGAAAATATTTGATATTTCTATCATTAAATGAAAATAGCTGTACAGACAGCGTGCAGAAGGTAGATTACGCTCTTTCTCCCTTCTTCGCCTATCTTATAGTCCGGTCGACTGTTGGGGCACCACTGAAGGTTTTGCAACCAGCTTCCTCCACTCACCGCGGTTCTCAGCTTCTCAGCTTTCTGTAGTAAGTCGTTCCACACAAGGCCAGTCCACTTGCTGATGTTTTTTGTGTGTCTTGCCATCGTTTTCTCTGTCTGCCTCTTCGTCTCCCTCCTTGAACTGTTCCCTGTATGACAGTCTTGGCCAGTCCAGATGTTCGTGTGCCGTGCGTATACCACTCTTTATAAATATATATATATATTTATTTCTCTCTCTCTCTCTCTCTCTCTCCTCTCTCTCTCATCTCTCTCTCTCTCTCTTCTCTCTTCTCTCTCTCTCTCTCTCTCTATCTAATCTATCTATCTATCTATCTTCTATTATATATTTTATATCTATATATATCTATCTATATATACACATACATATATCTCTATCTATCTATCTATGTCTATTTTTTTTTCAAAATGACTTGAAATTTTATGTATTTTCAAACTCAGTTTCATAACTTTTTCTTTTCTTTCTTTTTTCTGTTTGTGATCTATGAAACGAAGAATAAATGAACGAATGAATAAATCAATAAATAAATGAATCAACCCAATCAGTCAACGAATGAATACATGAAAAGTGAATGGCTAAATAAATAAATGACCATATTATGAATAGATTAATAAGCAAATAGAGGGATAAATAAATTAATAAGTGAATGAACGAATAAACGAAAAAAGAACAAATGAATGAATGAATGATTTAAGGTATGAACAAACGAATGAATAAGTAAATTAATGAATGAACGAACGAATGCATGAATGAAGAAAAAGAGTGAATAAATATTGACTTATAACATCTCTTGAAGAATATCTCTTTACCTGCTCCGTGGATCTCACAGACCCAAATGTCTACGCTCCCCATGGGTATGTTGAAGGTTAACACGCCCAAAGAGAGAGAGGATATGGATTTTCTTGACGCCAATATGCAAATGAACTGCAATGATTTTAGGCTTCAGGAAAATAGTCGAAGAAACAAATAAGCAAGAAAACAAACAAAAATCCCCACCCCCCAAAATTCACAACCCATCAATCAATCAATCAATCAATCCATCCATCCATCCATACATCTACCTACCTACCTATCTATCTATCTATCTCTCTCTCTCTATCATCTATCTAATCTAATCTTTATCTATCTATCTATCTATCTATCTATCTATCTATCTATCTATCTATCTATCTATCCATTCAACTATCCAACCATCCAACCATTCATATAAACAGACAGACAGACAGTCAGTCAGACAGACAGTTAAACAGACAGACAGAAAGAAAGACCGTCAGTCATTCAGACAGACCGTCAGCCAGCCAGCCAGCCAGCTAGGCAAGCTATACCTGTAGTCATTTTGACTCTATTGGTTTTAGTTGGAAGATACGTCACTAGATCTTTAAGAAAACTACCCGTTATTGGTATTGATATACAGTCAATCATACGGCTCAGGCCTGCAGTGCGCTGTAATGCAATGCAATGCAGTGTAATACAATGCAATCCAATACAAATCAATGCAATACAAAACAATACATAACATCACAAACAACACAACACGACATAACACAATACCCGTTTGCGAAGCACACGTTCAGGGGGATTTCCCCCCTGGAGTTAACATCAGTACTGACCCCACTTCCATGATATGAACGTTCTTCAGATGAGACTAGAAACCGAAGTCCCGTGTGCGAACAGACGCAGAAAATCTTGCGCACACGTCAAAACCCGTTCTATCTTTCGGAAGAGTAGGCCATTTCGTGCCGGTCGGAACAGATGCGTACTGGTGTTTGTGTTTAGACATTATCCCTGAAGTTGGAATGCGGCTACCTTAGAGGTGGGTAAATGGCTCCATAGGCAGAACCTCACGATAGGTGAACTAGCTGAGGAATGAAAAAAACAAGTCAACATAGAAACCCACCTATTCTAGAGACATACTTATGGTGCTGATTTGATATTCGTCTATTATAGATTTCTCCCCAAAAGCCTCAGTAGTTCTTGTGTTGCATCGCATAAAACAATACTGTATCGTATTGTACAGTATTCTTCTTCGTCGAACACTCAGACAGCAACTATTGTTGCCTGTTAAAGGAGCGAAAATGAGTCACGCTGCCGTTAAGCGCCTGACAAGTCAGGCCCAGCGGATCCGACTTCGGCGTAAGAGAGAATTGTTATAGTTTAAGTCTTTCTAGGGGGAAAAAGGGCAGAAGAATGGGACCAAGATGGCAGAACATAGACAAGAAGGAAGTGACAGGAAGAAAAGGAACAAGGCAGAAACAAAGAGAATGATAGAAAAGAGGAAATTTCTAGCACAGAATTTCCAGAAGGCGGGGATGCTGTTTATACTGACAGGCTCCCGGCATCCCCACGGGGGAGTATTGCACAGTATTATAATTATCGTGTACAATTTTCAGTCGCAAACAGATTTCTCTGCAAGAAATTCAAGATACTCTCCTTGAGAGTGCGCGTCGTAATAAAAGGCAGCGCGGCCCATAGAATTTTTTAAAAATTGTGTGTGGTGTGTGTTGTGTGTGTGTGTGTGCGCGCGCGCGCGCGTGCGTGTGTGTGTGTGTGCGCGCGCGCGTGTGTGTGTGCGTGTGTGTGTGCGTGCGTGCGTGCGATCGTGCGTGTGTGTTTCCATATTATGAACATGATTAGGGGTTTTATTCCAGAATTTTGCCAGGAACAACTCTTTTGTTGACCTTCAAAAACAAACTTTACCAGCTTGCTTTTTTGGTTTTTGTCTTTCGTTCCTCGCCTAGTGCTCTAAGGTTCATCAATGGTGAGATTTTGCGTATGTGACCGTTTTTACCCACCATCACGGTATCCGCATTCCGACTTCGGGGATGATAATTATCTAAATACTACACCACGGCTTTGAATCTTAGAATTTGTCAATGCCCCCCACAAACGCAATGGCCTACTGTCAATAAGCGGAAAGAGTTTCAAACCTGAGCTCAAGCTGCTTGTTTTCGCACAATATATCAGTTTTTTTATATACATAGTTCTATCGTCTCAGCCATAATTTGCGAATGAATCGGCAATGATGAATCCAGAGAAACATCCCCGATCGGGTGTTGGAGGTCGGAACCCTAGCTGTTAGGAACCGCGAGTCACAACGAAAACCACTAGCTATTTCCCAAAACCCAAATTTTGCAACTAACTAGCTAAATAATCAACCGATCAAGCAGCAATCAATCAATCAATCAACAAGGCAAGCAAAGCAAGCTACAAGCAGCAAGCACTGAATCGTAATGTTTCTTTATATTTAATGAACACAATTATGACATTTAAATGATTAACTGATCCCAAAACATGTACAGTTCAGTGTGAAAGATCAAAGTACAACAAACTTGAAGCCCAATAAAAAAGTAAACAAAAAATCCCACCCAAACACACACAAAAAAACGGGTACAAACAACAATCAAATGAGAACAATAACAATAAAAGACAAAAACAGAAAATAAGGGGGGAAGATAAAGAGAAATAGGTAGAGAAGATAAAAAGCTACCGATAGAAAAGGAACAAAGACAGACTGGTAGATAGATAGATAGATTATAGACAGACACACATTCAAAACACAGTAATATAAATAAATAATATATATATTAATAATTATAATATAATAAATAATATATAATATATAAAATAATATAAATAGAAAGAGAGAGATAATAGATGGACAGATAGACATACAGCCCGGGAAAATTATTAATACATAGAAGATAGATACGACAGAAATACAAAACAATTAAAAAAATAACAACAGATAGAGGTAAACAGAAAAAACATTAAAGTTATTAATGAGCCGTACTCGAACAGTTTATAGTGAGTAATTGGATAAGCCGGAGACTGCTTTACATCAGGGCCCTCATAAAAAAGGAGAAACGGACGTAAAGAAATCAGTAAACTAAACGACAAGACAGTAAAAGCTAATAAGAAAATTAATCACGTACTTATCGGTGCAACCAACCACTCAAATTGCCAGCCAATAGTTAACGAACAACTTTTTAAACTAGTAAAACGTTCCACATCCGTACGTGTATACTTTTGCTCATAGATTCCAATAGACAGACTTAGGCAAGCATACAAACGGACATAATTTTGGATAATGATGCAGACGGACGGATACAACAACCAACGGGCTGAACAACAAGAGACAGAAAGAATTATAGATACTTAAAAAGACAAATGAGAATCAGAAAGAAAGACAGACATGCGCAGCAGACAGACAGACAGAGACAGACAAGACCAGACAGAAAAAGAAGATAGATAGAGATAGATTAGAGAGAGGAGAGAGAAAAGAAGAAGACGATCAGAATAATAGACAATAGACAGGTATAGTATAGATAAGCTAGACAGCAGACAGATAAGGTACTAGCTACTAGATATAAGTAGAAAGACAGACAAACAGGATACAGACAGTCAAGCACGACAGAGCAAAAAGCAAAAGCATAGAAAAGAAGACAGTAGCTAGTACTAATAGATATAAGTAATCAGGATCAAGCAGACAGACGACATACAGACAGAGATGGTTACATATTTACAAGATAAAATTAAATTCATATCTACTAAACTACCAACTAAACAGGAACTGTTTCATTAGTTACCAAAACTGACAATAACTGACCATCAGACTGAACTGACTGACTGACAACCGCTTTTTTTTTACCCTAACACAGTTTTGAGCCATCAGGGATTGCACTAAAGTCTTAGCAAGTGCCTCCATTGCATTGCAAACTGAGACTAAATCTTGGTACGTAAAGCGTCTTGTCTCCTGCAATATATGATCACAACCGGTTTGTTTGTTGTTGCTTATGTTGTTGCCTGATGGTGGTGTGTGGCAACGTGGTGGCTGTATATGAAATTGGCGTGGGTTTTTTTTAACCGACCCCTGTTTCTTTTTTCCTTGGCAGTTCGACAAGGATGCTTCAACAACTGTCGCATTTTAGCAGCCATTAAACAAAAAAAGCAGGCAACCATCATCTCCGTTCGTCCTCCTTCCTACAATAACAACACACACACAAGCATGCGCACGAGCCACAGACACATACATACACACACATAAACACACACACACAACCCATTTCTGCCCCTTCCCCCACTTCCTCACACACTTTTCTTCCCAACACACACCACCCACACACACACACCACACACCCACCCACACACACAAATCACCCACCACACACACCCCAAACACAAACCACAAAAAAACAAAAAACAAACACACCCTTTTCCCCCCCCTCCCCACCTTGCTTCCCCTCCTACACGCACATACACACAGACACACACCCACACACACCACTTCCCCTCCCCCCCTCCTCCCCCACACCACACGCATACACGCTAAAAGGCCTCCAAAGGGCTGACTCAGGCGTTTCCGTAACCACTAGAAGGCAATAGCGCAAACAGTGTAAAACCAATCACCCAGAGCCTCATCACCAGAGATTGCCCTAATGATCTGGCTGCGGGAATCGATCCCCTTTAAAAAATAAACCAACAACAAATAAACAACAACACCTCCCCCCCAACCCCCAACCAAAACCACTATTAAACTGCCAAAAGGGAAACGATCTGAACATTTTTTTCAAGATAAAAATAACAAATCTGTAGTGGTTTTAACTCTCTCTCTCTCTCGCTCTCCCCTTCTCTCTCCTCTCTCCCTCCCCTCTTCTCATCTCTCTCTCTCCCCTCTCTCTCTCACGGAACATTCAATTTGCTAGGTGCATCCGAACCACATATTTGAAATTTTGGTTTTGTGTGTACTGTGTATGCGGCGTGCGGGTGGTGTGTGTAGTCGCGCGGGTTGTGGTGGGAGAGAGAGAGAGAGGAGAGGGGAGTAGAGGAGAGAGAGAGAGGAGAGAGAGAGAGATTTGTGTGTGTTTTCTTGCAAATTTTAGGGTAAACCTACTCCGAACACGATGTAGTATAGTTGTAAACTAGATGTTTTTAAGTTGTGTTTTTATTAAAAAAAGTTTCTGATCTTGTCGCTATGGTTTGTGGCTTGGTTTGTTTTCTTCTTTTGTTTTTTAGCTGCACCAACGTATTCGCCACACCTCATTTACCAGCCTGAGGAGTGCTAATACCTACCTACTACCTTCCTGCTTACTACCTACTTAACTAAGTAGCAAGTAAGTAGCTAACAACCAACTAATTGTTTACTATATAGCTTGCAAGCTCACTAACTAACCTCGAGGTAACTGACTAGCCAACCACCAACCAACTAACCAACCAACTACAAACTACTACAACTACTAACAACTAGCACCTAGCTATCCTACCACACCAACAACTTTAAAACTAACAAACTAACTAGCCTAGCTAATTAGCATTACTACTTTATTTTGCTAAGTAGCTAACTAGCAACTAAACTATTAACTTACTAACTAACTAGCTAACAACTAGAAGAGAGAGAGAGAAGAAGGAGAGAGAGAGAAGAAAGGAAGAAAAGAGATAAGAAAGAAAGAAAAAAATACAGCTAGTAAATTCATCAAAGAAAAAAATGAAACTGTTGGAATAAAACAACGATGTTAACGGTATTTAGTTTTTGGTTAAGTTGCTTTTTGGTGTTGTGTTTCTTTTCTTGTTTTTTTTTTGTGTTAGCCTGGCACCAAAAATTTGCCACACCATCAAATTTAGCCTGGAAGAGTAGCTAAGTAACCTACCTTGGTTGGTATGCTAGTCATTAGTTTGTGTTGTTGTTTAGTTGCAGCTATATAGTTTAAACAATTAGTTGTTAGTTAGCTACTTACTTCACTTTGTTAAGTAGGTAGGTCGGTAGGCAGGTATGTAGCAGTTGCGCAGGCCGAGGACCGAGATGGATGGAGGAAGGCTTACCACGGCATCGTTTGTTACTTCCCCTACAGACCGCCAAGGTCAGGTCGATGATATGAGATGAGTAGATGATGAGGTTTTTCATACTCCGTCCCCGGCTAGAGCTCAAAGCTTTACTCCATCAGCTAGCTGACTGCCCGATGACAGACTGAGAGAGCTCAGAAATGGATTAAAAAATGTTATTTTGGAAAGCGAGCGAGAGAGGGGGGAGAGGAGAGAGAGAGGTGAGGAGAGAAGGTGTGTTCAGTGAATGAATAAATGAAATTTATTTTGGGAGCTGGGCGAGACCGACAAAATGCTATGTGTGAATATTTTTTCTCCGTGGAATGCTGGAAGGCCTGTTAGTATAGTATATCCATCAGTCATCATTCATCACATTAGACCCTTGAACCTGCGTCGTGGGGAGACATGAAGCGATGCCGTGGTAAGCCGCCCCATCCATCCGGTCCTCGCTCTGCGCATAGGCCGAGTCTCATTCTGGTCCATTCTGATGTTGTCCATCCAGCTTGTTTCTGTCTTTCCCTCCTTGCCACCTTCGAGTGTTCCCCGTACTGTTTTGGCAGTAGTTTTGGGGGTGACGTGGCCGAACCATGTCACTTTTTCTTCTTGACGATGGTGAGAAGGGGTTCCGTGACCTGCCAGCCGTGTTATTTGACTCTTGACAAAATTCGTTGGTTTTTCGTTCTCTCCAGATATCCCAGTAGTTTTCTATGGCATTTTGTTTTCGAATGACTGGATTCGCTTTGCTGTTTCAGCAGTCATGTCCAGGTTTCACTTCGTACAGCAGGATCGACTGAATTAGTGGCTTTGTAGAGCTTTAGTTTGATTGGGAAACTGATCTCTTTACTTTTCCATATGGTGGTGAGTTTTGTCATGGAAGATGTTGCCATGGCTATTCTGACTTGATTTCTGTCGTCGATCGCCCGTCCTTTGTGAGTGTAGCGCCGAGGTATTTAAAAGCTCTTACCTCCTCCAGTTGTTGGCCGTTCATGTAAGTTTTAGCGGTGGCATTGGCTCGTGCTGTTCACAGTACTTTACTTTTCTCCGAGCTCACCTCCATCCCATATGCTCCAGCTCTGTTCTCAAGTCTGGTCGTAAGATCTTGCAGCTCTGTGTTACATCCGCCCATGAGGTCAATGTCATCGCAAACCGTAAGTTGTTGAGGGTCTGCCGCCAATGGAGATGGTAGGGTGGAAGTCATGGAGGGTCTCTCTCATGATGTTTTCCAAGACAGATGAACAGTACTGGAGATAACAGCATCCTTGTCGGACCCCAACTGTGTTTTGAAAGTAGTCTCCGACCTGATGTTCAGAAGGACTGCACTGCTTGCAGTGTTGTATAGTGCTTGAATGGTTTGCACTAGTCCTTCTTCAATGCCAAACATTCTGAGGACCTGCCACAGCCCTTCGTGCCATACTCTGTCAAAAGCCTTCTTGAAGTCGATGAGTTTGGAACAGGTCTCTCTGATGTTGAAGATGTTTTTCCATCATGATGTGGCAGTTAATAAATCTGTTCGATTGTGTCCTTGCCTGCCCTGAACACCAGCTTGTTCCTCTGCAAGGTGTTCTTCTGCCTCCTTCTTGAGTCGATTCAAAATAACTTTGAGCATGATCTTGCTGGCGTGGCTGATGAGGCTGATTGTTCTATAGTTTTGGCATTGGTCGTAAATTCCCCTTCCCTTGGGCAGGGGTATGATTTAGTGATTGTGTCCAGTCTGCTGGCCACTGTTTGTCTCCCAAATCTTCTGACAGATAGCTGTAACATTGTGATGACTGTTTTCGCAACCATGCTTGCACTCTGCTGGTATATTGTCTGCTCCTGGGGACTTTCCTACTGGTAAGCTGCGGATGGCTTCTTCCACTTCTTCCCTCAGTATAGGTAATGCGAGGGTGCTCTTGATGTTGCTGCTTTCTCTTCTATTATGCTCTTGTCAGGTTGTATTGGGTAGTTGTACAGTTCTTGACAATATTCGACCACCTGTTCAATGCAGCTGAGCTTTCTGTGAGGAGGTTTCCGGACTGTCTTCAATGACTGATGATTTGGTTTGAAGTGGTTTTGTGGAGTTTCTCAGGGTGTCGTATGCCTTTTTTACTGTTTGCCACAACTCATGTTGTTTTTCGATCTCATCACATTGATCACTGATCCACTTCTCTCTGGCCTTTAACATTGACTTCTTCACGAGATTGTTGGCCTCACCGTATTCTTTAGGGTTGGAAGACTGGTTGTTTCAGTGCTCTTCTGTATCGCAGAGGTCCAAGATGTCATTGGTTAGTCCATGGCTGGTGTTTATTCCTCTGACGACCGAGTACCTCCTCTGCTGTTTCTCGGGGCTGCTCATTGAAGTTGTTGGTGAGGTCATTGATGTCATTGTCCAGGAGGGTTAATGCCGGCAAAACGTCCGCCAAGCTTAGCTTGGAAGATCTCCTCGACATCTGGATCTTTAGTTGTCCACGCAAATATGATACGTGGGTTTGCAGGCTGTTTTGTTTTTCTTCAGCTTCATTTTGAATCCAGCAGACAAGGGTCGTGGTCACTGCCTATGGGCTAGCTCCAGGTAGGTTCTTGTTCTGGCTCTGTTGATATGCGGATTTGAAAGCGCCGTGGTGTGGAAATAAAAATCTATTGGTTATGGATCTTGCCGTTTGGCGCATGCCAGAGTTTGTCTCCTTGACTGCTTGTGGGATAGAGGGTATTGGCAATGGTAAGTCTGTGGGTGCAGGCAAACTCCAGCAGACGTAGTCCCCTGTCGTTGGTCTCCCCAGTTCCAAACTGACCAATGCAAAGCCGACATGATACCGGATCGGTCGAGGCCCGGGTTACCAACGACCGCGCTTTCCATTGATCAACACCAGGGTGGAAGTGACAAGTCAGCTACTGGAGTTAAAACATTACTTAAGCTCCCTAGAGAACAAATCACCATTGGTACATGGAACGTCCCGTAACCCTCTACCAGTGCGGAAAAATCAAAGAACTAGAGTATGAGTCTAGCCGATATAATGGGACATTATTGGACTAGGAAAGTGAGATGGACAGATTTGGTGAGACATTGACTGAAGAAGGCAACAAGATCTGGTACAGTGGCCAAGAGAAACATCACCAACAGGAGTGCATTTATTGTCAAAGGAAGTATGGGGTGCATTATCAGCTGTAACACCGGCTTCAGCAGGATTATCAGTATCCGGGTGTCGCCAAGCCCAAGAACATCACCATCATACAAATCTATGCACCATCATCTGACCATACAGATGAAGAAGTAGAAGAATTTTATGAAGATCTTGAAGTGACCATTAAGAAAATACCCAAGAAGGACATCATCATCATCCAAGGGGATTTTAACGCCAAAGTAGGTCCTGACTCTTACAACCAATGGGCCGGAACAGTTGGACAGTTGGTATTATCCATACCTTCCGGAAATTCTGTGCTAGGAATTCCCTCTTTTCTGTCCCTCTCTTTGTTTCTGCCTTGTTCCTTGTCTTCCTGTCCTGAATAATTATTTTCTCCTTACTTGGTCCATTTCCTCTTGTTGGTGTGTTTCCCCCCTCCCCCCCCCCCCCCCGCCCCCCCCAGAGATTTAAAAATTCTCATCCCCCACGCCGAAGTCGGGTGCGCGAGGCCTGACTTGTCAGGTGCCTAACGGCAGCGCATACAACGTGTTTTCGCTCATATGACAGACAACAATAGTTGCTCTCTGAGCTTTCGACGACGACGACGACGACGACGACGACGAAGAAACAGAAGAAGACGAAGAAGAACAAGAAGAAGAATAAGGAGGAGGAGGAGAAGAAGAAGAAGAGAGAGAAGAAGAAAAGAAGAGGAAACAAGAAGAACAAGAACAAGAACAAGAAGAACAAGAAGAAGAAGAATAGAGTGTTAGCCGGGTCCCAACATTTTCATTCATAATTATTTCACACTTTTGCGTTCTTATAAAGGGCTTCGTCGGGCCGCAAACTACACAGACACACACACAACACACACAGCACACACATTCACACAAACACAAACAGACACACACAACGACCACACACACAACCACACACACACACACACACACACACACACATCACTAGCATCACACACACAACACACACACACACACACACACACACACAACACCACACACACACACACTCACATCACACGCACGCACAGCACGCACACACACACACCACACACACACACACACACACACAACACACACATCACACACATCATCACACACACACACACTCCCACATCACACACACACACAACCACCATCACACACACACAACCACCACACACTCACTCACACACACACACTCACACACACACACTCACTCACACACACCACACACACACACACACACACACCACACACCCCACCACACACATCACAAACCACCACACACACACACACACACACACACACACACACACATCACACCACACACACACACACACACACTGATTAAATGAATAAAATACAAACAAAAAATGGAGGGAGTGTGAAAGGACAGGGTAAGAGAGAGAGATGAGTAATGTAAAACTGGATGATACATGACTACGAGAGAGAGACAGAGACAAATTGATTGTTATTTTTTTTATTTTATTCTTTTATATCGAGGATAATGGAATAAGCACTTATTTGCTTTTTTTTTTACATCCAGTCCCCGTGTGTATGCGGTTTTGTAAATTGTCATCTGTTCCCACCGGCACACAATGGCCTACTCTTACGAAAAGCGGAACAGGACTTAACGTGTGCGCAAGATGTTCTGCGATAATAAAGTATTTCTTCTTCTTCAACTATTGTTGTCTGTCATATGAGCGAAAATGCGTTGCGCTGCCGTTACGCGCCTGACAAGTCAGGCCCAGCACATCCGACTTTGTACGTGGGAAGAGACTTGTTACTTTTTTTAAAGTCTTTCTGAGATTAAAAAAAATAAAATGCAGGAGAATGGACCAAGAAGGCAGAACATAGACCAAGAAGGTGGTGACAGGAAGAAAAAGGGAGAGGAGCAGAAACAAAGAGAGGGATAGAAAAGAGGAAACTCCTAGCGCAGAATTTCTAAAAGGTGAAGATATGCGGTTTATAAACTGACACGCCCCTTGGGATCCCTTCTTGGTAGGGGTGGGGGTGGGGGGGGGAATTGGAAGTGGGGTGGGGGGGAGGGGTATTAGAATTGAATTGGATTGGATAAGATTCCCACAGGATAATCCGTACTCGTTCACATGCCACGGTCTCAGAATTACATTGGCCTTCAAACAAGGCAGGTTTCAGGCCAATTCTGACCCAGAACAATGCCATTCCCTTCCTGTACACACCTTCCTATCACTTTTAACGGCTATCTCCCGGCCCCCCATCCCCCACCCCACCCCTCCCTCCTTAGTGTCCTCCTCCTCCTCTGCTGATTAGACGGTGTCTAGACCTTGCCATTGATCACTTTAGGCTACTGAAGAAGTCAGTCTATTTTATTCCACCACCGTCAGTCTGTCTGTCTGTCTGTCTGTCCGTCCGTGTGTCTGTTTGACTGTCTGTCTGTCTGTTTGTCTGTCTGCCTGTCTGTCTCTCTGTCTGCCTGTCTGTGTGTTTGTCTGTCTGTTTCTTGATTTGAAACAGTCTGTCTGTTTGTCCGTTTGTCTGTTTGTCTGCCTGTTTGTCTGTTTCTTGATTTGAAACAGTCTGTCTGTCTGTCTGTCTGTCCGCTTGTCGATATTGTGTTGTATCATATTGTATTGTATACCACTTTCAGTCAACAGCAAATTGTATTGTATTGTGTTAGATTGTATTGTATTTTACTGTAATGTAGTGTAGTGTAGTGTAGTGTAGTGTAGTGTAGTGTAGTGTAGTGTAGTGTAGTGTTGTGTAGTGTAGTGTAGTGTAGTGTAGTGTAGTGTAGTGTAGTGTAGTGTAGTGTAGTTAGAGTAGTGCTGTGTAGTGTAGTGTAGTGTCGTGTCGTGTCGTGTGGTGTAGTGCAGTGCAGTGCAGTGTAGTGTAGTGTAGTGTAGTGTAGTGTAGTGTAGTGTAGTGCAGTGCAGTGTAGTGTAATGTAGTGTATACTGCTTTCAGTGACAGCATATTTCTTTGCGTGCTGCTCTCCTCCAGGAGAGGTCGCGTCGCCACAAGAGCAGCGCCACCCATTTTAAAAAAAAATTAAAATATTGTTCCTGCCTGAATGTGTATTTTCTCTACCTATCAGAGTGGCGTTTTTTAAAACAAAATTTTGCTAGGGACAACTCTCTTATTGCCGGGGTTCTTTTACGTGCGCGAAAAACGTGTTACTCTCGGATTTTCGTCTCATCCGAAAGACTAGCACCCAGAAGACCACACACTCGCGGTCTAATGGATGGGTGGAGGAGGGGTTCCGATCACGGCACAAACTAGGATCGACCCCCCATCCCCCTACCCCTACACACACTTCAAACCCGGACATTTTGGTTTCTATGCAGGTGCCTATCTCTGTCTGTCTGTCTATGTATGTATGTATGTATGTATGTCTCTCTCTTTCTCTCTCTCCCCCCCCCCTCTCTCTCTCTCTCACTCACTCTTTCACACACTCCCTTCATGAGGGACCAAGGCCTATAATGAATAAAACTTTCGCATTCGCATTCGCATTCTTTCACGGGACGGGATAGCCTAGTGGTTAGAACATTGCGCTCACAATCTGACGACCCGGGTTCGATTCCCTTTCAAGGGGATATTTTCCTCTGGAGTTAACATCAGTGCAGACTCCACTCTCCCCAAAAGTCCTTCGGATGAGAGTATAAACCGAAGCTCCGTGTGCGAACGCACGCAGAACATCTTGCGCACACGTTAAATCCTGTTCCGCTTTTCCTAAGATTAGGCCATTGTGTACCGGTGGGAACAGATGACAGAATTTACAAAACCGCATACACACGGGGACTGGATGTAAAAAAAGCACATGAGTGCTTATTCCATAAGTCTGCTTGTGTACTTGTTTTGCCCCCCCCCCCCCCCGCCCCCTCCCCCATTTTTGTAAAAAACTGAATTTTGCCAGGGACGACGCTCTTGTTGCCGTGAGTTCTTTTACGTGCGTGTGCTCCGATCCATCGATAAGTCTGTCTGTGCACCGATCCACCGATATGTCTGTCTGTGTGTCTGTGAGTTGGTCATCTCCCTGAGCCAATTCTGTGACTGCCTCGTCTTCAAAACAAGGCCGTTTAGCAGATATTTTTATCAAGCTGTACGTCACTGTGAGGTGTAAGGGAGAGAGAGACACAGAGACAGGGACAGAGAGACATACAGAGAGACATTAAGAGACAGAGAGACATACAAGAGAGAGAGACATTAAGAGACAGAGAGACATACAGAGAGACATTAAGAGACAGAGAGACATACAGAGAGAGAGACATTAAGAGACAGAGAGACATACAGAGAGACATTAAGAGACAGAGAGACATACAGAGAGACATTAAGAGACAGAGAGACATACAGAGAGACATTAAGAGACAGAGAGACATACAGAGAGAGAGAGACAGACAGTGAGATACAGGCAGAGAGAGAGACAGAGAGAGACATACAGAGAGAGAGAGAGAGACAGACATAGAGATAGAGAGAGACAGAGAGAGATAGATACAGAAAGAGAGAGACGCATACAGAGAGAGAGAGAAGAGAGAGAGAGAGAGAGAGCGACAGAGAGAGGCAGAGACAGAGAGGAGAGACATACACACACACACAGAAAAGACAGACAAACAAGAGAGTGGAAGAGAAACAGACAGAGAGAGACAGAGATAAAGAGAGAGAGACTGAGACAGACATAGATATGGATATATAGATATATAGCGAGAGAGAGAAATGGGGGTACACACGCGCGCACACACCACACACACACACACACATGCACACACACACACACACACACACACACATATATATATTAAATATATATAATATATATATATATATAATATATATATATAGAATAGAGAGAAGAGAGAGAAAGAGAGAGAAGAGAGAGAGAGAGAGAGAGAGAGAGAGAGAGAGAGAGAGAGAGAGAGATGGAGGGGGGGTACACCATCATCAACATATCGTCTGGTGATGGGAAGGTGGGAAAAGGACTTTGTCAGCAGTGCTACGCACTACCAGAGTGTTGCACTAATCATGTCATTAATGTAGTATGACATGGTTTTTCTTGTTTGTTTGTTTTTGTCCTCCCTTGTGTGTGTGTGTGTTGTGTGTGTGTGGGTGTGTGTGTGTGTGTGTGTGCAGTGTGTGGATAAATATACGTATGTGGATATATATATATATATACACATCTGTGTGTTTTGTGTTACATATACTGTGGATCCATCTATCTATCAATCTATCTATCAATCAATCTATCTATCTATCTATCTATCTATCTATCTATCTATCTATCTATCTATCTATCTATCTATCGATCTATCTATCTATCTATCTGAATATATATATATATATATATATATATATATATATAATATATATTATATATATATATATATATAATATATGTGTGTGTGTGTGTGTGTGTGTTGCGTTTGTTGTCTTCTTGGAAGGTATGTTTAGCTTCTCTGGCATCTGGCAAACCAGGCTTCATTGCCTTAAGCTGGCAGAACATGAATTGAAAAAATAGTCCTCTGTGAAAATGACGATGATATGACAATGATAGATGAGATGATGGTGATGGTGGCAATGATAACGTTAAGAAATAAAGAAGAAGAAGAAGAAGAAGAAGAAGAAGAAGAAGAAAAGAAGAAGAAGAAGAAGAAGAAGCAGAGGAGGGGGAGGTGGAAGAAGAAGAAGAAGAAAACGAAGACTATTATGATGGCATGACGAAGATGAGGAGGAGGAAGAGGGCGAGGAGGAGGATGAAGGGGAGGAGAACAATAATGATGATGATGAAAATAGAATCAACTGGCAAATGTACCTTACCATTTTAATGTAACGACCATGGAGAAACAGACAGACACATACACACATACAGAGAGGCAGACAGGCAGACAGATATATATATATATATATATATATATATATATATATATATATATAGAGAGAGAGAGAGAGAGAGAGAGAGAGAGAGAGAGAGAGATAAATAGAAAGATAAGGCGAGAGAGAGAGAGAGAGCGACAGACAGACAGACAGATGGACAGACAGCAATAGACAGGCAGGCAGAGACACAGAGAAAGACAGAGAGACAGAGACAAAGTCTTTTTGAGTGAGACGGACAGGGTGAGATACACACACAGAAAGAGTCAAAGACAGCCAGTAATTCAGTAAGCCAGCCAGCCAGCCAGACAGACAGATAGACAGACAAACGAACACATAGACAAAAAGACAGGCAGGCAAAGAGACAGACAGCCAGACCAACAGACAGACAGATAGGCAGACAGAAGGTAAGGAAAGTAAACAGGCAATCAGACAGACAGACAGACAGAACAAAAAAACAGAAAAACGGCCTGGGTATTTTTGACACCATTTTTCATCAAGGAAAGGAGGACAGTAGCACCAGTACATCTTTTTGTTTTGTCTTTATCCCCATTAGTCTACCAACAATAAAAAAACAACAACAAACAAATAATAAAGGAACCAAGTAAAGAAGAAAATGAAAAACGAAACATAACACCGAGAAAACAAAGGAAAACAAAATAAAATAAAACAAAGCAAAATAAAACAAAGCATGCCCCAAAATGTACAAGAACGTAAATCTGGCCGTGTTTTGTTTGTTCGGTTGGTTGTTTGTTTGTTTGATTGGTTGTGTGTGTGTGTGTGGTGTGTGTGTGTGGTGTGTGTGTGTGTGTGTGTGTGTGTGTGTGTGTGTATGTGTGTGTGTGAGTGGTGTGTGTGTGTGTGTGTGTGGTCAATGGCTTTGTGTATGTTAATTGTGTGTGATTTGCATGCGTCTTTTTGCTCTCTTCTGCTTCTTCTCTCTTCTCTCATCTCGCTCTCTCTCGTCCTCTCTCTCCTCTCTCTCTCTCCGCTCTCTTTTCAGTCTCTCTCTCCACTCTCTCTCTTTTCCCTATTTCTCTTTACCACACACCACCATACACACACACCACTCACACAAAACAACCACACTCACCACATCAACTCTCTCTCTCTTTCTCCACTCTCTCTCACCCTCTCTCTCATCTCTTTCCTTTCTCTCTCTCTCTCATTCCCATCCCCTCTCTTCTCCTCCTCCCCTCTCTCTCTCTCACTCTCTCTCTCTCTCTTCTTTCCTCTCTCTCATTCCCTATCTCCCTCTCTTCTCTCTCTCTCTCTCTCTCTCTCTCTCTTCTCCTCTCTCTCTCTCTCTCCTCTCCCTCTCTCTCTCCTCTCTCTCTCTCTCTCTCTCTCTCTCTCTCCTCTCTCTCTCTCTCTCTCTCTCTCTCCGTCAAACAACTACGCTCATTACGTCTGGAAATGAAGTTATTATTAACCAACTGGCTCTTTTTCCTGTATCAAAACATCGAGGCTGCAGGATACACTGAGTAGTTCTTGCGTCATCGGTTTGGCTGCGAATCTGTTTGATGAATTGATTATTTTCATTGGAGTATTACTGGTATTAGAGTGGATGTGCTTTGTGCTTTTCCCCCATTCAAATGTGGCAAGGTCTCTTGAATAAGCCGTTCCAATTTGCTCTCTCTCTCTCTTTCTTCTGGAAACAGATGACAAAATTTACAAAACCGCATACACACGGAGACTGGATGTAAAAAAAGCACATGAGTGCTTATTCCATTATCCTCGATATAAAAGAATAAATTTAAAATAAAATAAAGTCTCTCTCTCTCTCTCTATCTCTCTCTCTCTCTTTCTCTGTCTGTCTATTTGTCTCTGTCCTTTTCTCTTCTCTCTCTTGTCCTTCTGTCTGTCTCTGACTCTCTCCCTCTCTCTCTCTTCCTCCCTCTTCTCCCTCTCTCTTTTTCTCTTCTCCCCTCGCCTTTTATTGTTTGTTTCGTTAATCATTCGTATGGCTTTACTTTTCTTTCCACCGCTTTTGTTGACAGTTAGACTTGGTATCTTTGTCATTAAAACGGTTACACCACCACCACCACCACCCCAAAAAAGGGGTCTCCCATCCTTTCCTTTATCAAGTTGTTATATTTTCCTATCTTTTTATCTTTATTTTGAATTCTTGATTTCCTTCTTTCAATAGCGCAGCTGAAAGATCAGTTGACACTGGCTACTCTGTTGAGCTGGTCTGGCGTCAGGTAATACCAGTGTATAGTGCCAGTGAGAGAGAGAGAGAGAGAGAGAGAGAGAGAGAGAGCAATGGAGAGACAGAGAGAAAGACAGAGAAAGAGGGAGAGAGAGAGAGAGGGAGACACAGAGAGAGGGGGAGAGAGAGGGAAGAGAGAGAGATAGAGAGAGAGGGGGGGAGAGGGGAGGAGAGAGGGAGAGAGAGAGGGGGAGAGAGAGAGAGGGAGAGAGAGGGAGAAAGAGAGGGAGAGAGAGGGAGAGAGAGAGAGAGGTGGGGGGGGGGAGAGGGGA
>CM054142.1:36571287-36573787 GCA_028751875.1 Rapana venosa | reverse complement strand
TTAATGTATGATGTAGTATGTATGTATGTATGATTATGTTATGTATGTATTATAGTATGTAATGTATGTATGTATGTATGTAATGTATGATTGCGTTCTTTTGTTTAAGTCTTTTCACAAAGCAACCTCTATCTGTCCTCTCTCTGTCTCTCCTCTCTCTCTTTCAAGTGTCTATGAACATGTGTGCGCGCATATGACCTGTGTAAACGCAAGTGCAGCACACACACACACACACACCCTGACCCCCCACCCCCACCCCCCGACCACCACACACGCGCACACGCACGCGCGTGCGTGCATGCGTGCGCGCGTGTGTGCTAGACACTACCTGGTTACACAAGGTTTTGAGCAGAGCCCGCGCGCCTCACGTCATAAGAAATTCATGGGCAAAGCTAAAGAGCGTGCAATGTAGAGAATGGAAGAAGAGGAAGAAGAAGCAGAAGAAGAAGAAAAGAAGAAAAACGAAGAAGCAGAAGAAGAAGAAGAGAAGAAAAGCAGAAGAAGAAGAAGAAGAAGCGAAGAGAAGAAGAAAAAGAAGAAGAAGAAGAAGAGAGAAGCAGAAGAAGAAAAAGAAGAAGAGAAGAAGAAGAAAAAAAGAAGAAGAAGCAGAAGAAGAAAGGAAGAAGAAGAAGAAGAAGAAGAAGAAGAAGAAGAAGAAAAAGAGGAAGAAGCAGAAGAAGAGAAGAAGAAAGAAGAAGAAGACAAGAAGAAGAAGAAGAGAAAGAGAAGAAGAAAGAAGAAGAAGAAGAAAGAAGAAGAAGAAGAAGAAGAAGAAGAGAAAGATGAAGAAGAAGAAGAAGCCAAAGAAGAAGCAGAAGAAGAAGAAGAAGAAGAAGAAGAAGAAGTGGTAGTAGTGGTAGTAGTAGTAGTAGTGGTAGTACTAGTGGAAGTAGTAGTAGTGGTAAGTAGTAGTGGTAGTGGTAGTAGTAGTAGTAGTAGTAGTAGTTAGTAGTGATAGTAGTAGTAGTAGTGATAGTAGTAGTAGTAGTAGTAGTATTAGTGGTAGTAATAGTAGTAGTAGTAGTAGTAATAGTAGTAGTAGTAGTAGTAGTAGTAGTAGTAGTTCTAGTGGTGGTGGTGGTTTTAGTAGTAGTAGTAATGGTGGTGGTGGTTGTATATAATTTTTTAGGTCTATCAGTTTTCTCTGCGTAAATTCAAGCCGCTCTCCCCAGAGTCCGGGAGAACTCGTCGCCACAAGAGCAGCGCCACCTATTTCTTTTTCTTTTCCAGGTCTGCATGTGTATTTGTTACCCTATCAGAGTAAGAGATATTTTCCTACATCATTTTGTCAGAGACAAAATCTCTTGCTACCATAGGTTCTTTTATAACAAGCCCCAAAATTATGTTACACACAGGACCTCGGTTTATCGTCTACATCCGAAAGACGTAGTACCCAGACCACACCCCTCACAATCTAGTGGATGGAGGTGGGGGTAGGGGTGGTGGTGGTAGGGTGGGGGGGGGGGGGGTGAAGTTTCGGGCACAAACGGGGATCGAACTACCCCTATACTTGGAACCTGGACTTTCCGCTTTCTAAGGTAGGTAGGTGCGTTTCCTCTAGACCTTCGCTATACTATCTAAGAGGCAGACAGCAATAACTGGGATCGATTTCGTTCTCTGGCTCATGGTGGTGGCCGTGCCACAATTAACCCTATCAGACCCTGGCCCCTGGGCAAGCTGGTTGAAAGGTATCTCAAATTAACCCACCTCAAGGCTGGGCCAACCTGGCAGAGTATGTGGTCGAAGGTAGTCCACCCACTAATATCGAATAGTTGTGTGTTTTTTCTTTCTGTGTCTGTGTGTTTGTGTGTGTGTGTGTCTGTCTGTCTGTCTGTGTTTGCCTGTCTGTCAGTCTTTATGTCTACCTGTCTCTCTGTCTCTCTCTGTCTGTGTGTGTGTATATCTGTACGTTCGTACGTACGTAGGTATGTGTGTATGTGTGTATGTATGTATGTACGTACGTACGTACGTAGGTATGTATGTATGTATATACGTAAGTATGTGTATGTATGTCTGTATTATGAATATGCATGTAGGTATGTATATAGGTACTCATGCACACTCACACAAAAACACACAAACACACACACACACACACACAAACAAACACACACACACACACACACACGCACACACGCACGGGCACACACACATTACAACTTTTTTAAGATTAGCAAGAAAACCATCCTCCCCCCCCCCCCTCACCCATGGAGGCTTTAACTTCAAATTCAAACCATAAAATTCCAAACTAAACTTAAGTCACTCTCAAATTCCAAGCAAGGCATCAACAGTTTCAATTCTGGAACCTAAACTTAGAAATCAAAGTCAACTTGCCTGGCTTTTTTCTTGTGTACGCTAGAAGGGAAAAAAATCTTCATTTCAGATATCAAAAAGAAAAAAATCAGAAATAAAAAAATAACTGGTCTTCTCCTACCCTCAGAAAAAAAATGGAATAGATGATCGGTTTTGACAGCTCATTTTGAGCAGCGAGCGTCAGCAC
>CM054142.1:36563787-36566287 GCA_028751875.1 Rapana venosa | reverse complement strand
ACACTCCCGAACTGACCTGAGCATTAATGTCAAAAGAGATACACTGATTATAATTAAGTAAATAAGAAAGAGCAAAAAAGAAGGGAGACAGCAAAAAGCAAGAGAGAGGGAGAGAGAGAGAGAGAGAGAGAGAGAGAGAGAGAGAGAAGAGAGAGAGAGAGAGAGAGAGAGGAGAGAGGGGGGGGGGGGGGGGAGCGGAGATAGAGAGAGAGTGAATGTCTTCAGATTGCATAATTATATATCAAACAAACCCAACAAAAAATTATATGTATATCAACAATATTTGCACAAACCGTTTTTTGAATACTATGAATGACAAAAACCCAACTGATCAGACAAAGAACCCGTCCCCCACCCCCACCCCACCCCCACCCCAAACTATTAAAATGAAACGCCTCATAAAATCCAAACAAAACACTTTTCAAATCTTGTTAAAAACAAATGAATAAAACCCACCAAACTCCCCACTCTCCCAGAGAAGCACTCATGTGCGTTTTTACACCCAGTCCCCGCCCTTACCAAGGATATCATCATGGTAGAAAAAGCAGCAAAAAAGCAAATACAAGCAGCAACATGCAACATTTTTTTAAAGCAAACCCCCCCAAAATACAAAACAAAGCAGAAATAAGCACACACACACACACAAACACACACACGCGCGCGCGCGCGTACACACAAACAAACACACACACACACACACACATACACACACAAACAGAGAGAGAGAGAGGTGGGAGAGGAAAAATAATGATAATAAAAATTAAGTAAAAGAGCACTGAAGAAGAAAAGGAAAACAAATCAAGCAAAGATAACCAATAAACCCCCCCCCCCCCCCCCCCCAAACAAAACAGAGAGAAGAGAGAAGAGAGAGAGAGAGAGAGAGAGAGAGAGAGAGAGAGAAGAGAACTCTGAAATGGTTTAATTGCACATCGGCCTTAGGCCACAATACAATGCAAAGTTGATTTGGGAAAGCATCACGATATAACGCTGTACAGTACACACAGTAATCAACATTCAATACATATTCATGCGTTTTTAGTGTACGGAAACACTTCTAAGGTGCAGATTAAATTTAGTTTTGCTTAATTTTTTGCTTGGCTAGTTTTATCGGGAACAAGATTACTGTACATACAAAAATGAGGAGAACATTGTTCCATACGTTATGGTTACTTCTATTACAATGAAAGTTTTTTTTTGTTTTCATTCTTTGATATTAGACTTAAATCTCACACTTAAATAATTATACTTTTCTTCTGTTTATATATTATAACACAACATTTGCAAATAGTTTTGTCTTTCTTTGTCATTATTTTGTTTTAGTCTTGGACACAAAACTGTCAATATTCTATAATGCATACTATTCCCTGCGGTTTGCTGCATACTGGAGCACCAAGCTTTTGTTCAAATAAAGAAATTTGAGAAACAAACAAAACACACACACACAGAGTACTTTAAAGTCATAGCAAACCAAATACATCTACTAGACTATGAGAAAACATGTGTAAAGTACATTTTATAGTTAGTATTGAGTAGTTACCACGACACAGATATTGATGTGAAAACCAATACTACACAATTACATTAGCCCTGCAATTTTCTATTCGAGGTGTTTGCTGATTTTGCATAAAAAGGACAAAAAAGTGGATACCCCCAATCAGTAGGTAAGCACACCCACATAGAAGTGCAGATCACGATAAGCTCAATGTTTAAAGTATTTTCTTCCGTCTGTTGATTGCATGGAACACATACTTTGATAAATTATGTGTGTGGATAGGGTTTGTGGCTCTTAGCAAAACGTGCAGAGGAAGTCCTTTCGATTACTTTAGAAATTTAAGTCTTAAGTCATCGTACATAGGAGAGGCAAACAAAAAGTGCTGTTCATTTTCCATATGATTTTTACAAAATGGACAAGCTTTATCATGGTTAGAATCCTTATAGCGATGTATGTTGTTATTTAGGGGGAGAACATTAAATCGAACATGAGAAATGGCAACACGGAAACAATATACATCAATATCTAGAATGTATGGCTCTTTTTCAAAAACGGTCTTGAATGACGTGTAAGGTTGATATCTGTCACGTTCTCTGAGAGTGCCTGTCCATTCCTGAATAAACATATCCACAATCCTCTGTTTAAAAATATGCAGAAATGTTTTCACGTTCCCAACACCTTGCTGTAACCAAACAATATTAAAGCCAGTCATACATAATATTTCTCTTATTTTTGATACCCAGCACTGCTTCCCAATACTGTCTAATTGTAGTAACATTTGATAGGCCTTATATGGTAATCGTTCTGTATTCATTTCTAATAATCTAAACCAATATCGTAGGCAGGTAACGTATGAATTTACATAGAGTGGATACCTACCCAAATCCCCATATACCATTTTATTTGGTGTCTTGGTTGGCACTCCTAGAAACCTTTTACATGCACACATGTGCACTGTTTCTATGTGTTCTAACCTGTTTATTCCCCATATTTCTGCAGCATAGAGCA
>CM054142.1:36553787-36561287 GCA_028751875.1 Rapana venosa | reverse complement strand
CTTTTGCGTCCTTTCTGTTCTGTCTGTTCTGTCCTTTTCTGATCTTTTTATTCTTTCTTTCTTTCTTTCTTTTCTCTTCATTCATTCTTTTTTCTTTTCTTTTGTGTTTTTTTCTTTTCTTTTCTTTCTTTTCTTTCTTTCTTTTCTTTCTTTCTTTCTTTCTCTCTTCTTTTCTTTCTTTCTTTCTTTCTCTCTTCTGTTCTTTTCTCTCTTTCTTTCTTTCTTTCATTTGTTTGCTTGTTTTTCGTTCTTTCTATGTTTTTGTCTGAGGATGCTACTTTGATGTTTCATTACCTATCACTTTGAAGAACTATGTGATATCCATCAAACTAAAAACGATATGTTTACGTAGTGTCATCAGATTTGAAGAAAGGAAGGAAGAAAAAAGAAAGAAAGAAAAAAAGAAGGAAGGAAGGAAGGAAGAAAAAGAAAGAAAGCTAGATATGAAAAAGGAAGGAAAGAAATAAAGAGAAAGCGAAAGAAAGAAAGAAAAAAAAAGAAAGAAAGCTAGAAATAAAGAAGGAAGGAAAGAAAGAAAGAGAAAGCAAAAGAAAGAAAGAAAGAAAAATAGAGAGAACGCTATGAATAAAGAAGGAAGGGAGGAAATAAAGAAAAAAAGAAAGACAGCTAGAAACAAAGAAGGAAGGAAGGAAAGAAAGAAAAATAGAAAAAAAGCTAGAAAGAATGTAAGTAGGTAAAATAACAAAGAAAG
Organism: Rapana venosa; assembly: GCA_028751875.1. NCBI lineage: Eukaryota > Metazoa > Mollusca > Gastropoda > Neogastropoda > Muricidae > Rapana > Rapana venosa. The sequence goes on along the minus strand of CM054142.1, from coordinate 36,560,575 downwards.
ATAGAAAGAAAGAAAGAATTTTGTTGATAGAGGGTTGTAGAATAAGCATTACAGTTGCGTTTTTATTTTTTACACAAAGCCCTCTGAGACAGAGAAAAAACCATAAAGACAAAATAGAAGAAAGAGAGAGAGAGAGAGAGAGAGAGAGAGAGAGAGAGAGAGAGAGAGAGAGAGAGAGGGAGGGAGGGAGCTGAGAGAAAGAAAGAAAGTAAGAAAGAAAGAGAGAGAGAATAAATAAGAGAAAGAGCAAAAGACAGGGGTGAGAGTGGGGGTGGGGGGTGGGGTGGGTAGAAGAGAGAAAGAAAGACTGAAAAGGTAGAGAAAGAAAAAAAAAAGATGAAAATGCAGACAGACAGACGGACAGACAGTTAGACAGACAGGATGGAGACAAACAGGCAGACATTCAACAAAATCAATCCAGTAGAAACACTGAATCTATATTTTCAAAAACCCAACATAATACGTTGCAGAGAATAACATAGAAAACATGATATCAAAAAAAGTCATGAACTTACACATCTATGTATGTCACATTTGATAAACACACACTTGGAGAGAGAGAGAGAGAGAGAAGAGAGAGAGAGAGAGAGAGAGAGAGAGAGAGAGAGAGAGAGAGAGAGAGAGAGTCAGTGAGTGAGAGAGAGAAGAAATTTAATTTTAAAAAGTCACGATCTGCTAAGAACTGATTAGTTTATTGTGGTTGTCAGTGTATTAAAGAGTATTCTCTTCCTTTGGAATCTCTGTCTCTGTCTGTCTGTCTGTCTGTCTGTCTCTCTCTCTCTCTCTCTCTCTCTCTCTCTCTCTCTTCTCTCTCTCTCTCTCTCTCTCTCTCTCTCTCTCTCTCTCTCTCTCTCTCTCTCTCTCTCTCTCTCTCTCTCTCTCCAATTGTGTGTTTATCAAAATGTGACATACATAGATTTGTAAGTTCATGACTTTTTTTGATATCATGTTTTCTATGTTATTCTCTGGGGGTGGGGGGGGTGGTGGGGACGGGATAGCCTGGTGGTGCCGACTCCACTCCTCCCAAAAGTCCTTCGGATGAGACTATAAACCGAGGCCCCGTGTGCGAACGCACGCAGAACATCTTGCGCACACGTTAAAACCCGTTCCGCTTTTCGGAAAAGTAGGCCATCGTGTGCTGGTGGGAACGGATGACAAAATTTACAAAACTGCATACAGACGGGGACTGGATGAAAAAAGCACATGAGTGCTTATTCCATTATCCTCGAAATAAAAGAAGAAAATAACAAATATAAATCTTTCTCTCTCGCTCTCTCTTTCTCTCGCTGTCTGTCCGTCTGTCTGTCTGACTTTCTGTCTGTCTGTCTGTCTGTCTCTCTCGTCTCTCTCTCTCTCTCTCTCTCTCTCTCTCTCTCTCTCTCTCTCTCTCTCTCTCTCTCTCTCTTGTTCCTGTATTACTAACCCCCCCTCCCCAATTGGCTACATTGTGTCCTAAGCGAAGTACCATTAGCCTTTCACAGTTCAGAGTTCTCTCTCTCTCTCTCTCTCTCTCTCTCTCTCTCTCCTCTCTCTCTCTCTCTCTCTCTCTCTCTCTCTCCACACCACACACACACACACAAACAACACACACACAAAACACACCCCACAACAATATAGACTGGGTTTTTTTTAATCTAGTGTATCAAAGAGTAATGATTTTACTGTCCACAAATATAGTTTATGTGTTCTTCATTTTCTTTCTTTTTTGTGGCAGTAGATAAAGCTAGAGCTAGATTTATTTCAATCTTGTTTTTCTTTTCTTGTTTTTCCTAGGGTTTTATTTTGGGGGTTATATTTTTTTCATGGACAAACTTTTTTGTTAAAACAAAATCTGTGCTCTTTTAACCCCCATAAATTACGATTTCTTGCCACAGTCCGGTCCATTTGTTAAGCTGGTGGCTAGATTTATGTCCTGGTGTGAACATCATTGCTCTATTTTGTCCTGATAGATAAGTACTAGGTTTTGTATGTTTTTTTTTAGTCATTTATCGGGCGTATGAAACAAGACTTGGCAGTCTTGTTTGGCAGTCTTCTTGGTCTTGTTGTTCTTGTCTTTGTTCTTCTTGTTCTTCTTGTTGTTACTGTTACTGTTGTTTTTGTCGTTGTTGTTGTTGTTCTTCTTCTTCTTTGGAATTCCTCGGAATTCTTCTTCTTCTTCTTCTTCTATCAGTTTTCCATCGCAATTCTTCTTCTTCTTTCAAAGGTTATAAACTAGTCCTTCTCTTCTCACAACTTGCTTGTTCTTTCTGAAGGTAGAACCTCCCCCCTCCCCCCCTCCCCTACCAGTGGTACATCTTGACATGAAGCTTGAACCTGAGCCCTGAGTTACTTTCAGAGAGTGAAGTCGATGTTCTAACCACTAGGTGATCCGACCTCCCCTCCCCCTCCTCCCTTCCCCCTGTTCTCCATCTACCCCCCTCACCCTCCCCAATCCGCCTTACCTTCCACTTTTGATGTTCCGAATCTGCCAGCAAAGGCACAATAGTCACAACTGTGAACATGTTGAAAACTATCATGATCCTCAATGAGTAGAAAGATTTTAAGATGTTTTGTATTGTATTGTATGGTATGGTATTGTGTTGTATGGTACTGTATTTCATTGTATTGTATTGTATGCCAGTGTAGTGAATTCCAGTGCATTGTGTTCCTTTGTATTGTATTTCATTATATTGTATTGCGTTCCATTGCACTGTAATGTATTCCATTGTAATGCATTCCATTGTATTCCATTGTAATGTATTCCATTGTACTGTATTCCATTGTATTCCATTGTACTGTATTCCATTGTATTCCATCGTACTGTATTGTATTATACAGGTTTTTTTCTCGTTCCTCTGCTAGACCTCCGAGGGCCATCAATGGTGTAATTTTTTTTTAAAAGTATGTTACCATTTTTAACCACCATTAAGATAGCCGCATTCCGACTTCGGGAATGGTATCTAACCACAACACCTGTGTGCATCCGGCTTTAAAAAAAATGTTATCCACTCCTGTCGGCGCAAAATGGCCTCTCCCGAAAGATGGAACGGATTTTTAACGTGTGTGTAAGCTGTTCTGCTTGCGTTCGCACACGGGGCCTCGGTTTATAGTCTCACCCGGAGTTTTGGGGAGAGTGGAGTCGGCACTGATGTTAACTCCAGGGGGAAAATCCCTTAAAATGGGTGCTTCGGTGGTGGTGGCTTGATCCTGGGCCTTCAGATCACGAGTGCAATTTCGAACCATTGGGCTTTCCCTCCCCTGTATTGTATTGTTTTGTGTTGTATTGTCTTGTACTGTGTTGAATTGTATCTTATTTTATTGTATTAGATACTACTATTTCTCTGCGTGAAATTCCCGCTACACTCCTCCTCGGGGAGAGCACGTCGCCACAGGAACAGTGCCACGTTTAAAAAAAAGTGTTCCATTCTGCAGGTGTATTTTGATATCGTATCAGAGTGGCTTTTTTCTAAAGAGTTTTTCCAGATCTCACCCTTTTGTTGCCGTGGGTTCTTTTACCTGCGCTGGTGGAGAATTATGTTTAGGATACTTGATAGTATTGAGAAGACCCACATTTTTTTATTTAAAAAATATTACCCTAAAATATATTATTATATACCATTTTCAGTCATCGTATATTTCTATCTGGGAAGAGCAAGTCGCCACAAGACCAACGCTACCCATTCTGAGTTTGTCTTTTTGCAAACGTGCTTTCTTTCTTATGAGGGCTGAGATTTTTTCAAAACCAGAATTTTGCCAAGGAGAACCCTCCTATTACCGTGAGCTATTTTACGTGTGCTAAATGCATGTTTATCCAAATAAACTCTCAGCGCAAAGACAAAATTTAATATTTGGCTAAAATTGATAAGCACAGACTGAGATATTGTTGGGTCATGCAAACAGAAACACACAGACAAATCTGATGACGACAGTTCTCCCAAGGTGAGGTTTTAGAAGCAGAAGGAAAAGAGGCAGACAGCCAACATCCTACATTACCAACATCACTGAGATCAGTGGTCTGGGAGGAGGGCTACAAGAAATCGCAGAAGTCAGCAGAGACAGAGAAAGATAGCGAACCCTGGTGGTGGCATTGCGTGGAGCTTCTTACCGACGACAGCAGCGATGGAGACAGATTCTGAGTTTGAAATAGATGTTACACACTGGACATCAATTCATCGTCTTATCCCAAAGACTAGCATCCAGATTACCGCTATTGGTCTGATAGGTCAGGAAAAATCTGGACCAGACAAGAATCGAACCCGCGTCTTTTCCCCGCTTTCCCGAATCGATGCCTGTACCTCTAGACCACCACCGATCCAGAAGGAAACGGCAGAGCGCTAAATTTGCTTGATGTTCAATTTCTATGGATCGACCACCAAGTCTTCTGACAAGGTCAGCCATCTTTTCTCCATTGTGTCACGTGATTTGACAGAGCCAATCGTTGTGTGGCAAATTCCGCTCCTTATTTCCTCTTTCACCCATTTTAGGGGTCGCGGGCTGGTGAGGCAGGGTTTGAGGAAAGGATGAAGGCAAGGTTTTTCAAAAAAGCGTTTCAGTGAATGTTCTGCATTTCATGCTTTTTGTGTGTGTGTGTGTTTGTAGAATTGTGTGTGTTTGTGTGTCTGTCTGTCTAGTCTGTCTATATGTTAGTTTGTTTGTGTGTGTGTGCACACGCGCGTGAGCGTGCGTGCGTGTGTGTGTTTATTTTTATTTATTTATTTAATTCTTTTATATCGAGGATAATGGAATACTCACTTATGTGCTTTTTTACGTACATGTGTGAGTGCCTCTGCATTTATGTGTATTTATCTGTTTCAGTCTCTCTGCTAACCTCTTCTTTTTCTGTTTTGCATGGTGCATTATTTTCAGTCACAGAAGATTTCCCTGCGCAAAATCCGGGCTGCTCTATCTGAGAGCGTGTCGCCGCAAGAGCAGCACCACCAATTATTTTTGTTTCCTGTCTGTATGTGTATTTCTTTCCCTATCAAAGTGGGGGATTTTTGTACAGAATTTTACCAGGAACTTCTTATTGTCGTAGGTGCTTTCTCTTGCACTGAATGAGTGTGGTTCACGGGACCTGCGTGTATTGTCTCATCCGAAAGACTAGCACCCAGACCATGACTCTAGGTGTAGTAGATGAGTGGGGTGGGGGGGTCAGTTTGGGTACAAATGGGGATCAAACTTACAATTCTCGCTATGCAGTTAGGTGCGATACCTCTAGACTATCGGTCCGTGTCTGTGTGTCTTTCTGCTTGTCTGTGTCTTCATTTGTGTCTGTTCTGTGTGTTGCCCTGTCTCTCCTCTGTGAGAGAGAGAGAGAGAGCGAGAGAGAGAGAGTGAGTGTGTGTGTGTGACTCTGTCTCTCTGTCTGTCTGTCTGTCTGTCTCTCTCTCTCTAACCCACTGCTCCACCCCAAGCCAGACAAATGTATTGTGGCCCAAGGCCAATGTACATTAGCTCTTTCTGTCTCTCTCTGTCTCTCTGTCTCTCTCTAACCCATTGTTCCACCCCAAACCAAACAAATGTATTGTGGCCCAAGGCCAATGTACATTAGCTCTCTCTGTCTCTCTGTGTGTCTCTCTCTCTCAGATTGACTTACGGACTGATCCTATTTCGCTGTTTACAGCATTCAAAGTTCAAGATAATTTGCTTCACTTTGTTTTGTTTCTTTCTCTCTTTCTTTCTTTGTTCAGACACAATATTTTCTCAATATTTTTTCACAACATTGAATTTAAAAAAAAAGAAATATGATGAGACCACAGCGTCAACATTGATACTATTCATCTTGTGAATCTTTACATTTTTTGTATTCATACGTGGTCTTTTTGTCTTTTATTCGTCCGTTCTACTCTCTTTCCTTCCGACTCCCCTTAAGTACCCCCCTACTATGAAAGATGAAATGGACTATGAAGACCAGTCCCACACCTAGACGTTCTTAAGAGTCGCCAAATTAAACACAAAAATTAAATTTGGTTTTTATTCATCCCTCACAGAGCCCCTCGTCCCCCCCAGGGGTCCTACTGACGTCATTGGTTGCTAGGAAACGTTGGTAAAATCAAGAGTGTCCTGCTTAACCTTGAAGACAAAGAAGCGGATGTATTCATTTTCTGTCTGTATACTTTTCTGGGTTTTGTTTTTTAGTTTGAGAAAATACTGTTCCAGTTTTCTAGATCAGTTTGAGGTCAGTAGGGTACATAATACCCACGCACACGCACGTAGGCATACACACACGCATGCAGGCACACACGCACAGTTTTAGGTCAAGCAGAACAGATAGCACACACACACACACACACACACGCACGTACGCATGCACGTACACACACAGAGTTTTAGGTCAAGCAGAGTAGATGACACACACATACACAGTTTTAGGTCAAACAGAAATATATAGCACACACATACATGCACACATACTCACACACAGAGTTTTAGGTAAAGCAGAATAGATCACACACACACACAATCATACACACACTTTTAGGTCAAGCATGCAGACTAGATCGAACAGACACAAACTCTCTCTCTCTCTCTCTCTCTCTCTCTCTCTCTCTCTCTCTCTCCTCTCTCTCTCTCTCTCTCGCGCTCTCTCTCTCTCACACACACACACACACACACACACACACTGGTCCTTCGGAGTCCTTCGGATGAGACTATAAACCGAGGCCCCGTGTGAGAACGCACGCAGAACATCTTGCGCACACGTTAAATCCTGTTCCGCTTTTCGTAAGAGTAGGCCATTGTGTGCCGGTGGGAACGGATGACAAAATTTACAAAACCGCATACACACGGGGACTGGATGTAAAAAAGCA
>CM054142.1:36546287-36548787 GCA_028751875.1 Rapana venosa | reverse complement strand
ATTCTATGTGTGTGCGTGCATGCGCGTGTGTGATTTTTTTTTTAATTTGAAGATATCTTGGAATGTTTAAAACCAATATGACATGTAGCTTTCCCGCGTCTTTTTGAGTTTATGAATCGTAGCAATGTGCCTGTCAGTAATGTAACTGCCCTTCATGGGATGATTAAAGTGTTTTTGACTGGACTTGACTTGACTTGACTTGAACGCCAGAGCTTGCAGGTTCAATCCCTGTCTGAACCCAAACTTTTCTCCCATATACTAGACCTGGAGTGAAATCTGCGTGCTAGTGTTTCTTATGAGATGATAAACCGGGGTCCCATGTACAACATTTCTTTATACAACAAAAGGGTTGTCTCTGGCAAAACTCTGTAGAAAAAATGGCACTTTGATATAAGGATTGACTGCAGCTTTCAAACAGGAAAATAAAGATAAAAGACGGGTGGCGCTGTTCTTGTGGCGATGCGCTCTGTGTAGGGGGGAGAGCAGCCTGAAATTGACCCTGCAGAGCAGTCAGCTGTGACTGAAAATTGCCTTCGAATCAAATACCAAGTTGTGTGTGTGTGTGTGTGTGTGTGTGTGTGTGTGTGTGTGTGTGTTGTGTGTGTGTGTGTGTGTGTGTTTGTGTGTGTGTGTGTGTATGCATGTGTGCCTGTCTAGTCTGTCTGTGTGTCTGTCTGTGAATGTATTTGTACATGTACGTATGTTTGTGTACGTATGCACCCGAACTTGTCCACATGTTTGTGTGCATATGTGCGGACGTACCTCCTCACACACACATTCATACTATGACTGTATCTGTGCATGCTTGAACATGCGTGAGCGCGCACACTTGCACGTGCACATGCACAACATGGCGTACCTTATGCCCAAGAAGAGTACACACAAGTCATGGAAAGAAAAATATATCGCGTAATAGCAGGAAGCAGAGTAAATACATAAATAAATAGATAAAAAATGAAAAGAAACAAACTCAAACCCTGCAGATGAAAAGTAAAAAGCCCTGTGAAGCGTGGTTTCCGTGTATTGATCAGGCAGGCAGGCAGGCAGGCAGGCAGGCAGAGCGGGGCAAATCCCTTCTTCACAAATGCCAGGCTCCGCTACTGTTTCCCCTTTCTTCCAATAATACGACATTGAAAAGAAAGCGCTGAGAGACAGACAGACTGACAGACAGACAGACAAACAGACACACAGAGAAACACACACACACACACAGAAGGGGTGGGGTGAGTGGGGAGGGAGAATGAGACAGAGAGACAGACACACAAATATACACACACAGAAGGGGGGTGGAGAGGGAGGGAGAATGAGACACAACACACACACACACACACACAAATACACACACACACACAGAAGGGGGGGGAGAGGGGGGGAGAATGACACAGACAACAGACACACAAATACCACACACACACACACAACACACACACACACACCACACACACACACCCCACACACAACACACAACACACACAGAAGGGGTGGGGGTGGGTGGGAGGGAGTGGAGAGTGAGACAGACAGACACACAAATGCACCCCACACACAGAGGAAAGGGGCAGAGGGTGGGGAGGGAGGAGAGTGAGACACACACACAAATACACACACAGAAGGGGGGAGGGTGGAAAAGGGAGGGAGAATGAGACAGACACACACACAAACACACACACAGAAGTGGGGGGGGGGGGAGGGAGGGAGAGTGAGACAGACAGAAAGACAAATACACACACAAGAGAAAGGGGGAGGTGGGGAGGGAGGGAGATTGAGAAAGACAGATACATACATAAATACACACATACACACAAAAGGGGGGTAGGGGTGGGGAGGGAGGGAAAGTGAGAAAGATAGACAGACAAAAAACACACACACACACAGAAGGGTGGGGTGGAGAGGGAGGGAGAGTGAGACAGACAGACAGGCAAATACACACACACACGCACACAGAAGGGGGGGGGGAGGGAGGGAGGGAGAGAGTGAGAGAGACAAACAGACACATAAATACCCCACACAGAAGGGTGGGGGTGGGGAGGGGAGGGAGGTAGAGTGAGAGAGACCGACCCGAGAGAGAGATGGGGTTGGTGAGGAAGGGAGAGTGGGAAGAGAGAGAGATGGAGGGAGAGAGAGAGAGAGGGGCGGGGGGAGGCGAGAGAGAGAGAGAGAGGGTGAGGGAGGGAGAGTAAGTGAGAGAGAGGGATGGGAGTGGGGAGGGAGAATGGGAGAGAGGGGAGAAGGGGAGGGAGGGTAGGAGAGAGAGAGGTAGAGAGAGATTGATTTATTTATTGATTAATGGACTGATTGATACTTTTGTTCCAATGGTTAACGAATAAGTGCTAACATACCATTTGAGAGAGAGAGAGAGAAAGAGAGAGAGAGAGAGAGGGAAGAGAGAGGAGAGAGAGAGAGCGAGAGAGAGATAGAGATGACAATGACAATGACAATGACAATAATTTATTCAAGAAGAGGCCCAGGCCCCCATCTGAAGGGGTATACATCATTGGTGTTG
>CM054142.1:36536287-36543787 GCA_028751875.1 Rapana venosa | reverse complement strand
CAAAACCGCATGCACACAGGGACTAGATGTAAAAAAAAAGCACATGAGTGCTTATTCCTCGATATAAAAGAATTTTTAAAAAAATAAAATAAAATAAACAAGCATGTATGCACCCACGCTCGCGTGCACATATACACGCATTCACACACACATGCACACACACACACACACACACACAATATATATATATATATATATATATATATATATATATATATTATATATATTTTTAAATATCATATATATATATAGATATATATATAATATATATATATATATATATATATATATATATATATATATGTATATATCTCCATCATCATTCCTGTCCATCCCAGCCCTGCCTCCTACCTCTGTACCACCAACTCAGCTCAAAGGGAGCTAGGCTAGCAATAGACGTACACGTCCAGTGTCACTTATCTTCCATCTGCTCTTGCTGAAGTCTGCAGTAGACACGGTGGTCACTGAATCCAGTCCACTTCCATCACGCTGTCCTGTCTCCTCTGTGACGCACAGCCATCACTGCTGCTGCTGCTGCTGCAGTCTTGGAGTACAGAAAGCAGGGCAGCAGAAATCAGATCCCTCCATCACTGTGTCTGTCACAGCAGGAGAAGACGTGAGGACAGTGCCAGACTGTAGTCTCCTTTCTTGAGTTGCTCACAGCAGGGAGAAATAGTGTGGGGATGTGGTTAGGCTACACTATCCATCTTTTTTACGTTTTAACCATGTTGCTCCTACTTCATGCAAAACTTACGTAACAGACACAGACACCCACACCCCCCCTTCCTCCCCCCCTACACACACACACACACACACACACACACACACACACACACACACACACACACACACACACACACAACACACACACACACATATTAACACACACAGAGAGTACTTTCAGGAGCATCAATAAAAAAAAAACCCACAATTGTTAGCGTAAGACTAGCCCTAAATTCCCCCCAAAAGTTGTATAACTTTACAGAAACATAATTATTTGAGAAGTCAAAACTTTCCCAATTTTTTTTTAATTCCCAAACACTGTACTCTCTCATTTTTTGTCCTTGGCGGCGCGACCTTCTAACCTCAGCATACATTCAGAAGATCACCGCAGAAGGTCACTGACCAGTGTAGAATGACAAGCAATCCTGAAAATGACCATTCCTTTCCAACTTTCTCATGTCAGCCTGACCTGGAAACTGAGCCAGAGACCTTCTACAAGACCTAGATTACCCTCTAAAAAATAAGCGAGAGGTCGTGAATCTAATTCCCGTGTTAACCTAAAGCCCTCTTCCCTGATCTGATCCTCTAGAGGTGGGCTTGGTGCTAGTCTTTCGGATGAAGCGAAAGCAGAACCCTCATATAACAAGAGACCTGTCCCAGGCACAATCTTTCACACCACCTCACAGGGAAATAAAGGCACATGCAGACGGAAGAAACAAAAAATGACAGAAAATTAAGAAAGGATGGTAGTACTCTAATGGACGTGCACACTCTCCCAAGAAAGAGTAGTTATTTGCCATAATTGAGTGTGGTATACAGTACTACACAAAACAAGACAAAACCATCATGAGAAAGAGAAAAGAGAGAAGGGTTAGACGAATAAGAAATCTAACAATAACAACAACAACTTTGTCCTCAGACACAAAAGAAATGTGCTCGACAGAGAAAGGGAAGTGAGGGGAGATGGGAAGGGGTGGTGGAGGTGGGAGGGGGGATGTGGGAGGGGGAGGATGCTAGGAGAAGAGTGTGGGCGTGTTTGAATGTTTTGATCTACCAAGCGTATCTGCTCTAGAATGCTTTTCCAGAAGTTCTTGTTTATTTTCAGATACTTCGAGAGTATGGAAAGTGTAATTGCATGACTGCTTTTGAAACAGATAACATCGTTTGATGTCTTGTAAACATGAAACAATTTGAAAGGGAATATCTTTTGAGGATTTATTGTATTTCTACAGCAATGATCCATACATGTATATCGTGGTTAGGAGACTAGCAGATAACAAAGAAACGAGAGTGCACTTCTTTTTTCCGAAAATATTGAAAGGATCAAATTGGACCAAATATGTTTCAGTAAATTCATAATGATGACTCTTTTGTGAGTCAGGACAAGACTTTTACTACTTATATTTTTGCTGATGTTTTACTAAGTTCTGTGTTTGCTTAAGCTCTGTATCAAAAAGTAAAAAGGTAAAGGTGTTCACATAACCCGTACAGTCATTGGGAGGGACTTCAGCTTCTCTAGGGCCAGCATTTTGAGGGTGGCGCCCATCTCCCCTCCCTTGCTGCTTTACCTTCTCTGACCCTAAAGAGGGCAGGTACCCATTTACAGCTGGGTGAAATGGGAGACTGTACTGAAGCCAAGGCATAAAAACAGTCAACCATCCGAGAAATAATCACACTCAACGCTGCTTAACCTTAGCTTGGGGAGAGTGAGTTCCCCTACCACTGAGCTATCCCGTCCTCTTTGTGAATGAAGAAGAAGAAGAAAACGGTTAAAATATAAAGATGGAGTGTGGCCTTCCACATCCCCACACTATTTCTCCCTGCTGTGAACAACTCAAGAAAGGAGACTAGGGTCTGGCACTGTCCTCACGTCTTCTCCTGCTGTGACAGACACAGTGATGGAGGGATCTGACTTCTGCTTCCCTGCTTCCTGAACTCCAAGACAGCAGCAGCAGCAGCAGCAGCAGCAGCAGCAGCAGTGATAGTTGTGCATCACAGAAGAGACAGGACAGCGTGATGGAAGTGGACTGCATTCAGTGACCACCGTGTCTACTGCAGACTTCAGCAAGAGAAGATGGAAGATAAGTGACGCTGAACGTGTGCGTCTATCTCCCTTTGAGCTGTGCTGGTTTTGATACCACCAACATCCTACATTGCCAACATCACTGAAAACCAGTGGTCTGGGAGGATTACCGGAGATCGTAGAACTCAGCTGAGACACCGAGAGATGGCGAGCCTTGGTGGTATTGCGTGGAGCACCTACCGACGACAGCGGCGATGGAGACAGTTGCATTGAGTAAATACTATGATAGGCGAAATTTAGGGTGGCGGCTATTACTACTACTACTACTACTACTACTACTACTACTACTACTACTATTACTACACACTTTCTAACGCACTATCACAGAGTCACATATTATCCAATACACTGACTGGGACCAACACGATATAAGGAGTTGGTTGGATATTCTCCCACTTTAAAGAAAGTCTATGTATACTTTTAGCAAGTGTCTATGCAATTATATACACTATTATGATACATGGGAAAAGCCCCAAAGAAAATTGTGAACAAGATTGCCTTGGATAAAAGCAGGCTGCTGTACTCATAAACTGTCTTTGAGCAGGCTCAGTAACAATCTCTATAAATCAAGCCTGTCTTACTGAAGAAGAACATGACGGAATGATTTACCTCCCTTTTAGAAAAGAAAAAGGTAAAGGTGTCCCATAACCTATGTCGTAGTAGGGGAGCGAGGCGTCAGAGACCTCAACTTCTCAAGAGGCCAGCATATTGAGGGCGGCGCCCATCTCCTCTCCCTCGCTACTTTACCTTCCCTGACCCTAAAGAGGGCAGGCACCCTCCTACCTCTGTGAATGTCTTAACCTGTACACTCCTTCACGTTCCCTCCGCTCTACTGCAGATACCTTGTGCCTACGAATACCTAGATTCAACCAATCCACTGTTGGCCGCCGCTCTTTCTCTATTTCGGGTCCATCGACCTGGAATGGCCCCCTCTCTCTTCGCCAGAACATAGTTATGACACTTTTAAATCCAGCCTCAAGACATTTTTTATTTCAAACCTAAGATTTCCCCCCTCCTGTTTCATATCAGAGCCATCCCACCCTCACAACCCAGGGTCCTATCACCCTGCTAAAGTATAGGACCTAGTGATGTGTGTGTGTGCTTTTTTTAAAAAAATTTGACTATTGAAATTTTATTTCATAGATTTTGTCTGCAGCGCACTATGTTTGTAAATATCTGTTTGTTTAAACTATTGATCATTTTTCATTGATTGCATGACTGTAAGATTAGGTTGAATGCATGCGCTTTGATTTGTCTTTTCAAAATATACCGCTATATAAGTTCCATGTATTATTATTATTATTATTATTATTATTATTATTATTCTTTACAGCTGGGTGAACTGGAGGGCTGTACTGAAAACAAAGCGCGCAAACGGTCACCCATCTAACTGGTAAGCACACTCCATGCTGCTTAACCTTGGCTTGGGGAAAGCGAGTGTTCTGACCAATGAGCTATCCCGTCCCCTTCTGAAAATAGGTCATTCAAAACTAATGTTTTAAAAACTACTAACAAAATATTCAATAGATAAACTTCTTAGTCGTCGTCGACCGCACAGACAACAAGAATTATTGCCTGTCATGTGAGCAAAAAAGCATTGCGCTGCCGTTAAGCGCCTGACAAGTCAGGCCCAGCGCACCCTACTTTGGTGCGAATAGATCAACTGTAAGTCGGCCTCTGTTTATATTTAGAAATGAATCTGTATCTGTAATTTGTTTTGTAAACTGTTATTTTTACCTTTGGTTTTGTTGTTGCTCCTGTTGTCGGTTTCTTTATTGTTTCTCTTTCAGAAATGAGTGTGTGTTGGGGCTGTCTTCGTTTTGTTTTTATCCTGGGTTGTGTGTGGCAGATTTTTGTTATGTTTCAATCCCTTTATGATTGTTTTCATTGTAGTTAGATAAACATCGTTTCTTTTTTTTTCTTATCGTGTTTCTTGACATGTGTCGATTTTCCTGGACGTTTTTGTTGGAGCAGTATGAAAACGAATGTGTAAGCTTAATCTGTGATCCTCAATGAAAGTGGTTTTGACTTGATTTGACTTGACACACAGGGTTGAAGGCTTGTAGTTGATTTAACTCTCTCTCTCTCATCTATCTACCTATCTACCTATCTATCTATCTATCTATCTATCTATCTATCTATCTATCTATCTGTCTGTCTGTCTGTCTGTCTATCTATCTATCTATCTATCTATCTACTGTCTGTCTAAACTATCTATCTATCTATCTATCTGGGCTGTCTGTCTGTCTTCTATCTATCTATCTACCTACCTACCTACCCACCTATCTCTTATGTATCACCGTATCTATCTGTCTATCTATAAATGATACTATCTATCTATCTGTCTGTCTGTTAAATAATATAGATATAATTATATAAACATATATGTACTCTCTCTGTCTCTCTGTCTCTCTGCCTCTCTATCTCTCTGTCTCTCTGCCTCTCTATCTCTCTGTCTCTGTCTGTCTGTCTGTCTCTGTCTCTCGCTCTCTCTCTCTCTTCCTGCTGAAAACTGTAAACCCTTAATGTCTCTCTTTCACCACAACATTCTACACCTACAAATTTTCACCACCTATGCACCCCCACCCCTCCATTTCTTGTAAACCAGACACAACCACCCCATCCCACCCCCAAAAATAAAAAATATATTTTTTAACACATTCCCAATAAAACCCCAATCCATTTTGTTAATGTCACTATTTAATGGAAGGACGTGAAACTGTAGAACTACCCAAATACAGCTTTTTATTTTGGGAAGAGAGGAAGGGGAGGGGATGGAAGGGATCAAACCCCACAACACATCAACTTATGTCTGTCACTTTAGCCATAATCATGGACGCTTGGCTCTGAACAGAACCTTGATGCTTAATCTGACCCCCGCCCCTGAATGAATAGACGAGTCGGGTTTATAGCTCCCCCACCACCACCCCGCCTGGCCTCCCCCCCCCCCCCCCCCCCCCTCCACTGATCTGACTGTTACGTCGTGTGAAAGAAGGCAGATGGCCAGCAGATTGAAGGAAAGCAAGACACCTTCTGGACAGGCCAGGCAGAACCAGAAGGGGATGGACCTGGCTTGTCAACACTGTCTTGTGTACATCCATCTTTCCTTTCAAGGGGCCTAGAGCACAGGGCTTTCAAGCTGACAGCACAAGTGATGTATGTGGGGGGTCTGCTGTAATGGGGGTCCGTAGGGGTGGGGGTGGGGGTGTTGTGGGTGGGGTGGTGCAGTAGGGTGGGGGTGGGGGTAGCAGACAGAGGGGTGGGGGTAGGGGGTGGGGGGTAGGTGGGACAGAATGATTGGCTGTAGGCTGTCAAATCAGAGAATCAGGATGATGATGCCTTTTTAACTGCCCAGTTTTGGATGTCATAGTGTGGAGACACAGAGAGAGAGAGAGAGAGAGAGAGAGAGGGAGAGAGAGAGAGAGAGAGAGAGAGAGAGAAGAGAGAGAGAGAAAGAGAGAGACAGACAGAGAGAGAGAGAAAGAGAGAGAGCGAGAGAGAGAGAGACAGAGAGGCGAGAGCGTGCGTAACGTGTTGAAGGATTTGTCTGTTGTGAATTGTTGTTGCTCTTTTTTCTGTCTGGTGTTTTGTGTGTGTGTGTTTGTTTGTCTTTTTTGCTTGATTATCTGTCTCTGTATTAGTTCTCTTTTATGTGAATGCATGTATGTAGTTGATAGAATGAATAGGTGCTTCTGTATTAGAATGTTTCTGCAGTTTGTTTTTGTAGAATACAATGTTAGTATATAGAATCATGATTTAACATTCTCTGTTGTCGTCTGATTCGTTTTTCTGTCCGGTTTTCTGTTTGTTTATCTGTTTTTACTTAACTATTTCTGTATATTTGTCTCATGTCTCTTTTTATGTAAATGCATGTATTTTGTTTATAGAACAGATGCTAGTGTACGGAATGATTCTGTTGTTTGTTTAAATTCATTTAACGTCTTTGAATTTGACCGAAGTACAGAATCATTATGTACACTAGCATCTGTCGTTTGTTTATAGGATACAATGTTACTGTATAGAATCTGAATGATTTCTTCTAGATATATTTTGGGGGAGGTGTTGCTATTCTTGTGGTTTGTTTTCTTCCCATATTTCTATTTTGTGAATTTTTTTTTATAGATATTATGTTTACAAGGACACACACACACACACGCACGCGCGCAGATGCACGCACGCACGCATACACACACACTCATGCTTTCACTTTTTCTCATTTTTTCTCTTTCTACTCCTGCCTCTCCCCTCTTCCTCTCCTCTTTCTCCCGTCCATCTCTCACCCCCCCCCCCCCCCCACTTTCTCTCTCTCTCACTGCCCTCCTTCTCTCACCCCCCTTTCTTCTCCCCCTCTCCCCCTCCCCCTCACCTCACCCCCCCCCTCTCTCTCTCCACCTCCCTCCTCCCTCCCTCCTCTCTCCCTCCTCTCCCCTACCCCTCTCCCCTACCCTCCCTCCTCCCCCCTCCCTCTCTCCCCTCCCCCCCCCCTCCTCCCCTCTGTCTCTCCCTCCACCTCCCCCCTCTCCTCCTCCCCTCCACCCCCCTCATCTCCCCCCCCCCTCCCTCTCCTCTCTCTCCCTCCTCCCTCCCTCCCTCCCCACTCTCTCTCCCTCTCCTCCTCTCCCTCTCTCCCCTCTCTCTCTCCCTCTCTCTCCCTCCTCCTCTCACTCTCCTCCTCCTCCACCCTCCCTCTCTCT
>CM054142.1:36528787-36533787 GCA_028751875.1 Rapana venosa | reverse complement strand
TTGGGGTGGGTTTTTTTGCCGGGGGGATGGGGGTGTGGGTAGGGGTGGGGAGGGTAATAGGAGGGAGTCGTGGGTTTTCTTGGTTTGTTTTGGGGTCTATCTCATCTTTTTGTGACTTAACACATAATTATTTACCTCACCCCTTTTCAATCTGACCTCCCAAGCAGATTCGCCCAGAATCATATCTTTTTACAAAAATTCTCGTGACCAGAAATTCCAATGGAATTTATTAATATCAAGATGCCATGAGGCCACCCGCCAGAAGGGCCCTGCCCTGCTGGGTCACTTTGGTTAAGTGTTCTGATTTGATGCTGAAATATGCAGAGCACCACCTTCTAAGCCTTTGAATGACGAAAATAGTTGTCATAAACTATATTGTATAGTCCACTTTAAGTCGTGAAATTCGGGCTGCTCTCCACGGGAGAGCGCGTCGCCACGAAAGCAGCGCCACCCATGATTTGTTAAAAATTATCTTTTCCTGTCTGCAACTGTATTTTATTTCCCTATCAGAGGAGGTCTTTTTCTATAGAATTTTGCCAGGGACAACTCCCTTGTTGTCGTGGGTTCTTTTACTTGCGATAAACAATCCCTCTGTAGATATCAATGTGCATGCTTGTTCTATCTCTACTTCTGGTCCATCTACCTGGAATGACATCCCTCTCTGTATCTCTGCGTCTCTCTGTCTCTCGTTTTGGTTTTCCCTGTCTGTCTGCCTGTCTATCTGTCTGTCTCCCTCTCTCTCTCTTCGCCAAAATGCCTACGTTTGACATTTTCAAATCCTTCCTCAATACCGATATTTTGAGAGGATATAGTTGCATTCAACTGAATAACATTTAACTGAACCCACACCCTCACTTTCAGTCGGCTATCCAGTTTAAGGCTGTAACCACTAGGCTGCGCACTCCCTACATTTTATGAAAGCAGCCAGCCAACAAATCAATCATCTAACCAACCATCCAACCAACCCACCAACTCACCCACTCCTCCAACCAACTAGCCAACCAACCAGCCAGCCAACCAATCAACCAACCAACCACCAACCAGCCAACCATTCAACCAACTTTTCAACCAACCAACCAAATAACCAATTATCCAACCAACATAACCCACCCAGTCCTCCAACCAACCAACCAACCAGCCACCAACCAACCAACAACCAACAAACCAACCAGCCAACCACCCATCCATCCATCAACCCAACCACCCACTCTTCAAACCATCCAACGAACCAACCAACCCAACCCAACCAACCAAACAACCACACACCCACCCATCCACCAACCCAACCCAACCATCTAACCAACCATTTAACCAACCATCCACCCACCCACTCACCCACCCACCAACCAGCCAACTAACTAACCAACCAGATAAGGAAGCAGTGAATCAATCAGAACAAGAAAACCACGTCTAGTGAAAGAGAGGAGAAAGAAAGAAAGAAAGAAAGAAAGAGACCCCCCCCCCCCCCCCCCCACAAGGGTTGATAAAAATAGCAGTGACTTTGGGGTCTGTTCATTAAAAGTCTTCCTTAGACTTTCGTGTTTCAGGCCTGCAGGGTTTGTGTCTTGTTTGTTTTGTTTCTTTTGTTTTGTTTTGTTTGCTTTGTTTGTTTTATTTTGTTTGTCTTTAGTCCTGCTTTTGCACGTTCTCTGTGTGGTTGATGACAAGACAAAACCCAAACTGTGCAGAAGAAAGACAAAGCTAGACAGAAGCCTACGTTACAAAAGGGTGGGAAGTAACAAAGGAGAGAAGAAGAAAAAAATGAAAGAGTACGAAAGAAAGAGAGAAAGACAGAGAGAGAGGGGAGAGAGAGAGAGAGAGAGAGAGAGAGAGAGAGAGAGAGAGAGGGGGGGGGAAGGAGGGAGAGAGAGTGGAGAGAGAATGACAAGAGAAAGAGAGAGGAGAGAGGAGAGGAGAGGAGAGGAGAGGAGAGAGAGAGAGAGGAGAGAGAGAGAGAGAGAGAGAGAGAGAGAGAGAGAGAGAGAGAGAGAGAGAGAGAATATGACAATGACAAGACAGAGAGAAAGGAGAGGAGAGGAGAGAATGACAAGAGAGAGAGAGAGAGAGAGAGAGAGAGAGAGAGAGAGAATGACAATGACAAGAGAGAGAGAGAGAGAGAGAGAGAGAGAGAGAGAGAGAGAGAGAATGACAATGACAAGAGAGAGAGAGAGAGAGAGAGAGAGAGAGAGAAAGGGAGGGAAGGAGGAAGGAAGAGAGAGAGAGAATGACAAGAGAAAGAGAGAGAGAGAGAGAGAGAGAGAGAGAGAGAGAGAGAATGACAATGACAAGACAGAGAGAAAGGAGAGGAGAGGAGAGAATGACAGAGAGAGAGAGAGAGAGAAGAGAGAGAGAGAGAGAGAGAGAGAGAGAGAGAATGACAATGACAAGAGAGAGGAGAGAGAGAGAGAGAGAGAGAGAGAGAGAGAGAGAGAAAGGGAGGGAAGGAGGAAGGAAGAGAGAGAGAGAATGACAAGAGAAAGAGAGAGAGAGAGAGAGAATGACAATGACAAGACAGAGAGAAAGGAGAGGAGAGGAGAGAATGACAAGAGAGAGAGAAAGAGAGAGAGAGAGAGAGAGAGAGAGAGAGAGAGAGAGAGAGAGAGAGAATGATAATGAGAAGAGAGAGAGAGAGAAAGGGAGGGAAGGAGGAAGGAAGAGAGAGAGAGAATGACAAGAGAAAGAGAGAGAGAGGAGAGCGAGGGAGAGAGAGAGAGAGAGAGAGAGAGAGAGAGAGAGAGACAGACAGACAGATAGACAGAGAGACAGAGAATGACAATGACAAGAGAGAGAGGAGAGAGATAGATAACGATAACGATAACGATAACGAAATTTTATTTTCTGAGGGTAATAGAATAAGTACAAGACTTTTTTACATCCAGTCCTCGAAAAGAAAGAAATAAAGAACGTAAACAGACAAAAATATAAGCAAAGTGAATCATAATAATTACAATAAACATCACAACTATAATCATAATTGTCATCACTTCTATCGTCATCCCCATCATCACCACCATCACCATAAACAAAATAATTATGATCACATATAAACTTTATGGAGCTTGATGGAATGATGATATGACAAATACACATAATGTTTCTTAGAGTCATATTGTTGAACAACATTTTTTTTAAAAAGTGTCAGAGAGAATACAAACATGAGAGTGAAGGGGGGGAGGGAGAGGTAGGAAGAGGGAGAGAGACACAGAGAGAGAGAGAGAGAGAGAGAGAGAGAGAGAGAGAGAGAGAGAGAGAGAGAAAGGAGAGAGAGAGAGGGGGGGGTGGTAGAGAGAGATCATCAAAGCTATATATACCAAAACGAAATATACTCTGATACAGTGAGGAAAAAATATTTATACATATAATATTGTTCTCAATACATCTTTGGACATAGACAGCTCAAGTCAGAGAGATCCATAAAGTAATTATACAACCTGCTTTTGAATTTTTTAAAGTTTGATTCAGATCTTATGAATTCTGGTAAATTATTCCACAACCATCCTCTAGAATAGTTTAGACTAGATTTGCATAGAGTCTCTATCTATCTATCTGTCCCGTAGTCTGACGACCGTGGGGGCACCCTCAAAGACTCAACAACCAGTTCCCTCCATTTCTCTCTCTGTTCTGCCTTTCTCAGGGTTTTGTTGAGTTCTAGGCCTGTTCATTCTCTGATGTTATCCTCCCAGCTCTTCCTTGGTCTGCCTCTTCTTCTTCCTCCTTGGACAGTGCCTTGTAAAACTGTCTTTGCAAGTCCTTTGGATCTTGTGACATGCCCATACCATTTAAGTTTACGTTTTTTCACGATCGTTAGAAGGTTCTCATAGGGTCCAATGGTTTGCTGGATTCTGTTATGCACGCTATTGTTGCTTATGTGGTCTTTGTAGGAGATGCCAAGGAGTTTCCGAAAACATCTCATCTCCACCGCCTGTACTCTTCTCTCCAAATCTGCAGTCAGGGTCCATGATTCACAGGCATACAGAAATATGGATATGACAAGGGAGCGCATTAGTCTGATCTTGGAGATAAGTGAGATATTTTTATCTCTCCAGATGGTGTTTAGTTTTGACAAAGCTGTTATTGTCTGTGCAGTCCTGCATACTACTTCTGGCTTGGATCCCTGGTCTGATACAATGGCTCCCAGGTACTTGAAGCTTTGAACTGTTTCCAGCTTCTGGTCATTAACCCTGATATCAGTGCTAATGCCGTTGGTGTTATTAGTCATCAGTTTGGTCTTCTCTGCACTGATTTCCATGCCGTATGTTTTGGAGGCCTTATTCAAGTGTTCTGTTAGGCTGGCAAGCTCTTTTTCTGATCCTGCTATTCCATCAATGTCATCTGCGAAGCGGAGGTTTGTGATCGTTCTGCCACCAATGCTGACTGATCCTTCATGATGTTCCAGTGCATCAGCCATGATTCTCTCTGCATAGAGTAATGGTCGTAAAAGGAAGGTTCAGTTTATGTGAATGTTGATATTCATTAATGGTAAACATGTTCTTAAGAGCAAATGGAGCATTTCCGTGCAGTATTTTATGCATAAAAATCCCTTTGTTATATAGAAGTTTTGCTTGGAGAGGTAGAATATTTGCTTGTTTGTAGTCAAATGCTATTAATGAAGTTGATTTGCCAATGGTAATTTTGATGGCTCTTTTATGAACACTTATTAACGGTTTAAGTATATTTTTGCTAGCTAGATCCCACAATGTAGAACCATAATCAATATTACACTGAATATATGCATATATATAGAGAGAGAGAATGACAATGACAAGAGAGAGAGAGAGGAGAGAGAGAGAGAGAGAGAGAGAGAGACAGAGAATGACAATGACAAGAGAGAGATGAGAGAGATAGAGAGAGAGAGAGACAGAGACAGAGAGAATGACAATGACAAGTGAGAGAGAGACTTGACCTTTTTTTTTATCGAGGATAATGGAATAATAATAATAATAATAATAATAATAATAATAATAATAATAATAATAATAAATGGAACTTATATAGCGCTG
>CM054142.1:36506287-36518787 GCA_028751875.1 Rapana venosa | reverse complement strand
TGATGGTCTTTAGTAACTGTCTGCGTTCATTTAGTTACAAAGGAAAAGCAATATAGAGAAGAAAGAAGGAAAAACCTGAAGGTATCCAAATCATGTCATACGTAGAATGATTCTTGAATTTGTGTGTGTGGGGGGGGGGGGGGGTGCGTGCATGTGTGCGTGCGTGCGCGTGCGTGCGTGTGTGTGTGCGTGCGTGCGCGCGCGCGGATGTATACATACACATACATACCTACATCATACGTACATACATACATACATACATGCATGCATGCATACATACATACACACACATACATACATACATACATACATACATACATACATACATATAGAGAGAGAGACAGAGAGAGAGAGAAAGCTTACTGGTTACCTGCACTTGTTTTTCCCCACTATATTTGTATAATCATATACACAGAGAGAGACAGATACAGAGAGAGACAGAGAGAGAGAGAGAGGAGAGAGAGAGAGAGAGAGAGAGAGAGAGGAGAGAGACAAAGAGACAGGCAGACAGAGACAGAAACAGAAAGACAGAGAGACAGAGCGCACAGGTTCTTGAAACATGCTCACATGCACACACACACATACACACACACACACACACACACACACGTACACACGTACACACATACACACACACACACACACGCACACACACAAACACACACACACAACACACACACGCGCGCGCGTGCGCTTCCACTCCACATGCGTACAAGACGCGTAGAATAATTATGCGCACTGACACTTAGTATCTGCGTGATGGTATGTACATTATTTTTGAACTAGTTACCTACCAACTCAGACAGCCAGACAGAACCACACAACGCTGCTACAGAAAAAGGATCTCACTTACGTCTACTTAGCACCAGAAACTTCTCTGTCTGTGGGTTCTGACATTGTTGAAGCATCTGAAAAGCAGCAGACCCATTTTGGGGGATAAAGACGACAGACAGACAGACAGGCAGACAGACAGACAGACAGACAGACAGACAGACAGACAGTCAGACAGAACATTTTCAACTTGGCTACCCGTAGAGCTAAATTGGGTCCTTTCTCCTTCCTCTTACTATTCCAGAAACTTTTCTTTATGAAATGACGGCACGGTACGATTTAAGCACTGGAGAGGGGAAGAAAGAAAGAAAGAAAGAAAGTGAAAGGGGGATGGGAGGGGATGGGATGGTGGGGGAGGGGGAGGGGGGTGAGACGAGACAGAGGAGAGAAAAGATGGAAAAGTTTTAGTGGGGGAATGTCTTCGCAGCTAAGGATATGTCAGTTTCTGATAAAAAAAAAAAAAGGAAATATTGTTGGCCTATTTGGCATTAAAAAAAAAGTTGTGCTTTTTATAAATTACTTCTTCCCTTTCTTTCACACCTTCGCCTTCACCTGTCCCGTAGTCTGGTCGACTTAAGATGTTGCAACCAGCTTCCTCCACTCCTCGCTTCTCTCAGCTTTCTTGCAATACGCCGTGCCACTCAAGGCCAGTCCACTACTCTCTGATAACTGTTGTCTTCCCATTGTGAGTTTTTTTTTTCTGTCTGCCTCTTCGTCTCCCTCCATGTACTGTTGTTCCCTGTAGGACAGTCTTGGCCAGTCCCTTTCTTATGTTGTAATACAAACAAGAAGAATGTTGCTGAGATTGAATAATTAAAAAAACCAACATTTATTTAAAATATTGGCTGAAATCGTGAAGTTCTGGGTTCGATTCCAAGGTTCGCCCTTTCTTCCCAGTTTGACGGGGGGAAAAAATTGAACTAAATGTCAAACTCCTTCGGATGAGACTATAAACCGAGGCCCTGTGTGCAAACTCAGGCAGAAAATCTTACGCACACGTTAAAAACCTCGTTCCGCTTTTCGGAAGAGTAGGCTATTTTGTGCCAGTAAGAACGGATGACACACAAAAAAAAAATCCCACATACACACAGATGTCGTGTTTAGACACCATCTCGGAAGATGGAATGCGGTTATCTAAATGGGTAGGGGGTGGTGGGGGAGAAGGGGAGACCAGTGGCATACGCAAAAATCTCACCATTGGTGAACCTTGGAGCTCCAGCCGAGGAACGGAAAAAAAGAAAGAAATAACACACATACATACACACACAACACACACACACACACACACACAACACACACACCACACAAAACAAACACAACAACACACACCACCGATCACCGACAGACAGACAGACAGACAGACAGACAGACAGACAACCAGAAACAGACACATCGAGTAAAGACAGACACACGAACAAACAAACAAACAAACCGACACACATACACAAACAGACCAATGCCCACCACCACCTGTCACGCTGCTTACAGAGGGAGAAAGAATGACATAATTCACGCGCAAGTGAAAAAAAAGAATGAAAAAAAAGCATTTCGAGAGCTCCTCTCTCACGTAACCAGTTCTTGCCAAGGGAAAAATGCCTTTCCCCGCCTCTGACGTCAGCTCTGCGCTGTGAGCCTCTGTCTGCTGTGTGAAGCTTCACCTCTTACTCAAGAACCCATGAGACACACACACACACACACACACACACACACACGCACGTGCGCGCGTGCTCACACACATCCCCGCCACACACACACAAACACGACGCGAGCGCGTCGCGCACTAACACACACACACACACACACACATGCGCGGCACACACAACCATGATAGTGCGCTCGCGCGCTCGTATACACACATACAACACACACAACACACACACACACATACACACACACACACACACACACCACACCCAAAACACACACAACACACAACACAACACACAACACACAACACAACACACAAACACACACAACACACCACAACAACAACACAACACTCACACACACACACAACACACACACACGCTCTCGCTCGCTCTCTCTCTCTCTCTCTCTCTCTCTCTCTCTCTCTCTCTCTCTCTCTCTCTCTCTCTCTCTTTTTCGGAAATATAAAGAGATGACAGTAAATACTTTTTTTTAACATTTTTGATTAAAAAAATACAGCCAATATTGCTATATGCTGCTGAAGTATGGGGAATAAACCAGTTAGAACATATAGAAAAAGTCCACATGATGGCATGCAAAAGGTTTTTAGGTGTACCAACCAAAACACCCGCGACGCCAAAGGGCACCAGCGGCAGATGAAAGAAAAAAGAAGAAGAACCAAAACACCAAACAAAATGATATATGGAGATTTGTGTAGATATCCTCTCTATGTAAATTCAAACATTGGCCTGTAGAAATATTGGATTTAAATTATACAATGAATAATGAAACGTTTACATATTAAAGGCTATCATATGTTGTTTGCAAACTAGACAAATCGGGAAAACATGTGTTTCGAAAATAAGAGAAATTTATGCTTGACTGGATTAATATTGTTTTGTTTGCAGCAGGTGTTGGGGATGTGAAAATGTATCTAAGCATATTAAACAGAGTCTCATCGATTGTTTATTAAAATGTAGGAACTATAAGAGATCGAATAGATATCAACCATATAGATCATTTAAGACTATATTCGTAAAAGAAAGTTATGTTCTAGATATGGAAAATTATTGTTTTCGTGTTGCCATCACGCAGTTGAGGTTTAATGTACTCCCACTTAATAACAATGTACATCGCTATAGCGAATCTATTCATGATAAATTCTGTCCATTTTGTTAAAATCAGATCGAAAATGAAAAACATTTTGTGTTATTTTGTGCTACGTTTGAAGATTTAAGGGTCAAATTTCTAAAAGAGTCAAAAGAACTTCCTCTGCACATGTTACTTAGAGCCACTGATTCTATCCACAGATACAATTTATCTAGATTTGTGTTTCATGCAAGCAATAGGCGGAAGAAAATACTTTAAGTCTACAAGGTAATCAATCCTATGATGTACGTCTGTTAAACCACGTAAACATTTTCACCTTTGTTTATATCGCGTATTATCAAGAATTCGTGGCATAACATGATCATGATTTTCTGTATTTCCCCCTTTTATACTAATGTCTATGACTGATCATTTTGATTTTCAGGTAACCAATGACTGTAGAATATAAGTAGGTGCTGCTAAATAAGATATTTTCCTATTTTCTTTTCTATATTGTATTGTGGCCTAAGGCCAATGTGCAATTAAATCATTTCAGAGTTTCAGAGAGTTTCTCACTCTCTCTCTCAAACACTTTATTGAAAAACTGCTACGATTTGATATACTCAATATGGATGCTTTTTCTTAGATAGCATCTTCTCTCTATGATTGGGTTATGGTTGATTTAAGGTTTATAATCATGTAATTTTCTTCTGTATTCAGTCATATATTGCTACTGACATCATCTTTTTGTATGAGTTCGCTATCTATATTTGTGTGTATTTCTTCTTTAATCAGTCATAAATCATTATTTGTTTGTGCATTTGTTTTGCCAGTGATATGAATGAACCCACTGTTCCATCCTGAGCCCAACAAATGTATTGTGGTCCAAGGCCAATGTACATTAAATCATTTCAGAGTTCAGAGTTCAGAGTTCTCTCTCTCTCTCTCTCTCTCTCTCTCTCTCTCTCTCTCTCTCTCTCTCTCTCTCTCTTCTCTCTCTCTCTCTCTCTCTCTCTCTCTTCTCTCTCCCCTAATTAAAAAACCACAACAAAAATCCTGTTCATAGTTTTACGATGACCTTTGATGAGGACCTCTGGGGCCTACATTGGCTTCTATCCAAGTCCACATTCTGATCGCCAATCAGTACATAATAGTACAGTACTGTCTGTCAGTCAGTCTGCTAGCTTTGAAAAGGTAAAGGTAAAGGTGTTCCATAACCTACAAGGTCGTAGGGGAGCAAGGCATCAGAGACCTCAGCTTCTCTAGGGGGCCAGCATATTAAGGGCGGCGCCCAACTCCTCTCCCTCGCTGCTTTACCTTCCCTGACGCTAAAGAGGGCAGGTACCCATTTACAGCTGGGTGAACTGGGGGACTGTACTGAAGCCAAGGCGCGCAAAATATGGTCACCGATCCAATTGGTAACCACGCTCGATGCTGCTTAACTTTGGCTGGAGGGAAAGCGAGCGCGCTGATCATTGATCTATCCCGTCCCTTTTTGAAAAGGTAGATCAATATAATTATTACCTGCGTGGTCCCACGGGGCTCAATTTGCTCACCACACACTCACTGCCTGAAAACTTCAGTGCACTGCCCCCCCCCCCCTCCACCACGCCCCAACCGACTCCTCAAGGAGTTCAGAGAGAAGTCAGTCTCTTTGCGCTTAAGGGTCCGCCATCCCACGTGTGTTTGTTTGTTTGTTTGTCTTTTGTGATTATTACTACGTGTCATCTGTTCTCTTTTCTCTCTTTCTTTTTGTTCTCTTCTTCCTAAACCTCAAAGAAATGATACAGTTTAGCGTGCGCGCGAACACCACACACACACACACACACACATACACACACACACACGCGCGCGCGCGCGCGCACGCACGGATTACCCCCCCACCCCCCACCCCCCACACACACAGCCACTCTCACACATACATGACCAACCACAAACACACAGGGTTATATTCATAAATAAAGGAAAACATACACAGTCATCATAGACAAAATAACGAGGTATTATTTGTGTAAAATTGCAGTTCACACCAGACTCCATCCTTCCATGGCAGTTAACGATGTTCTGTTCTATCCTGGTGTGTTCTGTTCTGTTGTGTTCTGTTCCGTTCCGTTGTGTTCTGTTGTGTTGTGTTCTGTTGTGTTGTGTTCTGTTGTGTTGTGTTCTGTTGTGTTCTGTTCCGTTGTGCTCTGTTGCGTTGTGTTGTGTTCCGTTGTGTTCTGTTCTGTTGTGTTCTGTCCTGTTGTGTTCTGTCCTGTTGTGTTGTGTTGTGTTGTGTTCTGTTGTGTTTCGTTCCGTTGTGTTGTGTTGTGTTCTGTTGTGTGCCGTTCTGTTGTGTTCTGTTCCGTTCTGTTCCGTTCTCTTCACACACACACACAGCCAACACCAACACCGCCAGCCCCCTCCTCCCCAGCACACACACACACACATCACACACATACACACACACACACACACACACACACACACACACACACACACACACACACACACACACACACACATAAAACCCACAAACAAACACACAGGGCCACATCCATAAGCAACGGAAAACACACACAGTCATCGTAGACCAAATAATGATGATGTATTTATTATTTGTGTAAAATTGCAGTTCACACCATACCGCATCCTTCTGCAACAACAAGACACCTGTCATTACAATGTTGCCTAGCCAGAAACCAGCGTCAGAGGAGCATTGCCTGAACAACATGTGTTTACCAGGGCAGGGGTGGTGGGGGGAGAGGGGGACGTGGGGGTCGGAATGGCGGGTAGTGGTTTGGGATGGGGGGGGGGGGGGGGGGGGGAGGGGGGGGGGGAGGTGCGGAGAGGCGGGGGGGGGGGGGGGGGGGGGGGGGGGGTATTGGAACAGCTGCAGACGATTTCATGCAGGTGTTAGCATGTGTGTGTGTGGTGTGTGTGTGTGTTGTGTGTGTGTGTGTGTATGTGTGTGTGTGTGTGTGTGTGTTGTGTGTGTGTGTGTGTGTGTGTGTGTGTGTGTGTTGTGTGTGTGTGGTGTGTGCCAACCACGTACCCTTCAGTAAGAGAGAGTGGGTGGAGTGGGGAGGAATGAAGAGAGAGAGGGGAGAGAGAGAGAGGGACGGGGGGGGGGAGAGAAAGAGAGAGAGAGAGGGCAAAGAGAGTGAGAAGCACAGAGGGAGAGAGGCAGAAAGAGACGAGAGAGAGAGAGAGAGAGAGGAAGGAGGGAGAGAGAGAAGACAGACAGACAGACAGAGACAGAAACAGAGCCAGAGAGAGATACATAGACAAAAAGTGAGACAAACAGACAGATAGACAGACAGATAGACAAACAGACAGAAAGACAGACACAACAGAGATATGTGAATTTTAGGTTGGGAGGGTGGCGGAGAAGGAGAGAGGAGGAGGAGGGGGGGGGGGGGGGAGAGGGAAAGGAGGATTGAGAAATGCAAGTAATCTCCTCATAATTCTACTTCAACAAGAATTAGAGATTCGATTTGGAAGCAAATTTGGCCAGGACTGGAGAAGCTGCCTTGAACTACCAAAAGCTTTCAAAGGGAAAGTCTGTTAAATCGATGAAAGCACACCCTTGTCATTTAAACGCTTCCCCCCTCCTCCCCCCACACACACACTCTCCCTTTAGCCACACACTGCTCTTCTACACTCCATTGCACTCTACTGCACTGCACTACGTTGCACTACACTGCAATACACTGCACTGCTCTGCATTGCACTAACACTGTGCTGCTCTACACTACAGTACACTGCACTGCTCTACATTGCACTACACTGTACTGCATTGCACTACAATGCAATACACTGCACTACACTGCAATACACTGCACTGCTCTACATTGCACTGACACTGTACTGCACTACACTACAATACACTGCATTGCTCTCCAATACACTGCACTGCTCTACATTGCACTACACTGTACTGCACTACACTACACTGCACCACACTGTTCTATGTAGCATTGCACTGCACTGCACTATGCAGCATTGCACTGCACTGTACTGCACTACACTACATTACACTACTCTACACCCTATTGCACTATACTACATTGCTCTGCATTGCACTGCATTACACTACACTAATCAGCATTGCACTGCACTGGATTACACTACACTATGCAACATTGCACTGCACTATACTGCAATACACTATATTGCGCTGCACTGCACTGCATTGCGATGCGCTGTACTACACTACACTACATTAAACTCCACTACACTACACTGTACTGCACTTCACTACATTAGACTACCCTGAACTGCGCTACACTACATTGCAGCTGCCTACACTCCACTTCACTGCATTCCACTCCACTCCACTCCACTCGCTAAGCTACACTACACTACGCTACGCTACATCACACGCCACTACATTACACTACATTATACTACACTACACTACACTTCACTACGCTACAGTACAATACACTGCACTACTCTACACTCCATTGCACTACATACACTATGCAACATTGCTGTGCACTATACTGCAGTACACTACATCGCACTACTCCACACTGCACTGCACTGCACTACATTGCACTGCACTACTTTATGCAGCATTGCACTGCACTATACTGCAATACACTACATTACTTTACGCTGCACTACACTGCGATGCACTGTACTACACTACACTATACTACACTACAGTTTGTTCAATGCACTGAAGTACACTGTAATGCACTGCACTACACTACACTACACCACACCACACGACACCACACCACACCGCACCGCACCACACCACACCACACGCCACTCTACTCCACTCCACTCCTCTACACTCCACTACATTAAACTACACTACACCCCACCCACTCCATTCTATTCCACTCCACTCTACTCCACTCCACCACACGATACTACACCACACCAAACCCCACTCCACTCCACTCCTCTCCTCTCCACTCCATCACACCACATTACACTACGTTACACTACACTACACTACACTACACTACACTACACTAACTCCTCTACATTAAGCTACACCACACCACACTCCACTCCACCACACGACACGTCACTACACTACACTACACTACACTACACTACACTACACTACACTACACTACGCCACACCACACCACACTCCACTCCACTCCACTCCTCTCCACTCTACTACACTACATTTCACTACACTACACTGCACTACACCACACCCACACCACACTCACACCACACCACACTCCACCACACCACACCACACTCCACTCCACTCCACTCCTCTCCACTCTACTACACTACATTTCACTACACTACACTACACCACATCACACTACACTACACTACACCACACCACACCACACCACACTACACTACACCACACCACACCACACTACACTACACTACACCACACCGCACTACACTACACTACACCACACCACACCATACCACACTACATTACACTCCACTCCACTCCACTCCACTCCACTCCACTCCACTACGCTACGCTACGCTCCACTACAGTACAGTACACTACACTACGCTACGCTACGCTACATTTAACAATATCGATCTAGCATTTCAAGGAGCGGCCAAAATGAAAATCAAACTGAGGTGCACGGTGTCTCGGACTAAATGGACTGACAGATCAATACCTGGTACAGCAACAAGCGATTCTGGAGGCTTCTGCTACACCAGTCTCACGGGGTGTAGAGCTATACTACTACTACTATACTACTACTACTACTACTACTACTACTACTACTACTTCTGCTGCTGCTGCTGCTGCTGCTGCTAGTACTACTACTACTACTACTACTACTACTACTACTACTACTGCTGCTGCTGCTGCTGCTGCTGCTGCTACTACTACTACTAGTAATACTTATGATAATAATATTAATAATGATACTACTAACAACAACAAGAAGAAGAGGAAATAATAAAGTACTGATACTACTACAACTACAACTACTACTACTACTGCTACTACTGCTGCTGCTGCTACTACTACTACTACTACTACTACTACTACTACTACTACTACTACTACTACTACTACTACTATACTACTACTACTACTGCTGCTGCTGCTGCTGCTACTTCTGCTGCTGCTGCTGTTGCTGCTGCTGCTGCTGCTGCTACTACTACTTCTACTACTCCTGCTGCTGCTTCTACTACTACTGCTACTTCTACTGATAATCATCATCATCATCATCATCATCATCATCAAAATAACACAAAGAATTAGTCAGCGCTATATCGAGAAAACAAATCAGTGCGTTTACATTCAACTTGTTCAATCACATCCAACCAACCAACCAACCAACCAACCAACCAACACACACACACACACACACACACACACACACACACACACACACACACACACACACACACACACACAGAGAGAGAGAGGAGAGAGAGAGAAGAGAGAGAGGAGAGAGAGAGAGAGAGAGAGAGATGGAGAGAGAGAGAGAGAGAGAGAGAGAGTATTAAAGATGGAGATTCTGGCTGTGAAAAGGTAGGGGAACAGAATGGTGATATAAGATGAAACGGTAGGAAGAAAATCTTGGGGGAATCTTAGGATGGGAATAAGTATGTCTCGAGGCTGGATTTGAAAGGGTCGCACGTAGGCTTCTTCAGTCTCATGGCATCATCATTATGAGACACTGTTCGTGACCTGCTCTGACAAGCAATACACCTTTCGGTTAAACACACGAGACAACACACACTTGCTTGACCAAGTCAGGTGGTCCTGAGGTGGGAAGCACACCTGCCTAGAAAGCCAAAACTCCGGGTTCCATCTGGGTCCGGGTCCGGGTTCGATCCCCGTTTTGGGCCCGAAACTTTTCCCTTCATGCACTTGAGTGGTGGTCTGGGTGCTAGTCTTTCGGATAAGACGATAAACCGAGGTCCCGTGTGTGGTGATACACATTCAGTGCACTTAAAAAGAACCCACCGCAATAGAAGAAGTTTTGCCTGGCAAAACTTTGTTAGAAAAAAGAGCCACACTGATAAGGTTAACAAACATACATACATACATACATGATTCTTTTTTTAAATGGGTGGTCCTGCTGTTGTGCTGTGCTGACGCGCTCTCCCGGGAGGAGAGGAGGGTGGGGGAGCAAGGTACGGGGGGGGGGGGGGGGGGGGGGGGGGGGAGCATCCCGAATTTCAAGCAGAAAAATCTGCCGTGACGAAAAGTTGTTTACAAACACAAATTTATGAGGAGTTCTCTCTCTCATTTGAACTGGTTTATTTATTTATTTATTTATTTATTTATTCTTTTATATCGAGGATAATGGGATAAGCACTCAGGTGCTTTTTACATCCAGTCCCCGTGTGTATGCGGTTTTGTAAATTTTGTCATCTGTTTCCACCGGCACACAATGTCCTACTCTTCCGAAAAGCGGAACAGGATTTAACGTGTGCGCAAGATGTTCTGCATGCGTTCGAACACGGGGCCTCGGTTTATAGTCTCATCCGAAGGACTTTGACATTCAGTTCGATTTTTTAGTCAAACTGGGAAGAAAGGGCGAGACTGGGAATCGAGCTGTAGTGCATATGAGATATATAATATCAGTTTCAGCTAACAAGAGATTGAATACTATAGCTAGGTGTTGTTATATCAGATATTTTCTTTTTTCTTTGTATAGTGGCCTAAGGCCGATGTGCAATTAAACCATTTCAGAGTTCAGAGTTCTCTCTCTCTCTCTCTCTCTCTCTCTCTCTCTCTCTCTCTCTCTCTCTCTCTCTCTCTCTCTCTCTCTTTCTCTCTCCCTCTCTGTATTTGTACGTCTGTCTATCAATGTTGAAAGAGAGAGAGGTGTGAGGGGATGAGGGAGGAGTGGGGAGGGGGGAGCTGATGAAGGTGAGAGGGTGAAAAGGGTGAGGGGGTGGGGGGGGGGGGGGGCGGTGAGTACAACGATTTGCTGTCACTCTGTACTGAAGCGCAATTTCCTGTCTTCCACTTTCACCTCAGATGGTACTTGAGGGTGACCTTTGCTGTCAGTCACACTGCCTTCTCCTTCTGCTCCTTCTGCTCCTTCTACTCCTTCTGCCGCCGCTGCCGCTGCTCCTCCTACTTCCACTTCTACTTCTACTTCTGAAATGACACAGGCATACTTCACATCCCGACAGAGAGAGAGAGAGAAAGAGAGAGAGAGGGAGGGAAGGAGGGAAGGGAAAGAGGGAGAAGGAAGAGAGGGAGAGGAGGAAGATAGGGAGAGAGGGAGGGATGGAGAGAGAGGGAGGGAGGGAGGGAGGGGGGAGGAGGAGAGAGAGAACTCTGAACTCTGCAATTATTTCATGTCGGCTACATTTGGCCTTGGGCCACAATACCTTTGCTGGGTTTGGGAATGTAACAGTGGGTTTATTCATATCATTGACAAAGCAGATGCACAAACAAGTAATGATTGATGACTGATCAGAGAAGAAAAAACACAGACTGTTCTAATTCATGATCATGACCCATTAATATTCAACCATAACCCAATCACGAGAAGAAGATGCCGCCTATGGAAAATTATCGTGGAGGTCATGCATATTGAGTGCATAATCCCCAAATCGTAACAGTTGTTCAATATACTGACTGCTTGGGCGAACAGAGACAGCGATAGATAGACAGACATAGGAACAGAAAGAGGCAGAAAGAGAGAGACATAGAGAGAGACAGCGTCGAAGAAGAGGAGAGAGCAGGAGAGAGAGAGAGAGAGAGAGAGAGAGAGAGAGAGAGAGAGAGAGAGAGAGAGAGAGAGGAGAGAGAGAGAGAGAGAGAGAGAGAGAGAGAGAGAGGAGAGAGAGAGAGAGAGAGAGAGAGAGAGAGAGAGAGAGAGAGAGAAGAGAGAGAGAAAGAGAGAGAGAAATACCACAGAAAGACAGAGAAAGTGGAACCGAAACAGAGAAAGACAGACGGACAGACAGACAGAGATCGAGACATGAAGACTCAGAGACTGATAGACAGACAGAACAGTTATTGGATG